>OZ035958.1:0-1200000 GCA_964034955.1 Orchesella flavescens | reverse complement strand
TGATACTAATCAAAACATTGAGTAGCTGACGAACATCATGTTGTCCCAACAAAGCTTCAGTTGAGCAGAGCTTGTTTGTCATCCGCCTTCTTAAAACATCAAACGCTTTTGGTCTTGGTATTTGTGTCCATAAGGTAGAAAACTTGCAGGGAGCCACCATATTAAATTAAACTCATTTCTTATTTCTTACTTACCACATGTGTGTATCACTTTCAGGTACATTCTGGACTCGGGTTTACATGGGTTTCCAAACGTGACAGGGTCGGCTCCTAAGGCACATCTTCGTTTCCCATGACACATTTGCATTACAGTCTCCGTCGCATAACTTGCCAAACAAGCTAGAAAAGTAAAATAAAATAAAAAAGTTGCATAGAGTTTCCAGTTTGTTAAACCAAGGCAAAGTCAACCCAGGAAAAGGGTATATATATACGCCGAAAGAAAAAATGTACACGTGAAAAAACTCCCCCCATAAATACATTTCATATTATTATTCATGATAGGAGTAACAATCGAAACTTGGTTTGGTTTGGAGACATATATATGCTTCATCACTTTATTTTATGGTTGTATTTTTAGCATAAGGGTAAATTTAAGAAAGTGAAACCTGAGTATACTTTTTCATTCTCATGGTAGTAGGGCAAAAACATAACCTAAAAACAACATATATATTATGAAAGCAACCAAACTTTCACCTCTCCCATTTCCCTCGCTAGTTAAGAAAAAAGATGCGCCACGCTATGCCATACCATGCCATCAACCACTTTCCTCTTAACTACCAACTTGCAAAACTTGTGAAAAAGTCAAAAGAAATACAAGATTCTAGAGTATACTCTACTTTTAAAAATATCGCTGAACTTCTTTCAGATTTTCTTCATTTCTCTTTCTCTGTTTGTAAGATGCTTTTCCTTTTGTAAATATGTACCTCATTTAAAGTAAACCAAGGAAAAAAGAGAAGAAGAAAAAAAAATGTCGTAAACGTAAAAAAAGCAGTGGTAATTTGGTAATGCAGTTGCGTTGCAAAGGATGAGAAAAGTTGGACAGTCACGAGCCCGATCTTACTGCAACTACCATATTATCCATATGCATAACATAACCATCTGTAGCTCCTCTTCCTCATCCTCATCATCTTCTTCTCATCCCATTCTCATATCAATCCAATCCAACTCCATTCCATTATGAATACAATAGCCTTTTGTGAATGAATGGCAGATTGGCAGGGTCGCCAAACGCATGGTGTGAAGAAATGGGAATGTGTCACATTCTAATACTCATTGCCAACCGTAGCCAGTTAGCATGACCGAATTTCATCGCCTTTCTTACAACTATTATAATAATATAAGCGGCGTTATGCATGCCCTCCATACGAAAAAAAAGAAGAAGAAAAAGACAGCCAAAATAGTCCTGTCCTACATGTACATCTCTACATCATGAGAGTGATGCGATGGGAAATGAGTGTGTAGCAAAGTAAAAGCAAGCTAAAACCTACCAAAACTCTTCTTTTTTAACATGTCAAGGGAAAACCAACAATACTTTTACTACCTATTACACCCATTCCGTTTCGGTCCAATTCGATATGGGAACATGCATAAAATTCTAGGCGAAACATCATAAAACTATGCTTCTTTTATAGGATGCCCGATACATTTATTTGCTATATAGGAGTCTACTTGCTTCTCCCAAGGCTGGAATACTCCTTAATATTTACGACAACTTTTCCACTTTTTGTGACTCGAAATTGAGTTTACCCTTAAGCAGTGGTATCAATTTTAGTACCGAAAGTGAAAGTAGTGGGAGGCAAAAGAATGTATACATACGTACGTACATAAATGTTCTGAAAAAGAGGGAGAGAGAGAAAGAGGAAAGTAAAAGGAAAATAAACTTTCCTTCCCTTCCTCTATCATTTCTTGCTTGAGCTGAGAAAGAGTCAGTCTCATTGAATGAGGACGTGATGTGACGGTTATTTGGAGCTATATCACCGCCAAGACATTCGGAAATAACATACATAACTAAAAAAAACTAGTACATACATAAAATCCACAAAAAAAGCTTAGTTTTCCAGCTTCCTCCAAGAAACATTTACCTTTTATGTAAAAATGTTATGCAGTGCAAAATCTAAGCAGTAAAAATCCCATTGAATGGAAAGCAGGTGAGTTAAAAATATGGTGAATGTGAGAGCAAGACGCGAGAGCACCAGAAGGGAACCTGCTACTCCTTCATGTGATGTGATGGGATGTGATATGACCATTTAGCTAAGTTTATTTATTATATAGAGTAGTGTATATTATAGGTAAAGAAGAAGAAGAATCTGTTTTAGCTCCTCACTTTCTTCCTGAACACCAGCGGGTTGTGGACAGGAAACGCTTTCATATTCCGTTCGTCCGTAGTTGGCAGAGTAAATGGCGAGACGGGAGCTTTTATTACAGCTCAGCTGGATGACATCCTCCTGACAGCCTATGACGCTTCGGAATTCACCTAAAAGTAAGAAAGACAGAGAGACATAAAAACCTCTTCTGCATTCACATTCAAAGTCCGAATTGCGAGAGTTCAGTTCCCATAAGAATTTTTATTCAATCGTGCATGACATAAGTACAATACAATATAGAACATTTAGGTTGGAGTTTGAAGTCGTCCACACATTTTTTTTCGCTGCATTAAATTCAATAGAAATAGTTTTCTCTAGTGGCATGGTCCGCAACTACCGTAAAGAATGCATTTTTACTTGCTTGCTTGAATAAAACGTCGTCTAAAAAGGGGAATGTTATTATGTATATAGCTAGTTAACTTCTTCTTGGTAAAAAAAGTCATTGAGGTAGGGAAAAACACTCAAGATGATTTTTTGTGTAAAATTACAAACCAACCGTGACCTCAAATTTAAGACCATGAATTTATGATAACTGGCTACATAAAAAGAAGGGCCTTTATTGTTAACAACATAACAATACATTTGTGCCTCTCTCAGAACAGAATCAATACAATTTTTGAACATTTTTTTGGGGGTGAAAGTTATTTTTATGTTTGGTTACAAAAGAAAAACACAAGTTAAATAGAATAGGAAAGCAGCATGCATGAAAGTGCATCCATCCAGCTAAACCCTTTGTGAGCAAGTTGACAATAGAGGTTGAAAGATAATGACAAGAGAAAGTAAACCAAGACATCCAATCGAACATCACATTCTAGCTGATTGGATTGCAACAAAAAGTATCATCGGGATGGGTAAAAAAAATGTAATTTTGGTGGACTGGACAAAGGGAACAACTCCAATGCCATTATGCATTTTTTTTCCTTTCAAAAAAAGAGTTGCAAACCTTTTTACTTTTTTTCTAGAACAGGATACATTTACTAAAAGTATTAGAAAAACAAGTAAACATTTATGTCGTCAGTCAGCTCACGGCTAAAAGGGACACACACATTTCGAGATCTCAAGTGATATAGAAAAGTAGGAGAGGAAAAAAACTTACTTGGACGACATTTATAGGCAACTTCAACGAATTTGCGGCTACCAGGACAAGGATCTCCTCCAAAAGTTTGGGGTGAAGTTTGAAATTTACAGCTAGGCTTTTTCTGGCACAGTCCCACGACCGTCTGCAAAAGACCATACTGTTCCAAATAAGGAAATTGTTGTTTACAAAAAGACGAAGAAAAATGGTCTACCAATATGGTTCACTAGCTCAGAGGCTAGTAACTCAACAATTTATGGAATGATACACATCTATATTATACATAAAATAAAAGTATGTATGAAAACGAAAAGAGAGTGAGATGTGAGAGAGAGAGAGAGAAAAAAAAGTTTAGATTATAATAATGTTTATTTACTAAAATGATACAAAAGTGGAGCACACCATTGTAGGTACACAAATTATTTATGTGCTTTCACTTTTTCCAATGAAATCCATTTCGATTTGCTAACTTATGTGTACAACGTAAGAGATAAATAGTCAATATGTATTTTTCTGTTCGACTTCGAAGTCAGACTCGAATTCATTTTCAAAAAAGGCAAAAACTCAAATTGCGTTAATAGGAAGTCGTTTACTTTTTCTGTCTCTGTATTAATTCACAAACTAATACTTATATTATTTTAATCAACAAATGAAATCATAGTGGCGTCCGAGCCTGGCCTAAAATTAATTCAGGAGTGAAAAAGCGGGAGCAAACAAACCTTTTTGGTTTGTGATACGAAGTTATACGAAGTGAAAGCACATAATTGCGTTTCCTCTTTTTACAAAACATCCGGTCTGTACAAGATTACTTAAGAGGCATTGAGTGATGAAGTGATATACATGGCTGGCCTGTTGTGGTTAGTTTCTGTGGTGTTTTGTGTTATAGTGACAATTGACAATGCCTTCGTGTGTGTCCATTACACAACTAAAAGCTTATAATATGACACTACTCATCAGATCACATGAATCATCACCATCACCATCCTGTACATCTTTTTTTTCTCTTTCTCTCTCTCTTTCTGTCATCCGTTTCGCAATAAAAGTCTAGGAGAATGATATGGTTGGTGTTGGTGTTAGTTTTGGTAGTAGAAAATTGCGTTTAAAGCAAAAATACCTGAATTGTAGCGGGCCACTGACATGTAAAATTACTGTTGGCATTTACCGGGTCCATGAGATCAGGAAAAATGTTTGGGTTACTGGAGCGACAGAGTGAAGCGGCTGGAGCCGTCTTTCCATACTGAGCCAACTGGATAGAAATTGTTGTCCCGGCTGGGCAACGGATGCTTACCCACTCCTCATCACAAGCCGCTTTCTGGTATGTTCGCAGTGTTCCGGATAAGAGGGCTGTGATATAAAAAAAATAAAGGAAAAACAACATGTCAGCGAAAGAGGAAAACATAATCCATCCTCTACTTACTTACTTACTTTATACTTTAGTTTGCTTCGTTTGTTACAAATAAATTGGAGTGAAAGGGAAGACAGCATAAAAAAATAGGATGAAGTGCTCTTGTACAACCTATTACATACATTTTTGCTGGTGTGCATTGCATGTATATGTTTTTCTATTAGACCCATATATAATGTAACATAACTTGAAAAACTTGAAGAATTTATAGAAACTTTAGGTTTTTATATAGATGCTCTACTTGACTAACAAACTCATTCATATATATTTTCCCTTTGCCCTTAATAATAATTCCCTTTGTGTGTATATTTTTTTTCCTACCCCATTTTCATTTCTTTTAATCTTCTCAAGCACAAAGGCTACTACTAAAACTACTATGCATGTGCTTTTGGTTGGAGTTAGGCTGCTCCAAATTCCTCCTTGTTCTCAATGATATTCAACGTAATACACATACACAACACAACCAAACCAAGTCATCCTGATTTTGCGAAAAAAATTGAGGTTGGCCAACGGGAAAAATTCTTTATTCTATCATCTATTAGGAATTCATGGTAAGTATAGAAATATATATGTACTAGCAGGCCCGACGATCGAGCTACGCTCCGATCAGAATGTCGGCTTTAGTCACCCATGTATTTATGATTTGATTACCAGATTTCAATAAAAAATAATCCCATAGAATTTGCTCTTCGAAGTCTAAAACTTGAGCCACAAATAACTCAATAGTTTTGAGACATTAGTTGTTTCATGTTTGATAATAGGTGACTGAATATCAACTCGTGTCTATGAAATAGAACTCATAGTGGGATTAAAAAAGTAAAAAAATTCACCTTATTTGTAGACACGCCAATCCAGTTAAATGAAAGTATTTATGCTCATCGAAGAGGGCAAATGAAATTACTTATTTTGTCTGCCATGTAAGCGTTTACGACTTTGTGTATAGCCGCATAATCACATAATCTCGCATTTCAATTGTGACATAACCGCATAAGCTCAAATTTAGCCCTGCCAGAGGGTCACAAACGTTAACAGCAAAGTCATCAAACCGTCATTTTTTCAAGTGAGCGGACTACCATGACCCTTGCCCTTTGCAACAAAATTAGCTTAAAATTAGGACTCATCGAACATTCGTGAGTTATTTCAGGGTACACGACTGTACTACTCAAACTGCAAGCCCCCCAGAGAAATGCAAACTAAGGTCCCATTTATTTTAACCACAATATTGTATAGATTACCTTTGAAATCGTATGCAATTCAAAGGCCCATGGCGCAAATATACAGTAAAAATCAATAGTCAAATTATGATTCGAGCCATCTACAACCTTTAAGGAGTCCCAGGGCACTGCTAATAAACAGTTCGCTTCAAGTAGTTTTACTCGGGAGGGAGCCAATGGAATGAAATTGTTTGGCAAAATCGTCAAATTTTACAAAAATTGCCACTTTCATGTAGCTGTATATTCAACATCAAACGTATTAGTATTAAGATAATTAACTATTAGGATACACCAACTATTTGTGATTCGGATGATGTGCAATATGACTACCCGACTTAAAGAACGAAGTCAGTAGGGCCACCGACACATCTTCAGCTTTGGTCGCTGCGAATTAATACCTGAAAAGTGCTCCATATTAAAAAAAAATCATTGCGCAAACATACAATCAATATGGATGTAACGAATATGATTCGATCCATCTGCAACCTTTAAGGAATCCCAGGGCACTGCTACTAATCAGTTCGCTTAAAGCAGTTTTACTCAGGAGGGACCGGTTGGAATGTATTTTTTGGGTAAAATCATCAAATTTTACAAATATTGCCATTTTCATGCGGCTGTGTATTCAACATCAAACATATTTGTATGAAGATAATTATTTATTATGAAACACCAACTCTTTGTGATTCGAATGATGTACAATATGACCACCCGACTTAAACAACGAAGTCAGTAGGGCCATCGACACAACTTCATTTTTGGTCGCTAAGGATTTTATTTATATAGATAATATTATGTTGATCAATGAATTCATGGTATGCTTCTACGTCAAATATGAAATAATTGAATCTGTATCCAAATTGACTGAAAGAACCACAGATTCTAATAACACTTTTCCTGGCCATAAGTAAAGGCAAAAGTACCCAAGAACCGTTTTTGAATATTCTTAACAAATGGAATCTTGGCTTTCAAATGACAGTAGTTTGGTTTTCGGGTAACTTTTCCTTTCGAAGATATTCCGGATCTTCTGAAGGGGTTTATGGTCATCATGATCATCATACAAACGTATGTAATTCAATTGCATGCATGACAGTTGGCATGGAGTGAATTAAAAAAATCACACAATGACTTTGTTTGTCCGTCCGTAACTCGAAATTGATTAAAATATTCATTTTTTTAGTTTTTAACGATATTTACTTCGAATTAATGAATATGCCCCAACGTCTGTCCGTCCAACGGCCTTAAATGAGCGATTCGAATTACAATGAGCGAGTATACCCCAACTTTAATCTAAAGCCGTTAGACTGGTCATGTGTGGGAAACACATTTTCTGAAGAACTAAAAAATACCAGAGAAGCTGAATGTATACTAAACACATGTGAGTACTTAAAGTTCCATATACACTAAAACACATGTGAGTACTAAAAGTTCCATGTATACTAAAACACATGTGAGGACTTAAAGTCCCATGTGTACTAAAACACATGTGAGTACCAGTGTTGGCGACTAGAATGTTTTAGTTGTAGTTATAGCTATATTCTATTCCTTAGTTTCATTTGGTGTTGTAGTTATAGCTATATTCTATTCCATAGTTTCATTTGGTGTTGTAGTTATAGCTATATTCTATTCCTTAGTTTCATTTGGTGTTGTAGTTATAGTTATATTCTATTCCTTAGTTTCATTTGGTGTTGTAGTTATAGTTATATTCTATTCCTTAGTTTCATTTGGTGTTGTAGTTATAGCTATATTCTATTCCTTAGTTTCATTTGGTGTTGTAGTTGTAGTTATATTCTATTCCTTAGTTTCATTTGGTGTTGTAGTTGTAGTTATATTCTATTCCCATATTTTATTTAACGTTGTAGTTATATTCTATTCCCATATTTTATTTAACGTTCTAGTTATATTCTATTCCTGCTTCTAGTAGTTATAGTTATAGTCAGTAGTTGTAGTCTCATACAAGAAAAATTATAAATTCAATAATTGTTCTTTTCAAACGTTATTCAAACTTGAAATCAAGACACGATTTTCAAGATATAAACCGGGACAAATTTTATGAACCAAAAAATAGAATTGTTAAATTCAAACGTCAGTTTGATGTCAGTATTTGGTAATTTTAAGCATCGATATGAAATTTTTGCAAGAAAAATGTAATTTTAACCTTTTTGCATATAAGCTAGTATGTACAAACCATTTAAGCAAAACTGCATAAAAAATTTGAATATTTTTTGATGAGCCTTATTCAAATTATGCAAATGAAAATGCCTGGATGTTGATAGAAAAAGCAATCACCTTCCATCATCACTTCAATACTTGTAACTTACAAGTAAACCTATATGCATAAGCTATACAAGTATATGGATAAGCAACCGTGAGCAAGGCTTCAGGCTTTCTTATGCATGCGCATTGTGCGTTCTATTTATATGCGTGCCTGACTACAACTACAACTAAAACGTTGTATTCACAAGGTGTTTTAGTTGTATTCATAGTTGTAGTCTCAGTTACTTTTAGTTGTAGTCATATTCATTCTCTGATTGACTGAAGTAGTTCTAGTTGTATGCGGACTAAAACTAACTAGAGGTGTACTTATAGTTATATTCTTAGTTATAGTGGCCAACACTGGTGAGTACTAAAAGTCGCATATATACTAAAACACATGTGAGTACTAAAAGTTCCATATATACTAAAACACATGTGAGTACTAAAAGTTCCATATATACTAAAACACATGTGAGTACTAAAAGTTCCATATATACTAAAACACATGTGAGTACTAAAAGTTCCATATATACTAAAACACATGTGAGTACTAAAAGTTCCATATATACTAAAACACATGTGAGTACTAAAAGTTCCATATATACTAAAACACATGTGAGTACTAAAAGTTCCATATATACTAAAACACATGTGAGTACTAAAAGTTCCATATATACTAAAACACATGTGAGTACTAAAAGTTCCATATATACTAAAACACATGTGAGTACTAAAAGTTCCATATATACTAAAACACATGTGAGTACTAAAAGTTCCATATATACTAAAATATAAGTGAAGACTAAAACTCACACACATACTACAACTCAAGTGAATACTATAACTCCAATGAATACTAAAACTCCCAAAAATACTAAAACTCCCAAAAATACTAAAACTCAAGTGAATAATATTTAGCATTCACTGGAGTTTTAGTATGTGTAGGGTTTTAGTTTCTGTGAAAGTTTTAGTATGTACGGCAGTTTCAGTTTGAACTGTAATTTATTTAGCTAAGTAGTTCCGCAAGTTTAATGCATCCCGTTTTAAAAATCACTATAAGGCATATAAAACTATAGGAACGCTATAGATATAAAGGTATATACATATTCATGGCCAGGATAAGATGCCTTATCAAAGCATGGCTGCAATATAAAAACTATGGAAATCATGGCCAGCTAAAGTGTTATTAGAATCTGTGGTTCTTTGTACAGTGAAAAATTACGGACGAGTGAGTGAGTGTATCCTCTCACGTGATTGGAATGGATATGGATGCTCGCAACAAAAATGTGTATAATATGTGGAAGCAATTGCGCAATTGAAAACCTGGATTAAGCTGCTGCTTCTTGAAGCAGATAAATATTTGCAGGATTATGAAAGGCAGGACAGTAAAAGCATAATATGCGTGATTTGAAATGACAAGTTTGTTTCGCACTAAATTTACGATTTTACTTCAATTCACTAAAATATTATTCATCCATATTTTTAATCTATCCCGGAAACTGTGATAGCAATGGGTTATTATTCAAAATACCTAACTAGTGATTAAAATGACACGTCGTCAACAACCTTCAAACACACTTCATTTCGTTTGAAATATTTTCATTATTACTTCTCGTCCATTTTTTAAATACAAAAACATTTTTTTTAGAAATACGTAAACTATTTTAATGACAATTTTAATGACAGTTTTAATGATACAAATTCCCTGAAGCGATCATTGTCACTTTTCTCAGAGAGCTCTGATATACATAAATCCTTGCAATTTTGCTCGTAATCTCCGATTGTTATTCGCTTAAGCTTTTTTGCACATTATTCTCCTTGAACCCAGAAACCCAAGAAGTTTGAAAGATCCTCAAAGGAACGTGAAACAAAGTAAGAATTTTTTTCTTGGAATCGTAGTACTAACACCTTTTCATATTTTCTACGAATATTCATATTACTTTTCTAGCAATCTAGGATACAAAAAAAGGTTGGGTGTTCTGGGTACGTCTGCAATTTTTTTCTTAGCACGTTTCCCACTCGTACTCACATCCTTTCACCCACCCTATGAACTTTTTCCAAGTAACATTTTTAAGGAACTCGAACCCAAACTCGACCTCGCTTCTCACTTTTCTATAAATTGAAAATCCAATCCAATCCAATCCAGAAGCTGTGTAGGTCGTCGTCGTGAATCCAACCAAGTAAATTAGTTGCTGCAAAATCTGCACGAAGTAGAGTGAACAGATATAGATAGATACATCCGAGATTGAAAACAGGGAGCAGAAAGCGGAACGATCTGGCAAACATGAACAACTTTTCTATCATTGAGATTTAATAAAGCAGTTGGTGATTTATAGCCCTCTCAGCAGAAGCTCAACTCAACTCAACCCAAAAAAAGGGGATACGGATACACTATTTATACGCATATAAAAGTATGAAATGAAAACGTGGTGTGGCTTGGCGTAAACGTAACACATTGTAAACTTGAACTGTAGCGGATGCCGATAGCCGAACTTGATAATTTAGGCGAAAAAAGTTTTTAAAGTAATATTATCATAGAGGAGCACTCTCCACACCAATCCAAACCACGTACCAAAATGGAAGCTTCCTGCGAAACTAAACTCCGCACTCAAAAACAAAATTTAGCTTTTATCATATTTTTATCTTCCAAAGGAAGCACCCGCGAAAAATCCTCGGTTGAAAATTGCATGACCTATTTATTTGTAATATTGATCCATATCATAATATCATCGTATTAAATAGTAATATGTTTATGTTCCTTTTTCCAATTCTCCTTTTTATAGCTTTATATCATCATCATGATCATGATCATGACCGCCACCAGCAGCACGAACGACGAAGGACTTAAGAAGACACTTCCTGAACCCATCACATCACCACCTACTTTATCGCACGTTGGAGCAATAGCTTTTGAACAAGGAAAGAAGATTGCGACACTACCACACCACATACACCAGACACACAAACTTTAATAAATGGTCGGTGATCCGTCACATCAAGCGACGAAATAAATTTAGCACGTGTGCTCCAACAGGAAGTAAAGATAGAAACCGATTTTTCCATATGATTTAAGAGCTATAGAGTCACGAGTCATTGTTCCGGCTTGAAAAGGTTACCCTCCTCATCTGCCAAAGCCTTACGCCACGTAATAAAAATATGGACAAATATACACAGTTATTTTCAATTCAGTTAAAAAATGGCTTGGAAGTTGGAAGCCAGCCGGATTTTTACCATTTAGCCGAATTACCTATAAGTAGATTTTAAGTAGGTATATAAAAAAATTGCAATTTGCAGTTTGGAAGAGTAAAATGTTTCTAGGAAAAGTTGTCAATGGACTTTTGAATGCGCACGCTTAATACCCAACGCAAAGTTTATAGTTTGGCGTCTATTTCCATCATTTTATTTCGAGTGCGTAAAGTGTAAAGTGTTTACAGTTCTTTCAAATTTGATCATGTCACAAATTGGAATCGCATAAGAAGGTATTTAGTTCAAGGTTGAAAATTGAATACACTTTTGTATCTATTGTATCCACTCTACTTTCTCACAAAGCTTTTCTTTTTCTATACCATCCTCGACATCAACACCAACACCAGCATCATAACAAACAGGGTGATTGTGTGGACTACTGCCACTAAAACTTTTGTTAAATGGCGAGACATGTAAATATATATGGATTAAATTTATCTCAAGAGCACAATGTTTCCCATGTTGCAATGACACGAGGAATTTGATTACGCTTAAGTATCCCTTGCTCTCAATATTACATTAGTTGAGTTGAAGTTGAGCTGCTGGAAAAGCGTGTTGCTAATCCAGTTGATGGGACAATAAACAAAGTAAGACGGAATTGGGATTCCAATTCTTTCCCCGTTAGAGGAAAAGGAAATAAAAGCGTTTTCCATTCCACTTCAGGTAACAACCTTGAAAATAACAAGGAAAATCGCAGACACCTCGCATTCGTAATCGATTACACCTTTAGCCTTTAATATCATCACATTATGTTCAACGTTCATTTGCTAATGTTTTTTTTTGCAAAAGACTCTTCTCCCAACCTTCTACTTTCTTCCTTAATGAGGTTACCTAAAAGGGAAAGGCGAAAAAGGTGAGATTTGCACAACTAAATGAATGAGACATGACAACGACACGAACCATTTTCTGCTTCAACTCCCGCGTACAATTCGCAACAGAATTCGAGAAAATGCGTTAGACGACAATGAAAATGGTTCAGTTGAGGAGCACAATTATGTGGGGATAGCATAGCATATATAGCCATTCACAAAAATTAAAAGGGTAACTTATGATACTTCCATCGTATCACATCGCATCGTCCTACCCCTACCGTTAATTACCTTGACTTGACTGCTCTATATTTTAGCTGTGTGAATGTAATGTAAAGACAATATAAAAGGATATATTCTTAGTATGTGCAGCTCATTCGACAGATCACTTAAAAGAAGATTCACAGCTCCTCTCATTCTCCCATTCTCTCTACCTTCTTACACAAGGATTTATGTCAGAAGTATAGCGTGAAAAGTCATCCCAGAAAATAGAGTAGCATCTTCAAACTTCAAACCTATAGTCTTTTAATAAGCTGAAGTTGGAACGTTGGAAGTAGCATATCCCAACTTTTTAAGATGATGTTACATCCAAGTCTGTACCCTGCTTGTAATCCTCAAGACTTAGCTTCAAAATCAAGAAGGTTTGTGTTTGTAGTTTGTGGTAAGGTTCAACGACACTACTTTAACTTCATTTCATTCTGCTATTCACCTACACCCGTTTACTTTCTCTTATATTTTATAGGGAAAGTGTAAATGTAAAAGGTACTAACTAATTTTTCTAAGGTAAAGTGTTACAGTTGAAACGACTTTTAAAGACTTTCTTTTCCCCTTATTATATTATATTGGTAAGGAGAAAGCTCTAGGTATCATTTATTCCTATAAAATAATATAAAAGAGGGAACCTATTAAAGCTTCAGCAGTTTGAAATGTTTGAATGTCATCCGCTAACTTTATTACCTCTTCAACATTACCCATATGAAAAAGAATAATGTTGGGGATCCTCCGTAACAAGAGCAGCTCTTTTTTTTTGTAAAAACAGGAAGAATCAAGGAGAAAAATAATGGCCCTAAAAATTATATATATGTGCCTATAATATGTGAACAAGAATGAGCGTTGTAATTCCAACCTCTGCTCACTGCTGCTTCCTATACATAATCCAAAAAAGAGGGGAAAGTTTTTGAAAAGTATCTCTTTCTCCTCTTGATACTTTCTCCTTGTTCAAGCCATTCAAGCCAAGCTACGCCATGCCACGCCACAACCTGATTCCAGGGAAAACCACGAAGATGAAAACGACCAAGAAACCTACTAAACTGCTCCCTCTCACACAAAAGCTATAATTCCAAAAAGCAACATGGGAATATAAAAGGTTCTTTCTCAAGCTTTAGATCCTAGAAAACCAAGGCACTAACTCTTGTCTCCTTCATAATATAACAAACAAACTGAAAACCAAAAGAGAGAAGGAAAGTTGAGATGTTGGATGTTCAAAGGCGTCCTGCTCATCCTACAACCTACATCCCTATCATATCGTGATGATCATGATCATGATGATCATCATCGCATCACAAGAAGTACAAATATATAGAGCAGAGCATAACATAACTAAAAACTATATGGATTACGTACTGTCCAGCTCATGCTGCTGTGCAGTCGGCGACGGCGGCGCAAAAATTAGCCGCTATTTTAAAAATATCTCGCTTAAACCAATCCCTCAAAAAGTAAGACTACGCACACGCACGGCTAATTTCTGCGTCGCCGTCGCCGACTGCACGGCAGCATGACAGCACGTAAGTACCTATATAGACGCACAAAACTCAAATGGGCCTGCACGGAAGAACCCAACATAAATATTAGCCGTCTCACTACTGGAGAAGGAAAAGCAGATGAGAGGCAAAGCCTTTTTCCACCCTGTCACCAAAAATACACCAAAGATAAACTGGAGTTGAACTATTACCGTCTTCCCTTTCCCAACCAGAATATACATTATATACACAACTGCAACAGAAGGAGCAGCATTATATATCACAGTGCAAATATTACTTCCCAGCAACACTCTCCATAAAAAACACGTACTCAAAAACTTTTCCAGGATGCGAATGAACTCATATAGAATCACAATACATTGTGCACGCACATTATATCAAGTGCCACTTGAAATAAATGATTACAACCAAACCACAACCTACAGCGGCAATTCTTCATGTCCAACAAACAAAACAACAACAGGACTTGATGATAGGGAGTAAATTGAATGTGGATTCCAAAAAACAACTGGGTGACGACTACTATCCCCCAAAAAGCATCATAAAATACTAAACTAGGACAACAAAGTCAACTTTTTGTTGCAGTGTTTCTTAAACCTGTCATTTCGTGCCCTAAAAACTGAGACCTCAATTTGTCGTCGTGCATGAAATTAGTTGAGGATCGCATGTAGCATCCCATGTAAATTAAGTCAAAAAGCTTTCATCCCACACCAAAACTTTCCTCCACTGATTTACCCCCAATATCCTTTATGTTTGGTTGATTTTGATTACTAACTACGTAACGTCGTGAACGTAATGTACCTATTTACTTACTTATATGATGTTATATGGATGGGGAAAAGTAGTAATATAAATTTTCCTTTTATCCTTCTCTTTGCTCCGATGAGATTATCATGTATACGGACGGATGAAGGATAATATAGATGTTTGCTTCCCTTTCCCTTTTGGGTTACTACTAGTATGTAATTCATAGAGAAGGAAAGAAACTGTGTCATAAGGACGTGATCAAAGGATTGGGAATATAAATCACGGTTTAATTAATCGCCTCGGACTATCTTTTGATGCTCACCAAGACCATGAGCAAGAGCAACCAAGTCAAACGAGCGAGGGAACTGTGTCTATAACATATATGCTTTTTATGTATGTTAAAGGTTGTAAAAGAAGAGTGAGGAAGAGACGCTATCGGTGCCGCTCTTGTAGCTTTTTTTGCAGGAAAAAGTGAAAGTGTGTATTGGGTATAGATGCTTCCAAGAAATGATATGGTCTTATTCATTCTCAGTTCTCATCTTTCGTCTCCGTCCTATCACTATCGTTTACTTCCTTCCTTGCTTACAAACGCGTGTGTGTAAAACTATGCTAGTAATCAGCTCATGCTGTTGTGCAGTCGGCGACGGCGGCGCAAAAAATCTACTATTGCATGCACAAAATTTCGCTTCATGGAGCAAGATATTCCTTAAGCCATGCTACATATATGCCCATGCACAGCTAATTTCTGCGCCGCCGTCGCCGTCGACTGCACGACAGAATGGGCTGGACTTAGAAATAAGTTACTCCAGCTTGAATTCTCCGCACGCACGTCTAACATTAAAGAATTTATTAAGGTCTGCCGAGATTTACAGTCCCAGGAAAGATTCATCGAAAGTTTATCCTTCTTTTCTTTGCTGTGGTCGTGGTCATGCATCTATCTTCAATGTACATCTAAACTACTTACACATAAGAATCTATATATATATTTACCAACAATACATTTATTTGTGATGACATCATATCACAACCCCTTCATATAAAATGTGTAATATGACGTATGCACGTACGTATGAGGTTATAGTTATGTATGTTATGAGCTGTGAAAGTTGAGGGATCATATTGTTATTGCGTTTCACTACACTACTACTACTATGTCTACCACTACTTTTTTATAATCTACAGCTCTCACTAGGGTCTAGGGTGAATGTGAATAGAAATACGAACATGATATTCTTCTGAAAGCCAAGCCAAGCCACATGGAGTCATCACATCCCCATTTTGGAAAGATGATGCCATTCTTCCGAGAGTTCATGTTTGTTGGAGTTAACTTAGTGACTGACTTTCTCTTTTTCCCTCTTTCCCCACATTTCAGGGCATTTATTTTGCAACCAAAGTTTCCATTCCACACTGTCCGTGAGGAGAAGACGAAGTATATTTTATGTTCACCAAGAAAATTCTTGTTCTTCTGGAAACTTTTCGGCTTAGAAAAGACTTTCGTTCAGAGTCAAATGGTGAAGTGAATCAAGTAGCAGCAACGTAGAAAAACATAGGTCAAACTGACTGAGTTTCTTCCTAAAAATACCTGACCGATTTGGTGTTCCTTTGATTCATTACGTAAGGTAGAAATGTAGAAACTGCCTAGCCACTCGCTCTCGTGGTGATTCATTTGAATTCTGAAAACGTCCCTTTTTACCTACTTACCACCATCACGATCACCATGCAATTCTCTACCTGAATAGAGGAAAGTAAGGCAGAATAGAATGAAACGGGATTCTTGACTACTTTCCTCATGTGTTTGAAATGTGAGGAAGAAGGGCGCTTTAGAAATCGTTTTATTTTTACAAAGCATTACCTTCCCTTGATGTGATGTGATGGCGATGGCCCCTTTATCTTTATCCATTTGGTGGAATGGAATAAACTCCACCGTTAATGAAAAACTGTGTCATTACATGCCATTCATTCTTGAAAAAAGGGTTTCAACCTGAAATGACGAGAGAGAGAAAAACTGGGACGGGGACAATGAAAATAAAATGGTAGGACAAAATGGACGAATAGCTAATACTAATTTGCCACGTGTGTTTTAAAACAAAAGGTAGGAGGTAGGATGAAGGATGAATGTATTTGTAAACGCTCATGGTTTCCCTTTGTCAAGTTAAGTTAAATAAAACCGATGAAATGTGAATTTAAAACGGGAGCAGAGCAGCAACAGCAACAAAGAGAGAAAGAGTAAAGAAATTGTTAAACACAAACAACTGTACAATAATCCAATCGAGCTTAAACATACCTGAGGCCAAACAAGCCTGAGCTTTCACCAAATATCTCAATGTAGATTCAAATACATTTTGTAGATGGTTCCACTACACTACAAAACAACAACTCGATTTCAAAGGGAATGTAAACAAAAAGAGAAAGTTTTTGATTTCAACCCTATTCCTACTACCTACCTTCGGTTCGGAATAGGTGCCAGCATAACATTGTGCCGGGCATGGAAATTCTTTTTGTACACGGGCGCTTTTTTGAACGGGAATTTCAAAATTCCCGGTTTGGCAATTTAAAATTGATTTTTTACGCTAGAATTCTTGACTTAAAAAAATTAGAAAAATTCGCACTCAAGTACCAAAAAGAATTTTCATGCCCGCCTGCCTATAAACCTAACAACAACAGGGGAAAAGAGACGTACACAACATTCCTAGATTGCTTTACTCCGACATATTTGGGAAGGGAAACCACATGAAAGGGAAAGGTGGCTGGCAATCGCAATTGAATGCTTCTTTTGATTCAAAGCAGGAAAAAAACAGGCCCTTTGGGTAACTATAACTTTATACTCAATTGAATAGGAGTGCAACTATGTGTTTTGTTTTATTGTATGGTAATGTAATGTAATGATGTATTGAATTAGGTCAGGTGCTACTACACGACATATATAAAGCGTAGGTACGGTGCCATTTTTTATGCAGGAAAAAGGAAAAGTACGAAAAATTCGAAAAGTACATACGTATTTGTCTACACCTCAACTCAGCTACACGTTTGAAGTTTTACATGCAAATTGCAATGCGATAAGGTTTAAAGGGTTTAACTTGATATTGTTGGGCAGCACTTTTCACGCAACGGTTAGAAAAAGAGTTACGAAAATGTTTTAGGAGGAACTGAACATTTAGGTATACTTGCAAATACAAATATAACATTCCTTCCTTGAACCTCAATGACGTTCATGCATTAAGGGAAATCATATTTGATCCCATAACATACATATATCTGCAGCAGTTTTTCAAACTAATAAAAATGGCTTGAAATGTTAGATTGGAATTGTGCATATTGCATTAAAATATGAAGGAATGAAGAAAAAACATTCTTGTTTTAGTTTAGCCTAAAGGCAACGCCATAAAAAAAGAAAAACATTCGTACATTAAATTGGTTCAGTGATCAGATTACATTTTGGGATATGATCGAATAAATAAGAAATTCACCTTCATGCATTATTATACAGGTTCAAACAACGACTCGATAATCCTTCAAAATTATTTTTAGCGAATAATTACGAGCAAAGAAATTGGCAAAAAATGAATAAAAGAAGCCATCCCGATTTATTCATGGTCCCCAAGTCAGAGTTGACACTGATTTTTTGGGACAAAATAAGTGACATTTCTGAAATGGAAACGCAAAATGGAAAGTGCGATTTAAAAACCAGAAGGTCATTTCCCTCTCCCATACAAAACAGTGGAATTGAAGGATGAATGAAATGAAAAATAAATTTGATTTCAAGTTTCAAGGATTCTTGTTCATGCATAATGTTTACATGTCAAGCTTATTCATACACGTACTTTATGTGTAGGGATTGATTCGGTTTGGGTTGGTGTGCTATGTGCAAATACACAGGAACTAAATCCGAACTTTAGTAGCCTACATATCCCTCTGGATTCCCAAAATTTCCAAGAATAAATATATTTATTTCCCTGATTGTGATTCACTGAACCAATAATATGCGGAACAAGCTTCCCAAGCCAAAACCAAGCCAGCATTACGGAACAAACATGTACGTATATTTTATATTCTTTGAATTCTTTCTCTCTTTTTGTACAAAAAAACTGAAAAACAAGTCTCGTCTCCAGTTGGACAGGTCTTGAGAGGCGTAGCAAACTCCTGCGTAGTATCGTATCGTATAGTAGTGTAGATATCAATGGTGTGGATACATTTTACTCCATTTTTTGTTGTTGTTCCTGTTTTCTATCGGATATGTCGGTCAAACGTTTACTTGTTTGGCACTCGAAAGACACGAGGACTAAAAGAGATGTTTGGAAAGTAAGAAGACAAGGAAAACAACTTGAGTAGTGAGTAGTAGTCGAAGTAGTAGCAGCAAAGGATCACTAACTATACCAATAATACCATCCTCCTCTTCTTGATCTGATCACATCTGCTTTAGTCAAGGGTGAATTTAGTTTATAGTTGAAATGTTGAAATGTTGAAACGTTGAAAGCTGGAGGAGCCTACGAAGAAAACCCACGTATTTCTTATGGTTCACTTTTCCTCAATTGAAATGCCTATATTAAGTACATTAGAGGCTTTACGTGAGAGCCAATGGAGGAAAAAAGGATTTAAGTGCAGAAAAAAAGGAATTGCAAAAAAAAAATCTTATTCATTCAAACTCTAAGACGGATGGATGTGAATGTGATGTGAGAAAGGGGGAGCATGAATGCATGGCATGAGATGCGAGTAAGAAAAAAGATAAGAGGAAAAGTAAGTAAGAATAAAGAAGAATGGAATGAAGAAAAAAAGTGGAGGAGCTGAAGCTGGTGAGTGAGAGAGAGAGAGAGAGAAAGAGAGCAAATCTCATTTTGATTTTGTACAAAAAATGTATGTAACTTTCTTTTCTTTCCCCCTTGGTGGAAAAAAAGCAGATTGGATTGGAATTGAAACGATTCGATTGGAGATTTTTTCTTGTGATTGCTTCCTCTCTTCTCTCTCTCTTTCTTATGCTTGTTGATGTTTTACTGTTGTTGTGTTGAAGTCGACTTCGACGTCGATCCCATTTTTGCAATTATGTATCAAAATCAACATCAGCAGTTCCTATCACTTTAAGTTTAGTTGCTGTCTTTTCTTTTGCCTGCCATGCCATGCCTATTTTATTCCTCACGCCACGCCGTCTCCCTTTCTCAAGAAAATATGTATGAAATAAGCTGATGTAAAAAAATCTAATTCGCTCTACATTTTTATTTAGATGGAATAATATAATATTGGGTTGAATTGCAAGGCCAGGCCAGGGGAAAGCGGGACTGGACTCTTTCCTAGTGATTCATATGGTGTAATTACGTTTTTGGCGTTGAAATCTGCTGCTAAAGCGATTTACTTATTCAAAACTTGTTTTGCTTAAAAAGTTGTGTAGAGAAAAAGACGGGAAAGCATCATTACATTACATTATATTACATTCGCTACCACTGACTGTGTTTGTGTTTTGTTACGTTTATTTGAAATGAAATGAATGAATATGAATGAATGAATGAATGAAAAAGCATGAAAAGATCGAGCAAAGACGACATTTCTATTTATTATGCTTAAGTAAGGAGCTGTCCTTTCTAAAATTTCCATGAGTGAAGCCGGGTAATGAAATTCTTTGAAATGTCAACAAATTTTCTTTCATTAAATTTAAATGTTGCTATAATGAGTTGGTAAGAGTCGATCCTATCATAGATATTTTAACACTTTCACTCTTGACATATCCATAATAAGACGGAGAATTCATTTTTTTCAATTCTAAATTCACCAAAATGTGTAGCTCTTTTCATGGTTGTTTGGAATGGGATAGAAAGAAGGTACAAAGGAAGAGAGCACGAAAGAAGCTCAATCTACCGTTAGATTCCAAGACTTGGAAGCACAAGTTGGATTCGCTTCCAGTTCTTTCCAGAAATGTTTACTAGGAGAGCACTCATGTGAAATCCTAGTAGGTTAAGTTTGGTTTCACACGTTTTCTGATGACGCTGGTGAGTTTAGGTGTCGTTTGTATTTTTCCCAAAAATCATAATATTACTCTCCACGTCAGCCTTGAGCCTTAAGCTTTCACTGAATCCTATTCAAATTGTTTTCACGGAAAGAAATAGAAGCAGCTTTTCATATCTTTCAAAGAGAATGGTCCTTAACGTTACCGCTGCCGCATAACTTTTCATTGAAGATACTTAGCATAAATAGTTATTTACGTGTTTTCTTGGGAAATATGTCATACTTCGTTGACAAAAGAGTTGTCAAACAAAAATAGTTTTCAGCAGGTAAAAATGGAGAGGCCAACCTTCTGTTTTGTTTGCCAAACACTCAAGGACTGTCAATGACGAATGACAAGAGCTACACTCTACACTACAGACTACACCATACCATAAAGATTTTTTTCACAATGGAAATGGTGCAGATTTAAAAAAAAAAAAATCTTGAAGAAATATTATTTTCATTCATGTTAACGTTGACAAAGGGAGAGATACACAAAACAAAAAGGAGACCATTAAAATTGTATCCCTTTTTACGACTTCCTTCTGTCTTGTATGAAAATGGAATGATATTTTTGCTTTTACTATAATATCTTGCTTTTATTTTCCCCTTTTGTTATCAATGAGATTTTTCCCTTGAATCATATCATATCATATTTCAAGATAAAATGGAGAAGTAGTGCAGAAAACTGCATATTTACTAAAGCTTTTGATGTGTGTACACATCATTCTTGTTATGTAATATGATACTAGACCAAATGTCTTTGCGTTCTTCCATTTTCCTTTGAAAATATGAAGGATATGAACACCGTTATATTTTTGGGATGATATATCGTTACCGTTTTTGAAAAAGTTTTCATAAAAATTAAATATGTTTTGCAATATATTTTTGTTTAGAAAATTGTAAATTTTTTGAACCAGGATTGACAAAAAGTATTACGGCAGGAAAACATAAAAACCAGACATTTCTAATGATTTTGCTTCAAAATAAAGGGATTTGGTGAAACTTAACAAATGAGCAAAAAAAAACTTTACAATTTCAGCGCCATTTTTTACTTACCTAAAGGATTTCGTCGGTAAACTGTGTATAAATTTGAGATATCATTATCTGATTTCTTCCCACTTTTAACTGCTCCAGTAACACCAAAATTATCTCCGGTGTTGCAAAGACACAAAAATGCACAGATTCTAAGAATTATTCTTACTTTCCAATTGGGAGCACGGTGAATAATGTGAAAGTACTTTTTCTGGGAAGTTGTTCCAGATTTCCCTGAAGATTCCTTCATACTGCTTTCACGTTCGTGGGTCAACACGATTCGTTAAAAGGAGAGGAGGAGTTGGAGTAGTTGTACATTAAAAAGAAACTAGAATAAAATGTCCTTGTGTAAAATTGATAAATGGGGGTGGTCATAAAAGTACAGACTTTGTTTCTTGAATTTATGTATGTATTTATGTGCGTGGGAGCAGCAGCAGCACTTGAGCAGGCTCTTGCTTGTTCACGCACAAATGTATTTATGAAGCTTTTAAAGAAAGATAAAATAAAATTGTCTGCTGAGAAAATGACCGATGGCGTAAAAGTCTAAAAAAGTCACTTTCTCGTGATGAAAACTTCCTCCGTACTTTCAACTCTTCCGGGAATCATTGATGGAGTGGATTTACCCAAAGTGAAATGACATAATCTAGGGGCATCACTAACTTTATCTACTCTTGTAAGTACTCATACATTTTAAGCATTTCTTACATATCACGTTGTCATCACGTGAAATCGTAATCCAAACCTAGTTAAACATGAATAAAATTCCGCTTTCTCTTTCCGGCTCTTACGTTTAGCGAGGTTAGGAATTATGTGTGATGGACATCTAATCTTTGCTGATAAATTACACTTTACACAAAGTACTTCATCACCCATTTATGTATTTTTTCTCTTTTCTACTTCGAACAGAGGAAGTTGAACGTTCATATCATATCCATTTCCATTGTTTGCTTTGTGTCGTGTATCGCTACGTACTTAACTTACATACGTAATATCATATACATAACATCAGCCAACCAAATCATACTAGCTTAAGTAACATATGAGAGAAAATTGCCAGAAAAAAACTTTCAAGTAAGTAAACCATAAGCACAAAACTAATTTTCTTAATGCGTGGCGATATTCCAGAATGTGAGTGTCACTTTCGGGCAAAGCTACGCTTCGCTTACCGTCGCGACTAAAAATATAGAGCAAACTTAACTCTCTTCAATATTCTTTTGTCCAGAAAAATGAGAACATGTATCCGTATCCAAACTGCCTTACGTAAAGACACACATTAAAACACTTGTGCAAATTGAACCACCCACCCCCAACTTAGTTAAAGACAAAAGTTGCTACCATATACACTTCGCATAAATGTAAAGTCCCATTTACTTTGTCCTGAGCCAAGGGTCGCGCTAGCTTTTGGTCTCCGATTTGGCTGAAAATTTGCAGGAATATAGATTTGGATGCGTAGATTACGAATCTGAAATCAGCAACCGGTTTTAACAATCTTTTAACGAAAAAACCGCCGGTGTCCATGGCAACCCGCGGTTTTTTCCCTCTGGGGGGCGCCACTATCACTAAAACCGGTTGCTAATTTCAGATTCGTAATTTACGCATCCAAATCTATATTCCTGCAAATTTTCAGCCAAATCGGAGATCAAAAGCTAGCGCAACCCTTGACTCAGACTTAAGTAAATACTACTTTACACACATACTAACAATGATTGTTTGTACTTGTACCACTTTCCCCAACACAAAACTTTGAGAAGAACAGAAACAGAACAAGATCTGATATAGAATAATACGTCGCGTTATCTTGTTAGAAAAGGAGAGTAAAAACAGTAATATTGCTGCTTATGATATGATACGAGGTGATGGCCTGAATACTGTACTGGAAAGTAAATGGAATGGTAAATGGTGAAAAGGTTGGTTGATTTAGCTCGCCAAAAAATGATGCTGAAGCGACGTTGACGTTGAAGTGAGCCAGTTTGAAGATGTGAGTAAAGTGCACTTTTCCCACTTGTGATCTTGCAAATGGCGTTCAGCAGCAGGAGCAGCAGCTTTTTTACTTGGTTATTTTACGATAAGTGTCCTTATCTTTACATGATATTATGATGGTACATAAAAGTACAAGTACATGAAGGTCGTTGTCGTTATTGAAGAGCCCACTTATTCCAACAAAAAAACATCTTGAAGTGATCATAATACGATGTATGAAAGGATAGGAGTTTTGCAATGTTCCGTGGAACCCATACTCATACACACTTTTCACGAATAATTAGTGAAATTACTTTTGATTACAACGTGAAAGTTTTTACTTCCTCTCATTTTATACGTAATAAAATGAAATTGCAGTCCAATTAAAGTTTTTCTGGAGCAGCGTTACACATACACATATTGTTCCTGGAGAGGGAACTCGAACTCGAACTCACCTCTTTAGGCAATTAAATTTAGCAATTTATTCAATAATGGGTGAAATGAAACCAAGTTGGCAACTTAAGTCAACTATGAAATCATGTAAAAATTCAATTTATCACTGTTGACTGGTGTTTCATGTTTCACTTCAATCTTCTCTTTTTCCATCCAACTTCCTCAATTTTTACTTCCTTGTACCCCCAACCAACCAGAACCAGAACGAAACCAAATGGAAACGATCACAAAACTAAAAACTAATATTTCTCATGAAGATAAGAAATGAAAATCCGATACTGTGTTGAAGATGCAACTAATTTTTGCAATCTTTTGAACTATCTGTCTCTCGTCACCATCTTTCAAAATCTTATCCAGTTCATCTGCACTCTTACGCATTTGCTTGCACTTCCAACTCCAACTTCCCACACAATAAAAAACGAGAAGGTTGGATTTGCCAAAACCACGAAAAATTAGAGAGTGACAAGCACAAAATTTATCTTGTCAGAAGCCAAACCAAAGCCAACTATAGCTTGGCTGAGGGCTGGGAGCAACACTCCATTATCAACTCCACCATCTCCTCAATGAGACAGAGACAAGTAAGAAGTAAGACGGAAGAAGATTTTACATTTTACTCAACGCATTGGACTTGCGAAAAATAACACGCTTTTCCAATCCAAAGAGAATAAGATATGTTGATATGGATGTTGATGCACAAAAAACATGCACATCTCCTATGCAGATGTTTCAAACGGCGTGGTGTAGAAAAGGTAAATTCTTATCTTCAAGTAAATATTAAATAAAGAGGCGAATGAGTGCAAACGTGTGAAATGCAGTCGCAGTCTTGGTAATTTTTCTTGTCTATTGAAATGAAAATGTGTGACTTGTTTGCCTGCTTGCGGATTTTCTTTGCCAAATCCATTTGCAATTGTCAATCCTTGAAGCCAACAAGAAGAGCATCAACATATTATGCAGGAGGAGGCTTAAACTCATCTTCACGCCTTATCTAACCATCTGCATTCTAAAGCTACATACATGAATCTACTATACACAGAAGAAAAATCTGTTTATGATATTTGTTTAAAAATTCATAAGTAACAGGAACCACAAACATTAGCACTACCATACCACAAACCCATACTTTGTGTAGCATATAACACACACCGTCGTCAACATTGAACATATCAGATCACACTAACCCAAATAGCACGATTATACTCCACTCCAGTCAACATTACAGTACAGTACAGCTATGAAGAACAACTGTCCGACGTTGAGCATATGCATACATTTTTTAACTTCATATTATTATGAATCTGCAAAGAAGTAACGGATCCGGTACACGGTGGAGTGGTGTGGTTTGTATGGCAAAAAGGATAACTCCAAACATAAATATTTTTACATGGTTATTTTTTCAAGACACAAAAAAGGTGTTGTGTGTTATCATCCCATTTTTATCGCCAACATCATATCACCCATCTCCATCCAGAAACATTATTATTATTATGATGGTTATTACATTTTCATACAACTGCAGACTGAAATTATGCAGATTGCAGATATACCAAAGCAAACCAGCAATATAATCTCCTGGCTGAAATGTTGAAAAAAAATTGGGAAAGGAAAAAAGTTTAATACAAAGTTTAACAAAAGAAACATGATACGGTAGCACCACATCTGGTTTTACCTGGTCTGGTGTTAAAACTTTAGAATATTGCGAACTGCAAACACGCAGAAACATAAACATTTTGTGTGTGTGAGACGGGACGAGACGAGAGCAATTTAGAATGTAAAAAGGGTGGCGATAAACATTAAAAAGAATCATAGTAAGCAGCCCAAACCTAATAGCAATCGCAAATATTTATTGCCCAATGAATACGAATTACATTCATATAAGTACCCTCTTATGTTTATAATGTAATATGTTATAAAAACGTAAAACACGCCTTATTTACCTCACTAAACTCACAAAAAACATAAAGTTCAGTGAGTTCAAGACTAAGTTTCAAACTATGATGATGTAATATAGGATGTAGAAGGTAGAATTGGTAGTAAGATTTGAAAAGTGTTAAGCTTCATTTGAAAAACAAAATTTTTACAACCCACATAAACATTTGTATATTATTGAAATTATGAGAACATGCTGAAAACATGGTCCTATTGGTTGGTGTTGGCTATAAAATCTTTTGTGGCATTCATATTGGTAATGGTAAACCAAAGCATGAGAAAAACACGACACGACCGAGTTCAGTATACTTGTGATGTGATCGAAGATCCAAAAATATCCACGCTTTGAATTTAGTTTTTGTCATGATGTGGATGTGGATGAAGACGACGATGACTGTTGCACCAGCACGACCATAGTAAAAATTAAAAGCTTTCATCATGCAAGCGAACATAATATTGGATATTGGATTGTAGGGGCTTTGAATCGGAAGAAAAAAATCTTGCATGAGGAATTGCGTAAAAAATTCCAAGTTCAACTAGTGACAAAAGGTGCTGAGTTAGTGAGTTGACTAGTTGAACTTGGACGTTGGTATTTGCATTTGAGTGCACAAATAAACAATATATTATTTGATATTTATTAATTATCAATTGTGAAAAAAGTCTACACGACTTCAAAATTAAACAATAAACATTGAACTAAAATGCTGCATAAAATAATGCACCACATTTCCCCTAAAATTGTTGCATTTTCTCCAAAGACTGATTTATTCTAGATTGTTTAAATTAGCCTTGTTTACTATGTACACACTGATCTTCTCATGTTTCCAAAAACTTCAACTCTCAATTCCAACATTTTTGTCTTCCCCTCAAGAATAATGTTACGAGCATAAAAGCATGCGTCACAAAGAGGCATTAACGGAAGAATGCGGCATGAAGATTGAAAGCTATTGTGAAAAATTTATGAAGAGCACAATACACAAGCCGTGCACAAATAAAACCACTTGAAATTGGCTTGGCTGCAGATTTTTTGCGTAGGAAAAATTCTTGAAATTCAAAAAATACGAGGAAATAATCCTGCATATCCAGAAATAATGTAATGTGATCATCCGTTACATTCATGCTGATAATCTTGTTATCTATTTGAGCAAACAAAATTGTAGAGCCAGAAAAACGGATAAATGCGTTTGGAATTTTGATGCGATACGAGCTAGAACTACCACCAATGACGTATGTGATGTGATGTGATGTGAAAAGAAGAACAGAGTTGCATTGGATGCAACAAAAAGGATTAGTAGTAGAAAGAGCTGCACTTTCCATTCCAGCAAAACTTTATAACTCAGTCCTCCATCCTTTCGGGAGCAATCAGCCACTAAATCAAAAGATTCAATTAAGTTCCATTCCAAGTTGCAACGAAAGACTTCATTTCAGCTCCCATTCCAAATGAACTGCACTCCTTTGCGGTTTATAAGTATCGGATTAGAGCACAAGAAGAAAGCAATAAAAAAGTGAATACTCTGATGTTGAATGTCTCTCCGGAGAGAGAAACAAAGTTGTTATATTTAACGAAGTCATCATCAAGACAAGACATATTATGAGATAACGCGAATCATCACTATGACGTACAGCTCTAGCATTAACTTTATCGGAATCAGTGCAATAAAACCGAATTTCGCATTACATGATTGTATTGTGCGACTTCTTTATCAGACAGATTTACAACTGACGCAACATTTCCAGTCAATCAAAGAACTTTCTTAAGGAATCAACGAACAGTAATTATTCCTATCGAGGATTTAAATGAAATCCTGGGAAGAAATGATACGTTAATTTTTTAAACAAGATTTTTTTTTCTCCAGAGTTTTCACGGTTTCAGGGCAGAAAGAAGTTGCAATCTAGAGATTGAGAAATATATTGTGCATGGCATTGCATTCTGTAAAAAAACAAAGCTTCTTAAAAAAGATAAGACAGCATGATTCCATATGAAAATACTGTAGCAAAGAAAGAGAAAAAGACTTGTTGACATTTACGGGAAAGTGCTTCACAATGATGATGATGATGATTTCATTTGTATGCGTATATGTGCATTTAGCAGACAGACTGGCGTTTGGTTTGGTGTTCGCAGAGAGTAGAATGCACTTTTTTTTATATCCCCATTCATTTCGGCATCTAAATCTTGTCAGTTTCCAAGAAAAAAGACGAATTAAGAGTAAACTGAGCAAAACAACACAAGGAAACATGCAACAAATTCAATTAGGAGCAAAAAACAATGTTACATCATGTTGGTTCCTTGCATTTCCTAATTCGTCACAGAACTCGAAACAAAATCCAAACCCAAACCCAAGCAGAAGACAAAAGCATCATCATTATCATCATCATCATCATATAGATCCACGCAGAATGTGTAGAGATAATGTGTAAAAATCTCAAAAGCCAAGAACTGTTTTTGTTTTTTAGATTTTGATCTTAACTTGTGTCTGCGTTGCATGCACAATCTTTTGTGTAGTTTTTTTTTCAAGCGTCTTCTCTCTGTAGATAAAAATGGTATGTTTAAAAGGATACGCGTTGGCGTGGCGTGGAAAAAAGAGTCTAATGTCAATGCCAAACTTGACGGACAGAAGAAAAAGTAGGAGAAGTAAACGAAGTCAGATTTCATCTGTCACTTTTAAAGGGTTTCCTAATAATGGAAATTACGAAAAGGAATCTCACCCTTTTGTTTCCCATTTATCAACAAGGAGGAAACAAACAGACTAAAGAAATACATAAGATAGAATACGACAAAACGAATTCTTTCCGCTGTTTCCCATCAGAACAAGTTTACCATCCACATCCAATCCACATTTCCTTTTTTGTCGTTGACTGTCTGTCGCGTCGGTTGTTCATTTTTAGCACTTCATTTACAACAATAATTACATCCAGCAGCCTTTTCTGGAGTTGCACAAAGACTGAAAGACAAAACAGAGCTGAAAACTTCAACTTCTCTTGTTGATTATTACAAAGAAAATCGCTTAAATAGTTAAAAACTCTTAGCAATTTCCAAATCATTAACAACGAACTCACGATGAGGTCTCCCCACTTAACCCAAACTGTTCTTATGTGCTGCAAAATATCATTATTTCCCAAGTGTCATCAAAGGTCACACCGCCTGGCTCATAAAATCTTCTAAAGAAGTTTTCAAAACGCCTTACACGTCTACTCTAGTCTGTCATCATCATCACATTCATCTCGTAATAATACCAAGAACCAAACGCGAAAGATCACACAAAACAAAGCAACAAACAACTCCAAAATTGGAAGAAGCATACTTTAAATATTTTAAATTTTCAAATAGCTCTTTTCATTTAAAACAGCACCGTGTAAGTTGATCAGTATTCGATTTTAAAGTTTAAAATTGTTTTTTAACGATTTCATTCCTTGAAGAGCAAAGCACAAGCGGTGTCAACGTCCTACAGATATTCATTATCATTATTATCATTATGCAAGTCATATTATGAGTTACAAAGACAGACTTAAAAACAAAAGCTTTCCTTGTCGCTTTCATAATATTAGATAGATTCTAAAACAAAACGGGTTGAAAATGCTGAAATATTTATGGAATAGTGAATAATAATAATATGTACATTTATTACTTTAACTATTTTTTGCTTGGTTAATTTATTTAGTGTGTAAGCACCTTAATATTTTGCACCATACATTCTGCTTAAGGTTATAAAAACTACTTATGCGTAAAAAAGCGCACCTAAATATTTGGTACTAGGTGCTAGCCAAAACAGCGCCAGCAGACATTTATCCATTGAAGCATTACATTAATGAACGACTGGCATTTATGGATAAGTGAATGATCGGTTGATGACCATAATACAATTAGCATTTTGACCCCATTCGATTCACATTCAACATCATCAACAACAAGCCAAAAAAAGACTGCTTGGCTATTTCTGCAACATAACATAACATAACAGCCAAAACATTGGTTTTTACTTGAGAGCCCATTGAGCCGCATGCATCTCCTCCAAATGAGGATAGAATCGATGCGATGCCGTCATGTCTGTCGGAAAGAATCCAACTCCAACTCCAACAAGGTCTCTACTATGATGATGATGAACGCTGGTTCGTCATAGGGGGCATCAACATTAGCACATGAAATTGACAATTCAGAAAGTTTCTAAGTTCGGGGTGAGCTTCAATGTTCAATGGCAAACCTAAACCAAACCACGACACGACTTGGAGAGATTGAGTATCATTTCATAATCATATTGAATTTGAATACAATTGTGGATTACATTACAATACTACAGTTTGTGCACTGCACCGCGAGTACTTACTTACACCAAAAATTTATTACAATGCGAATAAGCAACTGAGCTAAAAAAGAAAAGGTGGATGATTATGCTTATACAATATAAATGTGTCATGATTTGCCAACTCATCAAAGATGCATGAAGCATGAGCTTTATTGTTTACAGCTAAGTTTAGCACCTACCTGACGACTGAGAAGTCGACGTCGACTCAAGTTTAGTATTCGGTGTGTGCGTGAATTAGAATTAGGATGAGAAATGATCAGTCAGTCGCGTACTTTAATTTGCATACACATACCCACCGTGAAGAAACAAAGTATCATGATGATCATGATGATGAGGGTGTTGCAAAGAATAAAATTATTTTAAACGATGATGGATTCTTTTTTACTTGAATTTATTATTAATTGCTGAAGAGTTTACAGTAATGGATCCGTGTCTCGTTTTTATTAGCTACATTCTTAATCAATTCATACATACGCAGAAAATCTATCAATAATTCATACGACTAAAAAAAGTTTATAGTAAAAAAATTCCCTTTAAGAAGTCAACTGCCTCAGAGGTTTCAGCTAATTTTTTTGACCTGTTTAATTTTCATTTACACGTGCTTTACGTTCTCAGGAAGAAATAAGTTTTTTGAAATCAATCGAATACCAACTTCCAACTCCAACACAACACACGACTGAACTAACGTCCGCAATTTAAACGAGTATAACGCCTTTCAGTTTTTTGTTTACCATAAAGCTGCGCATATCGTTTAAATTAGATAGTTAATGTTGTAGCCTCGCCTTAGAAAAAAATCCGTTTAGGCAGGCAGGCATTCCTCAAAGGAGGCAACCATTTTTATGATGCCTTTTGTATAGAAGATCTGCCCGTATTTTTGTTATTAACCTCCAGCTGTGCATTATAAATGATAATATCATGCTGCACTTACCCGGATATTCTTCATATGCTTTAAAAGAATGAGTACAACTATAGTATATAAGCTTTGTACTTATTTCAATGTCGAAAATTGCAGTTTTCTGATTGTATTATGAGAGTGTGAAAACATTTTGTATGCTCATTCTTTCTCCACCCTGCTTCTTCCATTTCATGCTGTGAACTAACGAGCATTCATATTCCATATGATATGACTAGCGGCCAGATAACGGGCCTTGCCCCGTTTCTGAACACCAAACGTTTTTAAGTCACGGTGGTATATACTGTACACCATTTCAATCTAGCAGGCTAGGCGATCGGAACGTCGGCTTTAGTTACCCATGTATTTATGATTTGATTACCAAATTTCAATACAAAATAATCCCATAGAATTTGCTCTTCGAAGTCAAAAACTTGAGCCACGAATAACTCAATAGTTTTAAGACACTGGTTGTTTTACGTTTGATAATAGGTAACTGAATGTCAAATTGTGTCTATGAAATATTTTTAATTAAACTTGTGTTTTTAAAAATCGAATTAAATTATAACCGTTCTATAAAGTAAAAATTTGCAGTATTTGTAAGCAAGGTGAGAGAACTTTCATACTGGGATTAAAAAAGGAAAAAGTTCATCTTATTTTTAGACACCTTTATCTAGTTAATTGAAAGTATTTATGCTCATCGTAGAGGGCAAGTGAATTTTTTATATAGCCGTATAACCACATCTCGCATTTCACTTGTGACATAACCGCATAAGCTCAAATTTAGCCCTGCCAGAGAGTCACAAACGTTAAGAGCATAGTCATCAAACCGTCATTTTTTCAAGTGACCGTACTACCATGACCCTTGCCCTTGCAACAAAATCAGCTAAAGATAAGGACTCATCGAACATTCGTGAGTTATTATTTTTGGGTTAGAAACAAAATCATTGAAAAGTCACTTTTTTAAGGGACCACATGACCATGATTCGAGTTGCAAACATCAAGTTTAGCAGTTGATGTGCACCGGGCAAAGCTTTGCGAATACAATGGTTAAGTTAGGTATGCTACACGTCTGTACTACTTAAATTGCAAACCCTCCAGAGGGATGCAAATGAAGATCCCATTTATTAACCTGCGATCGAAGATCAATCAAAAGCAGGTTATTTAGAATGGATCATAGTCTGTCTGTTCGTCCGTCTGTCCGTCCGTTCGCACGATAACTTTTACACCGTTGAAGATTTTCAGAAATTCTTTTTGCTAAACGACACTATAGGTCAAGACCTTGACTGAGTTCGAAGATGAGCAAAATCGGTCAATGGCAACTGGGTCAAAGGTCAAGGTCAAATATTTTTTAATGACAAATCATGGGTTATGATACATCGAAATGATGCTATTTCTTGAGAAAAAATCAACCATGCTATTTTCAAGATTCAGCAATGACCCTAGCGTGACCTATAAGCGATTAAAGGTCAATTTTTTAAAAAAATTGCTCAGCAGCAACCACAATGATGAAAATTTTTAATTTTTTTTAAACCAATGAACTTCTCAGACACATAGCTTATGCTTACTTCATTCAGCATAAATGCTAGATCGCAGGTTCCTATATATTCTGCCAGTTGTCAGGTTCATTTTAACCACAATATTGTATAGATTACCTTTGAAATCGTATGCAATTCAAAGGGCCCATGGCGCAAATATATAGTCAAAATCAATATTCAAATTATGATTCGAGCCATCTACAACCTTTAAGGAGTCCCAGGGCACTGCTAATAAACAGTTCGCTTCAAGTAGTTTTACTCGGGAGGGAGCCAATGGAATGTAATTTTTTGGCAAAATCGTAAAATTTTTACAAAAATTGCCACTTTCATGTAGCTGTATATTCAACATCAAACGTATTTGTATTAAGATAATTAACTATTAGGATACACCAACTATTTGTGATTCGGATGATGTGCAATATGACTACCCGACTTAAAGAACGAAGTCAGTAGGGCCACCGACACATCTTCAGCTTTGGTCGCTGCGAATTAATACCTGAAAAGTGCTCCGTATTAAAAAAATCATTGCGCAAACATAAAATCAATATGGATGTAACGAATATGATTCGATCCATCTGCAACCTTTAAGGAATCCCAGGGCACTGCTACTAATCAGTTCGCTTAAAGCAGTTTTACTCAGGAGGGACCGGTTGGAATGTATTTTTTGGGCAAAATCATCAAATTTTACAAAAATTGCCATTTTCATGCGGCTGTGTATTCAACATCAAACATATTTGTATGAAGATAATTATTTATTATGAAACACCAACTCTTTGTGATTCGAATGATGTACAATATGACCACCCGACTTAAACAACGAAGTCAGTAGGGCCATCGACACAACTTCATTTTTGGTCGCTAAGGATTTTATTTATATAGATGATGATAATTTAGAGCTTTTCTTTTACCAAACGAGCAAACGTATAGCTGATTTTGATTGTAATCAGTTACGATTCTGACATGTGGCTAAAAGTGCAACGCTTGATTTGAACGTCATGTCTTTTTGTTAGTTATGTGGTTTGTAACAAAACAAAACCGATTTTACTTTGTGAGATAGTCTAACTTAGTCACAATCTTGATAAAACTTGTTTAAAGCAATAAATTTTTAGTTAATCTTTACAAAAAAAAATTGCAAAGTTAAAAAACTGTTAAAAATTCCTACAAATATTTAAAATTCAATGAAGTTCCTTTTTGGCAATAAAAGGCTGTGGCTGCTGGCTGGCTTTAGCCTCAGAAGTTAAGGATCAGCTAAAAAGGCAGCGCTCGTCGCAAGTTTCAAAAGAAACAGTAAATAAATCTTAGGAAAATAAAAGTATGCCCTAACCAAGAGACAAAACTGGGGCAGGTAGGGAAGAGTAGTAAGTCAACAAACAATAACTTTTTAATAACCAAAAACCACTTTTGACTTTTTCACAAAGCAAAATCAATGAAGCAAAGAAGAAGAATAAATAAGCTTTAAGCTTCGCAAACTTTTGGTCACTTTTTCAAGCTCTGATTATGCATGAAACAATTATTAAATCAAATCCCAAACAAAACACTCTTCATCATCTTACTCTCGCCAAACTTGATACATATAACATGCATTTACATATTAAGCGAATAAATATAATTTTTTATGATGAGACAACAAGAACAAACTTCCTACCTCAAACTAAAAGTAACTTCCTAATTATTCACCCACCCAACGGCAATCATTGTAAAATAATGTGTAGTTTGATAGTCGCAATCTCTTTTTCAACCTCAACCTTTTCTTTCTCTTACTTTTTTAACAAAATAATAATTTTTGGAAGAAAATTTGCAACTAAAAATTCAGGGTTGGCAATAATTCTTTTAATCTGCTTTTTTGCTTACCAAAAATTTTTGCTTTATTCCCTTTTTGTATTTTCTCCAAGTAATACGTTATGAAAACAACAAAAGTGGCAAAAAAGCAATAAAGCCGAATTTTTTTTTTGCTTTTTCTGCAAAAATTACTATCTTCTAGAAAGAACAGTGCATAATGCAGACCAGGCAGATACGTATCATCATACTATTATCAGGACAATGGGGATATATACAAGCAGCGAAACAATCAGAATCGTGTTCCCCAAACTACTCTAGAAAATAATGAATGGTGACAGCTCACTTATTATAACCCATGAATTGCAAATTCATTATTGCATTACATCACCAACCAACGACTTTTTACTAACTCCCAGAAGCAAACAAGACCATTACCATTCCACCATGCCAGTTCAAGAGCTCAGAGGCTCACGGCAAAATTCTTTCCCTTTCTTCGTTGTTCTGTTCTGCCATAAAAAATGAAAAAGTGGATTCTTTTTTAATAATAATAACACACAAAGTTGCCATATCGGTTCTTCTTGTTCTTCTACATGAATAAGGAAAAGAAGGTGATATGATATGATATGATGATGATAATAGCTTGATAGCAAATAGGATAATATTGTAAGAGGACATTGTAAGACAAGCTGACAAACTTTTTCTTTTCTTTTTCCTCGTCACCAACAAAAGAGTTGTTTTAATTTCAACTTTATTTTCGTCCCATTTATACCAAAAAAAATCCCTCCTGGCAAACAATAATTATTTTAATAATAAAAATAAAAGTTTGGATCTATTCCATTCCAATGTCTTCCTGATTCTTCTAGCAGAATAATTTTTACTTTGACTTGACTGTCTTGATCAAAATGATTTGATTTGATTTGAAAATGCATGAATGACCTAATATCTTAAATAATTCTTAACTACTCCTCATTCTCATCTTTCACAGCAGATTTATTTGTCACTCATCTTTTGACTGTTTGGATCCATTTCATTAATCCAAAATAGGTATAATGATCATCTTCTTGGTGGCAAAGTGGCAGTATATATTTAACCTCTTCCTTAGTTCAATTGGCAATAGTAGTACAACATCAGCAGATCACACAGAAGAGTCTAGTCTTGCTCCTTTTTACCATCATATCATCTTGAACCCTATCATCATATCACATCACATCTTACATCAGGAGCAGAAAAAGAACTGCTCAGAGATGCAATATGCAGTACAAAAAGCTATAAAGGACAGGAAAGGATTGAGAAGAGCTATATAAATAAGCCGTCTCCATCCATTCTTCTTCTTGTTGAAAACCTTTCAAGAACTTTTTCAGAACAAAAGTTTACGAGCAGAAGCAACTCTTGCACAAAGGCTCAGTCGCTCAGTGGAAGCAAAGAAAAAAGGTGGTGGTAAGCAAATATTACACTCTCTCTCTCTCACACACACTCACACACAATGTTTCTTACACTCTGGAAGAAGAAATGTATAAAAAGAAGTGTTCAATGGCGAACACTTAACTTTGAAGGGAGCCGATGAGATGAGGATGAGAATGATGCCAAAGTTGCACACACAAAAGCCATGAAGACAACATGAACTTACGAGTTAAACACTTTTGTGGTATGCTTTGGTATAATATAATATATGCGTGAATATAGACTTTACTTTTTTAACAACATATCGTGTGTGTATCTCGCACTCGTCTCGTGATATATATTCATGATTCTTTTCTTTTCAGCAGCAACGTTACTTCCTTTACATGCATAAATACTTTGTGTTAGTACTACGCTTTTTATCTTTTTTTCTACATACCTAGATATTGTAAGATAGGTAGATTTCTTTCTTCCTTATATATCCTCTGGATTGTTACACATTACCAAAACTGCTACCAATTATTATTACCATTACCTTCAAAGAACAAAAACGGAACGAAAGAAAAAAGAAAAGTCTCGGAGGAGATGATGGTACAAGTTTAAAGGGGTATTGTGCATCATCCTTATAAGCAATATTTTTTAGTTGGCAAATATAGTGAGTATGTATTTATGTACCACCATCGAAATGGCAAAACGAAAGAATGTATAAAGGAACAGGAAGTGTTATCTTGTCTTGTGTTAGTTATGTATGTATATTATGCTTAGCGGCTGTGCACGTGCTTCAGTTTACAAATTCCCTGGACAGAGGCACACGGCACATAAAACATTTCCATATCATCATGCGTGCTCCTCTGCCCGCCCGCTCTTTCGAGTTCTGGAGCTGGAGCAAAATAGCAAAAGCCAAGCCAAGCCAAGACCAATGTGTTGTGTTGTGTCGCATCAAAAAGCTGAAGAGTTCAGAACCGGACCAGGTAGTTAGTTATTTGCTATACTTTCTTATTAATTATAAAAGCATGCCGCTTTGCATGCATGGAATTCATAATTCTTTTCACAAATGAATATATTAGGTAGCTCACAGCCACGCCACAACCCACATATACCCAAGTGAATTATGACTTTCCCACAAGCAACATTCTTCCGGACCGGCTCAGCGAATGGAATGAGTTCCTCCATGAATATGAATGGAATGCTATTTTCTATATCGCATCGCATCATTTTATAGCTGATGGTGACATTAGAAAGTACGAAACAAAGACGAAGTATATTTTTGTATGAGGTGAATTGTGGACCAAGTTTTGGTCGCTTTCCGTCGAAACTTCAAAGAACAAGCATGACAAACAATGATTATTAAATCAACCGAAAAGTTGGTGTTATGTTTGTGTCTTGTCTTCTTCATGTTTTACTGCGTGGGAGGTACTTTTTTGCATGGTGTAATTATAAAAAAGTTTATCTTTCGTCGAAAATAAAATGACTCATTCTCTCGTTTCATCGTCGCTTCTTTACCATGTTCATTCATGATAATGTTAATCTTTTATAGTCATATTTAATCCCTACAAATGCAAATGCTTGCTTAGTAGATGGTCATTCATTTTTAGTGCATTTTTTTGTTGATAATTTCGTTCAGATGTATTTATTAATCGTGGGAAATGTCTAATTGGGTGGCCCTATGACTTTTGTAGTCTGGAATGTTGGAATTAGACACCGATTGCAAAGATGCAAAGAATAATGTCAGTCTGGCGCATTTATATTTACTACTGTCATTGAGACAGTCTGATGATGACTAATGACTGATCCCGGTCTTATTGCACAGTTGCACATTTTCGTAATCTCAATGTTCACAAAAATAGCGAATGCAACATTTTTTAAATGTGTAAAATTAGTCTGAAGGAAAGTGAGACGAACCTACGTATATACTAATTTATATTCTTTTTCCGTATAAAATTTTAGCGGCATCGTAATTATACCAAAAGAAAATTCCAAAAAATCTACTACTGCACATCATTCATTTTACCAAACGAAGTTTTCATTTGGCATTGGCAGCCAGTTGAAATCTCGCTTGAACCCCAAAAAAACGGGTTAACTTGACTTGATTCCAGTCAAATTGACACTTAGTTGTCATATTAAGAGCAGGAAAGGACACGCCCAATCATTGCTCTTCTTCATAACAAAATGTTCCTTCAGAAATTGACAGCACCGAACGAACATACACAAAAACGGAGGAAGAAGATACCACTACCACATGCCTACGTCTTCTGCATTCATTTGGGTTTTGGTTTGACTTAGTTTTTTATTACCAAATGTGTTTCATCATAGGTAATACAGATGATGTATGCTCCTGCCTGGATTGCGATGCGATTGCATGAAATGTAAACGTCAAACACTCTCGCTTCTCCTTTCATCCTTTCTTTTCTACTAACCGACGGAGAGGACGACCCTGGTTTGGTTTTGATTTTGATTTGGTTCTCATTCTGATTACATAACTACCTCTGAATAAGCGATATCGTTCGCCTCTTTTTCTATCCCTTTTTCAAAAGCTCTGTGATGTGATGTATAATGTGATGGGAAAGATTTCTTTCATGTCAAAGGTATAGTAGGATTAGAATTAGAATCGAGAAGCCAGAAAAATGCAACCTCGACGATGTAGACAAGGATGAAGGAGAATGAAAACCATTAGAAAAAATTAGGTACGGTATAGCTTCCTTAAGTATAATGGGTAAGCCTGTCTTTAAAAGAAATTGACAAGGACATGATACAAAAATATGTAAATATCCTTTGTAATTCCATGCAGGTGCTTTTCATGTCCTTAAGCTGTAAAATTATGGTGGTTTGGCTTGGTTTGGTTGTGGCTGCAGCCGACTACGCAACAATGAAATGAAACTAGCTACTTTTCATTAGGTATTCAGTAGCCTAAATTCTAAATAAGAATAGTAGATTATGCCTGAAGAAATCTAAGAAGTTTTTTTCATTTTCTTTTATAGAAGCTGTTTTAAAATTTTAAAAGGCTTTTGTCCGTGCAACGCATGGTATGCTCATCAAATCAAATCAAAGCAGCTTAAATAAAACATGGCTAATTTTTAATTCTAAATTCATTCACCAATGCGAATTGTAAAGCAAAGAAAGTTGGTCTGATTTTGAAACCGAGTTCCAAAAATTATGCATTTATTTGTCCAAATCAATTTGTGTCTTGATCTTTGGCAACTTTTTTGTCATCCAAAATTTTTTCTGTTGAAAATTAGGTAACAAGTGTGTGATTTCATCTGGAAATGGCAACCCTTGCATTTTACATTTACTTAGTTTACTATTCCATACTTCATGTTATTTTCTTGGAATAACTTTAAGAGTTGAAAATAGATAGGAAAAAATCCCCAAGAGTTTAGCTAACTATCCCAATGCCAACCCAGACCCAGAGCCAACCCACAGCTTTGGAGCAATTTGGGTTGATAGTTGATGTTGATAAAAGGGATCATATCACCTCATTGAAAGTCTAGAAGTCTAGAGATTCTTACCCTCAAATTGATTTCTTGAGAGGGAAAGGAAAGAGTATATATCTCCCCATCAAAAAAGAAAGTCGGAAATCCAAATGACTCGTATCAGATCACATTCACATTTTCTTTTTGTTTCATTCATCCTATATCCATATAATATCCGTATATTTTCTCTTTTCGCTTTCTTTTCAAGAGTGTGACTTGACTATCAAGAGTATAAGGTCATCATCATCATCATCATCATCATTACAAAACTACATGTCTTTGCTCAAGTAAGCGTTTATGTAACAAAAAGATTTTTTTACCTTTCCCTTTTTTACGCGACGTAAGTACATACATAAGAAAAAGTAAAGTTATTTGGACTTGGGTTCGCAAGTCAGCATGACATCAAGAGAGTAAACAGGTAAATCACTTGCCCTCCCACATGATTTTTGTTTTTCTCCTTTAACTTTTACTTTTCCTCGCATCGGTTCGTTCTTGTGGTTTGGTTTTAGGAAAAAGTTGGGATGCAATAAGTTGAATATAAAATTGGCTGTTACATTACATTGTTACCACTAAACTTTCTTCTTGAAAAAAAAAACCCACAGAGTGAACTGATATCAAAGTTTAAATGGAAACTTTTTTTTGGTGGCGAACTACTCCAACAAACACACATTCGATCTTTATACATACATTATACATTATGCAATCTACAAAGAAAGGGTAAAAACACAGAAGCAAACGGGAGCAAAGGAAAGTTTTGAGTTTTTGCTTTATTATTCCAATATCCGAAATAAATTTAGGGATTCGATTCGATTGTCATATTTTTTCATCATAATATCTAATGTGGTACACATTTTAGTTTTGAAAAGAAAATTTTTACACGTATATGTTTTTGCGTCATTTTGGAATATCTGGTTTTTCAAAATTAAATTTGCGATTGGCGTTGGGTTAGACGTTGAACTGGTCACAAAATAAAAGAAAAAAAATGCTACAAAGGCATATTATTGAAGGGTGGACTAAATTTTTTAGCACGTTGACGTGAGTAATACATATGGATCAGGCTTTTAGTGAGAACATGACAATTCTACTTGTTTTGAAGAAGCCTTTAAGTCCAAGTCAAAGTCAACGACAAGGATGAGAATAAGCGTGGGTGCGTTTTTTCGATTAGGTAGTTTTCCATTAGAAATAAGAATGTTGAGGACAAAGTAAGTGTGTATAGGTATGTGCATTTCGACGCACTCGGCATGATATAACACGACATTGGTTTGGTGTACCTTTCTTTGAAAACACTTCCGTCACATTTGAACATTTTGAACAAGAAAAGGGAAGAGGAAGAAGACTAGAGCTTGAGTTTTAGAAGGTTCAAGGAAGAACAAGTAGGGAGAGGAGAGACTTATTACATTTTTTCGTGATGAGAATGCAAAACTAAAACAAGTTCCGAGTTGAAGAGGAAACTTGTTTAGTTCAGAGGATGAGAAAACGTCCCAAAAGACAAATATTATCGGGTAAGTCGGCACCAAATAGACAGCAGAATAAGTCAACTCAAGTTTAACATGTGAGGTTGCCGTTGGTCCCTGTTCCGAGAAGGAATCGTTGGAAATCAAGGCTTTTTACAAACGATCATGCATCAACTATCAACCTCCATTTTATATAATATTAATACTGTCGTCTCTAACCATTGTGGTAGTAATGACTGCAATAAAATGGGATATATATATAGTAGATAATATTATTGAACTGGAGAAACCAAGAATATACTTCTCCACTTCAAACTTTGAAAGACTTTTCCAGTTTCAGGAAGCAGACAGAAATCTAGACAAACGGTTTCAATCTTTGCATGCGTGTTCTTACATATCATATTTGGTAAAGCGAGCGAGCGATAGAAATAGAATGACTGAATGTTTACACACACTCTTTCCAAAAATGATTCGCATGGGAACACGATCCGAAAAACTCAGCCCATCTACCTGAAAAGATTTTGTACAAATTGAAATACGCAACAGAAAACAAATAACCTGCGAATTGCTCACTCCGGTGCAATTATTCATTGTTTTTTTTCAAAAAACGTTCTTCAGATAAATCAAATCCCTTCATTTTTGCATTGACATTGATGCATCATCATATTGTGGTTATAAATTTAAAGGAGCAAAATCAATTTTTATGTTCATATTCACTCCTTCGGCTAATTCCCGGAAAATCTAAATGCTACGCTACAATTTTGTAGATTTTTTTTCACCAAAAAGAGAAATGCAAAACTTAAAAGACGAAATAAGTTCAGCAGCAGCCTAGTAGCCAAGGCACGCATTCAAAAAATACAGGCTTAAATGGCCGGAGGCATCGTTGGATTTAAAAGGAATTCTTTTAAGCAACTGACGAATTACATGAACCTATGTATTCATATTTCGGAGAAATGAATTGATAAAACCCATTTAGCTAAAATCTCTACTCCACAAAAATATCTAATCTCCCTCTATGTGTTTTAAAAAGTGAAAGTACAGCATTCTGCGGCAAACTAAATGTGATATAATGATATGATATGGTATCAACCAGAAGGCTTTATAATTTAATTATATGGTCATTTGAGCATACATACCCAAACCATTCCAAATACCAAACCTCTACCTCTACCACTACCACCCACATGGAAATTAATAATGGCAAAGAATATCAAATGGAACTATCTATCCAACATCCAATTTCACCAACCTCCAACCTTAATCCAATCTTTCAATACTCAAACAAAACAAACTTACATTACTCACCCAAACCGAAAAACTTTTAATAGGTTCACCACCAGAACCAGAGAGAGGATGACATGGACAAGTGAGACAGTGAGAGAAACTTGAAACAAGCTCAACTAGAAAAGAGACTCTTATCCCGATAAATATGTTGAGTGAGAGTAAGAGAGGACAGAACTGTTGGTATTGGTTTGGTCTTTTAGGGTGATTGTGATAGGAAAACTAACTTGGTTTGGGTTGATTTGGTGGCGGTGAAAAGTTTCCGTTCGGTTTTGTGCTTTTTCTGGGATTCCGATCGTATAGGTTGGGTTTGGTTTTGGTTTGGTTGATGAATCCGGAAGATACATGTAAATATCACGTTCATGCATCATATCATGTCAATGCACATGTTTGTTGGTAGTAATGCGATGTAATATCATAACAACATATAATATAATGCTACTCCCTTAAGGAATTTTAGGTATGTATTTTGCTGGAAGCAGCCATATATATATTTTTTTCGACATGCTAAAAAACAGAAAATGACAGAAACAAAAACATTTTATGAAACCTTTTTCCTCCTCTATACTTTTTTGCTGTGTAAAACACCCAAGAAAATATCCTAAAACGAAAAATGTCCCATAAACCATATCTGGGAAAGAGCAAGTTTACTCGTTTTTCATGAACAAAGTTGACAACATGAGGATTTCCATTCCATTCCATTCCAGTTTCAGTACTAGAGTGAAGTGAAGATGTATGAAAGAGTAAAAAGTATTCCTTTTATGTGCAAAATGAAAATAAGTACAACCATGCATCCAGCAGTATCTGTAAATTCTATAAGTGTCTTTTTCAGGAAAAAGTTGATTAATACTAATACTAGTTTATGCGTTGATGTTGATGTTATGTTGGTAAGCTTATTTATTGGGCCTCTGCCTTTTCATTTTGGAAAATTCAACCAGATTCCCATGATTTCAGAATACACACGTGTTCAGCTTTAACAAGCTATTTTGGGAACTAATAGTCAAACCAAACGAAGAATAAAAAATGGATTTTTTTCGCAGTGCTTCTGCTATGCTACCTGGTTCCAGCTATGAAGTTCCTTTAAGTTAAAATTAAAAATCTCAACATTGTATCCGCTACCTATTGATCTAATTTGTTAAGATGAATCAATTTAATCTAGTAATTGATATAATACGCTAAAGGCCGCTTTGACGTGTTACCTGTGTTATTATGAAATATATAAGTTGCCCTAAAATCTAGCATCGGCGTTTTAACAGTTCAAAATTACGTGTGAACAGCTTCAACAAAGAGGAAAGTTTACCGAAATTTCGACAACTGCTGTTTTAATCAGCGAGTTCTTTAGTTTTCAAACGTTAATATTTTAAAATGCATCATGAAAGCATAAACTCATGATAATATCTATAAGTGTCACTGATTTACAGGGAACATGTGTAAGCCCATTCTCTCCTTGATTCTTTCTGCTTACACTGCATTACACACTTAACCAAACCAAACCAGCTATCGACAGCTTAAAAGCCTTGTCGTTCTTATTCTCCTAAAAAAATCAAATCAACCCACAAGAGCCAATATACATACATCACAAAACCAATCGGTGACATAATCTCAAAAAATATGAACTCATTATAGCCGCTTCCTTCCATAAAAACACTTCATGATTTTTTAAACTACTCTACTCTGAAAGGGCTCTTAGATAAAGTTCATGTTCTCCCAGAGTATAACGCACTCTTCCTTTTAATTTTTCATACTTTTAAACCTGCAACCATATCACATCATAGAGACCAAACCATGATATTTTTTTGCTCACACAAAAAAAGTAAGCTTAAAGAAACAAATTACATATTAAATGATTCCTTAAAGATACAATTTTTGAAAGGGATAAACTGTGATTTTTATGCTGAAAATTAGACGTAAATGACGAGGGTTAAAGATAGAAGCCAGACATTTTGGAAGCCAGTCTGTTGCCCCAAAAGTTTACAGATAGTTGAATGTTCTCAAGATTCTTAACGACAACCAGAAGAACTAGTTCCCGGCTCGTTTGGTTGTTTTGCATGAACCCTGCATAACATAACATAAATATACATGGGTCCCGTCCAAATTCCAGTCCAGAATTCCCTTTCCTGAAGGTGTTCTCAGTGCTCTAAAAATACATGCACCCATAATATCCGATCCGATATATTATTCAAGATACCATCATACCACACCACCTCTCAATATCCATTCTATAATACTATAATACCTTCATTTTCATCAGATAAACACCGGAATTCTTTCCGAACATGCAGAAAACACTTTTCATGGAAAACAGCATCATTGAAAGGTAAATAATCAATGATTTGACGAGAAGGAGAGAGGATCGAGCTGTTAAAAATACATGAAACAGGAGTACTCTCCAGAGAGAGAGCCCATCGTAAAAATAAAAAACTTTAAACTGTTATGTTAATATGCTGTTGAACAGAGGAAAAAAACGTAAACACGAGTCAAATTCCAGTTCCAGCAGACCAGCAACAGCAACGTGTATAATCCTTTTCCATTTCCAGATCTAAACAAAGACCTGTGTTGTGTGTGGTGTGTTCTCAAAAAAAAGTCTCATGTTTCTTTCATACCCTTGGGAAATTCTGGTGAGATATACATATCATTACACTCAAATGTAATTTCAATATTATAGTGTCAAGTGTGCATTGCGTTCATTTCAAAATTAGTTACTAGTAAAACTAGCAATGCTTCACCAATGCATTACTTATTACTCCCAAATGCACTCTACTCTGCTCAGGCTCACCATAAAAATATGAGTAACGTAAAATATGTCATTAAATTAACTTTGACATTTTTCAACTCGTATTCCCCATCTCGCCTTACATTTCATTACATTACACTACACAACTTCATCCGTTTTGGACATCTTAATAGGTTTCAAAAGTAACATGAAAAATGATGTAGGTTGGTTTTGGTTTGAAGTATGCCTAGTTTTTCCATCTCATGAACCATTCACAGATCATATCAAAATAGCAAAGCCATGAAAATAAAAATCTCCTGTATTTCATTTCATATTTGGATGGCTGCTGTCACTTAAAATATGAAAAGCTTTCAGATTTTTTTTTGTTCTAATGGATTGCAATCAAATTTATGTTGTGTTTGTGTTGATCGAAGAAAGAGAATTAAAATGTTGAGGAAGTAGAAAGGTCAAAATTTACATAGAATCAAATATATTCATCTCTTTAAAATTTCACACTGCATCATCTTCTTCCCACTCCTGGACTTTTCCAAGCGGAAATAAATGTGGTTTAATGAGCAGGAAAAGGTGAGACCTCATCTGCACCTAACTTTTGTTATGTAACAAAACCCACTACACAAGCTAATGACAGCGCTGCGGTTCGAGGTTTTAGCAGCAGTACATAATATGCATGCGCTTCCAGGAGGTACATGCATCTTTAAAGCACAATGAACTTATTTGCATAAGGATGCATGTAAAGTAAACAATGACTGATCGGAAGAGAAACATCAAGATTTTTTTATTTGAATTTGAAATGACTGAACACTGAGGGAAATCAAAATAATTAAGAGACTACGCCTGGTCCTGGCCTGTGGGAGGTGAGGTATATTGCGATGTGATACTACAAACATGGAATTTAAAATGCTCAAAACACGTGTCAGATCTATTGCGCATATTGCCCCCACCTTCAACTTGAAAAGAATTTATTTGAAAATATATTTAACATTCATTTGAGAACCCTTTGACTTTAAACTTCAACTCAACTTCGTCTTCTTGATTCTCTCAAAAAAGAACTTACGCACAACGCAACAGCCAGGCCAGGCAGCTCCGCTTATAAAATGTTTTTATAAAAAAGTGCTCCAGCATTATTCCCTGAAAAGAGGTTCCAATAACATTTTTTCAACGTTCGGCTATTTTTTACAACTATTTAAAAAAAAGTAACGTATTCTCTTCTACGCCAGCCCAGAACAGAACAAGCTTGTCTAACAAGAACATTTCTTTCACACACAAATGGTGCTGCTGTACGTCTGTACCATGTTATTATAAGTTTGAAAATGATGATGATGATGACGGGTTCCGATATTCTATATTCAAAATGCCTAATATCTTAATAATACACCCCGAACTATGTATGTATAAGGTTTCTGTGTACATTGCATTGTGTGATCCAGCCAGAGATGAAGATGAAAGAGGAGTTTAGTTCTCTCTTCTGTGATCCGAACCGGTACCACCATAAACGTACAAGAAAAAATACTTTTTTTTTACTATTTTCTCAACTCTTCTTGTCAAGCAGATCTTGAGTAAACAGTTGCTGACAACATCCATCTTTGCTCTGTCAATGAAAGATTTTTCTTGTCCGCCTGTAGGTACACAATGATGCTGAATGCTAAAGAACAGGCTGTAAACTAAAAGTATGTATGTATAAATATATATCTGCCTAAAACCTAAACCAGACCGCCTAAACCTTTCTCGCTCCGTTTACGTTTCCCCCTTCGCTTCGGAACCCCGTCCCAATGTTTTTTTATTGTGATGGGCAATCATTCCCAATTTAAGTAAACATTTTATCCAGTCATAACAATAATAATTTTGGGATGCTTAGGAAAATGCTCAAATTCCCTGTATAATTACCATTCTCTATTTTTAGCAGGAGTGGAGTAACCCTTTTGATGTTTTAAGCCAAAAGTAAATTGATTCAAGAAAGTTTTGATTATATTCCTCCATTATTTTTGCGAATGAATTATAAAGCTATAAATAAATTGACATAATAATATAGGTACATACGTCTATAACCTGGAAAAATAACTTTAAGCAATATTTGTTTATCCTAATAACAAACTGGATGATGTAAAGTTTAGAGCAAGAGCTAGTATCACAGGAGAAAAATGCGGACTGCTGACTCTTATTAACTTTACTCACGAAAATCTATCCGACAGTCGTGAATGCATTGGCATTGTATTGTGTTCTTCAAAATAAAAAGTTGCAGTCAGTAATTCAGTAATTCAACCGCACTATTATGGCACACGCTCTCCTTCTCATTTGATATTGAAACAACTCCCCCACGTCCAATTTAATACAAGACAAACTAAAAGATCCGTTCATCAGTCAGACAGGCCAGGCAGACGAAGTACGTACGTTCGGGGATTTTTTTTTGGAAACGCCCAAAAAAAATTTGAACACAGAACAGAACAGTATATGATGCCCAAGCAAAAGTTTCATATCAAAATGATTGTGTAATATGGAAAAGGAACGGAATAATATAATATAACATAATATAATATTGCGGAGCAGTTTAGTTGGCAGTACACAAACATATTGTTTAGTAAAGATCAAGAATCTGAAATCCAACAACCATTCAACTCATTTAGTTTTTTCTTTCACAGAGTTATAAACTACTTGTAGGAAGAAAGAAGGGGACTTTCTTTATATGAAAATGTACACAGATATTTTTCACAATCCATCTCATTCTCATCTCCAGGTTGTCCCACCACACCACGCATTCTTGGGTAAAAAAGTAGATTGTAGATTCTCATTTTAGGCCACTTTTACACTTCATTCGTTCATTCTTCCTCCTACATATTTTTTTATACTTTTGATGCGAATGAATGCATGCCTTCATAATACCTACATTCAGAGTGAAGAAGTGCAATGCAGTCGGGTCGTAGTGTATTCATTCCTAGAGCTCATATAATAAATTACGTTAATGCACCTGGATCTAAAAGCAATAACCAAAGGGCGCGGTCCCAGTTGTCAGATAGTTATGGTGAAGTATATCTGCTCACGTATTTTGTTACCTTCAACCTTTTCTGCTAAAACCAAACCTAAAAGTAAAACTATACCATACCAGGAAATTCCCTTGCCTTGTTTTGTTTTCCTCCACTCCACTCGACAGGCATGGAATAAAAGTGGAAAGGAACAAATTAAAATAACAATAATTATCATTACTGCCGTGTGCTTTCATAGGAAATTAGCTCCTTGTCATGGGATGAAGGTTAAGTATGATGATGATGATGATGCAGATCCAAATCCAAATCAAATGCTGCTAAACTCAAACTCGAACTCGACGTTCGACTTATTTGATATCGACTAATTTCGTTTGGAGTATGGAATGGCTACATTCACATAAGAAATTTAAGAAAAACAATTTCCCTTTCGTTCGTGTTTGCAAGGCGTAAAATAATGAAAAAAACAAACAACTTGGCACCTCTCTTCTCACCAGATTATGCTAAACTCCATGTAAGGAAGCTGATACCTGTCTACTTTAACATTTCGGCACCTCTTTTCGTCTCAAATTATGCTTTTTTGAGCGTCACCGAAGAGTCTGAGTTTTCATCAAGTCTTGATCGTCGGTTGAGTGAGAGGCGTAACGAAGGAATATTGCTAGCGACTAACGATGTAAATGCCTATATGCAATGCTAGCAACACATTACATTACATAATGAGCAAGTAGCCTTCTATTCATTTATGCTCCGCTTCAAGAATTTTTGTGGCGTACCAACGCTACTTTAAGAAATAGATGCGATTTAATGAATTAAATTAATAAGGATTTAAAAACGCAAGATGATGAGGACCTTATAGTTTTAACATAATTTATTGTGTTTCTTCATATCAAAATGAGTATTAAAGTATTGAACACATTACAAAGGTTTCAATTTATTAGAACCTTTTTGATTGGTTTGGTTTTTGGTATGACATCACCAAAAAAATGATTGCATTTCCTTTTTTCACTTGCACACTTAATACTATCCAACCTTGGCACGTTGGATAGAAATATCACAGGAATCAGTCAAGTAAAAAATAAATAAATAAATATATTACGAAGTAATTTCTACGACGTAGATCATGTCATGTTGCGTACCACGTGGCGTATTAAGTCTTGGCTTGACTTGACAAAAAAATAGACGAACGAAAATATTGTTCTAAAGTCCTAATAAGTCTAAATTACATCTAAGAGTTCTCTTTATGTCAAATTTGTCGGAAATTTTCCATAGCTGCTACATCCACAATTCGGATGTTTGCGAAGGCTGCGACCATCTGAAATTACACGAAAGAAATCATGAGTAAATGCATTCATTCCAGATAAAACATTTATTTTAAATATATTACTATTACTCTCCACTTTAAGTACTTTATAAATATGTATGTAAAATCGAGTTAAAAGTTTCATATTCATATCATATTTCATGTGCAAGTTTTTGACATTTTCAAACATGTTGATTCGATTTATACGTTATAGACAATAATTAGTTTTTCTCATAAAAAATATGCCGAGTCAAAAGGCTGTGATTTATAAACGCATTATTTTATGGAAGCCATCAAAATTGGCTACCAATTTAATTCAGGCCGAGTGATTCAAGAAGAGATTCAGAAAATAGCACTTAATAATAATTCATAATAATTTTAAAAGTCAAAAGTTTTACAAAGGTGTTGTTTACCTTCTCATTTTCACAAAATGTACGCATAAACACGCCTTCAACGGCTTCTTGCAAAGCATCGATATCGATTTAATCTTGTTTAGAGAGTAAGTAGTAGTAGTTCTTTATCAAAGATATCAAATGAAGACAATGAAGTAGAGTTTTTTCGTTCCAGTAGTGATTTGATTCCACAAGAATCTTCAATCAAGAGTGTTCCTGCACCACGAATCGGGATGTAGAATGTACTTCCGAGCTTTGTTTTTTTACACATTTTTTAGTCAATATGAGAGTACTTGAGATTGAGAATATGACAAGGCCAGGCCAGGCAGCCTTGAAAATTGTAGAGTGGAATGAATTTACTTAGAAATTACGCGATGAAAAACTAATGGAAAACAATTCCGTAAAAATATGAGATTTTCGTCTCTTCAAAAATATCCAGTACGAGTACGTATTTGAAAGCTTGTTTGTGATCTCCATTTTATTTAGAAACGAAGAAGAAGTTTCAGAGTGAGCTTCCACCAACACTAACTCCAAACTCCAACGCAGTACGTGTTTCATAGCATAACAAAATCAAAAGTGCAAGCGTCTCTTTATTCCTTCGCATGCAAGAAATTGTAAGACTTCACCTTATTATTATGCAGCTGTCATATTGTTAAATTATTCGCTGAGGTGTGATCTCGTTATCCATAAGGAGATCAAAGCTCGTCGTTGTATCACTTTTTTTCTATACGTAAGTAAAAACATCTACACTTCTCCGCTCGAACTTACGTATTACTTACTTAGCTAGGTTAGAACCCTTTGTTCCTATCAAGATACTACCCACTACATTGTTAATATTAGTATGCATCTAAACCCTTGGAGGCAGGTGATGAAAATGAAAGAGAGAGAAGAAGATCATCATCATATCAAACTAGAATGGGATGTGGCTGTGATAGAAGAGATAGAATCAAGTTCATAGATTTAGTTAGGAGTTAGAACTACAGATATTTACTATAAGACTGGGACCTAGCCTAGCTCCATACACCTTTCTCTTCTCTTGCAATCGTTAATGTATACCTGTCTACGAAAAAAGTAAATTTATGAATTGCTCACTATCAATTCAACACCACACCATAATCATAATATCATAATACTGTGGGATTTCTCGGAATCAAAGGTGACTATGGGTGGATTATTGTTGCGACAAGAGAAATGAAAGGATTAGAGAAAAAACATTCGAGACGGGGCGACGCGTACCCATAAGCAATCATTTCATGTTGCAAACTGAAACTATTATTACAAATGTGATGTGATGTTACAGATGAATATATTTATTATTATTACAAAAAGAATGTAAAGGTAACGTTGAACGTAGAGTAAAAACGAAAAGAAAAAATGAAGCAAGACAGCATTTCCATTGCCGGATGAACTATCATCATAATCGTAAGAAAAATGTAAATAGTTGAATAAAAAAATTCTTCCTGTCTCTGAGTAAAATATAAAAACTGTGATAGTAATATATAATGACGGTGGTGTACTTTTTATTTGCAAAACAACATGAAGTATAACAATAACACCGAGATTACTAAAAATACATGCACAGCAATGCACACATAATATTATGCAAGTTCTCCGGGTCGGTCGGGTGTATAAAAAATAAACTACGGTTGTGTTGTGGCTTAGCTATGAATTCATTTCATAATATAATGGCATGAGAAAGACAAATCACCCCGTGGGAATAACGACTCAGTTACTGTCTCCTCAATTCCTTTTCCCAGCAACTTATTTTCGTGCCCCGACGACCGTAGAAAGAATTAGATATTCTGTCAATATTTTTAGCGATGACTCGACAAAGATAATAGGGTACTCGTTTTGAATGCGTATAAGTTGAAATCGTTGTACTTTTTATATAAATTTTAAGTAATAGCTCGGATTTCCCGTCGTACTTCTCGGAGATCAACATAATAACAGCAATAGTTTTCAGTCTGCAGCTATTTCCGCATGGCTTGAATTGAATAAAGTGGTTAGGTACGTGAACCAATAGAAAATGCATGGTTTGATCAAATTAATTTTAAAGAATCAGCCAGGTAATCATCAATGATGCATTGATTAAGTAGTAGAGAATGATTTTCCCACACTGATGATTATGATTAGGTAATCATTTAAGGAATTGCTGCTGCTGTACTTAACGTGAGTTAGTTGGATAAACAATTTCATTGATGATAGAACCGAGTTCAACTACGCAAGATATATATTCAACTTAAATTCGAAACATTGTTCACAATTGGCCAACCGCAATGAAATGTATAAGATATAGACTTAAGTCAATGAAAAGATATACCTACCAACAAATAAAAAAAACTCCGAAATAATTAGAAATTGCATCATTATTGATAAATTATAAATAAAAACTGTAAATACTTCTTGTAAATACTGATAAATATCTTTTTCGTTATATTGTAAAATGTAAATTCGTAAACGTAAAGTTGCGATATCGAGTTCCACTCCGGAATTCAGAAGTAGCAAAAATTTCTGGAAAAAAGTTAATACAAATTTTGCTAGTTAAGTTCTGACGATCAATTAAAAATACAAATGAATCAACACCAGCAATTTGGTTGAACACAAAGCAAAAAACTTCAGATTTAACGCCCCAACATTGAAACATATCGTTAGTAGTAAATATTTGAGACATAAATACATAAGACGACAGCAGGGGTAACGTGTGACACTACCTTGTTACAACTGTATAAGTGTGTAACCGGTGTATTTGTGAAAATTATTAACATGCAAGTTATAGAATAATACTGAAATTCGAAATGTAATGATAACCCAATTGAAAGATACGTTTTACTACAAACGGCTTACTAATAAATTGTTAAAATAAATTTGGGAAAGAATTTAAAGAAGGAAGAACGTAGAGTTTCAATAGAAAAGTCGAATAAAAAGGCTAATAATTGTGTTAGTTTGAGATTGAGAAGCTACAAGAAAGAATCCTAATCTAACTCTACTAATTATGCATTTAAAGTAAACTAGTCGACATACATTGTAAATTAAATGATTGAGCCAGTACTCTCCTTCGGAATGTCAGGTTTGAAGGTGAAACGAGTTAAACAAATGCATAACGATTTTGAGCCTTATATTTACAGCAAATCTTATACATAAACCCGCCCGTAGTCAATTAAAAAAACTTTACCAATTTCTTAAATGCATTCTGGGATACAAAGACGTTCCCTTTTGATAAAGTGAAAGATCTACACTTCAGATCTCAAATTATGTGGAATGTAGAATATGTGTCCTTTAAAATCCACATCAAAATCACTCAGCATGTCCACAGACAACTGAAAAATTTAAATTTTTAAAGATACAATACTAACATAAGCAAGTTGTTATTAAAATGAATTTAGACTGTCACACCTTTCCATTAACAGTATGTATGATTACATACTTATCGTAAGACAATAAAATTAAATTGATTCCTTAAATTATATATCCAAATCCTTCAAAAGAGGAAAGATGAAGAATGAAACTTAAATTATTATTAACAAGTGACAAGCAGGTAGAAGGAATAAAATAGTTATTGAACAATTCTTTATTGCAAAGGTGCAAATTATACCTTGTAAACTTGTAAATTGTATCATGATGTTTTAGTTCCATATTCGCCGTCGTAGCAAAGCTCGTAGTAATGTATTGTATTTTGTATTCGCTGAAGCATATTAATAAAGTACAGCAGCGTAATGCCATTTTTTGTACAATAATATTATTATCGAATCGAATATTCTCAATAATTGCCAACAAGCACAAAAACATTTACACATAATAAATACCCATATTATTACCAATCACCAAGATTGGCGATTCCATAAAAAGGTCTCCGCATGATTTAATTAATTTTTTTATATACTAGTCACATGTTTTGATTTAAATTCAAACAATTACCTGGTCCCAAGACCGACACCATCTTCCACTTGCTGTCATGTCATCGCATCAACATCAGATCAGACTCAAGCAGTTTTGGAGTCCTCCAAAAATCCAGCCTACGTGCTAATTCGGACGGATATGATTTTGATGCAAATTTACATTTACGACCATGTAATCAATGTAATGTAGTCAGTATTTTTACAACTCATTTTCCCAGTTTCCAGGATGAAGCAAAAAGGATCAAATTCGATTCTATTTCCATTAATGTGCTTATGGTACATGGTTAAGTCATAGTTTCACGCTTTTTGAGAATGATGCAGACCGCATGTCGTTGTTACGACCAGTAGGATTTGATGGAAACCACATGCCGTGCTGTATGGTAGTGGTAGTGCATTTTGAGGTAGGATATAACATTAATGCAAGTTGCAAGCGTAAGAGATTAAATTTTACGACTCTTATCATCAAACACAATTATTTACTTACAGTGCAAACTGCAATGACGATCACAGATCAAGTAGATCTTGTTATAAAAACATAATAATAATCACAGACAGACTTCCAGTGTAATTTGATAGATTGGAGTGCATGTACTTGACAGAATAAGTTCATTTCGTATTGAGATTGAGGGTGTGAATTGCACCTCATAATTATAATTTTCCGTAGAGCCTCAAAAACAAAATCTGGCTGATTCAGGATTGGTGTTGTGCTATGAACTAGAAAGTCATGGTTCATATGAAATGATCAAAAACTTATTGATTTTTTTCAACAAACAAGGGCATAAAAGTACATGGGATCAAAAAAGGTGATTAATTTTAATGCAACTTTAGTTGCGAATCGCAAAGCATGAATAATATAAGAGTACCATCAATAAAAATAAAATAGTATTGAATTATCATTGACACCTTTTGCACTCCAAATACGAATGTGTAGGATAGTGTTGTAGCGTCACATAAATTATAAATCTTAATGAGCCCCATGTATTATTGATTTTATTCTACTGATTTATATATCGTGCTTTTGCATTTATAGCCTTAAAAGAGTAAGTTTTTTTCAGCAAACAAAATTAACATAAGGACCAGACTCATAATAATAACAACATCATCGTCATCGCCAATCGTGTTCAAGCTTATGCAGTGCGTATGACTGACAATCCAATTAAAATATAGGGATACCTTTTTTACCTACTATGTTTAACGAGTACAAAAATAATCAATTCATGAATTATGTATTTCCAAAATTCAGGTGGAGCGAGGGCAAATGGTGAGAATGAATGCAGTTAGTGTCAGTGTCATGTCAATCAACAGTAGAATGAGATGAGGATACAAGTTTATATTTGCCTTTTGCCAAGTTTGGTATCATAACTGCTGACAGCGCAACGCAGGCAGAGGCAGACCAGTGCTCTCTGATTGATATTTTTTCAATAGGCAATAGAAAAGTGATAGTAAAAATTCAGTATTGCATTGGTATACGAAAAACCCAAACAAAAACAAAATATGACATCCTGTAATTCGATAAATAACAATAAAACTTAGACCAGACAGAGCCAGGATTAATTCATTCATTAAATCAAGTTTTCGAGGAAAATTAAGATTGTCCGAAACCCATTCGTTTCCAATCCCAAATAGCATGAAAGGGAAGGAAAGTATAGTATTTTAGTGGATGCGGAGGTATTGCCAAATAACGTGCATTTGCTTTTCGCTTTGATCAAATCTTTTCAAGTCGAGATGATTTTTTTGCAAAGTTACAGTTGCCTGCTAATTTTTCACAGAACAAAAAAAACGAATCCAAGAGCGGACAGGGATACATAGTAGTATATACAGCACACAATAGGATGCCACATTTTCATTTTCAACAATGATGTGAGAAGTTAGATGAGTACAGCGAACTAGTTTGCAAAAAAAAAGAGTGGGTACGAGTACGAGGTGGATGTGAGATTAAATCCATCCCAAAGTCTGAAAGTGATTTTAATATTGCATTACCTTCCTATATAGCTTTATTAAAAACACTCTAGTTTACTTTGTGCAACCAGTGCCAGCCAGTAACCACCTTAGGTAGATAGGTAGGCTAGAGATAATGATGAATGACTTTCCATAAGATTTTACCTGCCAAAAAGGTCCAAAAAAGGTCTAAATCTACTCTAGAAAATGAGCGAAAACGAAGCGCAGATGGTACGCTGATCAAGCAAAGAACAAGTATAAAAGTACAAGTACGAAAAGGATAGGATGTCTACTGCATCTGCACAAGAATGTCTTTTATGCAATAGCAATGAGGATGTTAAAACATCACGAGCGTGTTATATACAAAAATGACGATAAAAAAGAAGAGTATTCAAGTAAGTACACAAAACTTTTCCTTGGCTGGAGTGCACACCAACACACACTACACGTATTTGTTCATCGTTCATCCTTTGCCTTCTTGTCATTAGTCAGGATGAGTGATTTAAATGCTTAAAGTGGTTACTCAACCATAGCAAAAAGGGCATTAGGTATCTGCTTTTTTTGTTGAAAAAAAGTAAAATATTATTGCACACAACCTTGAAGCTTCATCAATAGTATCAAATCATGACGGTGGTTTTTATCCAGCCAGTGATTTGAATTTCAAAGAAAATGCTACTCATCCTTACTTTATTCTTCAGTACAGTAGTCAGTCACGTCCACATTTCCCAACTTTGTTGTCGCAACCACATCCATAATAAATTAAAATATTGCCAACCACCATCAATCTTAACTTTAATCCGATACATTAAATTCAAGGAAATTTTGCACATTATTAAATGAATAAATGCAGAGAGCAAGGTTTTTTAAAATCAATTACGTAATTGAAAGAGTAATTTATCATTCCAGTTGGAAGCTGGATGCAATTCCATACAAAAAAACTAAGCTTTAGACTTTCAGACCTTCATACATTTAATTTATCACTGATTTTAGCAGAGCATATAGTAAAAAGTAGATAGACACATACACAGTCAGTTTAGTGATAAAGATAATTGATAATCACTGTGTTTACGAGTAAGAGTATGAACTAGTGCAATTTTCACGAAATAAAAAGTAAGAATATAGAATATTATTGCAATTCATTCAATTCGATTCATGGAGTAGATAATATTTACTCATCATCATCGTCATGCTCCTTAAAGAGTCTTTTAAGTTATAGCACTGACCTCGATCATGTACATATGAAGCGTTGTAAGCAGACACGGTGTCAAGCTAGTCAAGCATCATCATCATCTAAGAAGATCTTGATGTCTCTTCAAGAAGACGAGTGCATTTTAAGCGATGCATAATGTGATGTGATCTGCTGATCTTTGTAGCTAACACAAACACTCATTCATCTTCTTACTTAGAACTTAGATGGTAATGTTATTTTTACTTAAGTGAACACAGTTCCACAAGAGGAAATGTACAAGTACTAATAAGTACATTCGATTCAGAAGATGATGGTTAGCTTTACCATATCTCACATACAAAAGCACATACCTATGTATACCTCCTTTTCAGTTCTCACACGAGAGTGTTGTGTTACTGATGGTTAAAACAGATTAAAAACAACGACCATGAGAAATTTTAACTTCCATTTAATATGTACAAGTTTTAATGCAAATTGCTAAAGTATGGACATGGACAACAACGAAGTGTGTTTTACAGTAAACTTTAGCTGTTTTAAGCACGTCAATAATTTAGAAGGAAAAATTGGCCAAAATGGCAAGATAGTAAAGAAGATTTGAGTTCGAGTTTCAATGATTAAATTTAAACCATTCAAAAGGATGTACGCACAAGCTTATATTCAATATTTGCAGCGAATACACCACAAAGAAATAAAACTGGTGAATGATAACTTGTAAAATTAGAAATGACAAGGAGTAAGTGACTATAATAGTTTATGCCATAGAGCCACGTTCTAAGTTGGCTATCAACCTTTCAAAAGTGCAGAATTATTATTATTTGGGTAAGATGAGTCGTCAAAGATTGTACTTCTTCTCTTTTTATGGATACATAAAACAATTTGTTAAAAGAAGAAAACACGTACATAAACTCAGGTCATTTTGTGGCTCATATGAAATAAAGTTTAGGAGAAACATGGCTGCAAGCTGTTTTTTTCTTTTAGAATAAGCAAAGGGATAATGCGCAAAAATTAGCATTCAAATCACAATCTCACCCAAGTTGTCTCCAAGAACAAGTGCTGGGAGGAGGAGGACAATGACGATAAAACCGACAACATCCACCAATTTCTTCATTTTGTCACTTAACAAAAAATTGGGATTGTTGGGACTAGCTTTTCAACCGACTACAACAACAACACACAGTAACAGCCACTGCCACACCTTTACTTTCATTCATTTTTATTTTTGCAAACGATGTCAAGTCATTATTTTGCAGTTATGTACAATAATGTACATTGCAGACAAAAGACACACACGTTGAGTGAGTGAGTTGAGATGTCTTCAGGGGTAAAACTAAAATCTAACTGAATTAGTGCTAATATACATGACTGCTGCTGATGGCTCTCTCAAAGTTTAATCCCATCATCCTTGAAGCAATGTTAATCTTAAACTGAAACATCAAGAGTTGCAACAACACTTTTCTTTTTAGAATGAGAGTGCCAACAGAATTGACACTGGATTATAATATTATTAGGAAATCATATTATGCTTAGATGTAACAAGAATATATTATACTGACGACACTTAATCACTTGCAAAAACTTTCAACAAACTTTTTAGTGAGGGTTGTCGGTTGTCATAAAAGTAAGAGAGTTGAATCAGAATCAGTTTAAAGTTTATGATGATACAAGATACAACATCATTTTTATCGATAATCGCAATTTATATTGCAAAAAGAAAATTGAGGATATCCCCTTGATTTGACAGATGTACACAAGACTAAGCGCCTAGCTGAACGAGTCCATAAGATCAGAAGAGTTCGTTCAGTAGTATAAAGCTATAGCCTAACGTATTCAACAACTCTTTAACCAGTTTCATACGATACGATAGGATGAGGATGTTATCCGACCGGCATGCAAGCAAGAACTGACGCTTGAACAAAAGTCTAGGCATTCAAACTCAGCGTAAGAGTCTCTTTGGTCGTATTATAGTAATGTGTGAATAGAAGCAGTACCATTCTTACTACATGTGATGTGATGATAATATTACAACGTGGGTACGTAGGGGTATAGCTGATTTTAACCCTTTTTTAATATACGAGAGTGGATGGAAGATGCTTAGATGCTACTTACAAATACTACACACAAGCCTTCAAATAATACTGGTAACTGACTAAGATTTTGACAGCAAGTAGTACTATTCACACACGTCATTACGTTTTGTAAAACACCTCTGGACGGACTAGATAAATAATGCTTAAAGCAATTGGCAGTATGCAGCGCAGCGGCATGACATTTACTTATGGATTGGCTTGGCAGGTGAATCGTAGGTACATACCGATGGAAAGACACTGACAACGAACTGCAAACCTAAACGCCATATTTTTGTATTTTGACTATAAAAATTCACATTATCCTAGATTACATTTTGTGACAGCTAATTAAGTTGCCAGTAGCTAACTCATTTTAGCACAGGTATTTTATATGCAATTGTGAAAGATCATAAAACTTAAAATTTTAGTTTGAGGAAACTACATTACATATATGACGATTTTCAAGTTCTTAAGCGTTGACTGTTAATATTAGCATTTGTGACAAGTGACATGATGTCTTCCCCAAGTTACAAAAAGCGTAAAATGCACATTGAGTATAAGCCAAACCCCAAAACAAAACAATGCTCAAGATTTATAAGTATGCAGTTCCATATACGAGGTACACACTGTGGAAACGTGGTACATAAATCTGAAAAAAAGAATCCGTTGAATCACAATTAATACGTTACAACTAATCATTCATGATTGCTTAGGAAGGTTCCAATCCACTGGTTCCAAGAACTAAGACCGCTTAAACGTACAACGTTTTTAAATGCATTGAGTATAATTGAGTATTAGTCGAGAGTACACATATAGAAATTCAAGGCTGGAGAATGTCCGCATGTATATGGTGTATTGTATTCCAACAAGCAAGCAATAATGACTTTAATTTAACTTTTAAATGCAGCAATAATATATAAACAACTTTATAATTTTAATGATGATAATAATAACAAAAGTTTCCAAAAAACAAAGTTTAAATTGTCAATAATTTGATGATGATCACTCACTCACAAGAATATTAATTGTTTGTCTTAATGCATAGTATAGCAATCAAATTGTTTTATAGATTCACTTAACGTTCAATAGTATTTCACTACTATTTCGTTCAATAATATCTAGTCACTAGATAATATACTAATAATCTACCGATCTTAGCTAAATCCTAAACTAATATTATGCAATGCAAGTGGAATTGCCGAAAGAATATTTCCAGCAGCCTTCAGTGCAAAAAAATCAATATTATTTATGCTACAAGTCATTACAGATTTAAAAAAAAGAGAAAGCTGGCACTTTCTTTCCCGCATACATTCATTAGGGTTGTAGAGCTTTATCTTGTCGTAGTAGTACTTTATGCCTTATTTATTGTGTAAGATCTGAACGGTTCTAATTCTAACAATATTTATGCGCTTCTCTCTCGCCTTCTAAATTCCTTGTTATTAAAGGGCTACTAACTTAACCCTGCCTACTATTTTACCTACAACTTACCTACATATACAAACAACGTATCGCCTATAATAATCATATACAAGGTTGTGTTGCGACAACGAGAATTGGCTATATCAACTAGATACGTTTTCAGAAGAGTTTTTTCTTTCCTTAAATCTGAACTAACTTCTTAATTTTAATGTACGGTAACTACTCCTTTTTAAAATACAAAACTCATAAATACGAAGGGAAAAGAATTACCAAATATTGAATATCCTCCAGTACTAAATAATTAAGCCTATATCCTATCGTTCGAAAATGGCTTCTACTTTCTTACTACTACATCCAATTATGATAACTTCACTCCTCAAAAACTAAATGTATGTAATTTTAAATTTTAATAATTGTTGATTTGATAATACTGGGAACAAACAAATGATATAATTATAACATTAACACACTCAACACTATATGCTTATTTACTATTTACATATGCATGCTTTCATATAGAGCGTTGTTTCAATCAATAGCCTCCAACTCCAAGAGACTAAAAACTTTCACAGGATTGCTGTATCTTTTTGCAATTGCTTGGATAATAATGACAACGCCAACAGTATATCGACCTTTTTACTATGGCATGCCGTAGAAATTGCAAGTTTGTGGATTCCTCCATGGATTTTCAGGAGGAAATTGATATCCGAAATCATCCTATAGTGAATTTAAGAAGAGTATTTCAATAACACCTGTTACTACTCACTGCCTACTAACAATTTGCGTACGACACCTAAATCTTTTTTACTTTTTACTAATAATAATAATAAGACTTAAAGGCGTAATACCAGTTATTATTATTCAAGCAGAAAAACTTATGTCTGTCACACACTTCCACAATATCCTGAAAGCCTAGCTAAGCACTTACTGGGTACATGACAAATGATGTTGAGTGTCCATTTCTATTGTGACCTACTTTAATACTAAACTAAAAACTAAACTAGAAAGATAATTGAATAGTTTTTTTTTCATGCAGTGAATCCTTCACTCGGGAGGTGATGATGACAATCATCATGCCGAACGCCAAAGTTGTAGGACAACTTAAAGTGATGTTGTTTTAGAAGAAGTTGCCTGCCTGGTAGAGAGACTCATATTTCAATGGACCCTAGTATTAACGTCTTCCACCCCTACCCCCTCTAAAATTTCCCCGATTCCCACCACGTCCACCTCCACCACCCCTGGGCCCACCCCGATTTCCCCCTGAAAATCGGCTTTCACGTTGATCGTTACCTCGAAATGATGGCTGTTGACCAAAGTTGCCTGCCATTTGTCCCAGGCCAAATGCTGATATTTCCTGCAGTGAGTTATAATTGACACCAACATTTTCAAAGTTACGTCTGTGGATATGATTTTTTTTCATGTGACAGACGACAGAAGAGATAGAGATAAGACTTTATTGTGCCGGCTATATTATTAACCACAATTGGCAAGATATTTAATATGGTTATGGTTTGAAGAAAATTATACTTTTGTTTCGGATGTAATAACTCAAATTCCCTACCTACGAGTCGGAATACTAAATTATTCATTAAGTTTTATGATGCGACTGACTTTTACTTTCAACTTTTTTTATGGTTTTGAAAAAATTCGAGGAACAGGAAAGCATGTGTAAACAAAGAGAGATTTGTTAGCAGCAGCACTACTATTTAGCAGTTTGGTTTTCTTTACACAAATATTATATAGAAATAACAATTTTTGTAGACACATAAATGCATTCATAGAAAAAAGAGTTACTGTTTTCAAACAAGTATTTCAGAAGCTACATATACACATATGAAACGCATCGCACAGCTAAGATTTATCATTAAAAACCAAGATCATTCAGTAATTTTCATTGCCATATATAGTTTTAAGTTTTTAACAATCAACATCGTATTGTATTGTTGATTGCATTTTGCATTGCATCAAACAATTATAATAAAACGAGTCATTATTTATGACTCAATTTTTCATTCAGTTTTTGTGCTTAATATTAAATTGTTAAGTTCACATGTGTAAGCAACAACGAAAGCCCAATGGTTGAACAGTTAAAAAACATAAATACATCGAATCGATGATACACACAGCTCAAGCTGTATTTACAGTAAGCTTGCAAAATATACTTTTGCACTTTTTCCTGTCACTCAAGAACGAGGACTAAGTATTTATACGCATATATGATGAAGTTGCGGTTATAAAAACGGCTAGTAGACCAAAAATAAGTCTTTTTGCAGCAGTCAGTTATTAATTTAGCTTAAATTCCACTACAACAAAAACGATGTAACTGTAACGTAAAACGAGACAAGCGAACTTATCTCACGTCGCTAAGCTCAATTCAATCTTTTTTCCAAAACCGCTTTTTGCAATGATGCCATATAGTTAATTTAATGTTTAATGTGACAGCCCCACCCAAACCCGTGCTCACTGTCAACTTCTTCGCAACATAATTTTTAGGTACCTCATGATTATTCCCGATATGGCTAATTTTCGACGTTTATATAAAACCCCCATTTTATCAAATATGCATTAAAAGCAATACAGATAATGTATAAAATCAGTTTGTACAGATTCAAGAAATTCAAGATTCATTAAGATTGTGATTTGCCAAATTACGAAAATTACGAAATAGATGCATGATAATGTTGAAATGATGCCGATTTTCATACTCAATCCATGAGTTTTTAGCATCGACCAACCATTTGAACCATTCATAATTGTAGCGTGTTGTATCTAAAGAATAAACCACTGTTGTTTCTCACCTAGTCAGTCGCACCAACCTACCTATTCTCTCATAATAATATCATAGATCAATTCCGACTCACAGAAGAAAGGCTAACTGGATGACGACACAGAGGTGTCAACAACTAAAAATACTTGCTTTCTCTTTCTCATAGTTTTCTCGTATGTGACATAGATTTTAGCAGATAAAAAGAGGATATTGAAAGCCAGCGCTTACCCAAGTTGGCCCGGATGGGTTATTTCCACTGTTTCCATTACCACCTTGAAGATGAGCCATCAAACCTTGTGGGGGAAGAGGTGGAGGAGCCAAAGGCATAGCTCCAGAAGCATTATTACGATCTGAAAAATAAAAGTATGAAGCAATGAAAAAAAAAATTTTTTTTATCAAAGCGAAACTCTAACAAAACAAGAAAACTTTTTTTCTACGTCAATCAGATACTTAATAAAAGCAGCCATGGAATAATAGTTTCATCAAAATCAAACGGTAATTCCACAATCATCATATTTACGAACAAAGAAATTAATAATTAAGCTTGCACTTCCAACTAACGATGCTTTTTATACTAGCTATTTTAAACTACGTAATTCGTAAACTTTAAATACAAACTGTTCAGTAAGGCAGTAATATTATGAAAAAAAAACTAAAACAAACGCCTCAAAAAGGAAAGCAATCCGCTAAAGTGCAGAAAATCCAGTTCTTAACGGAATGTAACAACAAAACATATATATTTGTGTAAAAAATGTACTACATGCCAAACAGTTAATAGGTACTTTAAGCAAGGTAATGTTGGAAGTGCAGGCAAGCAACTCAAAATTAGGTTAATCTTATTTAGCGAACCGAAATCGAGGTTAAAACCAAGAGCACCTCCGCCAGCATTTGGAGAATCTGGATCATTTAAGCCGTCCTGGCCCATTGGCTCCCGTGGGATCATCGGTGCGTCACCTCCACCTCTACTGTATCCACCACCGAACTGCATGTTTCCTCCACGCTGCATTCTTTGCTCATGGTCAATTTCTCGGCGACGAAGTTCTGAAGAAGAAAAAATTGAATTACCAACTATTAGAATGAAACGATTCTCGCCAATATCATCATAGCATGTATATATATATGAGAAATAACTTACGTTCACGAAGCATTTCAGTTTCGTAATCATATCGTGCTATTTCCATTTGAGCTTGCAACTTTTCCAAATCTTTTGCCATTTCCTCCTTGAGGGCTTCTTCCTTTTCTTTGAATTCTTTAACGAGATTCTTCCACTTTGTTCCGTATTCATGCTCAAATGTACCATCATCAGCAATTCTTGGCCCAACCTTGTAACAAGAAAGAAACATAAACTTTTAGAGCCGCAAGGTAAAATATTACCACAAACTCTCCCCAAAAACTCCAACCTCTTTATGAGAAAAACAAAGTTTCAAACGACAACGGAACTAACGATAGTTGTATAAACTTTAGACAATCTAGTAGATTTTATGATTAAGTAGGTGGTAGCAAACAGTTAACTAAAACATTTACCTCTCTCGCCTTGTAGTAAACCAGTTCCCTTTCCTTATTGTATTCTCTTTTTGGGAGGTTGATTTCTAATAATCCTTCATCCATTTCGCTCATATCACCCAATTCAGTTATTATTGGGCGTAAATCTGAAGTTATAAAGTAGCATTTTGAGCTGCAAAAGTTGTGAGCAGCGACGGCATAATTCTTTCTAGTGTAATCCACGATTCCTTCACCAGTAGACTTTCCCTTCTCATCGACTAAAACTATTGCCCGTTCAATCTGTAATTAATGAAAATTAATAGTTGCATTTATATTTCATTGCACGAATACTGATCTAGTATTTTTTTGCAAACTCAGATAATCAGCTTCCTTTTAACAAAATATAAAATTTGAAAACTACATACCTCTCCAAATACAGAAAACGCCAATTCCAATAGTTCGTTGGAAACCATTGGACCCAAATTCTTAACTCTAACGCGTACACTGGCAGGAGCAAATCGAACTTTAATTGGTCTTCCTTTGAGTTGATGCTGATCTAGTTCTGCTCTGGCACGTTCTGCGTTCGTTCGGAAATCCTGTGTGGCAAAAGAAAGGAAAGGCATGTCAATTTTGTGGTAAAATATGCAGAGCTTATCCACGAAATGTATATACGCGTAGAATGTAGAATCAGATACTTAAAAAGCAGCCATGGAATATGTATCATTGGAAATCAAACGGTAATTCCGTGGTATCATCATTTGAAGGAAGGAAGAAATAAAAAATTAATAGTTAAACTACTTTAACCAAACTTACCATCTTAAGAAAGGCGAAATTCTTCTCTCTATTCAAAAACAGTTCGTCAATCTCTCCAAATGGCGTAAACAATTCCTTAACTTCTGATTCAGTAGCTTCAGCAGCAATATTTCCAATATATAATCTAGTATTCGCCAAAAACTTTTTAAATTCATGCTTCTTAGGTGGCAAGTCACAAGTCTGTCCGTGAAGTGATCTAATTTTTTCCATGATTCTGTGCTGTAATTGATAATTCAAGAAAGAAACTTGTTAGACATTAAATTCAACTACTTTAAAAACTAATCATGTGCTAAAAATGAACAGACAGAACAGATGCATACTTCCGGATTCAAGACTTTCAATTTCTTGTTAGAAGGACCATCCATCCCGTCATGTCCATGTCCAAATCTACGGTCTACCCGCTCGTGACTGCCATGATGTGAGCCTCCTCGTCCTCCAACAAAAGAGTTACGTCCGGGGCCAGCAATTCCTCCTAAAAATCATGATAAAAAACATTCCATTTTAATTTAATCCCTTTCCAACAAAACCTAACGACTAATTAAAATACATTAAAATAACTTACCGCGCTTACGTTTAGGTCCCCGGTTTGAATTGTTATTACTATTCCTATCCATCCTATCATTCCTATCCCCTCTGTCTCTTTCAACCCTCTCAGATCCATGATTGCTTGAGTTTCCACCTCCAGGTTGCGCGTCTACTTCCATTTTCGTCTCAGCTTTAATTTCTGCAGTTGGAGTCATCACCAGACACCAGAAGGAGAAGAAAAACAAAAATAATTATAAGTATAATAATGTACTACTCTTGTCAGTAGATTTCAAAACTCCAGTCCAGTAGTTAAACTCTCTGGGTCCAAAAAGTTTAGCTACAAACAACACAAAAGGGGTACAAAAACAAGGGAAATAATAATTATGACATGACCACCACCTCCTACCTCTGTTAATCGTCATTTAGGTATATTAATGTTGCAATTTATTCTTAGAATGTTGTCACAATATTTAAACAACAATCTTACACACAAAAGTGCTAGATTTACTGTTCCCACCGCGAGCACACAAATGGAGAATAGACTTTCACCACTGTCGGCTTAATCGGGTGGGGTGTGTAAAACCACAAAAAGTTAACCTTTTTAAATAAACCAAAACAAGATTCTAACGGACCCAGAGAAGCATTTAAACATTAAAATATCTTTCATCGTTTCATCATCATATTCTAAACTGGTCATGTCATAATCTCAGTCACAAATTGAAATATAATTTGGTTAGGGGCAAAACAGGTGACAATTACTATTACTCCTCTTCGACTCCATGACTTAAAAACTCAGGTGAGGCTGGAGGTTAACTATTTCTGTGACCCACCTCCAAATCCAACTCCAACCTCAACCTCCCTCCTTCTCTTCATATTAATTTAACCCAAAATAATATAAATCTTACCTTGAATAACACCTCCAAAATGACGTCCACAACCTCCCTAATTCACTCTCTATTAACTAGCCCGCAAATATTTTAACCACCACTATAAATTTAAACTATCCGATTAATTAAATTCCACTAAAACCAACACGCCAGACCACCACCACCTAAAAACAGAGCCTTTTTTTGTATATAGAGAAGAGAAGGAAAATGATGGCTGCTGCTGCTGGTGACGATGCGATGCGGTATGGTATTGGCCTTAACGGAGAATGCCAAGAAGAAGCGACCGAGACCCAAAAACCCAAGCTCAAATGGCTCAAAGCACAAAACCTAGAGAAATCTTTTTTGTATGGAATATACCTAAAAAGTCAATAGCAGCAATGCACAATTCTCGGTACACTACTTCATACGTATCTACCAAACTACACTAGCGACTATAGCATCACCATAACTTTTCTCCTCAACTAAAATCCAAGCGTTGCGTTATGCATGCGATCCCATGTTCCTAATCCTAAAAACTCTTTGAGGTATATCCTATACCTAATCCTGGAATGATGTGTGATCGTAAAACTTTGACACGTCACGTTGCGGTAGCAGTGATCAAGCACATCAGAAACTCAACTCACAATGCAATGTATATAAAATACGATAGGTGGCCTCATATACACGCAGATATACTACATGTAAATGTTCGCCGATAGATTTATTTTGCCAGCTGTCCTTTGTTTACATTTGATTTGCAGCAAAATGCTACTTCACCGTTGTTCCATCAGTTGCTCCCAAATTTTTCCCACTACTTCCAATTTTTTCATAATACTCCCAACTCTCGCCCAATACTTCCAATTCTCTTCCACTACCCCCAATTCTTTTACGATGCTCCCAGTTCTCTCTTACTACTCCCAATTGTTTCCCTTTACTTCCAATTCTCTCCCACTACTCAGTGGACGTATACTTATCTTTTAAAACCAAAATTTAATTTATATCTGATTCAGTCAGCAATGATTCGTGACCATAAAACCATCTTTGATTTAATGCGTGTGTTGAAGCCTTACGTGTGTGACTTGCATGTGATTCTTGGTAATGTATTGAACTGAAACAAATGGTTCTGGAAGCGAGATTTGAGTATGGCATTAGAAGAAATTGGAGTGTCGTTTTTTTTTTTATAAATTGGTCTGGAGGTAATTTTTTTTAAAAAGTACTATTAAGTGTGATCTGACTTGAAGGGAACTTTAAAACTGGAATGTAGGGGGATACTAGAATTTTGCTCACGTTACTCGATCACCAAATTTGATTGGTAGCGTATAAGTCGGGGCGTAGCCGGACGGCTGGCATTAAATGTATTACAGTGGATTAAATTTTGTGTGAAGGTTTCCACGAACGGTTTGAATTAGAATTAAGTAAATGCCGAGGCGTAGCTCGGCTTGCCTGCTAGTTTTACGCATAATATGCCTAAGAATTCTTTTTGTGAACTGTTGTATTCTATCTGTACAAGTGTAGCTGAGCCTGCACAGCATAAAAGTATACAGGCTGCTAGTTCAGATTCAAACTCTTTATTAAATTTGAAATCCCTTCAAAGCAACTCCCACTTCTCCCTACCTACCACAACATTTTTGAGATTTTTAGGTATATTTTCTTCATTGGTGGTCTCTGTCAAGTTCAAATTCGAAATCTCCATGCTTTGAAATCCCTTCAGAGAAACTTCCACTTCTCAATACCTTCGACATGATTTTTGAGATTTTACTCAAAACATGCATAAGAAAAACCAACAAAAGCAGAACATCAAAAGCAAAGAAAATTAAGTCTATGTCTCTGTATGGCAGGGTAAGAACTTCGTCCGTGAATACATAAGCACCATGTGCAATCGAACGCAAGCAAAAGGCAATGCTGCTCGATGTATTGAATTAGAGCAAAAACTGATTTCCCCAGATAGGATTTGAATTCGTGACGCTGTTACTCAAGACTCGGCACCCTTGGCCACTCACCCATGTGGTCTCTATAGTTACATGTACCGAGTATAACCTGATTTTTGTATGTATCTTTGCAACAAAATGAGAATCCGCCGTGCAGACACGAAGCCTTTTATATAAATTGATTCTATTCTAGTCTAAAAAAATGTCCATGTCAAACGGCTCAGCAACAAGAACAACTCCTCTACTCCTCTCTTTTTGTGTGATACACGATACATAAGAATAATTTACGCCGTGTTATGGGATTTAGGATGGATGTGATATATATAAACCTAACTCTATACCGCATAATATATTCTCCGTATAAATGTACCTTAACTCGCCTCGCCGGCAAATGAACAAGGAAAAATTCTTGGTTTTGGCTTGGTTTATGCAGGAGACATGAGCATTTGCATACCTTGACAAATTTTAAGCTTTTTATGCCTTTTTTAGTTTTTAACCGTCTACCCCTTCATCGGCTTCATCCTTCTTTGGTTATTGGTTTGGTACATTAACCCATGCTGGATTTAATTAGCATCGGCCATCGGCACTTACTTGTCCTTGAGATTCGATTTGCATGCAAGATTGAAACTTCAAATTGAAGGTTTATAAGCGGAAATGCAATGACTGTTTTTTTTATAACATCTCAACTTTATTTCAACTAACTTTAAGCAAGCAACTTTCTCATTCTATTATGCACGATTATGATTATGATTACATTTACATTACAATATCAGTATGTTTTAATTAATAATAATTATTTATTTTATTTAAATAGAGCTATACACTACTAACAAAGTTGTCTTCTTCTTTTAAGTAATCTTAACGTAACCAGTACACCTTGTACGTTTCGAGTTTCATATGTTTATATGTATGTATATTTTTATATACCAAGTTTAATTAAAAACTTGGCTAACTTTGGCTTCATGAATGCTAGTGTGAATTGAAATGCCTAAATTGATTCTCTGCATTTCAAAATTTAAACATTTAAACTACTACTGTACAGCGTTTATTTAAAGTAAATTGTAAGACGACAAGGTTGCAGTAGTAGTAGTACAGTAGTTGGAGCTATTTCTTTTTGTTATACAACAATATATTATTGTATTCTTAAGTAAGTACCAATTTTAATTGATTACATACAACTATGGTTTACCGTGAAATGACGCACATAGTCAAGTAGCAAACTTTAAAACACCTTATTCTTCTTCATCTTCAATCTTACTCTTCTTACCATTTATAATAATCGCGTGTGTGTGTATATCCCTGTTTTTAGTACGTATTTAAGTTTTCATTTCAAATGTAATGTAATAATGTATGTATGTATTAAAATCAAAGACAATGATCTCACAGCTCTTTGGATTAAAAATGTACGTTAGGTCAATTCGTAAAAATTCACTTTTTCGGTTACATGGATTAATACTATTTTAAAAAGGGTAAAAGTATTAATAATAATTAAATTCTAAACAGTTTCAAGTTTAGTAGGTCGAGTTAATCAGTTAATCGTTAACATAAAATTTCAAGATAAGTAATAGGAATAGGAACACATAATTGATAATATAGTATACAGATGTATACAATAATTCATTCAAAATGGTAGAGAACAATCATAGTTTAGAGCTGGCACCAGCACAAAAAATTACTATACATATTTGTAAAACATGAGCTGCTTTCTTGTTCAATTTTTTGTTTTTTTTAGCTTAATCAAAGACCTTGTATTGTATTGATAACATTAGATTATATTCTTCTTTTCTATGTACCTTATCGTTTCAACTAATTCTTACGACTGTGCAACTGCCAAACTACATGGTTTATTACTTCATCCCTCTACACTTTACATATCTACGACAATATTTTATTTCACATTTCACTTCACCACCACCTCCCATCAGTTCGGAAGTCCAGAATTTTTGCTACCACGGGTTGATGATATTACATGTTTCTGTTTCTAGGCTGTATTGATAAGATTCGGAACTCGAAAGAATTACGACGGGTACAATAGTTTTTTATAGTCTAATAATAATTTTTATGATTATGGTTAGCTTTAGCTATATATACCAAAATTCTACGCCAATTAGAAAGATGCAAACATACTAAAAAGGATAAAGTATTCGTCGAATAGGAAAGTCTACCGTTTTGTGCTAATGATTTTGCACGCACGCATTAATATTACACTTAATTATATACATATACATATGTAAATATTAGTACTCGTATCATCATTAATCTGGTTGAAAATGGGAAGTGGAAAGTGGTAACAAACAGTAAAAATAGCATTTCCTTAGGATTTAGGGAGTAAGATTTATGGTTTGTAGACAATACCTAGATAATAAATTGTTGTCACAATTTTGTTTCATTCGATCATCATCATCATCATCATGTCAAATAGGAAGAACCACAACTACTCCATCATGCTCATCCTCCAATAATTATTACCTTTACTATTCCAATAACATTTAGTTAGTAGTAGCTAAAACAGCAAATGATATAATATTTCTTCAGAATTATAATTGCTAGTGATATGCTCTGTCAGAAGAAAACAAGGATAGAATACCGAGTCAAAAAGAAAGAAAGAAAACAATTATTAAATTGCGTTAAAAGAACGTGTACTTAATAATTAAGCTAAAAATCAAAATATCTCTAATAATAATAATACTACTACAGCACAGCTCAGAATAATCTTATTCAAAGGTTTGAACACAAGTTTCCAGGTTTATTAGGAAGATTGCCTCGACCCCAAACACAACCACTGACTCACTTTACGTGTGTGACAATTTTTTTAGTCTTTTCTACCCGCTATATGTATTACTTCGTTACAATATAACCATTATTACGTCCAAACCTCACCACTTTGTCATAATTATAAGTATAAGTACTAGTCAAGATAAAAATTAAATAATAATAATAATTATGTGCGTTGTAATGTAGTCAAAATATGTTTTTTTTTTCTGGGGAAATCGTATAATCGAAATCGAAACAACCAAAAAAGGAACGCAGAAACTTGTGTAAATAGATGATAAGAACATAGATATAATGTTTGAATTGTGCAGTTAATTGAGTTAAGGAACAAATTAGGGCTAATGATTGGGTCGCTCATAACTAGATCGTTGAGTGAAATCACGTTCGGGAGAGTCTTCGTGTTCATCGTCTGTCATTACTTGGACGAGGTCACCAACCGCTTTTCCCAAGTCCCCTGCTCTATTCAGTAAATCTTCTACGCTTGCTGTTGCTGCGACGTACCCAGGCGTTGGTGGAGGAGGGCGGCTGTCTTCTCCAAATTGACTACTTGACTGCTGCCACTGAGCTGTTGCAACAAAATAATCACAATCATGAATTAAATATACAATGGACACTTGCAAATAAATTGAAAACTTTCAGATCTTTTCTTACTCTTACTCGCAACTTGATTTTCAAAATGTCCATTGGCACGATGTGGGAGTGGTGAATCTACGGCGAGCTCAGCTGCAACTACGGATTTACTTTGAAGTGTTCCCGTTTTAGAAGGTGAATTAGGTTTTGGCTCATCTAAAAGTTGTCGTAATCTTTGGAGTTGGGCTTCAAGTTGTCTATTATGGTCTTCTAAAATTTGCATTCTTGCTTCTAGTCTCCCTTTGTGCTGCCTAAGTAATCTTGCTTCTGCCAGGATATTGCTGTCGTTAGGATCCAATGATCCGTAATTACTAGACCCGTTAGTACCAACATTTGCCCCGTTGGTTGGCTCAAGCTTCGGCTCGTCCATGACAATTCCATGATCCTTTCCTTGAGTCTTGTGCCTAAGTCGTTCAAACTCTGCTTGAAGCGTAGCGTTTTCTTCTTCCAATGCTCGAATTACAGCTTCAAGCTGCTCTGATTGTTCAGCATCAATTGCTGCAACGATTTGAATTGGACTTCGTGGAATTACTCCATCTCCGCGTGTTAATGATTGACAGTATTGAGCTATAAGGCTGTGTTCATCCTCACTATAATAATAATGCATTATTTGCAAAGAAAATGCTCAGATCAGATTTATTTTCACCTTTGCATATTATTAAAGAAAAATCCAAGAAATTCAAAGAGACATATCGGCTTACGAGTCAGGTGTTGAATTACTACGGTTGCGAATTTCAACATCAGCTAATCTAGTAGCATATGTATCCACTCTTGAATGAATATCTGGAGACAAGGAATGCTGAGGGCTAGGAGCAGGTGACTCTAGCATATCACCTTCTAAAACACTTTGAACTGGAAGATATCCTAATTTTCTGTGCTTTTGCAATGATCGTTTCGATTTGAACCTGTTCTTCAGAGCTCTCGTAAAATCTCTTACGTCTTCACCGGATGTAGTCTGAAAAATTTAAGCACTTTATCAGCAAAAGTAATTACTTTTTTAAGTGCTTAAGAAAATCAAACCCAAAACTTTATTTGCATACCTCAGTGCAATATTCCTGCATTGGATGCGTCAGCTTATGATTCTTTGCCTTTTTACCATTGAAAAAACACTTTTGACACATGTCATAATTAAAGCATTTCAAGCACCGGTACCTACAAATATGCGATTAAAAAATGTTTGATGAGCTTCCAGCAAACCAATTTTATACAGCCTAATTTAAACTTTTTTGTTGTAAAATTAATTTTTTTTACCTGAGTCCAATGATAGGAACTTGCTTACAAACATTACATTTAGCTTGATGTCTAGCATTCTCTGCGGCTGCAATGCGATGTAAAACTGGAAGCCAAACTAAGCTTTGTGGTTCTTGCTTTACCCAATCTAGAAAATCGGCAGCCTATTTTACACAAAAAAATGAAAATGCTCAGTTTACAAGGGAATCTATCCAGTAGTAGACGTTAGAATATGTTTGAGGAAATGACTAGTATGATGTATGACTTACTTCGATGGTACCTCTATCTTTTCCAGCCTTCTCAAAGCAACTTCGAACTGACGGCTCAATGTTCGAGCCGCCAAACGCAGCTACTTCACCCAACTGCCTAGGAATCTATGAAGTAAAAGAAACAAAAGATGTAAAAAAATGTTTATAAGAAATGCTTTCATATTTATTATCCCGTTTACCTGTATACAGTCATGCAGTAACAATCCAAGTTTCCTTTGATCAACCTGCTTATTGACGTCAGCCACCAAACGAAACAGATCTACAACAAAACAATGACATCATCTTATTAGTTTTAAGCTTGATTAATTTTACACATTTTAAACATTAAATAAAGGGAATTAATTCTTACATCGAAATTTATCTTCCATTGGACCCTTGCATAAGAGCACAGTACCAACTTTAAAAGATAAGTTACGTATCTGACCAGTCCTCTGACAATCATAGACATTTAGCAACCAGTTCAAAGCCATGTCCGTGACGAAGGGTATGTTGATTGGGGATTCAAATAATTGTTGAGCTGAAGCACCTTTTCGTTCCGTTGATGATGTCATTTGCGAATGGTGTTGTGAGATACATATACTATATAGTGTGGTAAGGGTAGAAATCATATCGGATACATCTAACAATCTGTCATTATGACCCCGAAGACCCAGAGAATCAAATGTCTCAATCACATTCTTTAATGAGAGTTTGTCCACTGTGATTAAACAAAACAGGGAGGTCAACACATTATTTATTTAGAGCATGAAATTTAGTAAATAAGATAATAAATATAAATGAAAATGTATGTGCTAAGCCTAACAACAACTTACAACGTATTGCCTTTTGAACTGAGCGCAGCTTTAGGGCAGTTCTGTAAGCGGAGAACCGAACCTCGTTGTACTCTGCTAGTGATGACAGAAGATCAGTCATTTGAGGATGGTCCCACTGCGTAGTCTGCGTCTGGTGGCTAAAATTCGATTATTTTTTGGGGGAATTAACTACCAAGTCTCATCTTTTCATCCATAAATTATTCAATTACATGATAACATAATATGATATGATGGATGGGCCAACTAACTTGATATAATAAGGCACTTTAGCCGTCGTAAGGGCTCTTTCCCAAGGCGGCTCGCAACTCGCATTACTTGATGGAGGTATAAGGGCTATTACAGAAGGTAGAGATTGTCCTCCACTTGATGCTGCCAACTCCCGTTCTTTCTCCTCAACAGACTGCTGAAGGTTCTTCAGTCTTAAATTTAAGTCGTCTACTCGGCTGACATTTGCAGGTGAAAGAAGGACGTTTGAAGAGGCAAGCAAAGCAGCCTGTTCATTTATCTCATTCACCGCTCTTTGAGTTGAACTGATATGTTCTCTAAATGTCTGTATTTATAGTAATAAAAATTAAGGAATGTATAAAAATTCAACAACTTGGCATTGGCGTCAGTCTTGTCTTGCGTCCAAAGGAAACTTTTGGAAATTCTTTGCTAAATGTAACAGAAATAATAATGATATACCTTAAGTTGGTCAAGAAGTGTTGATTTGTCCGCTGCTGCTGCTATTGTAGGCCATCTGGATTTGATAGCTTCTGCTGTGGCAAGTCGAGCAGATCCGTCATCGAGCATTTGCTGAAAAGCTTTCATGCGCTGCAACACAATATAAAATAATATATATATAGAAAACGATTATTTTTTTGTGAGGAGTAGTGCTAAGAATTTCTTCTTCTCTCATCTCCCAATTCAATTAAACCATGGGGGGAACCCAAAACTACTCATGACAAACTGTCACTACAGGAAATTTATCCAAGCGAATAATAGACGGTGAGAGGAAGGGGAGAAACAAGTCTCCCAGCAGGAAATACAAATGAAGTATACACGCGTGAACTACTACTCACTGTTATGGTTTCCTCCAGGCGAAGTTGCCAGTTATCAGAACGACTAAGTAGGGCTACCCATGTTTCAGACAATTTGGTCACTTCTCGTCGAATGCTTCGTGTAAGTTCTCTTGCTGCCATTTCTGCATGACGATATCCTCGGCTTTCAGCATCCATATCTTTTCCGGCTACAGAGAAGAAAAAAAACAGTTCATTACTTCACAGTTTCTTTACGCCATCACATCACATCATATCATCATTACCATTTTCTGTGCATTTTTCCACATCACAAAATTTATACCTTCATCTTGAGGGTGGATGAAAGATTTTTTTTTCTAATTTTGAAACGGAAGTGAAATTTTATAAGAAATATAATAATTCTTAAAGGTACACGTCAAGATTGAAACTTTTACATCCACATTTATTACAATGCCGTTATATACAATCAACCGCTTTCACCATTCACTAAACAAGTTGAGGAAAAGGTGAAAGTCTGTAACTGACAGGTAAAAAGAAAGGAAAAAGTTCTACACCAAACCACCCCTCAGCCCTTACGGCTACGCTAGGCTTGTTCCGCTTCAAGAAAAATGTGTTAATTCAAAAAATTTGAGTAGTTGCCAATACATACATTGTTGATACATACCTTCCGAATCGCTAGCTTCTGACACGGGAGGCTCATTGGCTACATGCTGTCTGCCACTAATCAAGTTTGTCTCAACGATAGGCCTCTTGGCTTCCAGCTGCCTTCTAAAAGATCGATGGTCATCCTGAGACACGAAAAAAAATAACATATGCAAAGACTTGTTAGTAAGCTGAACAAGTGAACGAGCGACGAGATGATGATCCCTCTGAATTATTGGCAGAAGCGAAACTTACAATTTGTTTCTGCAAAGTCATGACATCGCCAGCTAAAGGTCCAAGAGCCGTTAACTCTGTATCCTTTCGTATTGCCCATTCTATGAGTTCCCGCAGGGATAACAACAAAGCATGCCAATGTTCCGCATTGCTCTCTAGCCGATTTCTTTACATTGAAATAAAAACAAGCAACATTGTGAAGCGTCTTGAAACATCATATCATTCATATCATGTATGAAAATTAAAGTAATCAAAAATGTATTTTTATTACCGTATGGCCATTGAACGCTGCTTCAAACTATGCCACCTCTGGTTCATTTCATCTAGCCGTTTGACAAGGGCAGCTGCATCTTCATGTTTGTCCATATTCGACGCAACAACCCTTCCAGATCCACCCAGTGCAGCAACAGTTGCGGCATGACTTTCAAGCTCCGTTTGCAATTCCTTTAGAAAACAAACAAAGTAAAGCATTTAAACCATATTCTTTCATGATTATTATTATCCTTTTCGTCTTGTTAAGAAAAGTCACTTGCTGCATAATATCATGGTTAAACATTTCAACTTATTTCAAATTCAAGCTGCATTTAAAAAAAAACTTGTGACAAATCAATATATATATCAATCAATGCAAGATCCATAATCATGTCAAATGTCAAACCTCTTCAAAAGCTCCAAGAAGGTACATAATCCGATAAAAAATAAAAATAAATCGAGCATCTTCTCTACAACATGTAATCCGGATTCTTCGATCCCGTCGAAGAATTGAAGCCTCATCAATTTCCACCCGTCGAAGACATTCCTGAACACTGATACTATCACCAATAATATTAACATCAGCCACCACCACCACCTCTTCTGGCGTGGCGACAATGGCTGGTTGAAAGCTACGACGTTGACGGTCATAACTTGGTTTCCCCCTTCCTCCATGAGCTCTGGCTCTCCTCGCCGAGGACAGTCGACTACTACTCCCCCGATGTCCTTTCCCATTTCCATTATTACTCCCCGTGCTCCGAGTACCAGTACCACTACTGAGATCAAAAATTCTGGAATACCTAACTGAAGTTCCACTCCGTCGTCGTATTTCTTTGGCATCAACAGATGAAGGACTATAACTAGTTACGCGAACATTTGGTGAAGGACTAAAGGATGTACTTGCTATGGCAGTGCTAGTTGGGGTTCGAGACCCTCGGGTGGTCTCCCTAAGATCTGGTACATATGGCAGTGTTGACGCTGGAGAACCAGCTGGAACATCTGTATCAGGTCGGGGATAACGGTAGTATGAACCAATAGCAGGTAACACTGGCGGTGAGGGTGTATCCCCATTATTATTATTATTATTTCCTTGATGATAACCATAATAAGGAGTTGGCTGAGGATGATGATGAACACTTGTCGGCAAGTAAGATAAGCTGGTATCTAATGAAGCTCCACCAATTGATCCATACGCGTCGGAGTCTCCTCCTACCTGAGAAATATCAGCGGGCGAGCCTGCGGTGGCAGCCGCTGTATGAACACTTGCTTTGTACGGACCATGGTATGGGAAATGTGTGACAAGGACTTGAGTTCCCTGAAGATATCTTGAAGTGCTGCCTAAGCCCCAGTTCCAAAACTTTAGCTGAAGAGGCACAGGGTGAGCCTGTGGAACTTCGTCAGGAGCTTCCACAGTGGTAGCTTCTTTCCCTGCTCCTCCTTTAGCTGGAAATACACCACCACCACCTTTCTTTGTCCAGGCTAAGGCTAAGGGAGGAGGAGATGAGGGCCTCCTCCCTCTCAACGAACTTGTTCCAAACAGTGGTTGTTATCATTCATTAAATTAGCAGAATGAAAATATATAAAAGGGGGAGAACCAACCAAAACACACACCACTTCACTCAAGTAGTCAAATCATTTCTGGCAGTGATTTAACATGTTCTGGGTCAATTACGAGAGCGATCAGTACACATCATTTAAAATGAGATGGGAGATGCTTCATAATAATGATTTGAATGTGTTCTACATTCGAGGTAGTAAAAATGCGTAACATTCTTCAAAAGTGGAAACAAAACTTAAACACATTCGACGTAATCACTCACGCACACACGCAGCGTACATAAAATTTACGCATGAAATCCACAATTTCAGAGATGACGCCGACGAAGAATTAGCAAGAGAGAAGTTATGCAACTACAACTTCTTGACTCGGCTTTGGCTGTGGCTTAAAAAGACATAAGGATTTACGAGTGTGGAATGATGGAAAGACACAGACACTCTGTGGCCTGCCAGGGTCTTCACGGTTCACGACAAGGAAGCTAAATGGGAAACAGATTTATTTTGTTTCTGACTAAAATATTCACATAACAGATCATAAAATCTTTTCGGTAAAAAAAGGTCATATAATACATGAGTACATGTGAGCAATAATGTAAGCGTTCAAACATTACTTGCAGATTCACGCTCCTCATCATCATCATCATCAACTTGCAAACGCTTATTGCAATGCAAAGTCAAATGAAAATTCCTCGCAGAACATTTGACGTTCTTTCTTATGCATATTGCATGTGGATACACACATAAAAGTATTAAACGTACGCAAGCAACTTACAAATACCTACTTCAAAAACATTATTCCAGATTCCAGCACACATCATTCTAATGTAATGAATGATATAATGGAGATATAGGCACAGCTACAATAACATTCCCAAATTCCCATATAATTCAACTACTTTTTGACTAGTAGCAGATACTTATAGATAGCAGATCATTAGTTTTTCATGGATAGGTGATTTACATTAAAATATGCTTGATCTCTTCTCCCTGAGCATCATCATCATCATCCCCATAATCTCTGACTGGAATCAGCTAGAGTTTTATGGCTCATCAAAGCCCTATTTTCCCTTGTTTTTTCCTGCAACCATTTATCTTTTACAAATTGCGAGCAAAAGGTATGCATGGTTGTACGCACGCTGTTTGCTTCTGCGTAAATACGTATGGAGCCTATGGAGGTGGTCGTAAAGATTCCACACACACACATGATGATGAATTGATGATGTCGAATTGTCGATAACAATATGACTTTTATAGCCGGCAATAAGTGGAGCAAATGTGCGTGAATATTTTGTGTGTGTGGCTGTCTGAATCTTCTCCGTTAACAAAATTTGCGTTCGTTTAAAGGTTTTATTAATGTGAAAACATGTTTTCAAACTTTCCTCATGAGCAGAAGCAGAGCCGCGCATGAGTATGGTATTGGTATATGTTTTTTAAACTTCTTCTTCACCAAGAATGAATATTTACTTCTCAGCGGTAGAGCAATAAATCAGCAAAAAGTTCAAGATGACATGTGAGCTTCTTCAACTGTAATATAATGAACTGAAAGTAAATCTGGATGTGGTTTGGTTTGGTCTTTAAACTAAAATGTTACGATGTACTATTAAACAGTTTTTGAGCGCAAGCACGAGCTTTGAAGAATGATTTATATAATCTTGACTTGAGTTCGACTGTTCGACACAGGCCAACCCTTTCTTCCATTCCAAATGGATTCGGTGGCAATACCTTTCCAATACAATTTAATGTCAACAACCTTATTTGCAAGGAATGTTTAGGAGGAGGTTTATGAAACAACTTACTAATTTAAGCACAAAACAATTATGCAATACAGTTATAGATGTTAGTCGGCATTGTCAGAAGTAAATACATCATTTCATGCTTTCATGAGACGGAGATAAATCATGCTCAAGTCGTTTGTTAAGAAGATGAAGATGGGCTTAAAAAAATCAAATTGTTTTATGACCATACCATGAAGATTATTGTTACTCATTCCATAACCCGGGTGAGCAATACCTATGAGTAACTTTCTTTTTCAGAAAATATCTCTCATCTCATGATGAATCAAATTAATGATGTAATGAAGATATGAATCTCCACTACTTCTTTAAGCTAAACTAGTCGTCACCCTCGGAATTTTCTAAGAAGATTCGACATCGGCATCCACCGTAGGGAGCTTTTGGCTTACGCCCGCTCATTTTTATTTCCAATCAGCGAATCAGCGTTATTGCAATAAAACCCAGTCAACCCACACAATATAATACAACAACTAACTAACATCCTTTCCTTTGCCTTCTTTCTTGTCATGAAAAAATATCTTGCGTAAAAAACCGGGTGCAATTACAGCTTCCCTCCCTTCTAGCTTCTAGCTTAGCTCATGCCAATGCCGATGCCAATCCACAGACAAAAAAGTCAAAATACTTACAACTTACGGTAATAAAACCCAGAGGAAAAATATTTTTTTGCTTTACTCATCCTCATCATCCTGATCTGATGTCTTGTCTACCCTAAAGTGGTATGGTTTGGTTTGTATTCTAGAAAAGTATGATTCATGGAACCGCTTCTGTCGAGGATCCGTATCTCTACAATTCATTCAAACCCTCTCCTCTTAATTTATACACATTCCTGAGGAGTTGCTGCTACCTATGTTTTTAGGAGAAACAAACTTTTCTAGATCGCTTCTTCAGATAGTAGAATATAATACAGCTCAAACCAAAAGAATGTAACGTACAGATTCCTGTCGTGAACTCATTCTCACTGATAAAAAGATATTGCATATCTTTACATCAAACCAAAACCAAACCAACCATCAACTATACTTTTATTATTGGGGTATTTCCCATGTTCGGTGCTAGCTCTATCTCTATCCTTTTAAGGACCAAAAGAAAATATATGGACGTTCGTGACCAGATACGTATTGTATTGTATTATGTATTATTATTATTATTCACACAAAAAAAAGTTGTGCTGATGCTGATGTTGATGCTGCTGAAGCTGATCCAACTACTAGTTACAACTAGTTAAAGGATATGAATAAAAGCAGCTCAAAACTCAGGTGAAGCCCTTCAATTACTGCAAACACCGCCGCTACTGCGTTAATCCTCCTTAATTCATATTCACGAGTCAGGTAGATAAAAATAAAATTTACAAAATACCATGACATAGACCATACCATGGAATAATTTATATAATTAAATGTCACAGCAGGAAGTGCTAGATCTACCTTGACATTTGAACCTCGCCTATTCATGATTTAACCGAGCCAAACCAAACCACTGGACTGGAGCAGCATACACATTAGGTATTTGCATTCACAGTCAAATAAGTTGATGGATTCAAAAAGATTTACACAATAAAACCAATCAGACACATGCGGATTCCGTATGTATTATTGCATATGCATGAGACATCACAACAAACTTTTGTGGCATTAGTAATTACAATGCATCTCTAACCATCTAGCCAAAACCAAAACCATCCATCCATATCTATATACTTATTCGATGATCGAGTCAGGAACTAATGACTTGTCTTCTTGTTTGCTGAGTCGACAAGGCCATACCGTTCAATTTCCATACAACACCAAAAAGAGATGGTTGATGTTGATGGATTTAAAGAAGAGAGGAGGGTATAAAAATACCACATGTTTGATGTTACAAATGAATGAAACGATTGATGTGACGCCAGACCAGGGTGCTAGGAAGCAGAAGAGATGAGGTTGGAGTTACGTGTTACGACACGACATGCGTAAAACACATCACATAATATCAGGTCGCATCATCTACTAACTCTTAACTACTTTTCATGAATGAATGAGAGAGAGCTTTACATATAAGCCCTGGCTTACGCTACGCTGCAATAAAGCACTTGCATGCCATGCCATGCCATACAAAACTAAAGTCTGATTTTGACATTCATTTCATTCAAAAGAATCTCCAATTTAACACATTTATTCAACACCCTCTGTGACATGACAAGCTTGATGTGGCCGCCAAGTTTCACTGAAGAATAAGCGGCCTGTGTTGGCACAAAATATTAATCGAAGGACCAGGTTCTCACGAACCAAATTGACTAACTAATTAAAATCAACGCCGGAAACACTGAAAATTACAATCCGTCTGATGACTTATTTATTATAACTTCCTTTCCAAATAATGATAACAATTAATTAGTTAAATACAATTCACTCGAGCAGAGCACGTCAGCTCGCTGAGCGATCAAGGCAAAAACTCAAAGACTTGAGAAGGTAAAAAGAGCACCACTCGCTCAAGCCTCTAAGACAGAACTAAACTAAAATAACGAAAATCCTTAGCATATGTACCTTCCCTTCCAATTCATACACATGTACATGACGAAATACAATACAGGTTCAGACTTGTTCATAATTCTTAACCTAAAGCATAATTCATAAAAGCCGCGTCCACATTCTTCCCCCCGATTTCTAATTAGAAATCCCTTCTGGGGTGGTGTCCAGCTTTGCTAGCTTTGCAACGGGTCGTCGGTATACTCCACTTCCGGTTTTCACCACAGCAACACGAACAGCTCCGTCTCCTCCGGGGAAGGTCTCCGTCACGCGTCCAAGTGGCCAGCGTCCACGCCGAAGGCTCTCGTCCATCACGATCACGATGTCACCAACCTTCAAAGGTGTAGTCTGGGAATGCCACTTGGTTCTTCGTTGAAGGGTTGGCAGGTACTCGCGTATCCATCTTTTCCAAAAGAGATCTGCCATCCGCTGTGCCTGTCTCCATCGCTTGCTTAGGGATAAATCCTTGTCATCAAATACACCCGGTGGTTGGATCATACTCGATGTTCCAATCAGGAGATGCATGGGTGTCAGCGCTTCGGGTGAATCAACATCAACAGGAACGTCAGTCAAAGGTCTTGCATTCACAATGGCTTCTGCTTCGGCAAAAACCGTTTGCAAAACCTCTTCTCGGGGGTGCTGAGACTTCAATACTGTCCCCATTGCAGTCTTCACTGACTTGACCAAACGCTCCCAACTTCCGCCCATGTGAGGAGCTGATGGCGGAATAAAGTGCCATGCAATTCCACGATTGATCATCTCTGCACTCATGGCTTCTTGGTCCAGGTCATCGAGCGCTTCCCGAAGCTCCTTATCTGCTCCACGAAGATTGGTGCCGTTGTCGCTGTAAAGCTCCTTCGGGTTTCCACGTCGCCCAATCATTCTCCGGATAGCCATGATACAGCTGTCAGTTGTCAGAGACTGAGCAATCTCCAGGTGTACAGCTCTGGTTGTCATGCATGTGAAGAGTACCCCGTATCTCTTCTCATGTCTTCTCCCTATGGTCACCTCCATGGGCCCAAAGTAGTCCATCCCAACGATTGTAAATGCACGGGGTTGAGGATGGATTCGGCAGTCTGGTAGATTTCCCATCAAAGGAATGTCAGGCTTGGCACGTTTTATTTTACAAACACCACAGTCACTCCAAGCTCGTCGCACAGCAGTCCTCAACGATGGGATCCAATAACGCTGTCTAATTTCATTTCTCACGAGCTCCTGTCCTTGATGGTTGAACATCTTATGATAGCACATTATTAGCAGTCGTGTCAGTGGATGCTTGTTATCCAGTATAATAGGTTGCCTTAGGTTGACTACGTCCACTTTCCCCAATCTTGAACTCATCTTCAGAACACCGTCGTCATCAAGGAAGGGTGAAAGAGTGTAGATTTTACTTTTCTTATTGACAGGCAAACCTCTTGATAGCAAATCCATCTCCTCTCCATACGATTCCCATTGACTTTTCTTGCATAACAACATCTCCCCTTTCTTCATATCACTTGTCGTCAATTGGGTTGAGATGCTGTCACCTTTCCGCTTGGCTTTCATAAGGCTGATAAATTTCAGCATCAAGGCAGTAGCTCGAACCAGTTTTGCATAACTTGAAAATCTATCAAATCCTGGAGCTGGAATCTCAGGTATCTCAATAGCTGCTGCTGTAAATTCCCTTTTGAGCTCCAGCTCAGGGTCATCTTCATCCAAAGGTTCAGCAGCTTCCTTTGGCCATTCAGATTGATCATCTTTCAGGAACTCAGGTCCGTTCACCCAGCGTGAATTTGAAGTTATGTCAGCATTACCCTCACGCGTGGCATCATCAGCAGCATTCAATTTAGTCGGGACCCATGACCACTGGCTAATGTCTGTATTTTCGTGGATGTCCCCAATTCTGTTTGCCACAAACTGCTGATAACGCCTTGCATCGGATCTGATCCATTTCAACACGGTTTGTGAATCAGTCCAGTAATGGCACGAGTGAACTTTCACCTCCAACTGGCTCAAAATGAACTTGCCTAATCTGCTGGCGGTGAGTGCAGCTTGTAGCTCAAGTCTTGGAATTGAGGTAGGTTTCAAGGGTGCCACCCTTGCCTTGGACATGATAATATTCACTTCAATTCCATCAGTCGTCTCGGTCCTCAGGTAAGCTACAGCTGCAAAGGCTGCTTGACTCGCATCAGCAAAAATGTGCAGTTGAACTTCTCTGCTGAAACTACAATAATAGGAGTAACAGCGAGGGATCCTAATTTCTGAAATCTTCGGCAGGTCACGTAACCATTTCTTCCATTTTTTATATATTTCCATTGGAACTTCATCGTCCCATCCGATCTTGGTTCTCCAAATGAACTGAAGGAGGATTCTCGCCTTTACGGTGTAATTGTTCAGGAAGCCCAAGGGGTCAAAGATCAACATTACCAGACGGAGTATTTCTCGCTTGGTGGGATGCTTCAATCCGTTTGCAATTCCATCTCCTGCTCGCTTCAGGTTCACTCGAAAGGTAAAGGTGTCGGTGGTCGGCTCCCAGTGAAGTCCCAGTACTCTTTCTGTGGTAATCTCTGACCATTGTGTAATATTCTTTGTCTCGTCTATTTCAGAATCTGGCTTCAACATCTTTAATAGTGCTGTTGAATTTGAAGTCCATTTTCCAATATCAAACCCTCCTCTGCGGTGCACCTCCTTGACATCACTGACGAGTTGATAAGCCTCCATGACGGTGTCACAGCAATCTAGATAGTCGTCCATGTAATGCTTATCTTCAATAGCAGCTACCGCAGCAGGGTATTCATCTTCAAACTCGTGAGCATTTTCATTTTTCACGTAATGAGCGCTGAAAGGAGAACAAACGGATCCAAACATCATGACCTCAAGTTGATAAACTTTAGGTTTCTCCTTCCTGCTAAAACGCCAAAGGAACCTCTGAGCAGCACAATCTTCTTCTATAATTTTTATCTGATGAAACATCTCAATGATGTCACCACAAAACGCCACTCGTTTCAGCCTGAACTTCAGCAGTACTCCTGGTAGGGATATAAGCAGGTCAGGTCCAGTGTAGAGGAAATTATTTAAGGATGATCCATTAGACTTGCAAGCAGCATCAAACACAATCCTTATTTTTTCAGGTTTGTTCGGATGTGTTGTTGGGAAGTGAGGGAGAAACCATTGCTTATTAGTTGGAAGTGCAGCTTCAGCATCCGTCAGCTCTCGGGCATAGCCTTTATGAAGATATTGAGTTATCTTCTCCTTGTACTCAAGCTCCAACTTCCGATCTCGTTCAAGTCTCCTCTCAATCCCGTGCAGGCGGCGGAGGGCTACATCATAACTCGAAGGTAAGGTAGGGTTTTCCGAACGCCACAACAATCCTGTCTCCCATCTCGCACCAACTCTCCTGGTTACTTGCTCCATTATCTTTTCAGCTTGCAAGTCATCACGGGATCTAGACTTTCCATCCGTCATTCTTATTCCAATGCTTTCAAGCTGGAAAGTCTCCTTCATTAGTTCGTGCAGCAAGTCTTCATCCGAATCATGGAAGCAAGAAAGTGTAAAGTCTTCAGTACTGCAACCTCCTAGTGGCCCATGGACAATCCATCCTAGTCGAGTTCGTGTTAGCATTGGCTTGTCGTCACCAGCTTCGATCACTTCTCGAGCCACTGTCAAATGGATGTGTGGCTGTCCAATCAGCATCATTGGAGATTCATCTTCCATGTTATCAATGTCCACCGCCTTCAAATGGGGCCACTCATCAGTCAGTTTATTATAGTTGTATGGTTGAGCTGGCAGTCGTAAATTCTGGACAGTTCGAACATTTGTCATCTTGTACTTCTTCCCCCCGTATGACCCTCTGATGGTGACAGATACCTTCCTGGAAGAGACATCCGTGTGTGACTGCTCGTTTGTCCATCTCATGCGAAGCGGATCCGTGGGTCCTGTCAACTTCAACTTTTCGGCCAGCTCTGAACACATCATCGTAACTGTTGAGGCTTCATCCAGAAGGGCATTAGCAGTTACTTCTCCTCCTGGGCCATACAACACGACTGGAACCACTCGTAGCATGACTGATCTGGTATTTCTCTGGCTGATATGCCCATTGTAATGGCTGCTATCTCCAGAGAGATTTAAAGAGTTCCTTTCCTGTTCTTTGCGAGGATTCTCATCTGCAGGTGGTGGTGGTGGAGGTTTTGATCCATGTAGCAACTTATGATGAGTTCGGGAACACTCATCAATTCCACACTTGTTCCTTTTTCTGCAGGCTGCAACTCGGTGTCCCTGGCGTAAGCAGCTAATACATAATCGCTTTTCTTTTGCGACTTTCCATCGATGGTCAACATCCAAGGCTTTGAACTTCTCACAATTTTGGACATGATGTCCATCCACATTACAATGCAAACACTTCTTGGAGCGCTCATCTGTTGTTGCATGGACGTTCTCATCATATTCTTCTTTCTTCTTTCCAGATGTGAATTTAGGGATGGTGACCATACTTGCTGCCTGCGCCTTCTTGTTGATCCATGTTGCTAAATCTTTAAGCGTAACCGAGCCCTTTTCCATCGTTACTTCACCCCATTGCAGCTTCATCGTATCCGGGAGCTTATCCACCAGTTCCTTGATCAACTGAGGATTCTGTAGATGGGCAGGCGTGTTCAGTGCTCCAATAGTTGTCACCAAATTAGAGATGCAGTTAGCATAATCCACGATTGTGGAAAGCTTTCCTTCCTTTGGGGATGGTGTCTTCTTTGCTAAGTTGACCAGAGCCTGAATGATGTATTCAGGTCTTCCATACCTCATTTCCAATCTCTTGATGACTTCATCGGTGTTAGTGGGCACGATCATAAGCGCCTGCACGGTCTTCCTAGCCTCTCCCTTGACACTCTTCTCGAGCCTTGCCATATTTTGGGATGCACTGAATCCACAGTCTTTAGTTGACTGGTTAAAGTGGTGGATGAAGATAGGCCAGTCCAATGGGTTGCCACTGAAGATGGGAAGTTTGCTCACTTCACTCTGACGCGCTACAAACTTCTCTGTCGTTTTTCCTTGGGCTGTAATAGCTGCTACAAGGGCCGCTGCCAGTGTGTCGATACCGCTTCTCTCTTCAGTTGGTTTGACATCCGGTTCCTTCTCTTCAGCACCTCTTATCCATGTCGGTTTCGTAGCCTGTGATTCGGCAGTGATCACAGGAACTGAAACAGCTGGTGTTGACTGTATGTGTGCATCATTCATCAACGGCTCATATTTATAGTCAGCAAAGGGGTTCGTTCTCCTTGTAATATTCTTCCTTGGTTTGGGTGTAGGGAAATAACGCTTGTCTTTATCATCCATCATGGGTACAGCACTCAGATCCAAGGTGTGTGTCGTCTGTTGCCTTATCCACTTCATGTTGTCGTCATCATGTTCGCTCACTTGATCAAACTCCAGGTCGTCAGCTTCGGAACGTATTTCCCCCTCTTCCACGTCGCTCTCCAATAGCTCCATCTGTAAGTCCACGTGTGATCGTTGGAGTTGTAACTGCTTCATCCTTTCTTCGCTCTCCTCAATCCTTAATTTTATCTGTTGCAGTTCAAGCTCATTACGTCGTCGTTGGGTTACACTGGATGCTGTTGAGCGATTATCGTCATCCCTAGTGATGACTGTCGTATTTGGGGGGATGTCCACTGTTGTCCGTCGCATCTGAATGGTGTCGTCGATGAAGGGATTAGTTGATGACAGGGGAACACTTATCACGTCATGGCGATGAGCCTGCATCACTGGATTTCCATACCGTTGAGGCGGAATGCCTATATTTGGTCTCAAACTCCTCCTGGGTGGTACCAAAGGAATTCGGACTCCTTCCTTCTTGTTCGGTTTCTCCATAGCGCTGAGGATCCGGTTCGAAGGACCACTATGTGGCCGCCAAGTTTCACTGAAGAATAAGCGGCCTGTGTTGGCACAAAATATTAATCGAAGGACCAGGTTCTCACGAACCAAATTGACTAACTAATTAAAATCAACGCCGGAAACACTGAAAATTACAATCCGTCTGATGACTTATTTATTATAACTTCCTTTCCAAATAATGATAACAATTAATTAGTTAAATACAATTCACTCGAGCAGAGCACGTCAGCTCGCTGAGCGATCAAGGCAAAAACTCAAAGACTTGAGAAGGTAAAAAGAGCACCACTCGCTCAAGCCTCTAAGACAGAACTAAACTAAAATAACGAAAATCCTTAGCATATGTACCTTCCCTTCCAATTCATACACATGTACATGACGAAATACAATACAGGTTCAGACTTGTTCATAATTCTTAACCTAAAGCATAATTCATAAAAGCCGCGTCCACACTTGATATTGAAATAGCAGACGAATCATCATCTATAATGATTTCACAACTTCATCTCCATCTCGCCCTTTCTCTCTTTAACAAACAAACTAGTCATATGAATGCATTGGCATTGGGATTAAGAAAAATGGGAATTAATTATTCATAAATGTAATATAAAAAACGTTGTATACTATTTTTTAACATCAGCATCAGCAAAAGTCATAGTTTAACTTTTTATGTTATTGCTTTATGTTTTATCGCTTAATTTACAAACGCACATGAAATTATTATCAAAATCGATTATTTGGTGCACTTGCATGGTATTGGTATGCTTAACAAAATGACATGAAATGAAGCCGAAGCCAATGTAGTACGCATACTCATGCTTAACTTGTAAGCACATTCACTTTCTGACACGTAAATCTAAACTTGTGACGCTTTATCAATGCCTGCCTGTCCACCCTCATCTCACGAATGAGGGAAAGTGTTACTCCTACTACTCCTACACACAGTCTTCTCTTCTCTTGGACTCGATGATTTATCAGATCTTTTTGAGCTATCACAATGAATACTGTTCTCCTGTCTCTAAAGGTTAGGTTAGCTACCTAAAAAAATTGGTGTTTCAGTCTGAAAGTTTCCTTTGTTTGGTAGTATTATTATTGCCATTGCTATTGCGCAACGCTGATATATGTAGATCAGCTTATTCGATCTAGTATCTATCCATACAATAGAATACAGCAGGGCACAAAATTCTTTTCGTGTTAATTGTGTTGGCTCCCTGTCTCTCTCTCTTGGTCTTGGGCTTTGTGTTGAGCATTGAGAATATAAAGCCTCTGCATTAACACGGAAGACAAGACAAAATAGACATGACATGACAATGACAGGATCTGAGTCTGAATTTGAGTTGTTCCCAGCCTGTTATTAATAGCTGTAAAAGGACGGGGGTTTGACGAGGAAGGCGAAAACAAGCTTATCTTAAAAACTCAGCTTCCGGATATGAATTTCAAAAAAGAACAACCAAAACCAAGACCAAGACCAAGATAAACTTCAAGATATCGCTTCTGTACGTGTGTTGTGGTTTGGATTGACTTGGTTTTGGCTTGGGCTTTCTCTCTCTTTTTAAAAATACATCAATCTAATCAACCCATCAACCAACTTAAACAAAAAGGCTTTTGGTTGAATGATGCTGATAATATGATACGCACAATGCGAACTGAAACTCCTGCTCCTTTGTCAGACTTTTGGTTTGGTTCTATTCAATTATTATTTAGCTACAACATTCCTCTATAGTTATTATGTCTTTCCTCAAGGGAAATATGCAAAGCAGCCTCAAAGATTCAATTTTGAATATACATAATTGACCATATATGTCAAAACCGTGCAAGTTCCTCTTATTTTATTCATGATTCGTGACATTTTTAAATGACAGATGCTGTGTGATAGTCTGGGTCAAAGTCGTGTGGTACACTGTGCTATTGACTTGACTTGACTGTCATGTCATTGTGTCTTTTCCTACTATATTCATCATCGATAAACAAAAAGATAACGGTAGACCCCATAATTAGAAAAAACACAGCACCATGTGTTTAGCCCCTATTAAGGAAGAGATTGAGGGGAAATATTCCTTGTGAAGAAGAAAAAAACTTCATGAATATTAATGCAAAACACATTCCACGTTAAAATATTCTATTGTTATTCATTATTAGCAGCAGTCTAGTCCGGTTAAATCAAAATCAATGTGTGTGCACACAATACATTGCAAAACGTTTGTACATTAATCACAAAAAAATGTGGGCAAGAAACATGATACAAAACTTGAGAAATTTTTCAGCACAAAAAGTGCCGAAATGGAAAGAAAAAGTTGGACCACGCTACAATGTGCATGCAGTACATGATCAATGGCTAGGCTGTATATTTTGGTCGGAGTAAGTTGTAAGTAAAACATCTCTCTTTCATTAATCATCGTCGTCTTCATTTCAAGAGCAGACTAGAAAAGACCAAGACCATCCCTCTGGTGTAAAACTATACTATATTTTACACATTTCCTTATAAGTATATCCCAAGATATAAATGGAGACGCTGAGCAACCAACTAACCAACGTACATACGTTCTACACGGCTAACGCTTGGCGATGATGATGATGACGATGACGGTAAAAACGCAATGCAAAAGATTAGGAAAATGAAGAAACAAAATATGGTATGGTATGATATGATATAGCAAACAGCAAACCTTCCCTAGTCACGCAGTTCCCACCAATAATTTACAGGATGGATATATTACTTCTTCACATACATAATGGAAATAATGAGTTGAGACACACCGACAACGGCATAACAAAGGAAAATCATAAAAAAAATTTAGGATTTTCCAGTGTTGACTAAATATACATTTGTATTCGTAGGATGGTAGGATTATTCCTTCCTTGCATTTCACATTTGCCGACTCTCTTTTAAAAAAGTAACTTTTAGTCAACAATACCAAGCACAATGCAATGAAAAACTTAACTGCTTCATGAACTGATTGTGATTGTGAGACCCAATCCATCCAGGATTTGGACCAGCAACGAAAGAACAAATGCAACATCATATCATAACAACATGTTATTTACAAATATTGTTGTGTTCAATCTCTTCCTGTGAGTACAGCTCCTAATTTATTTGCTATTGCTGTAATGTAAGCTCATGGAAAAGAGCTTGAAAAGATTTACAAACCAGCATCGCATCGTTCCTATAAGTATTATTGCATATGGATAAGTGGCTAAATCTGTCTGTATGCATTTCGTGAAAGGATATAAGAATATGGATGCAAGAGAAGAAGCGTTTCTTAACACACCACCACCAAGATTTATGATCGCGAACATCTTACTTTTCTAAAAATTTCTAAGGATTCTTTCAACGAACAATACTACTTTTGCTCTATATTATACAAAGTCCAGATTTTAATTTGTATATTGGACCGCCGAGTCCTTCTCGGTGTCGTTAGCGTTAGCACTACATATAAATTTCCTAAACGCGGCTTTTCGGTTAAAACTCCTTGGTAAACCTACGGGCGTGTGTGGTTTGGTTTCAACTACTTTCAAGGTTCATGATGATGACATGCATAATTTAGGTATCATGAAAATGAGTAAGTTGCATGTACTTTGTATTTTTGTATTCCTTTTCTCTCTCCAACATCTTGAAAGGGATGAAATGAAACAACGAAACAAGGAACGTTGTTTTCATCTACCTTTTGCACATTCAAATTTCAATGACCGCACAAAGAGATGCTCGCTCACGTTGGGTGTGATTCTGATAGGCATCAGTGATAACACATGTTATGGAGCGACGGAGACGGAGCGTCCACTGCATTTTGCTTGTTTAAGCATTTTGTTCGGCGAAACTCCCGTTGTTACCTCATCATCATAATCACAATCAGTCTTCACGTTTTCTTTTTACTCTTTTCCCCTAATACAATGCACATGCACATGAATAACAGAACAGCCTTGTGCAAGGATAGATGATTATATTTTCTATAATCACAGGCTTCTACTAGAAAGAAAGAAAGAAGCTCAACGAGCGAAGGTGCACTGGCATTTCCTTAGTAATTGTTGCATCCTATGGTATATAAGGGTGGTTGACAATTTTCTTGCCTCTTGATTAAGCATGTTTCTATTACTTAAGTGAACTGCCGTGTTGTGTTGAAGGATTTTTTGTTCGTCCAACATAAAACGTAAAGTTGTTCATGTTTTTGTGTTAGTGAGAGAGATAGAAAAACTAAAAATAGGGGATTTGATTGGATTCTAATAACACTGCTTACATCTTCGAGGACCCCTCTTTCAGCCAGTTTGTTGCTACCAAAACTCAATCCTTTCATTACAGCATCAAGCATGAACATACATTTATTTTGTACGCACAAAAAAATACTCCAAAACAAAGTGAATTAAACGCATATATCAACAACCATCCCTTCCTTGTTCAACTCAAAACCTATTTATCCTTCCGGTATTTTGTAAATACATGCTTCGTTTGAGAGCAGAAATTCCCAAGTCCAGACGATTGTACTTGTACTTATTTTTCAGCACTTTCTACTCTTACTCTCCTCACATGTTGAATATGTTTTACACTTCCAATTCCACTCCACTACAACATTACAAAGATTAAATGGCTCGTTTCCTTTGCCCCTCTCAATCGTTAGCCTTTGACCTAGGCTCATAAAACTTGACGAAAAGTTCCTCAAACTGACTTGACTGTCGCTACTTATCTTCCTCTCCGAAATAAAGATTGCATATTAGATTCATTAGGTGAGCCAAAGCCAAGCGTGGATGTGGATTGGATTGGATTTCCGTGACTGTAAAACCATACAGCTGTCAAGATACAACTACAAGAATAAAAGTTTGAAACCCAAACCCAAGTGCACCCCATGAAACCTCATGAATGTCATCTTTATCCTCCTGGTGCCTTTCTCTTTTCATTTTTAAAAGACTTAATCATGCTTACTATTTAAATCATCCTATTATATTATTATCCTATTCGTGCATGCCCGCACAGCACTTCATAGCACACACGTTAATCTAATCTACACATTGCATGTAGCGTAAAGAGGCTCATGTTCATTCATTCATTCATTTCCCCATTCCAACTAAATCGTACCGTATTGAATTACATGCAACAAAAAAAAGTATTTCTGGTTATGTCACGGCATGCATACTAGCATACCCCTTTCTTTCGCCACATGCGGCACATAAAATTATATTATTCTTTCAGCACTCAACTCGACTTCAACTCAAAAGCAATGAGTATCCAATTCTGAAAATTCTGTTCCCGTATGGCAAATGATTAATCAATCCGCAACATCAAATCATCAAGGTGAAGTTGAGAATTACACGCAAATGTTGCCCATCATCATCTCCAAACCAAAACCAAGACTTGCGACAAAGTGTGACTGTGACCAAAACAAAAAAAGCTGGTCGAGATTTTAATGCATTTATTTTTTTCCTATTTAGAAACAGATTTCTTTGTTGGATGGAGTAGTATAAAATATTTTTCGTATAAAAAAATAAAATGAGCCATTCAAGCAAGAAAGTGCCAAATCACATCATCACATATCACAATGCAATGACGGAGTTTCTTCACAGAAGAACGTGATTATGTGCAACGGACCGTGCAATACAAAAAAAACGGTAACGTAATGCTTGGCTTTGGCATGGGTTTGGTGTAGCCTAAACACAGCTTCGTATTTCTTTCGGTAAGTTGGCGTTGGCTTTGTAACATACTACAACATACATATTTATTGGAACGTCATCATCAAGTGCGTTCGTTCAGTCAAAAGTCATCTTTGAGAATTTATGTGTTACACACGAGAGCAGAATTAAATCCAAAACTCAGGTGACTTTGAGACTTGACTGCAAAACTTATAGTTTTCATGTCATCAGTCACTTTGTTTCATGTGAAAGAAAACACAATACTTTACTTTTTAGTACGTGAGAGTAACTTGAGCATTACAAGCAGTACGAGTGTCACCGTCGCCAACCAAAACCCAGCTCTGTGTTTAGTACCGCAAAACACAGAAGGGAAAAAATCAATCGATGAGAGATCGTGTTTCATAAGGTGCAATGGGGTTGGATGGTTGTTAGTTTCAGACATGCAGGTTTAAAAACAATGCTACATTGTATTTGTACTTATAAAGACAGTGCTTTATTCATTCATTCACTTGACATTACATTCCTATAACTCTTTCAAAATGCACACAAATTATATTTTCCTCTTGTCCTGTTCTTGTTCTTTATGAACAATACCGTTCATGAAGTTACAATGATGATGATTATGAAGAAGATGAAAGAAACCTCTTATTCTTTAACCCACCAACACCAAACAAATGTAACGTTTATAATATGACTTTTTAATCTGCTGCTAGCATGAACTTTATGAACTGAACACAAAATTCATGACGCTGATCATCATCATGCCTAGTTTAAAAAAATCAGTGCCTAGTGTTGGTTTCTTAAAAAGCATTCTCAGATTTTTTTCTAAACTTCCACGTATGTGGTCTCCTGTAGTGAGCGTGTGACGCAACGTAACAAAAAGACCATCAATTGTTTAAGCACACAGACCTTTTCCTTGTATACAAGACAAGACTGAGACCTACAATTTTCTATGCTCACGATTGAAATGGCAAAGGAAAAAAAGATCACTGCGGATTTGTGTATCGAATTAGCATCGGTCATCAACTTAACATAGTTTTAACGGCCTCGCTGATTTATGTAAATTAAAATGTTCGCTTTTATAGTAAACTAACGTAAGTACACAGTACTCAACCGTGTCATTGACAATATATAAATGTATATGATTTAACGACGGAAGGGTTTGGTTTGGACCTGGACGAACGACTATAAACTGTGAATGCTAATCGTTTGGAAATGTACGTACCACCGACTGGCTTGGCTGGGCTTAACGATTGTTTAGATATTTAATGTCATGTGAGATCAGATTGGATTGTAGAGAAAAGGATTAAACCTCAACTCAATTCAACTTCCTTAAGTTAAGTTAAGTCACAGACAGATTTTCATAAATGCGTTGCAAAACCGAAGATTAGCTCAAGGTAATTAGTGAAAATACACAAGTACGTACGTTCGTACTCACAACCAAACCCCGTAGTGCCTTGTCTTGTCTTGTCTTGCCATTGCCATCAACCAAACAAGGAAGAAGTTGCGGTCAATGTTAATTCTTACAAACAACCAACCCCATCTCAAAACCCAGTCTAATCTCTGCTTCATACAGTTCATAAGTTGTAAAGATGCAATGTTTAAAAACATAAAATACTAGATGATGATGATGATGATGATGGTGCTTGATGAAAAAAAGCTACCGCTGCTATATTGCTATTGTTGTAAGATTCTAAAGATACAGCTGCAACTCCACTCCACCGCCTTGCAACTCAGACGTTGAATGAAGATTCAATACTACATAGTATCTGGTCTGACCTTGCGGTTATGATTATGTCACGACGACGATGATGATGACATCAGCCACCTCTTTAAAATATTCTGCACATCAGCACTTTTTCCATAATATTCACATTCAACTTTTATATTCAATATTGCCACACATAACATAAGGTTTTCCTATACCATACCAAAGAGAAATTTTCATAAAAACCCTCAAGCAACATTTCGTTTCGTCAATTCTTTTTTGAGCGATATAATGTTGCATTAACATTATAAAAAATATATACATACATTTTCATATTCATATTCATCCCTATGTAAATATAACGTGTTTATGCCCGCCTGGCTATAAGTCATCGTCATAAATGACTGAAAAGGCTATGCACTTCATACTTCATACTCATATCGCTGCTGCGGTGCTACAATGCGGGCTGAAGCTTTAAAAAAAGATTCTATTATACGATAAGCCACAATTTCTACACAAAAGTATTGTAAAAAAGAAAACTCCAAAGTTTGGTAATTTTTTCTCTTCTCTGTCTTCTTCCTTCTAAACCCGACCACGTATTTTATGCAAATTAAATAGAATTGGGAATCATAATATGCAGCAATTTCGGATGAAAAAACAATGCTCGTTTAGTCCTTCAGTTCACTCAATCCACAAGAAAGCGACCTACGAGAGAGAGCTGAGCTTCGTTCGTCAGCCACTTAACTATTTAAGAATATTATGTTCCTATTAGAGATTCAGCAGACGTTCTACAACCTACAACACACTCTACTCTACTCTCTTCTGTTCACATCACTCACTTTACTCATTCCGTCCTTCTTGTGAGTGCCGAGCCGAAGATGCCTAAAGGCTCTTGCCCCAAGTTAGCTTCTTTGTTGTTGAATGTTGAATACTTGAATACAATAACTATTGAAATTTCTAATGAATGAAGCTAATAACTCCCACATCATAAAAACGTCCAAAAACTACTAGCATTACAATTAATCTGTGCAGCTCTCAACTCTCCCCTCCTTGCCAAAACTCCAGAAATATACTCACTCTTTTCAATTCTATTCAACCTCACATTGACAAGCAAAAGCTAAGAGACTGGCGAGGTTGACAGTGCAACATACTAATCGAAAGCAACTAAAGAGATCTCTTTACTCTCCGCAGCCTTCTTTTCTATTTCATAAATCAGACGTTATATTGTACGTAGCTTGTTTAAAACACTGCAGATCAGTTATCGAATGCTTGCTTTCACAATGCAGCCACTTCACAAAAAGGGGAAGTAAGGGAAACAGATTTCAGTCAATATTTTGTTGTGTTGTTTGCGTGTGATAACATTGAAAACTGCAATTAAATGTTGATGCTAACCATACTCATTCTCATAACGATAACGCTTTCTTCCGACACCACCGACCGCATTATTTGTTATCATTTCATCATATAAGCTTATCCCATCAAACCAAGAGTGGAGGAGGCAACGCAGTTTTCCTTTGGTAGCCCTTCCAGAAAGGGAGAGACCAACAACCCAACCTTCTTTCTCTGAAGAAAACAAAAAGGTTGCAGCTTGCAAAAAGTAAAACTCTTACATTGTCCATGGGAAAGGCCTTGATCATTATCTACCTATACATCCAACATCCATCCATTCCACAAGCTCAAAAATTAATCGCCCCACAACACTACAAGTATTTTGGACTTTTGGTAACTTCCCCATTAAAACGTGTACACACGCCACATAAGTGTTGGTTAAAGTACCCCGTACTCCTACATATTTAATCAAATTCTACTAATTTTCTTTTCATCCTCCGACTAGGCCGGCCTACCAATCCAATAAAAGGATAGATCATAAAATGAGAATTGTTGTACTGTACACAAAACTTGTTCCGCTGTTTTCATCTCCTCTCCTCGCATCCCATTTACCCTCCATTCCTTCCATTCCACAGAAGAAACTTAATAGTCTTCCACATTTTGGTGGTGCATGATGATATGATATGATGGAGGCAGTATCTACTGCTGCTGCTGTGCTTCCGTCGTTTCGTGGGTAGCACTAAGAAAGTGCATTTATTTAAAATTTAAAGCCAAAGCCAAACCATGCCACCGCACCTTCACCATTCCGACACCCCAAAAACCAAGTTGGGAAAAAGAAATGAAAAGGATATTCTTTCTCTCTAAAAGAAACATTTAATGCCCCTTCATGCCGTGTCATAATGGTTAGCCCGTGTTGTTTCTCTGCTCTGGGTTTTAGAGCTCAATACCTAAACCCAAACTTGCAGATAGAGAATAATATTCAGTATGAGTAGGAGTAAAGAGTAGTCGTCGTGGCTTGGCTTGGCGTTGGCTTTGGCTTTCCACACAGGAAAAAAGTGAGGATGATGACTTATATATCCATTGACATTGCATTTCTCACAAGGGAACAGTTCAGCTGCCAGCAGGCAGTCAGCTAAAACTAGTACATCAACATCAACGCAGTGCAGTACTTCATTTTATTCCAGTAGTCTTGTAACTTGTAAGCAAGTAAACACAACTAAAACATATTAGTCTTCTCTCCTTCTTCCATAAAAGAAGAGAAGAAAAAGTTGGTTCACTTCACGGTTACATCCGTATCCAACTCTCCATCCACATCCACAAGTTATGCAAACTCAAACTGAATGTTTCTGTAGAACTATGTATTTTTTGTGAATCATCATACCAAACACCCAGCATCATCACAGAGAAATAACACCTTCAACGGCTTCAAATCTTAAGATAACAAACACAAAAAGCAAGTAGTAGCATCAATTTTTTTTATTTTCGCCTTAAAATTGTCCTGATGAAAAACAACTAATATCATCAAAACCATATACTTTATAACCGTCCTTCCTTGACGCTAACAAGGTCTCTTCTATTAGCATCCCGTTCTTACGCCATTAATAACAAAAAACCAAACCAAACCAGGGTTGGGTTTTCGTTGAACGTGAAGAAACTACTGCTTCTCCTGCTGCTGCCTAATCTTAACCACTTCTTGCATCCTATTTTGGCATTAGAGAGTAATGTTATATCATATCATATCATATCTATATGGTTTTGATATGCTTTCATAGTTGAATTGCAAATGTGTTCTCAGCAGAGAGAGAGCTATATGAATTTCGTCAAGTTTTAAAGAAATAATGAACTCTGAAGGAAACGAAGCACTCATCTTCTTCTTCTTTCCCCCTTACTTACTTAGGCCAAACCATTTACCATCTCTGCAAATTTTCTAGATTGTAAAAGAGAAGAGTTTATCCATAAAGGGTTACAATGGGATAAAGAAGGGCCATGAAAGTCATTACAATGTTGAATATGTTGTGCCGTAGTAGCAGCAGTAATAACATATAACACTGACTGAGCTGAGCTGACATGACACATAAGCACAAGCTGCTGCTCCTCCAAAAAAAACTTTTTTTCTTACCCAACCCTGTTTTAAGCCCCATGAAAAACAAACTGTGATGAATGTATTCTTACCAACAAACTTGATGTTGCTGACGACGACGATACGATGGGATGAGAAGATCCCCAGATGAAATGCGAATTGAGCAGAGTAGAACCTCATCTTACCATCTGGGGTTCTCAATTACTCTCCCAACAAACGTTCTACAGCTCAACCTCACGACGTGCAATGTATATATTTTGGTATAAGTATCACACTGTAAAAGTTGATGATGATAAATATACATTTAAAAAAACAATACGATCCCCCATTCGAGTTGACATATTATGAGGCTCTCTTAGTAAATGTAGCCCATTTGTCAAAATCCATTTTAGAAATTAGCACAAATGCTAAGTGATTCCCTGAGACGCATTAAGATGGACAACAATTGAAACTCAGATGTGATGTGATGATGTAACTATGAATGTTGCAAAGTGTGCTTCTCCGTAACTAAATGCCACAAATTCCATTGAGGGCCAAAAACACCATTCATGGCCAGGCCAAGCCAACGTCTCAAAAATAAACAACCACATGCGTACATGTAAAAATCTTGATAGCAAAAACATCTGCATAGATAATACTTTGGTTTATAGCCATTGTATTGTTGATTTGCAAAAATGAAAAGCGTTGAAGGCTACACCTTAACAACTTTACAAACAGTCTAATTTGATTTGTAACCATTAACATAAAGTATGTTTTATTGACTCGTCGTCTATCAGAAGGAACACGCCTTATTGAAATTTGAAAGAGAACAGAACAGGCTTTGTATTTTACATGGAAGATTAACAACATGCATTACATTTTTACATAACATAAAAATCATTATGCTGAACTGTGAACTGAACCGATTTGTAAAAGAATAGCATTTGCCCTTTCATTTTATTAGGTTGAAACCACAAGTTACTTGTTTAAAGCACAAAGTTGGCCGGTGTATGTATATATTCTCATTAAAAACTGAACTAATTTAATCGACATCATTTTACCCTATCTATTCATTAGATGAAGACATGCGAAGATGATGTTTGCAAGTAACAACTTTGTAATCAAGTACAAATTATGGGAGTATCGATACTATCATTACGATTGATTACAGTTTAAATTACTTTTAAAATCATCAAATCAAAAGCTTTGTCATGCTCACAACAGCACACGTGTTCAAAATAATACGCATAGATATTCGATTCCTTATATAAATTACTAGAGATTGATGATTAGATCAGGTTTATGGTGGAATTTGCAATTTATTTCGTCAATCATCAATTCCCGTTAACCATCAATCAGTCAGCTCAGCGTGCTTATAGCAATTCATTCAGCTTTTGATGAGAATAAGGATGTTTGAGTTTATATAGAACTTTACACCTTTACTCTGGTTTTACGAATATGTTAATTTATGTTATTGTTGCTAATTAGTGAGAAGGAATACGCTATACCCGGCGAACCATCTGTCTCACAAAAGATTTGCATTATAAATCTAATACCGTTTTATTTAATGAAAGTGTAGCATAATATAAGCATATATTCTTGCCAGATTATGTATTATTACCACCTACTCAATTTTTATGTGCATGTTCACGCCTTTGATTATACGGATGATAGAAGGTTCACGTTGACGCACAACTAATGTTTGAAACCCACAAGTTATTGATACAAAATACTATACACCAACTTAACTTGTCACCACAACCCAAGCCAGCCCAGGTAATAATATAATATGCAAATGTTTCATTCTATGACCGATTCCGCTCATCACCAGTAAAATATATTACGCCCTAAATTTCGCTACTCCATTCCATTCCACTGACGTTTGAGAGAGTTACTGTCTCATCGCCATCGCCCGTATCATCTTTGGAGAATTTCCTTTTGCAATACGCAATGATTTTCTTGACTTTAAAATTTATGCGCATTCTGATTAGCATAATATCACTTCCTATGCGTATGTGCGGACGGAGAACATGAAAATGTTCAAACTCCACCCCAACTAGTTTTAAATCTTCATAAAGGAAACATGAACGGAATTAATATGGCGAAAAAGAATCCCCATCATCATCTACAATCTACAAGCCTACATGCTGGTTTCATTAGAGAAACGAGCTTTCAAGATGAAAACAAGCTACTTTCATGTCATTGATCATATCCAGTGGGCTGCGTTACGGTATAAAATGTCACTTGTTTTTCAACGTGTACGATCAACAATGCAATATATATATGGAAATACGCACAAGTAGACGACCCACATGGAAGAATAGGATAGGAATTTATAATAAAAGTTGAAAAACAAGGAAAAATTAAGTTCCGGCATGTCACAATAGGCAATACTCTACACGTCAACAGCTTGCCACATAACATAAGCTGCCCTTTTAAATCAAATCACTTGAATTCAAAGAGCTGTTGAATTTAAACGATCGCTTTGCCAACTTAGAGAAAGAGCCAGGCCTGAACAGAACCCACAGTAGAAGAATACAGAATAACAGAATGGAGAGAGGTCCACACAGGGCAATGAATTGGTTCCACGTGCTCCGGCCACCGAGAACAAAATTTATCATGATCATGACGAACAACAAGTCCCAAGATGGAAATGGGAATGATGAGGAAATGTAGTGGAAACAAATGTTGAATGTGCTACCAAAAAGTTAGGAATGCCTCTGCATTTTCTTCAAGAGTTGGCACATACGTAGAATCATTCATTGAATCCGCGACAAAACACAATACAATGCAATATATGCGGCTGTGTAAATTCTTTAAAAAACAAGTCTTGTCCACATCCACCCTTATATTTCACTCTAGCATTTGATTGTAGAGGAAGAAACGCATATGAAAACATGGTTTGGTTTTGTTACAACAACAGCAAGAGAGAGGTAATAATAATAAAAAACCAATTTCCACCTACATCTCGCACAAGTCAGTCACTCACTCACAAATGGAAATGGACATCGAATATCCTGCCATTTGTGGTCTGGTCTGTTGTACAACCACTCTTTCTCTGAGAGAGTTCATACTTGGCATAATGTATACCATACCACTGACTGTGTTTTGCTTTTTTAGGTGCAGTGCAGTCTAGTCTGCTGTGGTACTTGATAAAAGTAACATAAACATAATACATATTGCTCCTCAAAGCTGTACTACAAGAATAGCAAATAATAACAAAGTTGGATGAGATTGCATGAAGCTACACAGCACTTATTGTCATTGACTCTCTTATGGCTCTTCACTTTTATACCGAGAGCTGAGCTGAGGTTCGATGTTCGCTCAATGTTGCTACTATGCAGTTGAATTAATATCCGATGATGATGCTGATGATGATCATGAAGCTGTGATTTTGAGCCTTCCATCAAATCAATGTCCAGCTAAAATATGCATAATATGCATACACTTTACACAGATCCTCTTCATGCTACACTTTACTTGCTCATCCATTGAATCTTGAATTTAATGCGATTGAATGCAATTTATGTGCGTCTTACTTAGTGATCGTTAGGTTGCAGTGAAATAAATTGACATTTGAAATTGAAAAACGAGATAGGTGCAGAAACGTCAGTCCAGTCTAATACTGATAGAGAAACTAAAGCTTGTCGAAGAAGAATAGACCGAGACAAATATGGAAACTGCATTTGTTTCGTAAAACAGAACGGACGAGATGGAGATAGCTAAGTTCACAACTTGGCTTAATAAAGGAGCATCAAACATCGACCAAACTTGTTTTAAAACTTTTCGATCATCCGTCCATCCTGTGAATCATGACTTTTTAAACTACTTCCACATATGCATCTTATCAGAGCCTTCTAATCTTCATTATTTTAAATAATTACACAAAAGCATTCCATATTCCATCCTAGAAAACTTTACTTTACGTGAAAGATGAGCCTTCTTCTTTCAATGTTCAATTCATCAGTAAAGAGAGGAGAATATTGACGGGTTTTATTTACGATGGATCAACTATCGATAATGATATATACTCGGCCACCACTGCCACTTAGGAGCATTTGTTGGATTTGGATCCGATTACCATCATCGCAAATTGCCCCCAAATATACCACCCCAATCAACTGATAAAGAAAAGGATTTTGGTTAGAAAATCTTCAGCATTTCATTGTTGTTACGTACGATGAGCTACTAAAGCTATTGTTACGTCTTGTTGTTACTTTTCATCAACAAAACACAAGAAACTACGTCTCATACAAAAAAAACTAACGATCAGTTAGCCGCAATCACAACATACGTGAGTATTTTTACAATGTACAGAGAAGGATTCTTCCTCTCAAGCCAAAGTCAAGTCACCAAGCCAAAATATACTGGTTGGTGGAAGTTTAAAACATAAATCAATTTCTTTCCTATGTTTCTACTGTGAGTATATCTGATCTCAATGTGTATCGTATTGTATTGTATTATATGCAGAAACTTGACTTGACTCAACTCCAATCCAATCTACCGAACAGAACAGAACAGTTTTCGATTTCAAGGCTTTAGCTTCATGCTTTTTCTTGCTTGAATAGAAAAATGGAGTCATTTGTACCATGAAAATTTTCTATTGAAAACGGACTTCTCTGACTGCTGTTTTGTAATTTGCTTCTTGATCTTGAGTTGAGATTTTGATCTACTTGAGGCAATATTCAATAGTAATACTACTGCCTCACTCTTTGAATTCCACTTAAGGAAATGCCCTTATGATTCACACTACACACAACATAAACACAATGAGAGCTAAATTGCTAAAAATTTACGAGTACCATCATGACTCCTCTCTTGTCAAAAAATGCCTCTGGGAATTTTCATAACAGTTACCATACGAGAAACGGGGTAGCGTGGAAGTGGCATGGCATTTGCTGACTGCACAAATGCTTATCTCCTATACATATACAAAATACCTTAGCTCTTATCCTCACAAAATAAGAAGCAGTATAACAATTATATTAAGAGTACGGAAGAATATATTATGTTATGAGATTATGTCGATTATGCGACGTCTTTTCTATTCGAAGTTTTCAAATACGGCATTTTGAGACTTCTTGACTATTAGATTTAGATAACATCCTTTCCCAATATACTGCACTGCTTTTATGAAACTTCTTGTCTTGTGAAATGTAAGTGTGAGAGACTCCCTAACAAAAACGTCTAAGGTTGCAGCAAACAGAGAGGGAGATGAGATCGTAAAACAAACCAGCCAGCAAAGCAGACACTTGAGTTGTTTACTTAAGAAAGATGATGATGTGATGTGAACTCAACATATAATTCCTGACAATCATCCCAATTTTTCGTGAATCTTTTGCTACTTTACAATACTATGATCATCCTTTTTTCGTATTTCCATCATCTTTTGCAAACAATACATTATTGTATGCAATTTGTACTTTTCATATCATTAGTAGCTTAGTGCCAGCTCATCCAATCCATTCCACATCCACCGTCAGAAAAACACGAGTCATGTACACACGTCACAGGTAATAGTTCACATTGCAAAAAACCTGATCAAATCCTAACCAAAAACTAAAACCAAACTGACTATCAACATCATATCACATCAACCTTCAATCCTTTTATACCGGCATACATTTTTGTAGTCAAAGTCAAAAGCGTGTGCCAGGCATAACTTTACCTATATGGCACACGAAATTAATCTCTACAAAAATGCAGCCAGATTATAGATGACTTTTTTTCTTAATAAAAAAAAATTATCCCGCAGCCAAAGAGTCAAAGTCAACCTACAGAAAACAGAGTAAAGGATGAGTATGTGCTTTGAGCTTGCTTAAATGATTTTCGTACCCAATTCCAACTTCCAATTTTGATAATAGTTAAATCGTGACAAATTTTTTGAATCTTTTCATGTAGCTATAAGTTTAAAGCTACTAATTAAAATGTTTTTTATGAAAAAAAAAACTGCAACGCATCAACTATTAACTAAAGTGAGTAATTTCGCTCAAACCCTAAAACATAATACAATACAAGTACAAGAAGAAAAAGGTGGAGTATTTATTATTCTTCCTCAATTTTGAGTTGAACTAAACTTTATGCTTTTTGCTATTGTGAGATTGCAAGATTATAAACAACGCAATGTTGACTGACTGACACTGACATACATACATAACGTGTCCTATGCTTTTACAACACTCATTAGCATAGATTTTGGTAAGCTCCCTATTTTCCGAACTCCAATTGCTGTTTATTGCCTTGGAAGGTGCCAATTTGGAGAAATAATGAACGTGAGAACAGATGTAGTAAACCGGTATCAATCGTACATTATATATATGTACCTACACCACGTTTTTTGTATGCTTTTAACTTTATCTATAAAGCCAATTTTCGCCCTGTAGACTATAGACTGACACACCACCATACCAGCAACAGTCCCGTAATAATCAGCGAATAGGCATATCCACAAGTGCTGAAAGCGAAAACATATCTCAATTCATGAGAACTTCAAACTTTTAACATGTGAAAAAAAATGATGCACTGTTCTGTGCCGATGAGTTGTTGAATATGAAAGGACATATAAAGAGTAAACACTAAAGTTGAGATCGTAAAACAGTAGGGTACTACACATCACTACTACTTTTTACCTTTGAAAGTTTTAACCATTCCGATTCAGAAAAACATCATACCTGAAGCTAATACCTTCATATCTTCTCAACAAAAAATCACAGTGAAATAAGTAATTTCAACAATGCAACGAACGTTGAATAACATAACATTGCCCGAAAAATACCGACGCCGTCATTCACGTCATGTAGCTCAAGACCAAGACATATTGCAGTAATCACAGAAAACTGGAAGTATGTTTAATGAAACAACACCCCAAAATGCATGAAGATAATAAGAAGCTTCGATGCGGAACCATTGCCACATCACATCAAGAGGGATTTCACATGGCACGTACGAATCTACGATACGATAGGAACTCACATAATATAATCCCATCAGCAGCAAAATGTTTTGAGACCGGAGGAGTGAGTGAGTAGTGAGTACACAATACGACGAGTGTGATTAGAAACAGACACTACGCAGACGTCGTGTTATGTTTCCGTCAAAAAGGACACTTGTTTTTTGCTTCTTGAATTCGTAGTATATCCTTTGATTTGATATCAAAATTAAAATCTTAGTCACAAAAAACAGAAAACATTTTAAACACTATTTTTGCTGCTTATTCAATATTTTGGTGCATTGAACCCAAAGTCAATGCCACCTTAATAACATAACATAATACAAATTCACACAGTCCGCGGATTAAAGATTATAAGGATGGAAGACCCGTTAGACTGAATTGCCTTTAATTTATGCATTATCATATCATAATATTCGTAATTCTTCCTGAAAATTTTCTAATAATGCACAAAAGCACAGGCATTACATAAACATAATAATATGCAGGTAGGTACGTTTATCGATGTTTTTATGAAAAGTTGCTGCTTGTGCTATTTGCTTTGTTGATGCAGATTGCATACCTTAACTTAACCACATTTTTATAACAAAACCGTTCATATGATGTTATTGACTCAAAAATAGCCAAGTACCTACCATTTTCGACTTTGTGTACGACGACACATGTACATTCCGAATCTAATCGGGCACTCTCCTAACATTATCTAGCGCTTGTTGAAAAACAAAATTCATGTCGATAATAAAAATGAGCAAGGATAAAAAAAAATAATTTAAAATATCAATGCAATTCGTGCTGTCGGCATTTTATGAGCAATGCATAATGCATGCTAGACATCTAGAAAATTCAACAACCGTTACAAATCGACAAAACGATCACAAATGGGGTTTCTCTGTTGAAATGTACAACTACTTATGCATTTGTATTTGTACTTTTTCGCACACCCATCCCTTCTGATGTGATTGATGAATTATGTGCGAAATACCTAAAAACCTGCAGCTCACCAACAAAAAAATGCAACACGTACTTGTACTCTACTCTGTTCTGTAATTTTGCAAGACCGGGGGAGTCGCATGCTCCAAACTGTGAGATGAACCAGGTATGTGTGTTGTGTACGCAGATGTTCACAGGTTACAAACAACCAAACCAAGGCTGAGCGCATGCATCTTTGCATTTCCATTCTCCATTAGTAAAAATTTAATCTGAATCTGAAGTTATTTTGCAATTTATTTTTTTCGTACATTTTTTAAAGACAAAAATTATTTCGATGAATTAGTAAAGTAAACAAAATATGCTATCTCATCTCATCTCATCTCACATGCACTCATATATCGAACCTTTTTTTACCAATTTGAAAATGAAAATAGAATTTTTCTTTAAAACTTACATTAGATGAGCAAATCCCTTTCGCTGGCACACGAATTTCAATAAAATTAGCGCAACTTTGTCAATTTCAATTTAAATATATTTGCATTCACTCTTTGTTTGCATAAATCCTAACACAGATGGATGAACATGAGTTGAAATCCGGCTCGGTCATTAAAAGCACATATTGATCGATTCTATTTATACCTCATGAATTTAATTAACTTTCCCGTATTCGACAAAGAAAACGATCGATTATTACTATCACAAACCGAATGTTATTTCATTCATTCATCCAGGCTAAAAAACTGATCAAAATCACTCCAACTCTGAACACACGTTTTTTTTATATAAAAACCACCATACCACATGTATACCTTGTACTTGTACTAAGCGAAAGGAAAGCCTGCCTTGATTTTGATTGTTGATCTTAAGGTGTTATATATATTCCAATCCAAAACAGAAGGGAAGACAAGGAAACGGCAGTCCGTCCAACCAACCTTTAATCACATAACCCCTGACAAAACTGATGCGCACAGTTGAATCCAACTGTTCAACTGATACTGCCATGCCACTACGATGCCACTACGACTCCTCCGACAGAATGAAAACAAGGGACCTGAAGAGAGACGAAATGCTTTAATGTTGACTACTATTTGGAGTCACAGTCAAAATGCAATGCTTGTGGCCATCATCAAATTGTGTTACCGTATGGTTTGGTTCGTACCCAAACTCTGTATATCTTCCTTCATCATTGCTTTGGCATCATCATCACATATCACATCATGTTATGTATGTTGCACTCAAGCGAGTTACGTACGTATGTAACTAGCTTGTAAGCATACGATATACTTACTGGGTGATCTTTTTTTGTATGTACTCTCTATAGCTCTCTAGCTCTAACTTTTCTGCTTTTCTCTCCCTCTGTTTCTGTTACGCTAGATCATCATCATCATCATCATCATTTCTTCTCTTCTGTCTACATTCTATAAACCTCAGCTCAATCCTTTGACTTGACTTGACTTTTCTATGGATGCATTCACCAGAGAGATATATAGTTAGTTTTAGTTATACTTTCGTTAGAAATACATGCTAAAATCTTCTCTTCCATTCCACTAAACCAGCTATAATCACCAGAAAACCAACCAAAATGATACGTTTACGACGACAAGAGATGATGATGAGGATAATGATATATCTACAAATAATATGTAATCCAAAAGTGCTACTACTTCACATTTGGATGGTTTCATGTATGATAGTAATCTTGTTCGGAAAAAGGAAGGGAACAGAACAGGCAATGATTATGTGATACACAAACAGTTTTTTCTGGCCTTTTTTATGGTACTGTAACCGTATGGTAGCAGAAGGGTTTGGTAGACTGGTAGATTGGTAGATATAGATGGTTGGTTTAGAAGTTATCTACTACTAACCATGTCAAATTTATGAAGGAATGAAAGCTATTATGTAAATATTATTGCTCCTATTTCACTTCCTATTATTAATTTCATATTGTTTGTATATATATGTATACATAACCAGCCACACTTAAGCTGCATACCAAACCAAACGAATACTATTATTCTGACAGCTGAATGCCGCATGGCATCATCACGGCCTGCCATTCAAGTTTTCCTTGCGTAAGAAACCAACTTGGTTTTCATTCATAATTTCGATTAGTAGGCAAATGGGAATTAAATAGTGTTAATGTGATGAAGTGCAGAGTAATAATGACAACGACACGGCCCTCTTTTTCTAACTCGCACTTTCATGCGGATGTGGCCACCAGTCACCATACCAGACTGAAATGCTAATGCTCAAATTATTATTTTGATCACAAGAAAATTCCTATATAATCCTTTTCTCAAGTGTTTAATAAGTTTAATTGCGTCCATACTTGATTTGTTACTAACTTTCCAACAGCATTAATAAAAAATATGAAAAAAATTCAAATATTTTTATGCTTGGCAGCAGCGTCTAATGAATTTTAAAAACTAAAGCATTTTATACACATTTTATATCAGATCAACGAGTCCAATGCAACTAAAGTTAAGTTCTTCTCCGCTCAATACATTCCTAATTCCGTAGCATTCAATTTTAGTTTCCTCTAAAAAACCCAGGCATGGACAGAGACCAGTTTTTGAATTTTTAAAATATGACATGTCATTCTCTCCTTCAACAAGAACATTACTTGTAATCGAGTAAATTAACGTTTCCGTCCGGAACTAGTAACTAGCTTACTCATTCTCTTCTTCTTCTTCGCACTTGACACAAAAGGCATGTGTCTCAAGTTGCCCTTGAACAATAGGAGAAATTATGACATCATAAAAGTAAATGATGTACTCACCACCATTTGTGTTTTAAAGAGCTTGAGCTTGGTTTTGGCTTTACACTTACTTTCCTATACGGAACATCAGCAGCTTAGCTTTTTAAGTAGGTAAGAATATTCACAGTTCATTTGAGACAAAGTATAAGTTCAAGAAAGCATGTTTATGATGTGGTAAGCTCGTAACAACAACTTCCCCCGCGCCTACCACCTTTTACTATACTTATCACACGGAGCATTTAACACGAAAACTTAAGGCTTACATAACATAACTTTCCTTCCTTCAAGGTGGACAACGACATGGTTTTGATAACGACCTTCCCGTTCATCGTTCGCCCATGCTAAGGCTAAGGCTAAGATGATCATGATCATGATGATGATGGTAAAGAAAACGAGTGGCTAAGCCAAAGCCAAAGCTAAAGTCAAACAAAGTATGAAAAGATGATGATGACCATTGGCCACATGGTAGCTACTACCACTACTACTACCTTCTGCTTTTGTCATGCTAATTGGTCTTATGGGACCACGCCATAAACCGTTATTATTATCACCCTGTCCTACTTCTTCTCCCCCGGCTTCATTGAGCATTATATTATTACATGCCAGTAGTTAAGTTACCTACAGGCTTCAAGCCATTCAATTATTTTCTCCGTCATCTCAAAGACTCAAACTCCCTCTTTTCTATCAAAATTTTATTACTGGTGCACACTACTGACACTAAAATGAGAGAGAGAGAGAGAAAGTTAGGTAAAATTGCAACAAAGTGGGAAAAGAGAGCTGTATCATGTATCTACAACAAGAAAGGCTAACTCTTCTCAACTCAACTCAACTCTGCAGGTGCGTTCCTGGAGACATTTTACTGCAGAAATAAACTCACGTTCACAAAATGTGCTGGCTGGCTTGTCTACATTCTACGACTTAACGCAATACGTGATTCACTTAAAACCTTAAACGAAATAAAACCACCGAAAGGGGAGAGAAAGTGGGTAGAGAATATCCGCAACTCATATCATTACATTACGTATATGCCTTCCCTTTCCCTCTCTCTGCACGTGTCTATGCACATTATATCGACATACATACAAAAACTAGCAGTTTACACAAAAAAGTATAAAAAATGTATGCATGTACAAAAGGCTTAACACCCTTTACCTTAATAACTGATGGGTTGTTGGAGGAAGCGATGAAAATACTTTTTCATTTGATTGGATGGACACACGAAGAATGCATACACGATGTAAAACAGCCTAAACTTGTGTCAGTCCGTTTCTAGTTTTCATGTGCATTTAGATTATGTAGTCGTACTCTTATGTTCTAGCCGGATTTTCACTTGACTTATCTAATCAAAATGTGATGGGATGTCAATAAACTTACCCCAGAAAATGTAACTTTTTCTCTCTCGTCTGGCTCATTCCCCCCGTCATTCACCAAGACAAGAAGAACAACATGGTACGCGACAGGCGATAACGAAGACATTCACACAGTCGTCGACTAATATGGCGTGTGGTTTGGTTTGGTTACTGGTATGTTGATGTTGAGTTTAGTTACGTACGTCCGGGTTGGTTACCACACGCCACACACGATAAAAAAAAACTTTCATAGTGTTTCTAACTTGACACGTGGATCTTGCATTGATTCTTTTGTTGTCACAAAGTAAATCTCTCTTCTTCTAATAATGACATGGGATATAGCAACAAGTGACGTGGAAAAAAGGGAACAGCCGTGGCGTTTACTTACCTGAAACAGAAAAACAAACAATGTTTATTTACACTTTGAGATAATAATTTATTATCTACACAACATAACATTTCTCCGAAATAAAGCGAAGAGGTTGTAATTTAAATAGTAAAAAGGAAGTTAGCAGCTCAAGCAATCAAGCAACGCTCAAAGCTAAGCAAAAGCAAGTGAAAGTTAAAAATGCCGACGTCTTCGTCTCATCTCGTCTAATTTCATGAGCACACAGTTTCTATATTACATTACCTTCTCCTTAATTCGTATTAGATTAAATCATTTTCTTATTCCATTTCAATTCAGTTAACCATGAGCGAGCAAACTCATTCATTTGGCTGAAATCAAATGCAACTGCACATTTCCTACTTAATATTAACCCCACGTTCTGTATGTGCAACATCATCATCATCATATTCCTTTCCAAAAACACTGCAGTAAGACTTGAGAGTGAGTGACGGGTGACGGATGTTGTAGCACACCGCAAAGACTCTGCTTGTTGAAGCATCAAACAGAAATCCTACGTAATATTTCACCTTCACCCCAACTAACCCAACAAGCCAAATTCTATAGGTAAATTGAAGCTGTAGATAGAAGGTAGGTAGGGATGACAGATCAGTTGCAGTGCGTGTCGGCAACTTGATCTTATAGCAAATAGGATGGTGGATGGATACACGATAGCAACAACTAGATGTCTATTAAGGGAAACCCTACAAGTGCATATGATCATAGACATACATATTACATACACCAACCACCCAAGATCAACTTTCTCAATCTAAGAGCTGCCATGCCACTATCGATTTTCGTTAGGGAAAGTAAAAGTATAATGCTAAAACAGAATGAACAACACAACACGAAAGGTTTACCCCTAATCTTTCAATAATACGCAGAAATTGGATTCAATTGGATCTGTCAATCGAATACAGAGTATGAACAAGCCGCAGATATGCCAATAAAATACTTTCCTTCCTTATTTCTTACTACATCTTCTTAGCTTGCACTTATAGTACTAGCATAAAATAAGGATTCTATATTCCATCCAATCCAGCTCAGGAGAAGAAGGAACAAGTATGCATAAACCGCTCCAAATCTAACCAACAGCGTCAAACATTAAGTATAAAGCCAAAGCTATAGCCAAAACCAAGCCAAACCAAACCACTTTCTCTTGTGCTCATTCTTTGCAGTAAACCTACACGGAGAACAGAAGTCTATATATTATTCGATATCAGGCATTACCATACCACATAGAAAAATTCGTGGGCTTGCTTCTTCTTCTTAAACGTCTCAAAACAGAGTTGGGTGTAATGCGAAGAAAGTAAGTCACTAAGTAAATACCAAGCAATTTAACTTTGCAGCAATATTTGATACGTCCAACAACCAAACCAACCAACCAAGAAAAATACCTTAAGCTCTACAAAGAAGGACGGTAAAGCGGGAGTAGTCTTGGAGTTCTATTACATAACATCGGATCGACATCAACATCAACTTGTTCGATACCTTGAAAGAATATCCGTTTTATTATTACCATCCACCTAGCTCAGTTACTACTTGCATGGCGGAACCAAAATATCCCCTTCACAAAACGTAGACATTTGATCAATCAAATTTCTTCTATGCATAAAACAAAAAACTCTTGAAGACTCACTCCACTCACAATCGGTTGAGTATTTTATTTTGTGTGCATAAACTACGCCCCAGCAGCAGCATAGCAATAATGCACACTGCAGTCAACAAACTTTTAAACTTGATAATTTTGTTTAGAATCATGTTTGATGTTGGTTTGCAGCATTTATCATACAAATCAACAAGTTTATTTTTTCAATTATTGTAGCCGATATGGTACGACAATACAATTACTACTCTATAAAAGTCATTCAACTTTGATGTGATGTGATGATGTGCTCAGGAAATCTAAGAGTAAGATGAGATGATGATGATGACGTTCTCTCTTTGATCCTCATATCCTCATCGCATCACGCCCACTACCCACATATTATATGACCTGCTCACCTGCTGCTGCAGTGCAGATGCAGAGATGACAATGAAAATTCAATCGTCAATCGTCCTCCCATAAAAACCCTAATCATAATGACAACCAAATATGCAATATTTCAATGATGCTTGAGGAGACTTCACACCCACGCACCTCAGTATATTATGTAAATATTTATTATCGCATTGTGTTCTGGTGTGTTGATATTGTGATGATGATGATGTCCAACCCGACCGTTGACATTTTCACTTGTTGTTGTTACAAGAAAAGAATCCAAGGTGGATTATCTTTTCCCGTTAGTTCAATGTTCAATACAAAAATAAAAGACTCTTGTTTTGGTTTGGCAGTGGAACTATAAAAATGATTTGACATGAAACAATACAAAAATACTCAGCTATCCAACGCAGACAAAATTACAACGTTGATAAAATACAAAGGTCCCCGCAGTCCCCAACTCTATCTAATAAAAGTCACCCAGTGTTTTCGTCTTTTCGACTGTTGGAGTTATTAAATCCAATCCAGTTCACCAAAAGATCATTGACGTAACTAGTTTCTTCGGAAACAGGATCATTAGAAATTAATAGTAATCCATAAACTACCTAGAGTCTACTCCCTTATTTCTCCACTTCTGTAAAAGGGTAGTCGGAAGTGGATCTCAAAAGAAATCAAAAAGCAATAACAATTACGATAAATGCCAAAAGCTCCACTGACTTCTTACATCATCATCATGCTCAACAAGATTATTGTGCCAGGAGTAGAAGAAAAAGAAGCAGCAGCAGAGCCGCAAGCAACGCAACGGCAACTTCTCTTCCTCCTACCAATAAAGTCACTTAATCAAGTCATTAAATAGCCTTCACGTACATAACTAGAATTATACAGAGAGCTTATTGCCGACTACGCAACCCACATAAAAATATTGCTATCAAAGTGTCCTGTTGACTATATCGCATCCCAAGTTCCCAAATACTACTTTCAAGGCACGTAAAGCACATAATATTGTGAAAAAGTACTTTACAAATTAACCTATTGAAACAATTAAGCTGCTACTAAAAAAACGAAGGGGATCTTGGATCTCGCTCGCTATACTATTGACCATTATTACCTTCACAAATTTTTCCTGCGTTGATAGAATATCGAAAAAGAGGACGAGTTGTTCACTACTTTTATGGGCAACATTGTGCTTTCCCATTCGTGGTAATGTGTTACTTAGATTAGCGTCTCCAGAGTAAAAACTTGCATGTGTGAAGCTTTTTGATGAACTCATGGCACATCGACGTCGGTTTGTTGAGGAGGACTTGGTACTTCCACACCAAACTTTTTCTTTAGTCCGGCACCCTCCATTAGTGGAGCAATGTTGGTCATTATTTGTATCACTAGATTGTTTCCTACCACCACCACCATTGGAAAGTTGTCTGTCTTGTCCTGTTTCAAAAGTTGGTTGCTTGCTATTGCTACTACTATTACCACTATCAGTTTTCCCACCATTACTACTAGTATTGCTGCTGTTATTGTGTACTTTTAAACTACCCGAGCCTGGACTTGCATCATCAGAAATTGAGTGACTGCCGCCGGAAGGTGAGTTACTACTCACACTCACCTCATTTCCATTTAAAGGATGACCATGAAATGAATAACTAATGCATTTCGGAGACTGATATAAGCTCGATGAAGAAGCGGCGCCAGCACTTGTTCCAGTTCCTGTACCACCCGAAATATTTTGCTCACTTGAGCAAGATGCACTATTACCGTGGTTGTTAGTGATTGAGCGGGTTCCACCACTACTGGACATTTTACCACTCTGATTATTAACGGGATCTGGTGTGAAATAACTAACGGGAAACTTTTGAGTGTAACTTGAGGGTAGTTTACAACTTGGTGTAATGTGTCCATCGGGAGACTTGCCACGAGATAGCATCCGACTCCCAAGTGGACTTGAGTAGACATATTGACGATGGCTATTAGAACCAAGTGGAACACTTGGTGGTAGCGACAGTGGCCTTGGTTTCCTACCCGTGAATAACTGATAATCACTGAAAGATGATGGAAAGTTTCGGATATTCCCATTAGCAATATCCATCCCATTCCCGTTGTGTCCGTATGGAGATGATGATGAAGATGGTGATGCAGATGATGTGACGCTAGTAGTTTTGGTTCGACAACGACTACTCCGTAATTGGGATTCTCCAGTGCCGTTACTAGCGTTGGAATTATTGGTGTTGTTAGCAGTACGGAGGTGCCTACTACTACTCTTTTCCCTAGAATCATGATCTGATTCGGATGAGAGAGTGCTTGAGCCATGTTGATGATTTGCATAGGGGTATTCTGAACTTGCAACCGAAAAATGAGGAATTCGCCTTCCCGTGTTAACCACACTGCCACTGCCGCTACCACCACCAAATTCACTTTCGCTTCTTTTTCTTCGCAGGGAAGACGAAAGAAATGAATGAGCTGAGATGCTAGGATGCATTTAATACAGCTGGATGCAGCTGCTTTCAAAATTAAACAAGGCAAAGAATAAGAATGATAGTTTACGGAAATCGAAGAGGGTTTCCACTATTATTCCTAGTTGAAGAAACATCACACTTTTTTTATTTATTTTGAAAGCATCACAAAGCACCACTTTTCTCAAGTAATGTCATGTCATTGTCTCTCTCTCAAAGATTACTTGGCATTTACATATAAACCATCCTTTTATATCTTCTATTGAATCAAGTTGGAAGTTGGAACTTCCCTGCGTACTTGTCAAAGAGGAAACTTGTTGGAGGTGGTTGGAGAAGGATATCCGTTTCATCCAAACACTCCAATTGTATCCCACGACACAATATTACCACTATAACTCCACGCACCCATCCAAAAAAAGAACAATAAACCACCGTAACTTGGATTTTTCTCATACGAATTGAAAGATTTTTACTATAGTTGCATGCCAAAAACCATTCACACCACCCACGCGGAGGAATCAAGAAAACACAAACTTCAATAATTTATATGACTGACGATGGAGGAGACAAAAGTAGTATCCAACTGCTCTCACGTGCTGCTGTCTCTGTATTAAAGCCAATTAAGTAATGACGTGTATTAACCGGAAGTTCACATCTTTCCAACAATAATGGATGTTTGCTTCAATTGGGGCACACTTGTTCCATGGAATAATGAAGTACGTATGGACGTACATATCACCATCACCAACCACCACCACCACCACTGCATCCAAATCCAAAGCCAAGGGTTTTATTTTCCCTTGCTGGACTGGACAAACTTTTTTTCTCTCACTCTCTTGCAAATGGGGAAGAAGAAGGAGATGATGATGAAAGAACAGTTTGGTAGTGGGTGCTGGTGGTGCTACAACACAACGGAACAACGGTAACTCTCAGAGAGCTTGTCTACTTGATTTCCTGGGTTAGGCTGTGACTCTGACCGAGAAATGTGTATGTGTATTATTCCAGAGATTCCAACATCCAGAGAGAAAGATCCCCCGAATGAACTTACTGAAACCTCAAGAGTTTCTTGGTTTTCAGCACACACTTATTCTCTTACGGCATGCCATGCGCCAGAAACTGCATTCAAGACCAACTCCAAAACCAAGACCAACACACGAAGCTTGTAACGTAACCATAAAGTAAAAAATGGAAAAGGGGTTGTTGTCGTGGAGGTGCTGATAAACCTAAACAGTTTGGGTCTATAACATTGCCTCTCGTAATAGATTTCCAAGGCATATTACCACTTGCACGATATTGGACACAAACAGCACATTCCACTCTTAAAAAACTCTTAAAAAATTCCACTTGTTTTAACGACGAGAAAACCCCTTTTCTCACACTCGCTCTCTCTCTTTCAGCATACCAAACCAACGAAAAGTAAAAGAAGAAACTGTGCTCATATGTCAAACTTTTTTTACACGCCCTACACAACACGTAGTAGTAAGAATTTGTAGAATACTTGAAAGTACGAAATAACGAAATGAAACTGGGAGCGCTTTTAAATTTTGTTGTGTAACCAAACATGAAATGCAGATATGGTAAGGAAGCTGGAACTGGATATATCTATGAAACATGAACACGAAACTAAAATATACTCCCTCCTTCAATGCTTTAGTGTTAGTTATTGCCAAGCCAAGCCAAGCCAAGTCTTGTTATGTTCTCAAAAACCTCGACTTGATTATTCTCCTTGGCATACCTGAACTGGAAAATAAATGAATGGAATCTCTTATTATTTTAACAACAATCCGCAAACGGTAACTGTCACGAACACCACCCCTTCACAGACTTCAGTCAGTGTGAAACGATACAGTAACAAGGGATTTTCACAGCATCCCATGCCCATATCCCACACCACACCACAAACAATCCTACACGCTAGTCTATATATCCTCTTACAACGAATTATAATTCCCTTTACTATGGGTTTAGTGGTAGTTAAAAAACATGTAGCACTTCATGAATTTCTAACTAAGAGTCAGTGCCCTTGGCCATAATTCTACGGTGGTACAGTTATACCTTCATATTCGGTGCTTAGTTTCGACATTTATATAATGAAATGGACAACCATATATCTATAAGAGATAAACTCCAGCCCTCCATCCAGATTTACTACACAACAAGAAGAAGTTTAGGATTTTTAAGTGAACTGAAGCATCAGAATTTAATTTATTAGATAGTATTTCTTCTTCTTCCTCTAAAATTTAGCGGAAGGAATGACGTCTGCTGCGTGCATAAAGTAAAAAATATATGAAGCAATCTGTTCAAAAATGAAAATGGTTTAACACAGCACAGGTTTCCATTGCATTTAAGAGTTTTAAACCCAAAAGTTCTTTAATCTTTTGCTATAACCAAAATAAGTTTGGTCTGTCTCTGTTTAGTGTCGAATCTGTCATGTCTGCCATCAATAAACAAGATGAAATGCACCGAGCGAACAGTGAACAAAATATGTGCTGCAATCGCAACGAGTTTACATAAGATTTTCTACGAAATGAATGCGCTACTTAATCTACAACTACTGCACTCTACCACTCAAAAAATTTCAGTTAATCAAAAGAAAATTAACAAAAACACGGAATTCTACGAACTTGTACCGGTCTTACACTTTCACACATTCGTCATCCGTAAGTGTTAGCCAACAACAACGGTAAATGAAGATTGCAACATGCACCTTTCAGCAAACTGTTTCTCTTCTTTATTTATATGTACATCAATTACGCAAGAAATATGCACACATTCATTGCTAAGAAATAAAGCAGAGTCTCGACTACAGAGCATTTTATGAAAGTGTATGACTGGAACATGTGCTGTTAACTGTTCCCACTTGAAATGAATGGAAATTGGCAGAAAAATTTACAAGAATTTGACTAAATCATATGAGAAATAACCTTCATTTAATCTCCGCTCATCGGTCGATTTATTTATACAAAATGAAAAAAGGTCAGCTCAAGTGTAGCTTTAACTTGTGCCATTTTTCACTTCGTACTTGGCTTTGGATTTGGCTTTTACCGACTTCAACATTGACATTCATAAAACAAAATGAGAATAAAAATTCTAGTCAACAGATTTAACTTTGTAAATTATGTTGAGTAAATTATATCTCATCTACATATAAGGCTGGTAATTGCAAAAATGAGAAACGTGTACAATATTAAAAGCTCCATTTAGTTATAGACACTAGACTAGACACCATTTGGATTCATTAATTTAGTGTGTCTCCACCTGCTATGATAGCTGCTGCTATGCTCGTGAGATATTAAAGGGGAGGATTGAGGATTGCTTATAGAAGGCTATCTATCCCTGTTTGCCCCATGTTGCTACTAGGAGGAGGGTACATACATTAATCGCAGTAGCAAAAGTAGATTAATTTCTACATATCTAGGCTGGAGCTGGGCTGGACATACATTTCATACCTGGCCTGGCATACGAGATGTTTTAATTCTTGAATAATTTTGCGTAGCATATTTCCTTAATTCAGTTTTCTCCACCACTAGCCTACATATCTCATAAATAGGACTATTTTCATTCAACTCTATTATCGTAACACGCAACATGTGACATAGGGTAGCTGCTCTGATATCTGAAAAGGGATACTTATTAAACGTACTGGAAATGCTACAGTATAAACTCTTAAACAAATTATGAGTGTGCCACGTAAAATATGTAATTTTAGAATCATTTATATGCTTTCAGACAGCCAACACGTGTCTTGAATTGAATCTTCTACCTTGCTAAATATGCTTGCGGAACGTTCCAGATAGGAGGGACAGATGGTAACTCTTGACTCTTAAAAAGACAAAAAGAAATCTTATTTCTTCCAAGATTCTAATAAACCACTTAAATCTTAAAACCACGAACCAAGAGCCCAATTTTTAAGGAAAAAACTATAAACCAACGTATGAAAACGTAGTCATTATCACATCAGATACCTACATATAAGGTTAGAGTTGAATTGAAATTTTAAGAATTATTTGAAATGAACTGTTCTTACTTTTAACAAATTGCTTTGGAAGTAAAAATTGAAATTAAGTTTTCCTCTCCCTTTAGCTTGTGTATAAGAATTATTTTATATATGTATTCGCATTATGACTTACTGCATAAGATAGATTAATCAGCATTGGATTCTGAATGTGGAAAGACGCCTGTTTTAACTGATTTATAACTACAATAGCAACAGCTCTAGCAATGATAAGCTAAGTGGAGTTGTTCTCTTCTTCTTGATAAAGATTCAAATGCATGCAAATAAAAACAGCTTCCCTCCTGGTGCCACACCATATCACACCACCACACCTGCTAAGAAAATTGAATTTTTATGATACCGTTATCATTCGCTACTACTGTATGTACAACACGAAATGTTCATTCCCGCTGCTTCGTTGAGAAGTCTCTTCGTATCTAACATTAAATACTTATGTACTTCTGCTTGAAAAAAAACACTACCATCATTGATAAACCGTTAATTGGTCAAAAGACACGAAATGTCAATAACAACTCACGCTGCTTTGCTCATTACATGTTATTAATGGACTAGCTGTTGAATGTGTACTTTGAAAATTCGTGACAAGTTAAAACATTTCAACTTTCAACAAGACAAAACCAAACCCCAAGTTACTATTTATTTACCACACGAATACGATCTCAGAAGGGAAATGAAAAACAAAAAACCTGGAAATAACTGCCATTTGATTTTAATCGAAATGAAATGAGCAGATGAAATCCCCTCATTTTTTCAGAGCTCATCCTTTTTTCAATCACACTTGTTTAATGCGTTTATCAGATGAACCCTAAACCCAAACGAGCAGGCATCATGTCATAATCAAACTCAGAAACCAGTAAAGATCTAGTGATAAAATTTCATTCACAATAAAAATGATTATTCTCACGACATTACCTATTGTGCACAGCAGCTTAGCTTGTAATATGTAATACCGTTAGGGGATTTAGTTATAAACAATATATTTCCGAAGGAAAGCTCGTCATTTTCATGAAATCCTTTAAAATTCAATAATACAAACAGTTTGTTTATTTACTTTGCTGCTAAACAAATTGTTAGCATTCAGATGAGGACGAAGGACATTCATTCGTCAAAATGAAAAGAAGAAATGAAATATTTCCTTTTTTGAAATGCTTCTAATGTTCACGAACAACGAAACAATTTGCACAATGGGATAATATAATTTGCACATCTTTTTGGGCATTGTGTGAACGGTTCATGCGCTTTTCAAAACCACTTTCCGAAGAAATGTTTCGAATGTAAAGAATTTTTTTTATAATGTTAACCTACGTAACTTGAAACTCGCCCTGTCAACTAATCATACGCTACTTGGCCATGAAATGTGAAGTGATATTATGCATTACTCATGTCAATGTCACTTAAAATCAACACAACGTGTTTGATTTCATTGTGTTGTTTACACATTTACACAATATATATAAAAGACGACGGTAGACGGTTTATGCCTTATGCCACACACACACATGCTATGAATATATTAGAATATTAAAAGCTACTTTGTACATGTAAAAATGCCGAATGTCACATAAAACATTGTGATCACGGATATATATGACATGTTCTCCACCATAAATTGCAAAATTTTCCATAAATACAAAAGTAAATTGAGCAGACTTGTCAAACAAAGACGTGAAAAGTGTCATAAAGTAAAATAAAGTTAATTAAAATTCTTATCATTTACGTCCTTAAATAGTCTTAATAAATTATGGATGAGGAGATGAAGTGGTGGCTGAATAAAAATATTGCAGGAAAAACAGCATGTGTGCTTGCTAAACCTGTTAAATTAAAAGAAGCTGAGCTGAAGCCGAAGAAGCATATTGCAAAAAAAAAAGCCACAGGCACGCCATGGGAGCAACAAGGGCACAAGCGAACCGCCTATGGGAGAAAAGTTGAAACGAGAGTCAAGAAAACTTTCTCTACCTTAAGTTTCTGGATGATATTCCGGAGAGCGCTGGAGTCCCGGGAAACATTCGGTCCCAGTCGGTGACTTTCATTTTCAATGCTTTCCATCACCCTCTCCAGATCTGATATCCATGCGATCTGTGCATCCAACTGCCGGTCGATTGTAGATACGGAAGCTTGAGCTGCATGCAGAGCACGTCCATGTGCAACCACACTATCAATTTACAAATACAATGTAAAAGGGCATGAACAATGACAACACAAAGTGGAGAGGAAACGCACATAATAATGATTTACACTCAAAGTCTGAGATTCTTTTTTTGTGGTAACGCAATGATGCTTCTTTCCTTCTACCAAACCAACAACACTTAAACTTAAGTACTAATGCATATCAAACAAACCACCTACCTAGTCTTCAAATGATTGTATCTCTGGTTAACTTGTTCTGTAGCTCTTTTCAGACGGGAAGTATCATCTTGTTGATAGGCCGCAATTAGGTGTTGAGTTAGCTGCTGAAATCCTTCAAGTTGCTTTTTGTACTGGTGTAATTCAACGTGCAAATTCTATGAAAAAAATATTCAAAATTATTGCTACTTTCTGAAAAGTTTTTTTAATGACAAAACTTCTTTTTTTTCATCATCCTATAAAATTTACCTTTTGCTCCCTGACCTGGCTTTCAACAAGGTCACTGGAGTGAGGAATATTGCTCAGTTGATTTAAGCGTGATTCCATATGCCCAAGCCATGAATCCACTTCCTTTAACTGGCATTCCCATCTTATTGAATCGGATAGGCATTGTTCCAGCTGGGTTTTACGATTGACAACGGCTTGATTTGTTTCCACCCAGTGCTCCCGCAACTTGCTCACTAAAAATTTCAATAAAAAATAAAGACTTTTTTATTACCAGCTTTCTGTTTTCTCTTCTTTTTCTGCTCTGACATAACTTTCCTAATGAGTTTTAACTAAAAACTAGGTAATTATTTCCAGAGACGAAGACGAGTCATAGTCATATAAAAGACAAACCAAACCAAACCACATATTTTCATAAGCCTCAGGACCCGTTATTCTGAATGATGTAAATTTTTTTCTCATGAAATGAGCAAGGTTGATATTGTATTATAGAATAGTCCTCCCCTACGTGTGTTTCTACTTTCTCCGAGTCACGAATGTGTGCATGCATATTTCAGTAGTGTCATACATTCTTCAAAACATGGTATCTGATGCTTCAATTAGAGCCAGTATGCAGTAAAAGAACACTTTCCAACGAAGGAGCATCATCAAAACATCAGCAACCTCAGCAGCAGATAAAGAAGACCATGAGAGAATAATGGAATGTCATAGAATGTCAAACTTGTGTGTTCCCTTGTTGTAAGTAAGGTACGTACGACTCGGACATGAAAATTCTTTTAGAAAATTCGGGTAAGAAATTTCCCGGGATGCTTAAAAAACCAGGATTTCAGCGTAAAAAAGTGTCCGAATTTCCCACAAAAAAACATTCTAATTTTCCTTGGTACGCCGCACCCGCGGGCCTAAAGAATTCGCATGCCCGGCCATACGGCATTCCACTTTCCACCACTAGCAGAGACTTGGTTCGTTCGTTCAACAAACAGCAATGACAATATAAAGAATAATACCGTCACTGTTATTGTTAGATAGGTATATTACCCCCTCTATAAAACCTGCAAATGGAGAAAGTGAATGAGAAAACTGGAGACAAGGAAATGTGCCTATTTCTGAGAAACAAAATTTGTGTGCTTCACAACAGGAATTAGATACTGTCATGTGCTGTCTCTTTCTGTCAGTCTTTTTGGCTAAACTCTGATGCTTTTTCCCTCTGCCATCGCATCTCCCAACTCGACTTCTGTCGCCAGTATAGTATAGTAGTAGTAGTAGTAGTAGTCTAATAACCACATCCAACCATTTCATATTATTACATTGTTTTTGTTGGAAAAGTAGACCTTTTCTGTCATTTATTTCACACAGGTCTCAGCTGGAGTCTTCCCGTTTTTGGCTGCCGTCACCATCTTCTTACGCTTACTACAAAACAATGCGAAATATACGAACTACTTACTCTATATTAAATATATGTACCTATATAACTTATATCATCATATCATAATCATACCATACAAACAAAGTGATGTACAGTCGCTTCTTTCTTTCTTTTTTTTTGTCCCTCTTGATACCACGAGAAGTAAAATGCATCTAATAAAACCACCACACACAGCAGTTGACATGAAGAGAAGAGAGGCCATTCTCTACATTAAAGAGCGAGAGAAAACCTGGACGTGACACAAGACACGAGAGATCTCCCGTCAGACAGAAGAGATAGCTTCACAATAGTATACTGTACAGCCCATGCTTAAGTGCAGTCGGCGACGGCGGCGTAGAAATTAGCCGTGCATGGGCTACAGAGCCATAGTTTAAGAGATCGCTAGCGAAGTATTTTAAATTCTGCGCCGCCGTCCCCGACTGCACGACATCATGAGCTGTACTTCAGATAAGTACAGGCACGCGGGACAAATATACGTACAACATAACGCTTCACAAGTTATAGCCTCCGTGCTTGCTTTTGCTTGCTTGCTTGCTTACTTAAACTTTAGAAATGTAGAGAATAGAGAGTGGAGTAATATGAGGATTTCACCATTACTTATACTATACATTATATCCATCACATCAGATAGATCCACGATCCACAATCGGAAACCTTTTACTACTATTACTACTCCTTTTCAGTTCTTCCATACAACTGTATGTTTTAAGAGGTGACACTGTGAGTGCCGTGCCGTGTCCCTCTTACAAAAAAAAAGAATACATCTATCTATCTATCTACTTTCTACTAACAAACTAAAACTTGGCCCACACCACACATCTGCTTTCACCCTTCTTACTACTAAACATAAAAGAGCCGATCACTCAGTCCTCAGTCTGCTCCCTTCCTCTATTATTCTTATGACAAAAAGCTTATAAATGTGCTTGCAAACTCATTTTATTTTATTATATTGGTTGCCTGCTCAAGGCTTTCTTTAAGAATCGATATTGGAAAGTGCTTAAACACTAAACGGCGACAATAAAAAAGTGAAAACGAATGTAAAACGGTAGCGGATATTACATTACACCATCAACCAGACGCCACAAAAATTTGGGGTTGTGGTCTCGCATCCTGCATAATACTATGCAAACAAATTATTTCCCCCTACCATTCCACTCGATCCTTTCACTCACTCACAATTAGTGTTTTTTGCTGCAGACATTATCTACTGCTTTCTCAAAACATCAACCACAAAAAAATGTCTAAATTCCAACGGAAATACATAAAATCACCAAATAGATTTCCTGTGCATGTTTTGTTTAAGTGTTTCATGCATTTTACAACACCTGATTTTAAATAAAATCTGATACTGCGAATGGAACATGATATTATTCTGCCATTTCTTGTGTTCACAGGTGTGACCATAAAATTGTCTTGCAGACCTTCACAATTTCTTTTAAATGGTTATGTCATGGCTAATGGCCCAATGAAAGTATTGAATGTACCTTTGTATATGTTTAACACGGATGTAGCATATAATCGAAGAAATTGTCCCGACGGCGACAAAAACGATTGGGTCCTGAAAACCGATTATTGGAAATTGGATGAAGTCTATACAGAAGAATGCTGTCTATTTCAATTTAAGCATTCGCTAAAACATTTTTTATATTATTGCAATGGACACACATCACGACTCATCACGTTATTGTGCGACTTTGAGTCCTACAATACTTGTTTCTATTTATCAATTAAGACAAGAAATCATATAGATTCATCTTCTGTGCCGTCGGTAATGGCTGTCTTGATCTAAATAAATAGTTTAAACTGTGTCTCTCGTTATCCGTCAGCAAGTCAATCATCTTCATATTCAATCATGTCAACCTGAATATTTTTTCTACTTCTAACAGTATTACTATTACCAGAACATATTACATTTACGAAGACAAGACACTGGAGGTTTAGATGTCACAAAGCAGAGAGAACGATTAGATACCTTACTTAATTTTTGTTCAAAGCAACCCACAAATGGAACACATGAAGGACGTTGATGCATTATTGTTTGTTTAATGCGTTCAATCTTCATTACTTCTTTTTCATCAGTAATACTTTTTTTGTGAGAGAAAGAGAGACTACATAAAAATTCTAGAGCAAAGGAATGACATGAATTCCGAAACTAACAAAACAAACAGCTAGACCCGGGCTTTCACCTCCTTTTTCTCTCTTTAGTTAAAGGTTGAGAAGGAGGACCAAACAATTAGCGAAATTACTCTCCAGCTTTAATGATATTCAGTGAAAATCCACTTGGTGAAAACAAGGGATATTACATACATATACATATATCGCGTTGTCGGTAAGAGCTTTGTCCTCCTCTGTGTGTGATCCTCTAATGAATGAGTGTCTCTTAACCAACTAGTTCTTTTGGCTTTGGTTATGTGATGTGATGTGATGCGATGCAAGGGACGCGAACGTACGTACGTACGTGGTATGTCTTCTTGTCTACTTGAAAAACCTCAACACTCCTCTTCTCTCTACTCTACTCTATCCACATATTGACAGAGAGAAGGGGGAAATCATGACTGGAGAAGGAGAGGAGAGGATTACGCTTATCACCACCTCTAAAAACATCATCATCTCTCCAAAATGTACAAGAAGATCAAAGTGTATGTCCTCAATTAATTTTCTTTGCCACGTAATCTTTCTACTTCACCATTAACCAAAAACCATACACATTTTCTCTGTAATGCTCCCCCAACATAATCCACAATCAAAGCCACATTCAGAATTCCACGTATTCAACTACTACAAATGTATGTACATTCCCAAGGAACTAAAAAGTATGAGGGACTCGGACTTGGATTCAAACTCTAAACAACAAAGTTTGATATGCTAACCTCTGGCCTGGCCTTGGCTACAACTACTATAATATGCCAACATTGAATAAAAGTGGTATATCTCTCTGGTACATAAAGAAAACTGCTTACACTGCGTTTCCTGAATTTAAGAAATTAACATCAACAAGGAAAAACAAAGAGTGAGATGGAGAAAGCATCTTCTTGGGTAAATATTCACTATAGAGAAAGCAATTTCATTGTGTTGCACACGTTGGACGGGATAAGAATAAGGATACTACGAACTACAACTTACATACTACCTGGTTTGGATCTGGCTACAATTTTCTCTCTGATGTGATAGTGATGTAATGGCTAAGCAAGAGTGGAAAGAGAGGGAAGAAGACAAGAGAGAAAATACGAGTGGATTGGGATAGGGCAAGCGACTCTCTGAGGAAACGCCTGTGAGTTAGACTCACTCACGAAGAGATGAGGATGAGAAGATGGTTGAAGAGAGCCTTGAAACAGAAGCACCAAAGTACTATTATTCTATTCTATTCTACTCTTCATGAGAATCACACATCACACTGCACATAACAACCTTTCCTCTTCAGCTCCCTATCCAAATCCAAATCCAACAAAAACATGTTTCCTGTCTCTGTCTGTACACAGTGAACTATGAGTACAACATTTTTTTAAAGCTAAAAAAAAGTACTTTCCTCTTCTTCCTCCATTCCACTACGAATTTCACATTACTGGCGGCGACGGCATGAGCGTAATCGTAATATAGGAAAAACAAACATATTTGTGGAGAGTGGAATGGAAGATATGAAACTGTTTGGTTCCCCAGCCCCTTTGCCATTGTCTTTTTGAGCAGGTACAAAAATCCAAAACCATATAGCGTCTGCACTTACTACTATCTACTTTGAGGCTGTGTAACCTAACGAAGTATAACAAATGATAAAAAAAGTATTTCATTTCACAATGGAGGGACGGGACGGAGGCATAACTGAGAGAGGTGTTATATCTTCCTCTGTACACTGCACCGCTTCGGCTTCACGTACGTACGTATGTACACTTCATTGAATTTTCAAATTTCCCTTCACTTCAATGTGTTTTACGGCAACCATATTTTTGTGCTTTTCTATTCTTCACCTGAGAGAGTGAAGCCGCCTGAAAGTTATTTCCTTTTTAAGCATCAGTGTGAAAGTCCCCGTGTATGGATGTATTGGTTTGGTATCTTATTATACGCAAAATGTAAAAAGCTGAATGAATAGAGAGAGAAAGAGAGGCAAGTGCACAACAGATTTTTATTGTCACAAGATGGTTATTATGAGAACCTGAAAATCTCTTTAAGCAAATTTTCCCATCCAGTCAACAACCTTCAATTCAATAGACGACGACACAACCGTGTTTTTTTAGACAGGGGAGCCAACCTGCCCAGCTTGCACTTCCATTAAAACTCCTGTCACAAAATATACAGTGGCCTGCCCAAAAGAGAAAAGAGAGGGTAGAATAATATAATGGAACTAACTATTTACTGTCCAGCTCATTCTGTCATGCAGTCGGTGACGGCGGTCCAGAAATTAGCTGCTGCATTTTACGCACAATATCTCACTAGGAGCAATTTCTTAGCCCACGCGCGGCTAATTTAAAAAAAACGCCGTCGCCGACTGCACGGCAGCATGAACCATACAATACATTTTTTATATCTACATCATATTCCATTGCATTATTACTATAATGTTCTACAGTAGCGTGGTGTGTGTGGGGCAGGCTGGTTTGGTGTATAGTATTAGAAATGGATATGAAAACTACCACATTCTGTTCCCGTTCCATTACCACCATCATTTTCCTCTAGAAATAGACATTTTTGGGTGGATTCGCAACGAAATTGCTATATTTTATTATACGCTGGGATTGATTGCATCATTCCGCAAAATGAACACACACAGGACACAGACCAAATGCATTTACTATACTCCTTGTTAGTTCACTAAAGGTTTCATGATGTGAGGACAAATTTTAAATTCCCAAAACTAACTGCCATTCTTCCCCATTAACAAAAAAGTTATTACCGGCAGCAGAGAAATTGCTTACAACCGTCGTCCAAATCGAAAGCAACAGAGAGGGATCGGATGTACTTGCTTATTATCTAGAAAATGTACTTGTGACGGACTTGGCTCAACATATTTTCCAACATTCCAACAACTTTCTCTCCGACTCTTGTTCCAACTCCAACTTTCGTTGCATCCCAATGCATCGTCAGTTGAAGTTGAGCTCAATTGCTTTGCCAAGTAAAGAATGCATAGGTGGTGCATGTGCAAAAAATATGCATGTTACCATTACCTGCTTTCTCCTCCTGTTCTGTTATGTTATGTTCGTGTGGAGTCCCAAGGCTTATTTAATGACACTAATAGGATACTGCCATATTGATTACAATGCAGACAATTGACTGCAGAGTAGTGTAATGTAATCGGATTAGAACTAATAATAGTACAGTATAATACTCCACTCACAACTCACCCATAATGATTATGCTATGCGATATATCAAGTCTTAAATAAATCCCATTCTTTACTAGAGTACTACTTTATTTTATACTTACCTTTTCCATGAAGGTTATGCCGGTTGGATTCTGATTTTAGATTTTCTGCAGTCTGCATCAACTCATCAAGCTGAGGTTTCTTCAGTTCCAGCTCCCTTAAGACGGTCTGAAAAGGAATAGAGAATGAGAATTAAAGCTGTTGTTTTCACGCAAACTTTTACAAGCGGTTTTCATTTCATTTTACTTAGCCTTTTGTGTTTAGAAGTGGTTTTACATGTGTAAATCAAAATGAAAACTGTAAAGATATGTGATAAATTATTTCCGGAGCATGTTATGCGGTGTAATTAAAAACACGATGTTAAAAACTTTGCCCACCTATGAAACCACCTATAATCTTGCCGAAAGCCTTTCAACCCACTGTGATTCGAGAAGTAAAAAACTACATATTTCTTTCGTGAACTACACGTATTTCTAACTATGCATACCTTCCCGTGTTTCTGAAAGTTATCAGCAGCATATTATTAAACAAAGGACAACTCAATTGATAAGAATAAGACGTAAACATTTTAAGAAGTTATCAATCATCCAACCAAATCACTAGCTTGTATATTGAAAGATAACCTTTGGGTTTCAAAAATTATATAAAATAAATTTACATTAGATATCGACGTTGTACTGACCAACAGCTCTAGCCCTATAAATAAATCTGAGGATTATATTTTGTACTGAAAAAAATGACACAACACATCAACAAAAACTTTGCTAGTTACCAATCTGATCCGCGATATTTAATAACAGGTAGCCAGCCCTCCAGTATTTTAAGACTTAGCCGCCGTCGGCTTTTCACCATTATAAATCAGCAGGAAGTCATTTGCTCTAAGACAATAGAACACAGGAAAGGACAACTCTAAGCTGGCGGAATATTCGGGTATGATGAAGTAGTTCCAGTCACGGGACGGCTACTTTAACTGACTATGTTTGTCAGGACACGAAATGTAGTCGTTTGTTATACTTAGCGTATATGCTCCTCAACCAAAAGAAAGTTCATACTCCATTCCACAGCCCACACCGACCTTTCAAAAGGAAAAGCTATAGGCTATAGAATTTCATTCACTGTGATGTTGGATGTGTGTATGTAAACATATTTTCCTATTTCACAAAAAAAATTCTTAAGCATAACATTGAATTGATTTTTGTAGTTCTGAGAGAGTAATCCCAAGATTAAAGTCCACAAACTACTATTTGTTTCCTGTCTGGTGAGCTGAAGCTTTCACAGGCTCGAGATAGAATGAGCACATACTTTGCTAGAGCATTAAAACACAGGTCGTGCCACCCATAAATAACATATGAGCTATAATACACTTTTATCTCACTGGCCAATCGCTCCATTCTCCTATAATCTACCAGTTTTTTTTGGAAATCTTAAAGGGAGAGAACTGAAAGTTATAGAAAACTGATTTCTCAACATATACTTTATTTACAAAATGGAAACCCCTAGTGAGTTCCATTCTCCAGTTTGAATAGCCAGAGCTTTAGAAACTTGCTTCTACAGCAGCCGTGGTGGTCGACGGTCCCTACAAAAAGTCTACACAGAAAACCCGAAAACCTTAAGCCTGACTTGGTGATGTTGAGTTGGTTGGCATTGGCAGTATGATTTTTGCTCTTGCTCCTTTTCCTTCCATTCACAATAATATTATCCAATATCTTAAAATGAAGACCACGTTTGAAAGCAGTGGTGACAAGTTCACTTTCTAAATCAAACAGGAAATGTAATGTACCCATTTAAAAAAAACTTGGGGAAGAAACACGTTCCAATTTAATGTCATTTGAATTGCAACATAACATTTTTTGCAAGTGTTCATTATTTGCAACACGTTGCATTTATCATTTAATGCTTATAGTTGGAAATGGAATTGGAAACAACAACTTAACTAACTGGTTTATTTGGTTGCTGACCAAAAGTACCAAAAATGTACAACTATACAAATGGTTCTTCAATTGGAAAAAGAAAATCTCATAGATTTACTACTTCACTTCCATTCGGGGTGTAATGTAGACAAATTGGCTCTCCATTTTACAAACAATGAAACATTAAGTTTTTGATGGTTTATTTATGCCCTCTCTTTATCTAACATTCTCCATTGAAAACTCATTAGCACAGTCTAGTCTAGACCTAGATCCCTTCACACTTCTTCCAAGGCATAGCAAACCAAACCAACGGGAACTAACTTAAGAAGAAGAGAAAACTTTGTGAGGATTTTTATGTTTCCCAGCTCTTCTTTATTGCGAATCCCCAGCTCACTACATTCAGCATTGTGCATAGTCTTGCAAGTAAAAAGCGAGTCGTTTTTCCTTTCTTTCTTTCTTTCATTCATTCATGGTAGCCCTTGGTAAACACAGGATGAGAGTGAAAGCAAGGTGGCCTGGTCTTGGTCTGAACTCCAAGTCGAATTACATTACACCCTCGTTTGTACTACATTTTCTTCACAAAAAGCTGCTGCTACTGCTATATAGCAACCATGTCAGTAATTCACTGCAATTATGAGGAAACCAGTGTGAATTAAGAACTACAGAACAATATCATCAACATCGTTAGTTCCTAATTAGAGTAATTGTCTCGTATTCTTCCGTGAAAAAGTATATAAACGCTGGTCTGGTCTCTTTCGTTTCGTTCCCGTCGTCGACTCGTCGTCCCACCATTTATGTATTTTCCGTTCCCATTCCTTTCACTCCAACAACCTCCAACTCATCTTTATATAGATTCTAGATTCTATTCCATTCCACGCGTTTGGGAAAGTTAGAGAAAAAGTGAGACCGAGGCGTTTGTGATAACACCATTTCGTAATATTTGATGGCCATAATACAACATCCTTTAGTCTTGCTCTTTTACAGTCATTACATTGAGAGAGAAGCCAAGGCAAACCAAGCCACAAATGACTGTTGTAGTTGTAGTAAAAGCTGTAGCTGTGTAGCCATCCATTTATTTCATGCATAGATATTGCCATTGCATAGCCCCCTTTCATAAATCCCCATACAATGACCATCCTCATAAAAATGAGTAAGACGTGCTTAGGAACATTTTATCATCATGTGAGCGTTTTTCCTTTTCGTTTCATGCTCTCACCATCTTTCTTTGATGTTCACGGGGATAAATATGGGCAACCAAACCAGCACTATAAGTTACAACTGTAATCTCCTTTTCCACTGTGCTTTTGTGTGCTCTAACACACATGAATAACTATAACATCTTCAAGTACAACAGCGAAAATCGGGAAAACGAAACCTCTGCTTTCTGATGTGATGCAATAGGGCATGGAAATTCTTATAGGGAACCCGGGTCCGAAATTTTCCCAGATTTAAAAAAAATCCGGATCATTTCTTTGATTTCTTAACTAAAACCCTGATATTTCCCAATTAGCTTTCAAAACCCCGGGTTCGGTGTACCCGGGAACTTAAAGAATTTTCATGCCCGAATGTCTAGTACATCCATATGGAAATGTTTTCAATATCATTGGAATGATATTCGGCAGAGATACAACTTTTTTTTTGTTATCATTCGTCTAACACGTATCCCATGTCATATGTAACTTTATATAGTTGTATGCACATTAGATGATGAGGGTCTCGTTTGAAGAAAGTTTAGATGTGATGTGTGTGTGTGCCATGCCACACTATCCATTCTTTACTCCTTTCACTTCATTTCCATATGAAGGGAAGCGTTGAAAGCGTATCATCATCACATGGCTCAAATTGTTTCTCCATTGTAACAAAATCCTCTAGTCATAAATCAAGAGTCAAGCCCGAATCTACTATAATACTATACCATTCTTTAGTACAAGAAATTACAAAGTTTTCAACAGTATAATAAGTACAAGAGCTGGTAATGGCAATGGGAAAATGTCAAGAACCACCCCAAAGCTAAGTTTCTGACAGCATTTCAACATTTTCAACGTACATCCTTAACCTTAACATGAACATGAACAAAACTTGATTTCTCTCTCACTTTCTCTTAGTTTTTTTTTCTCCTGAAAAGTGAAAATACATACGTACATGTACACATTCAACATTCACGAGCGGAGAAAAAAAAGCAAAGAAGAAAAAAAGAAACATAAAATCCTCTGGTTGCAGCACATTTTATGACTTTGGGCAGACCCGAAATAGTAAATTAGAATGACATGATAGTTAAGATACGGCTCTGGCATGGCATAACACATAACATAACATAATATAACACACGGAAGGGCAGGCTAAACCAAACCAAACCAGGCCCGGAGTTTTGATGGTGAGAGGACATGCTGAGGTCTAACTGATAAGATCCCTGATACTATACACAAAGCAACTGCTTTAGAACTTCATAAGTTTCAGTTAATAAAAACACAAGCACTAGAAAACGAGAGAGAGAGAGAGAGAAAAAAAAACAGCATAACCCGCTCAACAGCCTAACACTTTCCGCATCGATTTTCACATCTAAAAAGCCAGCAAAAGACTTTTCATAATACCTGGTTACAAAAACAGATATAACGCAACTTTTTCAACTTTTACATTTCCCCTCTAATATGCTTAGCCACGGCGGCTTATAAACGTTGAACGGGCTCAAGTTTTTAGCCTTTCGTCCACGAGTTCAATCTTGTACATGGGTTTCAACGATGTGTCTTAAATTATGTAAGTTTATAACATGGTGCTTTTTTCTTAAGAAATACCAAAATACCTGTCTTTCTCCAAGTTTAAATCTTTTACTTTTATTATTCACACCAGAAAAGAAATCAAAAGACCACCACCACTTCTTTTTATGTAATGAATTATGAGGTGGCGGAGTCACGTTGTAAATCCTTGATTTTTATATATAATTTTTCATCGGGCCATTTCATGGTAAGCTGATGATAATAATATTGTAAGCTTTGATTTGATAAGAAAATGTTCAGCTTGACATTTTGCATTGGCTTGGATTTGGATTTTGTTTATTCAACTATATTACTCTTTTTGCATTTGGAAATCAAATTTAAATCTCTATCAAAATAGCAAAGCAAAGAGCAACCCAATTCCATAAGATTTGGCAACGATATACAAACCGTTTTTTACTTTGTTGCTTACTGATGCAAAGCATTATTCAAATAACTTTTACAACAACGCCATTTGTTCCCTACAAGAATTACAAGATATGAAGTAATGTGACAAGATTTTGGCTAATGGCATTACATTACATTATTGCATTACAAACATTCAAATTCTAAAACTGCATCGTAGTTTCCAATTTGCAACATTATTAAATTCTTGTCATGAAAGTTGGAACCCGTTTTCTAGCACAACACTCTGTATGTTTTTCAAAACGTTGTGAAAACAACTTGGACTCTTAAATAGATCAATACAAAATACTATACTATACTGCTGGACACCACTGTAAAGTGGAGTGGAGGATATATACCAAAATGTTCAAAATCCCTATAATCTCATGAGTCCATTTTATATCCATTTACTGCTTCGCTGAATATTATCAGCAACGTCTTTTCAATCTAAATAGCAGTTTATCGTACCGGATACATCGAGTACATAACAATTCGTCTCCCTCAACTCTGTTTTCCTTACTACTTTCACTCTCTCTTTGCTAAAGCACCACACTCCAACTCATGGCACCACCATTTGCACACACCAACATAACACCAACCAACACCATTTGCCATCTTATAAGCAAACTCATTTTTACGTGTGCATGAGCAATACTGTTAAATTTCCCATGATCAAAAGTGATCTCTGTTACTCTCCTCTCCTTTTCTATACAAGATCTACAAGCAACCCTTTCCCTTTATGGGATAGATCCGTTAAGGAACGTTTGGTTTTTCCTTCTAAAATTTTGGTATATGAACGTACTTTACTTTCTCTCTGGATAGTCATCATCATATTACATTCTTATTGGTATTTACTTATTTCACAGTAGTAAACTTCAAGTCTCCTTTTGCCTTCAAGACTTTTATATGCATTGCATTGCATTTCATAATACCTATAGATGAACAAGAAGACAAGAAAAGTGAGAGGAAGAAAGGAGTTTCCTACTCGGAAGAAAGTTATACGTGTAGCATGTTAAACCTTTTCTTGCTTGTTTGGGTTTTCTTATTGCAATATCTTTACTACTAAATTTTTTTTTTGTATAATGCCAAAGCCAGCCCCGCCGCCAACGCCAACATCACACAACCGGAATTCTACCTTTGTGAATACTTCCCTTATGCCGTTTTAATGGTGGAATATAGTTTCCTTCCGAATATAAATTGACTTTCTATCTGTCAGATAATACATGAGAGAGCTGGAGCATGTACAACACAACATAACACAACTTGTGAGCCAAAATATGCTCAGATATATATATATAATGTAGGAGTGAAAGTAGTAGTAGTGGAATGGAATGGAATAAAAAATGTGCACACACTTGTTTACGCTACATAAACTCTGAAAATAATACCAACATCACATGAACATGAGAAACCATATATGCTTTGGGGGCAAACTTTCGTGTTTTAATACCATACATTCAACGATTCAACATCAACAACAACAACAAAAAACCAAGCCAAAGACCATCATCAGTTCACGCTATTACTTTTAGCGTTTGCTAACAAAATGGTGAAGGATTGACGATTGTTTCGTGTCAGAAAGAAACTAATAACTTAAGTCGGTTGGCTAAATTACCCTTTATTTTATTGAACTCCTGTCACACTACAAAGAATGTTTTCATTTCTTAAGTACATTATGATCTATTCTTAGAGTAAAGACTAGCACCAAAAACCAAGACCAACCAACCAAAACATTTTGCTTTCTTCCAAGAAACGAAATTGGATTATTGAAAAAGTTTTTTGAAGTAATAGATGAAACATTGAGCCAATTTTGCAGAGGAAATTAATTGAATGACAAATTTGGCGTCAGTAAGTAAAAGTAAATGGCACTGAAACAGACGACAACATTTCAACGTAACTTTTAACATTACCTCTCAAATTACATAAATAATTGTGTTTCTAATTATTGAATTTGAGACTTCAAATTGAAACATATAACTCTAAAGAATGAAATAGGAAGTTTTTTACACCTTTCATTCCTTTTTTAATATGATATTCTTAGGTCCGTTTCAAGACGCTTATTGTAAGCTTTCATTGGTTTCTAATTCCGATAAAATGATTTCCATGAACGAGAGGCAGATGTAATGTGCATGAATAAAATGACTGAATTAAAATAAGCTATGAGTGAACTGAACTGCACCGCTTGAACATTTGAGCTAAAATATTCTTAACAATACACTAGAAACTACAGAGAGAATTGAGAAGTTGTTGTTCTTACCCTTTGTTTTTCCAACACATTTCGAACGTTTTCAACATCTCCAACTATCACGGTCTGTTGTTTCAGGGATTTTAGGTTGAGCGTCATTGAGTCTTCTAATTCATTAACCTGTAAAACAAAAACAATATTTTGAAGAAAATGAAGAAGCTTAGCTTTCTCAAAACAATAGGGCGAACGTAAACCTACTTATTTTCCATCACACATAAATTTTTGAAAATTATTTCATAGTATATAAATATATCTGTATTATATTCATTTTACGAAACATACCTCTTTAAGAAATGTAACAGCTTCCACCGAGTCTACGTTACGTGGTTCATCAGTACCAGTCGTTCTGTGTGTTTCAACGACCGCAGATACTAATTCTGTGGAAGTTTTTGATGAAGTCGACGTTTCCACTGCTGCTTGGGCATCTACATATTATTATTCCAGGATCAGGATCAGAAGAGAAGAGAAACAACGAGAAAGGAATGCATTATTAAAAAGCAACAAAAAGATGTAACTTTGTGCACGCTAACTGGACTCAAGTTTCAGTGAACACTGAGAACTACACACGTCAAGATTTCAGAAACCCGTCATACCTCATCTCTCTCGCTACGAGTACGTATGTGTGTAACAGCGCAAATATATGCGCTTTTCAAACCACACCAAACTACCAACTACCCCACTACCTCAAAAAAAATACAACGTGTTCGTTCCTTCAGTCCAACATATATTTCCCCCTACGAGTAAACCGCACTTCCATTGATGAAATGAAAACCACTACATTGAAATCAAGAAAGCCAATTAGAAATGTTATCATAAAATATGCATGCGGAAACCGCATTATAATGCTTTCCCTTTTTGAGGTTTCACTGGAAATGCCGTTAGCATCATATCATATCAACGACGGCGGTTCCGCACACTTTGCTTTCACTTCCTAAACTATGGTATGAATCAACCAAACCAAACCAAACCACTTGTCTTCTTCATACCTCGTACTTTTGATACAAACATAAGAGGGTTTTCGCATCACAGGAACCCTCACATTATTTTATATTATTCCATTCTTATAATGAAAACGAAATTTGCCGGCTTTAACCTTTCTTCTTCTTCTTCTTGCCTGTTCTAACACATACACACTTACACACACCACAACAGAACATAACATAACATTTCAGCAGTTTTTTTTTCTTCTGTGCCCATTGCCATATTCAGCCATGTTTTTTTGGCAAGCCTACACAAATACTTTCTGATGATCTACATATGTACATGAATAAGATATTTCATTTTCTAGCACCACATGCATACATATTTCTCCAAGAAAAGAAGAAGCTGCTACTCTATTTCTGCTATGTTATGTCCTCCTATTCCTATTATTGATGATTGCAGACCCCAGCCCAGAACCAACAGCCAAGGCCAGTCCTTTTGCTGCATACGGAGAAAAATGGGATGAAAGAGTTTGATACCTAAGGATACTGTCCCATCCTATTTTACCAACTATCAACATCAACACACAAATTAGCTGACGTTTTCCATTTCATTTCCAATCCAATAACGAATTACTAAACTAGACTCGAGCTAACACTTGCCACAAAAGTTAATGTTTGCTTTCTAAATTTTACTACACGTTGGTGAGCATAATAATACAGTACGTCATACAGTAACCTAAGACTGCTTGTGGTAATAATATAAGCTTTGAATTGTGAAAGGAATGAAAAGAAAGGTGTATGAAAAGCCGGAAACCAAAACAAGAGTGGTGTTTTGCATTTGTATGAACAGCATCGCATCACATCACAAAGTCTGGTCTTCTGCTGACTACTACTTCTACTTTCTATTTCTGGATGAATCCCCCATTCACTTCTAAACTTTAGACTTAGGAATCTCCACGATTAGTGGATCAATATAACATAACAAATAGTAGTCCTTCTTTCTATAATTTCTTTACTCGTTCTCCACTACACACCTTTTCCTCTTTTTATGCTTCTTCCCCTTCTTCCTGATTTGCATGAAAGTACATTTTGGTAACTTTGCATTACATTACCATCACCATCACCTCACATCACATTCCGTTTACTTTTTTTCCTAGAAACTTTCTCACATTTTCCTACAACCTACAACCAACCAACAACTTTGTTATATAATGCTCATGCAGTTGTTAACATTAGGACGATATGAAATGCCACAACTTGTAAGTTAAAAAAAAGTTTTACTCAAAGGCAATGTATCTCTTTCACCCTGCTTCAAAAGGGGTAATGGTAATAGTAATGGTAATCCACTCTTGGAGTGTGTGAGCTAAGCTAAAAAAAAAGCTTAAGCCAAACTCAACTGGGAGCGGGAGCATGCATGGCGCAGCTGAACAATTGATACGTAACTTTGTGGGATGATGGGAAGAGGAGGAAGAAGAAGAAGAAGCAGAAAGAAAGCTACTTAACTGTAGATACTACATCGATGTGAATGTGATGTGATGCTAGGAAAAAATGCGAATACATTAATATCTAATGATCAGTATCATTTATTCCCGTCAAATACAAACATCATATGTGACATGTGCATGGGGCATGAAGGTGAAAGATGTTACGCAAGAGAAAGGGATTTGGAGGATAACTTCCGTTAGTTCTTCGACGTATGCATGTTTTAAGTATGTATTGAGAATCTTTAGGAATATTTTAATATAATAAATATTAAAGTTTTAAAAACGAGCAGGAATGGCAAGCCTGTCTGTCTCCGATAATCTCTAATCGAGATATCATTGGCAGAAACTTACCATAGCGTGTCTAATCTAATCTAATTATTAGTTACTCCTGAATTCTGTCACCAGCTAGCCTGCCTCATGCAATCGACTATAAGCTCAACGTACAAGCTACAAAATGAAAATTTACACCTTATTATTAGAAACCTGTTGTCTTTTCTTTTAGGTAATCGGACATGGAAATTGATACTCGATGCCGATGCGCTTTCTTGCAACATTTATGCCCTAATTAACTCTACCTTTCAACCTTGTCATCCAGAAATTTCCCAAAGATGTTTAAATATGAAAAAGTATGCAATTCAGGAAGCTACAAGTCAGCAAATTAGTGAAACGGATTGGTTTCGGTTTATGCAATAGATGCGTCCCTGAGCATGCACAAAACCTTTCCTTTCTAAGCTTTTACTTACAAATGCAGCTTTTGATGAAACAAAAAGCGGATCAAAAATAGTCAAAAGTATCAGAGTACATAACAAGTGTTAAATATGCTTGGAACACTTAAGATAACAGAATTGTAGACGCATGGTTGATTAACATGAGAAGTATATGGTTTGTAATGATAACTGTAGAAGATTAGCTACGGTAAGTAGTTACCTGGACTTTACGGTGCTGCCAGCCAGAAAAGCAAGTTCCAAAATCCTTTTATTTTAGCATGACAGGTGAATACGCCAAGGCCAATCTAATCTCTATATTCACACTTAATTCGAGTCTTTATCAACTACACAGGAAAGTAATTGGTGAGCTTTGTCCAATGAAACTCATGTCATGCATAAAGCAACACACACCAACACCAGACCACAATTTAAGACGCTAACAACCAGTTTTGAAGACTAACAAAACCAAACCACTTGAATTGAACGAACTTGACAAAGTCAAATCAATTTTACAACCACACTGATCTGATCTGATTGAAAGAAAGCAGTTTTTCACCGTCATTAAATTTAGAATCTCAGAAGACACAATACAATTCGATAATTAATTCCTATCGATTTGATTTTAATTTTTAATGTCCAACAACAACGGAGACACTACAGGTGGACAATAAAAATTTAATGATTCCTTCTACTTTTTCTACTCATCATCTGTCACCGTTCTTTCATACCGTAGCATTTATTAATTTCCAAGCAAGGTAAAAGTGACTATGTATATAACAGCACACGTCGTCTTCCAAACTTACAACCTAAAACTTTCACTTGCTTTGAAAACGATATGTAATATTTTCACAGATATTTTTTTTTATAATTACTTGACTTTGAAGTTTTTTTCTTTCAAAGGTGCAAACACAATTTTTGACTTGATGATGATGATACTATATATTATGATATGTAATTTCCTTTTTCCTCCTAATTATTAGAAACTATAGCAGAATCATGTGCAGTCTGTTTACTTTCCTTGCCTACAACTGGCTGAATGCGAAGGAAGAGTCAGGTTTGTCAAATATATCAACACAACGAATGTGTACATGAATGGAGTGGAGTAGAGTTGGAGTTGAGTGCAAGCAACCAAAAAAATACATGGGGAGAGAACACCTCCATTCCATCAGCAGCAGCAGCAGCAGCCTTGAAGAAAGTAAGCGTCCGTGTGTGTAGCACCAAATCCAAGCCAAACCAAACGGGCTTAACATCTAAACACAAGTGAACACACAGCTTCTGCTGCTTGCTTCCTACTAACAAGCCGGGCATTCTGTGACACGATCGATAATACACAGCACAGCGCATGGAATTCTAAAAACGTGAACCCCCCAAAAGAAAGGTTGCTTTTGCTTGCTATACTATAGTATTACGGTGCATTTAATGTTACAAGATCTCTATGTAGTAGTATTCCGACAGACTCCCTTGCTTCCAAAGTCCAAAGAAAATGAGTAGGATAGTCAGGGACTAACGAGGAAAAAGCAGAGAGAAGGTAAAGCCGAAAAGAGTTGAGTCTTACAGCCTTACAGCCGGCTATACTATCGTATCGTAGTAGTAATATAGAGTCCTTCCTTATGCAATTTTATTGTCCACTTCTTCATACTCCAACTTCTGTGTGTGGAGTGGAAAGTGGAATGGAATGGAAACAAAACTACGATCTCACACTTTCACTTTTGGTGCTGAGCTTTATATATGTATGTGTACCTACCTACCCACGTATGTAAGTGATACGATGACTGTGATATGTATATATGCATGAATCTAATACTTTCACAACAAACGTACCTATTACACCCAACATATGAAAGTTGTTGTAGTAGGAACCAAGAGGAAACTGTGATACACAATAATTGCATCCGTGTAATCCACACCATCTTGTTTTAACAACTGAATAGTATATGCTACACAAATACATAATCATTGGACTTGGACACAGAGTTGAGCTTTCTTTTTCAACCCACTTTCCTTTCCTGTCAAACAAAAATAGCTCAAATAGAGATATATTGCATGGGTACGCAACGTATTTGTGAAGTAATTTATAAAGTTCAAGTCGCCCCAAAAAGTCTCCTCGTGTGCATTTAGCATTTACATAATATACAATTTGTATAGCGATCAGAGTCTAAAGGACCCCAAATAGAGTGGACATTTTAAGTGCATCGGTTCGGTCAGTAAGTACTTAACTTGAGTGCATGTTGTTTTTCTTCTTTTATCTCATAACGTTTAAAGGTTATTTTTCCAAAACAAAGGTACTTACCCTTCACTTTCACCGAACTGACATCAAAGTATTTCCTTTCAATGTTAGGTGTCAATGCATTCACTTCGCCCCTGGATTTTACATACAGCCAGTCTTCCTTTAATTGGCGAACTTTCTCCTGCAAAGTCAAAAAATTCAGTCGTTTTTTATTTTATTTTGAAGCAAATAAATGAATTTAGAATTGCATTAAAATAAATATGATTTTAACTACACTTACAGCAATTACTGGAGCCATAAATTGTCCGGATAAAGTGCATTCCTTTTCCAGATTAATGTAGTTTCGAACAACTTCCATAACTTCCGTTTCTTTGTCTACAACTCGAATCTGAAACAAAACAGAGCATGTCAAAGTCACTTCTTCTCATGAAACAAATCAAAATAATAATAATAATTCATTCATTAAATTAAGTTCTTACCATAACTTGCTCAATGGCAGCCGCCTTTTCATTAGGAGGACGATGTTTGGCTGTGGCGACCTGAGCTCTCACTTCTAAAACCCATGAAGCTGTTGTATCTAATTGAGATGTCATTTTCCTTAAGTTTTGCAGCTTCGTTTCAACCAATTTGCGTCGAGTTGGCAAAGCTTCACTTAGCTAATTAAATAAATAAATGTGACATGTTAGAAAAATAACAAACAGCAGCAGTCAAAAAAACCAAGGACGTGTGGTTACGTTAGTTTTAAGATCCTCTCACACAAAAGTAATTAATTAATTAGCTTACCCTGTCAATATCCCGTTTAAAGGAGTTTATCTCTTCCTCGGAAACATAGTGATGCTTACTTTGTCTTAATTTTTCTAAATCTGGCTTCTTACCAATTATCTCGTGTTCTAATATCTAAAAGCCATTAATACACAATCCGATCATCAGTGTTAGAAAAAGAAAGCCCAGTTCAGTTAGCCTACTCACATCATCATGTGAATGTGAAGTATTGAGAAAATTAGGAAATTCAAAAAAAAAAGTTAACCTTCAAATTAGACAGGGAGTTTCGAAGAGCTGCTTCATCAGCAATTTTTACAGGTGTATCAATAGCATCATTGGCACGTCGAATCCAGTCTCTTAGCACAACGTGTGGCTCCCACCATCGTGAAAGAACTCTATGTACTCCTCCAGCTCCAAAAATTCTGTTGGAAATAGAAATCCACGTAGTTTAGTAAGAATGCTAATGGTTTACGGTTTGATTTGCCCTAGTTTATGGTAACATAACAGCATTTAATGAGAAACAGTCAATTTAAACGACTCTCTTACTTATCTCTTCGAATGGTCATCTCCGCAAGTAAATTTCTCCATTTATGTCCAATAGCTTCAACCCGTTTAGTTGAGTCATCGTAGGCTGGACTCATACGAGACTTTTTACTCATCAGCAACATTACGCTCCTGTTCAATACACAATATATTTTGAGTACTCACTTAATATTTAACGATAGGAAATTGATAGGAAGCCTACTTAATAGGATGATAGCAAAGCCTCATTCTGTTTGGTAACAAAAAATATACCTGTGTCGTTTTGAAATATTGGTCTCCATTTCCTTCAGCCTCCTCTTTGATTCTTCAGGAGGTATGTCACCTAAATCCTTCCACTCATTCATTTTACCCTCCATCTCGTCAAGCCAGGCTTCTAAATCCGCAATATCCGATTGAGGAGATTGTGGGCTGACGGTCGTCGCAGCAGGACATGGACTAGGACTTTTGCTGGGTGGAGATCGCATCATTAATTGACTGATAGTTATATTCACGGTTGCCCACTCATCCAACAATTTCTGAAGCACTCGTTTTCCCTGAGAGATTTGCTCGGGACTCCCACGAATTCCTGCCTCGTTTATTTCTTCAAGCTCCAGAATTTTCGGACTGATTTTATCCAAGTCATCTTTAACTTTCTAAACATACAAATGCAATGCTTTAAATCATAACTGCTACAAGCTACAACAAATGATTTTAGTGAAATATTTAAATGCTAACATTGACATCCTCTGCAGCACCGAGCTGACGTGATACGGTGGCTACTTGCTCTCGTAGTTTGTTAACTTTCATAACAAATTCTGGTGAAAGGATTGATTCCCTTTTTAAAGGTGAGATCGGTTTTGGTTTAATAATTGGAGGGCAAGGAGCCTCGGGTGTTTTTCCTTTGACTGGTTTCTTTGGCTGAGCAGCTCTAAAGGATTTTTCTAATTGTGTAAATTTAGCTTGAAGTGCATCAAAGTCTTTGGTTAGACTATTAACATTCCGCTTTTCTAGTTCTCCTATTTTTCTTCTCAGAGCTTTGTATTCCTCCTTCTTTCTTAAAAATTCAGGGGTCGTGTCCTGACACAAGTATTAAAGTCAGATCAAATGTAAAAATCATAAAAATAATTTGAGTCGTCTAAATTATAATTTAAACATTTTTTAACCTTTTTCTCCTTTTCCGTCAATGTTGTTGCGTCTGCAACGTAGTCTTCTAATTGTTGGATAACAGATTGAAGTTCAATTTGACTAGTTTCTAGTCGCAAGGCAGTCATTCTCTGACCTTCTGCTCGTGTTTTCAATTGAAGCCAGTCTGAGCGAAGCAGATCCAGTGCTGATCGAATTTGGTTGGCAATTTTAATATCCACCTTGGATGTTTTAAAAACAAGTGAATCTCCTTTGCTAATTGAGAGGGCGACTTCCGGTTCTACAGCCCTAAGTTCATTTTCTAACACCTTTATATTAAGGAAAATGCATATATTAATTATTAACAAAAAACACTTTGTCATTTCATTTTTTCATTCTAATTTAAACTGGTTCTGGTTCTTACATCAACTCGACCCCTGAGATCACTGTTCTTTTCTATATCCTCAAGTTTCACTGCCATTTTATTCATCGTACCCGCAACTTCACGAAGTTCTTCTTGGAAGGAAACCAACTCTGGATTTTTAGTTGATTCATCGGAAGCATTGATTATGTTGTCAACAACCGTCACGAAACTTGACATATCCGGCGTTTTACATTTTTGAACTTTTCCTGCATTATCACCTGAACCCTATATTTGTAATATTAATAAAACCATTTTAGTTCAATTGAGTTATCAGTTATTTATGAACTTTTGTGGAGTTTATTAATGAAGGTTACATAACCAAAAAACAGTTTAGTTTATAACAACACAAAACCTATCGCTATCGCTGGCGTTCATAAACTTGTTTTAGTATTTGTATATCCTGAAGAAGAATAGATAGAGGATAATTGCTTCATGCATTAATTTTTTTTGTAGTTTTCTATCTTAATATGGCATTCTGGTTTCATGCCTCTTGACTATTTTTTTAAAGTTAGCATCATGCGCAGAAAGCACAATTGCATTTGTTAACAAGCAGTATCCGGTACATCGTGAGGGTCAGGTTACCGTACATTCAAACCGCAAACAAAAAAGAATAACGTATTTTTTTAATGTAGTGAACCAAAGCGATTTTCGAACCTTTGGTAAATACCAGGCTTTGTTAGGTGAAGTTGGCCCTGACCCAGCAGAAACGTTTAAAGCTGATGAAACTGGCGGAGTAGTGTGAGAGCTAATTTTTTGAGTAGTTGAGGATCGAGACAACGACTGTTGTTGCTGTTGTGACTTTTGCGACGCTGCAAGAGGAACTTTCACAAGTGCAACGTGGTCTTTGCCACCCATTGAAGTTCCTAACTTTGGCTCCATACGTAAAATACCTTGAACTACATCTCGAGATTTAATCTCGACAATTTTTACGTTCCCCTCATTGTTTTCTTTTGTCGCCGCCACCACCTTCTTTTTCGAACCCCGGCGAACGATGCCTGTAGGACTTACCATATTTCCACCAGCTGCTGATGATGATGACCTTTGCTGCTTTCCATCACCACCAAGGATCACTGTTGATGCTTCAGATACAGTAGACAATGAAATAGATTGTGCATCTTCATCTGTATCTGCACTTGCATCCGCATCTCCCAAACTAGCTTGTCTCATAAAGCCATTGGACTTTGTCTTGGATTTTGAACTTTTCGAACTTGGCAATTCATCAACGGAAATTTGCTCTTTGGGCACTTTGTCTTTTAAAACAGAATCGCCACCACCGGCACGTTTACTTGATAATACTTGCGTCTTGCTTGAAGTACTGGCACTAGCACCACCTTCATGAATAGTTTCACTGTCGTCATCCTCATCTTCATGTCTCTCCTCAATTTTAGACATTTTAATGGGAGGCAAATCATCTTTAATCGAACGAACTATTTCTGCAGAGTCCTCATCGTCTTCAAAATCAAAAGCTGGGTTGCATATCCCGATAGTGGCGTTAGAAGCGGATGCACTCAATGAAGACATAGGCTTAGTTAAGCGTGCAGTGCTGGCAGACGGGTCTGACGACATTAGCTGTGATTTGGATTTATTGCTAAGCACATTTTCATCAATGGAATCATCATCTTCATCCAGGACTATGAATGAGCTTAAGTTCTACGGAATAATCACAGACAGAAGCAGCAAACATAAATAATTTGTGGTGGCCAAAGCACATGGAAAAAAAGCATTTGACTTCATTCATGCAGGAAAGTTCAGTAAATAATTCATACCTGAAGATGATTACCGATGGCTTCAAGTCTGTGAGATAACTTTTGGAGAACAAGATTTTCCTTGTTTGTTACACTGAATGGATCACCTCTTGCAACAATGAGATCAATGGATTCATCTCGTAAACTATCCAATTTAAGCGTCCGTTCTGTTAGATCGTCATTAAGTGCCTGGAAAACCAAAAGTTATAAAATAAAATATATAGCAAATTTTTATAAACTAGCATTTTATTTTGTTGATGATAGTCACTTTTATTATTCTCTTACTTGAAGTTCAAGTATTTCCTCATCATTAAAAATGTTACTTTCTCCAGAAAGTTTACTCAAAAAGTTTTCAGCTTTCACAAGCCACTCATCCAATTCACCAACAGTTCCACCATGTTTCGTTTCAACTTCGCTTAGATCAGTCAATGCTAAATTATCCTTTTGCATTTTCACAAGTTGCATACTTAAAACGTCCCATTTCTTCAACATAATCGCTCGACGATCTTTCAAAGCGTCTAGTAGCACAGGATCCACCAATTTAAGGAATGTTTCATAATTTTGTTCAAATTCTTCAGCAATCTTTGACCATCTTGGCAGTTCTTCAATTCGACTCTAAAAAATAATATGAAAAAAATCTTTGTTAATTTTTTAGTCATAAGAAAAAATGTATTCATTTTTGAGAGTGAGTATCATGGTAGACTATAGTCCTACAGTAATACAATGCAGACTGACTCACCAAATTGATATTCCTTTTATAGGTATATTTGCATTTTACACAGAAAAATATCACATCACCACAGTATAAGCAATAATAATATTTCATGATGATGTGTGACAGCACAAAAGGCAAGTGCAGGAATTAAATTTTAAAATTATTGCCAGTCTGCATGACTGACACAGTTGATAAAAAAATTACCCGCAAAAAGGCTTGTTCACCATCCTTGTCAGGAAAGTCCGCTGCTAGTTGTCGATCAGTGTCTTCCAACCAATGTTCCAAGGCCTGCATCTGATCCTTTAGCTGAGTGCTCACAGTCAGGCCTTTCTCCAAAGAGTTACGAATACTGGCAATCTGCATTCCCAACTGTTAAAGAAAGAACAACCATTCAAATTAAAAACTATTTGGATAAAAAAAATAGAAATGGAATCCTTAATTTTATATTATGCATACCTTATTATACAAAGCTTTTATTCCGTCAAGTTCAATGCTAAGTTTAGAATCACTTTTCTTTTCTTCAACTTGTCGCCTGCCTTCTTTGAGGACGGATTCAACTTCCCGTTTGAGATCGCTTAAAACTCCATATTCTTTCTACAAAAGAAAAGTTTTGATTCCATTGCATTAAATTAGAGCTGCACTTTATGCAAATATTTTTTTAAGTTCTTTTTTACTTACAGTGCAATGATTAAGCTGACCCTGAATACTTTCAGGATCATCGGAAGCTAGTTCTAAGAAGCACAAGGTTTGTTCTACTTGTCGTAGTGAACGCCAAATCCTTTCTATTTTGGGCCATATTTTGGATTCGGGCGGTGGGGAAGAAAATTGATTGAACTTGGATTGAACATCCTCAAATCGATCCTAATAACATATTTCCAAAAAAGAAAATTATCATCAGCAGTTCTTCATAAATTTTAATTAATGACACGAATGACAGAATCAAATGAATGTCTTTTTACTTGAAGCATATTCTTTTGCTCTTCTAATCGTCCAGCTGCCTCCATTTTACCAGCTTTACGATAGTTGTCAACTTGTTTTGACATCTTAACGAGCAAATTCTGCTGTCGAGTCAATTCATCAGAGAGTTGCTGCAAACACATGTATAATTATAGTTAGTTCAGTAATTACTTCAAGATCTTTGGATCGTCTAACTCAAAAAACATTTAATTTAAAATACAATGTCAAATCACAGAGACTTGTTTAAAAACACACAAAAAACAACCAACCTGGGTATCATTAGGTAAGTCTTCGGCAGTTAAATCATGCTCTAGTCTTGCAGACAGTATTTTATCGGAGCTCTCTAAACCGTCAAACAATTGTTGTACATCACCTTCCCATTTTTCTGCTTCACACATTTCACTTTCCAATTCTATTTTTCTTTCCTCCGCCTAACAGGTTCATTTTTCGGGGTCACAAACAACGTACAGCCGTAACGAATTCACGTACGGTAGGAGCAAATCAATGTAAGTTAATATAATATCACAATCAAAAATCAAATCACCCCAACATCAACATTAAGAATTAGTTTTGTTCACAAAAAAACACCACAAATATAAAAAATTAATCTATAATTACCCTTTGGTTTAGTTGAGACCATCTTGCCATTACTTGAGATACTTCGGCTTGTGTGCTTTGTACTAAAACGCCTCTTTCAACGAGTTGATGACTTATTTCCTGAAGTTGAGCCAGACGGGCGTCTTGTTGGCTGCCCATATACTCAATGTCCCCTAAGTCTTCCGAAAGTTCTTCAACGTCTGCCGCAGAATTCACAGATTTCTTCAACTTCCGCTCAATCCTGTCAAGACAGTCGGTTTCTTGAGCTACAAGACCTGAAGAAACCCCAAACTTTTAATAAAAAACTCAAATCACGATGATGCTCAATTGTATTTTTTTTTAGATTTGCATACTCCTAAATTCGCCATAAAGGTACGAAGCTTCCTTCAGCAACTGACAATTACGATCAACCATTCCTGTTATATCTGTCCAACGTGAATTTAATTGCGTGAATGTTTTGGCAAGTTCTTGAATTGTGGCTGATCTTCTGACGTCATCCTTACAATGTTCTGGAGTTAAAGAAACAAACAAACTCAGTTTTATTAAAGCAGTTGTCCAATTTGCCTGATTTGATGTAAAACGTAAAATTCATTTGATCTTGTTACTTTGATGGAGCAGGAGTAATTCGTTTCCTTTGTCATTCAACAAACGGAAGGAATCTTGCTTCTTATCAACACGGTCCTTAAGTGCATGATACTTTCGGGATAAACGGGCCAAATCTGACGGACTAGAAAGTGATCCTACTTCGGGTGCATCTTTTCGTAAAACATTTAACCATTCTGACAACTCGGATATTCCATGAAGTACCTAAATTTAAAAAAAAATTGTTAGAAAATTATAAATTACGAGCATTTTTCAGTAAACATTTTTAAATCCTATGTATCGTCTCACCAGTTTCGTTTTTTCAAACGCTTCTCTTAGAAGTATATTTTGTTCTTTGGCTTTCTTCGTTGTACTATTCCAATGAGTATTTAGCTTAAATAGACGAGCTCTCATCGCAGGCACAATGGCATCATCCGCTTCCTTTAGTAATGCTTTACCGGTTATATCAAGATGAGTGAATTTGGGAGACAGCGTAACAACATCCGATTGCAATGCCTGTGAAATGTTTCAAAAAATTGTTTTATAAATTTCAACATCAAATGAATTTTTTCGGATTTTATTCATTACATTCGACTGTTCAAGTTGAGCTTCCAAAACTTCGAAATCGCCAACAGCAGGAGTTTCTGCACAAACAAATATGTCTACTTCTTCCAACCACGTTTCAAGTCCAGTCATTTCTGCTGTCCATTGATCAATTTTTGCAATCACTGAAAATATTAGGGTAAAAAGTTTGTATTGTCTATTAACTTCCAAGGCATTTATTTATGCGTTCAATTATAATTACAATAGATCACTAGATTTTTACGTACTCGCACTCAAATGGTTGTATTTCTCCTCTAACAAGGTACGAACTTCCGTATACCTCGTCTTAAGTTCATCCGTGGTAACTGCTGGAACAACTGTGCTATTGCTAGAGTCAATCACTTCCAAATTTTTCTCGTGTATTCTAGCAGTTTGCAAAGACTCTTCCAACTTTTGATGCTGCTGTTTCATGAAATTACTATCTGTCAATTTGATATCCTCTGACAACAGCAAATTTTCCGTTTGGTTAATCCATTGTGAGACGATTTGGGATGATTCACTGAATTTCTCCTCGAATGACATATCATTCATATCTTCCAGCTCATTCAAACGATCTTTCAACCTTTTAACATTTTCATCCCATTTTGATTTAAACATGCTGATCTCTTGCTTAAATTCTTCATCTTCCTGTGCTTTGGCGTGGGTTTTCATTACTTCATCTGCCTTGTCTTTTAGTTTAGCTGCCCTAGTTTCATGAGATTTAATGGTTTTGTTTTTTACGCGACACTGTTCCAATAACTTTTTTCCTTCGTTGGATATTGGACTAACTTCACCTTGACCATCAAGCCACTTTTCATAAGCCTGAAATCCAAATAGTTCATAAATTACAACGGTCACATAACATATTATGCTGCTGCAGGCTGCACAAAATCTGTAGATTAAAACTTACGGAAAGAGTTTTACACATAGATTGGATTTCGTTGTGAACCTGCTTCTTGGCAAGTAAATAGTCGATGAGTAGCTTCCTTTCTGTCAAGCCTTTTTTAACAATCTCCCATTTTGTACTTAAACGTTCTGCCTGGTCTTCAATTTCCGTTGTGTCTTGATTTTCTAAAAAGATTGAACAGGCAAAGAAGTCTTTAGCTTAGCTGTTATCATTTACTAAAGTAAGCATTCATTCAATTATTTTAATAACTTACCCATTCTCATAACAGCAATAAGAGAATTTGAATCTGAAACGGCTTTCGTGAACACTTCTTCATTGGCAGTAAGTTCAGATTCCAAATCCTCCCATAATATTAACTGTTCATCCACACTTAATTCATCAAAAGTACAAGTATTGCCTCCACTTGATTCAACCAAATTTTCAGTTCTTTCCAGCCACTCGTTGACTCTGCCGTGAGAAGACTCCCATTCATTCATGATCTTTGTTTTCTTCGCCCTTGGAAAGTCCTTTAAAAATGGATTTACAAGATATCTTGTTATTATACTATTCCTTACAAATAATATTTGATTTTTTACATAGGTTTAAATCATTAAATTAAATTAAAACACACCTGGGACTTTGCAATGGCCACAATATCAACAAAATCAATACCACGCTTTGGATTAGTATTAATACCATATTTGCTAATCTATTAAAAACCAATCGAATTAGTATCACATCACACGGAACACACAAAATTAAATCAATAAGAAGTTATAGGTTGTGGTTGTGCAAAGAAGAACTTGAGGCTTACTCGTTGACTTTGAGCTTCCAAAATTTGTGAAATTGCATCCCACCGATCTTGAAGACCTTCTATTTTTTCCATGAATTTCGAAGTTGCAATTTCAGATTGCTCACCTTCCCCCTGCTTAACATCTGTGTTAGTAGTGCCACCAGATTCTCCAACTAACTTATTTAGCTCAGTCTGTAATTTTCCTATATCCTGCATTTTGGTTTCCATCTCTGCTTGAAGGTGCTATAATATAAATGAACAAGATTAACTACTATTAACACTTGCCACTTGATTCGTATTTGCCAAAAAGGTTTGCTTTTGGTCACCTGCAACTTTTCATATCTCTCCATCAGCGAGTCTTCCGAGCTGTCATTAGGATTTGCTTCTACTTCCTTCAACGTTCGCTCTTGACCTTGTAGCCATTCCTCCAACTCTTTATGTTTATCAATGTGTTCCGGAAGTGCAACTTTTAGCTGAGATATCGATTTCCCTCTTTTCTCCGTCCATGAACAAATATGAGACCATCTTTCACTTAAAGCTGCTAGTTGATCTTCCATATTTGAAATATCACTGTCTGGATTATTTTCATCTACCACAACCACTAAATTAGAGAACGCAACAACTCTTTCTTGTTGCTTAATGATGTCTTCATGTAACCCTTGTTGTTCCCCCATTTGCTCCTCCAACGCATTGAGATCATGCAGCACTAAAGGTCCCATTCTTGATATTCTGTCTTCTGTAGCAGTCAAAAATTCTTTCAAAGCTTCCAGTTCAGCCAGTTGCTGCGACATAAGTTTTTCGTGAATTCTGCAATAATACAGAATAAAAAAATGGGGTTTAGTTAAAACGAACAAAAATACTTTCAGCAAACGGCAAACATGCATCATTAGCTAGCATGCTACAGTTCATGAGCATACTTGTTCTGCCGATCCATTGCTTTCACACGAAGATCCTCCCATTTCGTGTTCAAGAGTTTCATCTGAACCCGAACTTCTTCAATTTCATGTGCTGGCAGTTTTGCTTCTTGTAATAACCGGGATCCTTCTTGCAAAACTTCTCCTACATCTCCTTGGTGGTCCGTGAGTGACAACATGAATTTCTGGAGAAAATGAGAAACAAAAGTATTTGCTTAAATTTTTTGTTTCACAAAGGTTTTGACTTTGACTTTGGTTTCAAGTAAAAATCACATCACCCACCTCATGCTCTTGGAACTGTCCTTTAACTTCATTTAAACTGTCACTGACTGGCTCCATCGTAGTAATTCTATCATCTGCGATTAGCAACCAAGATAAAACTTCCTCAACAATATTCTGATAAGAAGTAAGCTCCACAGTAGGTCCTCTGGATGCTTCTTCCTCCAGTTTGGCAGTATCAATTTGTGTTTGAAGATCTTCTTTATTAGGCAGTGGTGGAGGTTCAATTCCACTTTGGGCTAAGGCTTGAAAGAGGCACATGACGTACATCATCACTGACTTTTTATCAGGCATCGGTGTGTTGACATCTAATTAAAAATCAATATAACAAACTGTTATAAATATGTTTAATAACCCCACAAATGTAAGGTAACTCTAGTAAACTCTGGCTAACCTTCTGGATCGAGAAGTTTCTCGATACCAAAGACTTCCTGAGCGTGTTTGAAGGCGAGTTCCAGTCTTTCATTGGGGTCTGGTTTTGAAGCTATGCTACCAAAATCAGTTACATCGGGTCTCCATCTGTGAATTAAAGCTGCGAAAGCAAGTCCATCTGACCATGAAGTAGTAAAATTTCTTATTTCTACGCCGGGATATGGCTGAAATAAAATACGAGACATGTAGATTAAATTAATTCCAACCAAATACATTTGGGGGAAATTGAAATAAATTTATAAAAGGTTACCTCTGTATTTTGTTGACACCACAAAAGTAAGGCTTTTTCTAAATTCGATTGATTCATTGTCGCCATAAGCTCTTTCATTATATCATTAACCTGGAAAGAGAATCATGTAACACGTGCTTATGTTTATTGATGTTAAACCAAGGCTTCAAGCTTTATGAAAGAGTTTGCCTTAAAATCATACCTGCCAATGCAAAAATATCGTCCATGAAAGGGCTAAGGTGATTTTAGGATTCCCGTCGACGATGTCATTATTGCTTATATTAACAAGGCGAACTTTTTGTTCCTTTAAAACATCTAAGGCACGACTAACGTTGTTAAGATGATGAACCCGCATCCTTCCTCTTTCTCTTTTCTGTAACAAGAAATATACATCAACTCAATTTAATACTGCCACCATAATATAATGCATCCGTAAGTAAATATCCTTAGGCTTCTTACAAACGTCTTGTTCGTCAGAACTTCCAAAAGGCATAGCAATTTGGTGCCATCCCTGAGATCATAAAACATGTCGGATATTGGCGATTGGTTCCCCTAAAAAATGTAATTAAAATTTAACTTCTACAGATTCACTCTTTCAGCTTCAAAATTGAAATGGATCTAAAGGCATACCCTCGCCAGCATGGAATTTATCCATTTTCCAAACGTCTTTTTCTGGACATCTTCCCGTTCATCTGAAAACATACAAATCATAGTATTATTATTACTTATCTTGCTGACATTGTCACAATATATTCCATTCAAGTTTTTATGGCAAATAACTAATACACCTCCTTCGGGTTCTCCTCCAACTCAATGCTTCAACTTGCCATAAAAGGAATAATGACGTACCTTTGCTCTTGTCACAAAACATTAACCCAGCAGTAAAACCTTATTGCAATCGATATTATGACACGTAGTTTTTAATCATTTTTGCTAGTGAAATTTATATGATTTCAACTTTGGATAATCATTATCCAGAAAAAAATTAATTACACTGAACTGCAAGCAAAAATTTAAGCTTAAAAACTGACATAACAGAATATAAGAGATTGGATGCGGTTCACTAGTTTTCGTTCTCGTGACTGCAAGAGTACTAATCCTTGGAGTTTGGAAGAAACTATTGAAAGACTCCATGATCCATGATATAGATTTGAAAGAGCAGAAAAGTGTTGAGGCGTTTTTAGAAGACTCATAAAAACTTTTCGAAACAAACAAACCTTCAGCTTTAGCGAAATGAATATCTTTGTTCCCCACTGACAGCATTACCTAAACATAACGTTACGTTCATGAGTGAGTTCCTATACAATTCATTTATATATTGATTTAGGCATGAGTTCTGTCTTCTTCGGTTCTCCTCTTCTGACTTCATTTTTAAAAGACGAAGATGAATATGAATGATTTACTGTTGATAGTGAGTAGTGACTTGACTGCCACCCGTTCCTTGTCAAATCATGACAGTCACGGCTTGTCTTCTTCGAAAGTTCGAACTTCGAAGTCATGATCATATCCTCATATCCTCATTCTTCAGACATGCCAATAATATTATGAAAAATCCAGTTTGGAAACTTAACAATACATCATTCATATGCACAGCAGCTACCAACTATAGTATGCAACTATGAACTACCCACGTGTGTGTGTGTCCATAAACAAGATAGTTAAAACAAATGGTGCATTGTCAAATTGTATTTTAAGGAACCGGCTATAAAACCCAATAGAGATGTCATTCATGCAAAGCAGTTGGCACCGATGGTACTGATGGCAGTCAATAATATTTGCATGTGTAACTAGTTCGTTCGTTTTTATGAAGTAGCAAAGACTTTCCTCTTCCTCAAACATTTCATTTCAGACATTAAAAGTCAAGTCAATTTATTTATGGTCTAATAAATGCATAAATGAGGTGGTGGTGTGGTGCTCAGAGCACCGTGCTCTAATTGGAAGATTGAAGATCATCATTTTCATGATGAACGACTTCCGAGAATTGAAGATGCAAAAATGTGCACTTTGCCCATCAAATCAACATTGCATTTGCATTTAAAGAGAAGTGCATTCTTTTCCAATTACCAGCTTTAACTTTTTACGATCCATGCACCATGTTTACGCTTTTTGTGGTCACATTCCAATTAAAAAGAGTGACTATGAAAGTATGAAATGCATGTTCCATCAGTTCCATGCTTCAGCTGAGTGGGTCAGAAAAACAGCTGACGAAACTACTATACTTCAACCAGTTATGATCGTCATTCGTTGATTCGTGGTTATAAAAAGTCATAAAAAAAGTGCTTTTAAATTTGCAACCCCAATGAATGAACACTAAAACTAATTGACTGTGAAAGTCTAACTTCTTGCTGCGTTTGAGTATCAAATCAAGGAATGTTGAATGTAAAAGCGTTAAGTAAACAAGAAGCTGTCCATCAAATTTGATTGAAGCTCCCACTTCAACATTCAAGGTCATAAAATGTTTGTTATTACAGGAGGAAACGAGGGTGGTCTGGTCTTGTTTACAATTTAAAAGGCCTTAATTCTATCATCTATTGTTTGATAAGGATTACACAGAGTGAAAAGTAGTCAACAAAACCATTTTTGTTCATTACCAAAAAATGTTATTCCAGGGCTGGATGGTCCAGGACTTGAAGGAGATTGTAGTGAATCAGACATTTTGTAAAATTGCACAAATTATAGTGAATTTCACCCAAAACAAAACTTATATCAACTTAGTATAAAACAAGGACAAAAATAGATGCCTTGTTTTTCTCATTTTCACAACTTCCAACTTTAACAGCAGCAATTTTAACCACTAACTTCCGTATCACAATTTTTGTAATTTTTTTATTGACTTATCAAAACAGATATTCACATTATTGCACTCCACACTAAACACAAAAAGGATAAATGCTTGATTATCTGTTGATAAGCACAGAACAATTCATCGATTCCTGAGATTGACGTCGTTAACTTAAATTCATTGATTTTATTATTTTCAATAAGAAACAGATAGAAAGACTTCCTCTGTGTAAAAGTCGTAAAATTGAATACAAACTGGAAACTCATCCGGATGTTTATATAAACAAACAATTTACCGGCGTTATGCACATCCAAAAATGCATTTACGACCTTTGTTAACACACTCTTACATTTAAAAGTTTATTTATCATGAAAGAATTTTTACAAAAAGGAACTGGATAAGCAACAGGTAGGCACATCCTTACGTTCTTGTCAGATTCATCACACAAAGCATGTACTCTACATTGTTATTGTTATGTTAGTCCAGCAAATCTGAGAGCAAGAATAGAAATATCCTTATAAAGATATTCCTCTCCTTATCCGATGATCCCTATCAGAATCTTATGTACAAAAAGAGGAAGTTTTTTATACATAAGAAATATCTTATGCACGTTTGAAGGGGAGCGGGTGCAAGAGTTGCTTTATTGTAGTGCTCCACTTGGTGTTGGTATTATGTTACGTAATAACACAAATAAGAACAAGAGAGATCGAGGAGATGGATGGGTTTTGGCATCCGAGAATAAGTCAACTCCAAACTCTCAGGTGAATGAATAAGGATATTTTATGGTATACACAACTTTTAGGTACATTATATTATCCTATGGATTTTGGCTGAGCTGAGGCTGAAATATGTGCCTAAGCTGTACAGTAAAGCACAGACAGAGACAGTCTTGTAATTTTCATGGAATATGGAATGGAAGCCAAAAAGAGGAATGTATTTAGTGTCATAGTCATGCACATGTACATTGTGTTGTACAGTGTATTTACACATATCAATTTACCTGGTCTGATGTTTTTGTGACGTGGATTGGATTGGATTGGAATTGGAGTGGCTTTCAATTTTGCAATTTTTACCTTTTGTCTTGATAATGACATACAATGCAACTTGATTGGCCTAATTACTGTAATTTTGCCCAAGTATATATACATACCTGGGGCTAGGGCAGTATATTTTACTGATATGATTGCAAAAGATGGAGAGTTGCTGCTGCATATTGATTTCTGTATAAAATCGATATAGGGTATGTATGGTATGGAAGGATAAGGATTAATGAAAATTGTTTACAACTTTTGCTATAAGATTGGTATTTTGTTGTTGAACTGGATTGGATTGGATATTGGATTGAAAGAGGTTCGTTGGTTCATAATTCGCATGCATAACCAGAAGCCAGAAGCATTCCGTGTGAGTTTTTTATGAAGTCTTTATTTTGGCTCAACATCAATTCAACTCAACTCAAAGGTAGGTGGTGGGTGTGAATAAAGTGGAAATTTAGCTCCAAAATCTTGTCTGCTAATATTAATTATAGGGTTCCCTTTGTCATTTTTATGCATGCATTGAATCAGTAGTGGAGGGTGAGGTGAGGTGAGTTGTGAGTAGAAAGAAGAAGTTACTACTCAGCTCAACTTATCTGGAGAATGTAAATGTAAATGAATGAGAGATGTTTTTATCACCAAAAAAATGCATGGAGATTGTTTTGCAAAAATAAAGTGCAGCAGTGCGCGAATGAGTGCATAAATTGCATACGACATATATTCACTAACAAGAGACGATTGAGGAGATGAGGATGACTGGATTCATTGGATGACAGAACATTATAGTACATAATTTCAATTTTAAGAATAGCCTGAAGGGAGCATATTATTCAGCAGCATTGTTATATTGGAATTAGAGCATCGACGGCTGCCGAGTAAACTATATATGCATGGGACAGAAGCAGACCTTGCGAGCGGTTATATAATACACTTTGCAAATATTTATATCGCCATTACATGGATTTTGCAAATCATAATTTACGATCTTCATAAACTTCTGTATCCTGGGCTAGCTCATCATCATAACATAACTCACATACAGAAATAGTGTAGGAAGAGTGCTCATAAAATGTTGAGTTTGAGTACACTGCAATTAGGCTCGTAATATATGGGAAATGAATGGGAGATAAATCATCAAAGGATTCCGCCTAAATATTTAATTGCGGAACATGAAACTGCTGATATAGTTATTTCGTTTTGGTTGACGAATGTTTGCTTTCTCTTCTCCCAAATGAAAACGAATTACAATGCAATTCCACTTGAAAAAGAAGTTCATGTAGATAATAGTCACTCACGTCACGTCCTCCAGCATTTATAATATATTTTTAAATTTCCGCTACGGTTTATAAAATGCATAATACAATGAAACAACGAACCTGGATCGGTCTCCTCTACTTTGACAGGTCGTTTCCAACGGGCTGTCATTTCAGAAGCACACTTAGCACTTGCAAAGTAGTTGCAAGCTGCTTAAAAACATATATGTGAAAAGTAGTTAGGTAAATAGAGTAGAAGTAGTATAATCGGATGAAATTTTCGTTCTTCCGTCAAACGGAAACGGAACATATATTATCTCCGGCATATGGATGACTTCCTTTTTACATCTTACACACCGTCCGAATTCGCATATATTTTAGATGAAACAAAGAACACTATTGAGAACACACAATCTTTGTAAACTTGCTAAAACAAAGAGTGGATTGGTTTGGTTTAGTCATGCTAAAAGTATGTATGAAACACGTGATGATATGATAACAATAACATTTTCTTTGAAACCGACACCAGACCACCGACAACCGACAGGTAAACTTATTGCACTCTCTTTCTATCTTTGGGAAAATAATTTTATTTATGTAAAAAAGCACGTAAAAGTCAAATATTGTTAATGGACTACTTTTCTTTCTTAAAACTAAAACCGCAAGCTTGATTCGGATGGATCGGAGCTAAAATCAAGAGCAGCAGACGTAAATTCGAATGAGAATGTTGTAGGGATCGGATGGAGGTTGAAAATGTTATTTAGAAAAGTAAGTAGCACTAGAACAGATTCCTTCTCAGCACTTGTTTTTTTCGGAAACCTTCAGCATCAGCAATTAAAGCAGAACATTGAACATTTGAACATAACATAACGGCAGTACAGCAGAAAGCATTTTCCTCATCTTCCCTCATATATACACACATCACATCACATCTGCAGGTTTTTAGTCTATTCGGGCATGACGAGTTTGCGAATTCCTATTTTGTTGTTAGTACCAAAACCATATAATATACTAGTTGAGTAGTTGAGCATACACATTATACTGCTACAATTTTCTATTTTCAAAGCCGGATCCTCCGTATCTCCTTTGGAATTCTTCATGAAATGAAATGAACTAGCGGAAATGACTTGAGAGGAAAAGATGTCGTGTGTGTTTCCCAAGCACACAACCAAAATGAAACCGAATCATCATCTCGTCTCTCTTGAATATTGAATGTGGGAAAGAGTGACGAAATCGTATGTGTACCAGTACCATATCATCATGATTTTGGGTTGCGCCCTGAAACAACCAACCATAGAATTGGGGAACAAGTGAAGCAAGACATCCGAACACGGGGAAACTCGATGAAAAATCGTTTTTCTTAGTCGTAGTCTCATGTTTACCAGAAGCATTAAACCCTGCCATAATAATTGCAAAAAAGCTTGTCGGAATTCTGGTGATCTATACTATATTATATACCATACCTCTAGTTTGAAACTACGAGAGCTTTTTTCTTTCTTCCCTTTTTGTAAAATGTCATAAAGTTGTTTCAATGGAAAGTACAAGACTGATAGTGCTAGTCATAGGTTTTTTAACATGATTTACTAGTGTGAAAGGGAGTTCCCCCCGCCCGTGCTAGGTTATCAATCAGATATAGAGATTTCGCAATGCCATTTGCCATGTTCATGCTCTTGCGGTTTCATTTCATTGTTTGGTTGCTCCTGCTCGTGAATAATGTTATAGTTTTATGTATGTCGGTATCGGTTTGCCGGTGGCTTTGGAATACTATTGGCCAATTTTCCAATATTGTAAACCCTACGCTTTCTTAATCTGTACTCCAAGTCAAGTCTTTATTTCTTGTCTATGAGCCGTGAAAGATTTACTATTGGTATTGGAATTTTGAAGCCAGAGCACAATCTATGTATATTGTATCGCCAATCGTATCCAAATGCCTATCCTTGTTTTGTTTGCAAAGGGTGAAGAAGACTCATCGTCCTTCACTCAATTGTAAATTGCTCCCATCTCCCATTTTAATTAGAATGTGATGTTGATGTCGAGGATGTGAATCCCATTTCCCATTCAAACATTTTTCTCATACTATTATGCATAGGTACGTGTGCACTTAAACTGGCAATGAAACATTCCAAAAGAGCATCAAACCAAATTCTCACATGCACGTGAATGGTTATCGTCTGCTTCCCCTTTGAATTTTGGATAACAAACTTTTTAGCAAGGATATCTATGTATTTATTTGTACAAAGATGCTAGACAACTGCATGAAACAAGCAAAAGATTTCTGTTCCTGTTGTTAGAAGTTGGAAAGTCAAACCAAACCACCCCCGCTTCTGAATTGAGAGCAGATTGTTAACCAAAAATAAACACATTTGGATCCCATTATCCAAAAATATCGACTTCCTATCAACACCATCTATAAAACTACTAAGATATTGGAACTTGATGTAGTGAACCGTAGTGGAACGGAATGGAATACATAGAATAGAATAGAATACGAGAGTGCGGCAAGTAGAAGTAAGTTCTAATCTGCTCATGATAAATTGTTTTATTTGACAGCTTCAAATGCCTTAAAATTCTGTGGGTATCAAACACGTGTGGTGTGGTGGGGAATGGAGTGCCAAAAATTCACAAAATATGTATCCATTTATTCAAATAGCTTAAACCTTTCATCATTTTATAAACACCATTTTTTCTGAATCTAATCTGTCTGTATTGCATTACCTACTTCATTTCCTTGAGGATAATATGATTTCCCGTAACGTGTGGCGTGTGGCCATACAATTTCCCTACATACTTACTCGTGCAGATCCGAATCCCACACAAAATTTAACCTCCGTATATATTGGCAGAACGAAGGTGATTGTGATTTATTGGCCTTGATTCGAGTTCGAGTTTGAGTCTTTATGAAGGATGGATAGATAGATGATTTCATCCAAGTTCGGGGCTACATGAGATGATCCGAGATGGAACCGAGGACAAGTACAAGAAGTTATGCATAAATTATTCCGCTCAAATTATGCAGACAACTTCCGGTTCAACACTTGATCATTTAGAAGAATATCATGCACATTTTTTAAACACATTGTGTGTAAAAAATAAATTAAGCATGAATAGCGCCAATCGCACATGTGAAGTTGTCTTTGGTACAAACAAACTTTGATTGTGTTGCGTTTATCACTGTCGAGCTTGTTTCATAAAATATACCTTTGTTCGTGCATGTCGCGTCTTTATGTGAAACGCATTTTAAATCTTATGAGACATAACGCTCGTAAAAGTTGTTATCTCATTTCATTCCACATTTTGAACTTCAATTTCTTATTGCAAACTCGGAATCCCTTAGACGAAAAAGTTACATCATTATATCTCACGTTCTATCCTATCTACCCAAAATCTTCTTCTTTCTTTCTTTTCCTTCCTCCTTTGTTGATTCACATCCAAATCCGACTCATCGTGATCATCATCATCATCATACAAAGGAAAACACGGTGAGTTCAAAAACGTATGAATTTGAGTTATGAGCTTGTCTCACCAATAATTTACAATGAACTGCTATGTTTGTTTTAGCAAATGTATAAGCAAAAGTCTACCCAAGACACATCTACTTTTTCCATTTCATTTTACTTTAGTTTGGTTTGGAGCAGAAAGAGAAATCGTTTCTTCAACATTATCTAAACTTAAAAAGTAAGCATATATTTGAGCTTCCATTCCATTCCATAATATTATGTACTTTTGCATATAGTTTTGTAATGAAACACAATATTTTATAGCACCAAAAAGTTTGTGAACTGTGAACATATACTCGATCGTTCTGAAACTTTGTACACACTTGATCTGAACTGAACTGCAGCCTGCAGATTGCAAACGTGCCAAAAATAAACTGCTTTTGCAATGGGTTAATGTCTCATCAGAGTCAAAATATATTGCAGATTGTACATAGCTAGCGTATGATTTTTTCTTTCAATAAGCAACTAATCCTCCATGTAATGTGTGTGTGACTGGGCCGGTGGAATGGTTATGGTTGTCGTTGAAAATTAAAATGTTAATGCTTTCATTGAGCTTCCCTGTCTAATTCTAATCTCCGCCTAAACCAAACCAAACCAAACCACGTACATACGTACGTAAGCCAAATCATATAGTCATAGTCCCTTCATTTCATGTGACAACCAAAACCAAAACCAAGTCTCAAGTCTAAACATTTTGTCATGATGGGAATAAAGAGCACGACAGTTTACTCCGCTTCTCAACTGGAATGAAATAATACCCAAAAAATCCAATGATAAATGATGAAGAATGAACCTGGCCAGCTATACCCAGTCAGGTGCAGCTTCGTAAAAGTTTTTAAATTGGAAAAAGTAAATGGAAACTTTTTCGATTTGATTATGTACATAAAAATTACAAAAAGTTGATATGAGTTTGCTGAAAGTAAAAAAAAGTAACCAAAAAACCTACAGCTTTTGGTTTTGGCTTGTTATGATCAGAATCCTTGGAACCGAGAAATCATCATCATTATTGGCTTTTCCAAGAGTGAAAAGTCAACTGAAACATGAGAGCGAACGAACGTCGTACGTATTTACAACACGCTATTTACTTTCATTCAGGACAAGGTAAACTTTTATGTATGTAAGTGTGTATTCTTGTTGGTTGTGGTGAATGATGAAGCGCAGTTATCATCGTGAGTATCTGGCTCCCTCTAAAATGAGAGTTTAATAAAACAGATAGGTTACGTATGTTTATGTTCAACATAATGTTTTTGCATCATCTAACATGCACTGTTTGCTGACTGATATAGCTTTTATATTACAAATATTTACATTTGGATTTTGGCAACTGTCTACATACACCAGACTCCTTGGTGTGAGCGGAGCTCGTATCCTATTCTGTTTCAAATTCCTAACTAGGCTTCTGTTGATAGTAGATAGTAGTTGCTCCTATTTCAGTTTCCCAAACCAACAACTAACCCAGCAACTTGCAACGCGACGAACGTGATGTAAACTTTTATTATGGATGCATGTTGTGACTTGTGACGTGACTGAGAGAGATTTCGAAATCTACGGCGAAGATTTTATCAGCAAGAAGCTGACAGAGAACGTCATCTACACCAAGTACGTTGCCTGACACGCGACATTTCACAGCTGCATTAACCTTTTTCCTCAAGCCAACTATCTTTTAAGCCACTAGTAGGCAGTGGAGTGGTGCTTTGGCTCTCGCTCTGACTGTTCTTTTTGGAGTTGGATTTAGGATTGGAATGGAGGAAACAAGGTTTAGATTCATTCATATATTTCTTCCCGTATGTTTTTAAACTTTCTTCGACAAGGCTTTATGTGCACACATGGTGAACGAAAATCATCATCGTCTCATCTCATCAACATCATTTATGCTTATGGTTCATTTTGTTGGTGCTGTTGTGCACCATATTGTGTAGAAAATCTCTATTAGAAAACAATATTGGGGTCGACTCTTTAAAAAACCATTTGGCAAGGTCGGTTTCTTTTTGGCGGATCGGAAAATTAGTGATAAAGTAGTTGTGGAAAATCGGATGCGCCAAAGCTGTCACTGAGATTTGTAAGCAAATGAATTTTGCTCATTCTTTTTTTCACCATTATACTTTTTTACTTTTTCACTGACAAATCTGATGAAAAGGATATATGACTTATACTTTTTCTTAACTTTCAATTTTTAAAGTCATTACACTGGTCTGGTACTAATCTTTAACCTAATCTTTCACATAATTTCTTTTGTGTGCCAAATGCAAAACTGCAACAGCTTCAAATGGAGAGCATAATTTAAGAAAAAAGTAGCATAATATTGACTTACATTTCCCTTCCTTGATCCGATCTTGGAATACCTCAAGCTCATCCTTCTTCTTTGAAAATCTATCATCCTCCAGCAGATCCTCTAGATCTTCCATTGTTGTTGTGGAGCTACTCCCACTAGTTCTTGGACTTCTTTTACTAGAACTCATTTAATTTTATACCATATCTGGAGGAAATCTAAACAAAGACCACTGCACTGTCGGACTTTTGTCGCTGAGGTTGTTGATTTTCATCAGGAATTATCTCAAGTAATTCAGCATCTGTATTGAATAAATAGTACAGATGTATTAAAATTACTTTGATTGCACAAAATACTTTTGAATTTTTTTTTTAAAAGTTAAAGTTTCTAACATTTTCAGAAGAAAAAAACACTTTTTTTATTTCTTGAGTTACATATGAAAGCTAAACGCCGCTATTAAGAAAACAATTATTTTAGTTATTTTGAGTGTATAACAGATTCGTAAATGGGCCCTGTCATTAGCGAACTTGTTGCAGTACGATAATCACTTAACCAGTGTTCACTTATATATGTAATATGATGCGTTTTTTGAAACTTTCACGAACTGAACAAAAGTCTAGAATTACACGAGCACCTTTTGATGTTCCAAACTCCAATGCACAATAATTTTGTTTGACGTTTGCAAAGCAACTCAACTCTTCCAAAAACACTAAATATGCAATGAGATCCCAAGCCCCAATATACATATTATGCCACCCTTTTCTACTCTACTATGTAAATATATGCATAAAATTTTGTTTTGAAATAATATTCCTTGATAAATGGTAACTAGATCAATGTGACGGGCTCTCCATTTTAATAATCGGAAGTGTGTAATATATTCCATCAAGAATAGAATCATGACGCAGATAACTTGGTCTTGGATAATAATATAGCATCATCATAGATATTATCACGATCATGTATGTAAGTGTGCACACAAATCATGTAGGTGAGAAAGAACGTTTGAGCACCATTTGTTCGCATATTAATCATTCAGCCTCGACCTAATCAAACACGACAAGCATTTGCTTGTGCTAATCTTGTTCATGTCATCTTTACAAGATGGGATGATCCTTTATGTCGCTTTTAGCGTCATTTATAGTGGCAATATATAACATTCTTGCATTGCACATGTGAAAGCTTTTCATTCCAAAAAACTATTCCCGACAAAATTTAAGTAGCGAGTGATGTTCATGTGACGCAATGTAATCTAATGTAATGTATGAGTATGTGAGAAAGCAGTGGATTGGATTGGATTGGATTGGAAGAAGCCACGCGAGTATGAAAATTTCAGGTTGTTGGTAAGTTGTAAGTTGGTTGTCTATAATATTATTATATAGGCTCTTTTCATTTACTCACATTGTGTTTGTTTCTGATCCTATTTCTTGGTACCACAACTTTCCTCTGAGATAGATGACTATGACTAGCATGGATGGAGAGAGTCGTTTTCGTTTCATACTCCTATGTGTCCTGTTATTTTTGTATCATTAGTTCATAAATAACTTGTATTCTTGGCATCAACGGTCCATTGCCGTTTGTTAGTCTTTCACAAGAAATAAAATTCGACTTGCTGAATAAATGTGATTCACTGTTATGTACGCACATACATATAATCATGTCTAATCCGTGCTAATCCTCTTTTCTTCTGTGAAGTTTTTTAAGTACATGCTGTCATATGAGAAAGATTGGTTTGTGTTAAGTGCACAAGCTTAAATAAATGGTAATGACATTGCATTGCATTGCTACAATTGCTGAAGATAACTGCTGCGAAATGAAAACTTTCGTTAATAAATCTGGATATCGTTCGAAAAAGTTGACAAAGGACATTTGAAATTTGAACAATAGACCAGCATCTTGCTCTACGTAGGCGGAAGGAAGGATGATTCTCATCTCTTGTTGAGATTTGAGATCGAAATTCTCTGTTGTATATCAAATTCTTATTTTGAGATGACATTCTTTATCTACGCTCTAATGTTGTTTTGCATTCCGAACTAACGAGTAGTAAATAGAATCTGCTTTTGAAATTCTAAAGTTGAAGTGGGTTGCTCGCGTTTGCTTGGCTAAGATTTTCATAGGGAATCTATCTTTGATCTGCTTAGTGTTCTTAGTTGAAGAAAACTTATTAGCGGAAAGGTTTATGAAATCAGATCAGATTTTATGCGGTTGCCAATTATCAGATTGTGTTCTGATCTGAGTAACAATATTTTATAAAGAGAAAGCTTGAGTCAAGTCAACATGTGCTTGCTATTGTTTACAATTGTAAAGTGCATTCATCAGTTTTTAATGAAGTGTATAAACATATATTATGATGAAAGCTTTTTCCAAGTAAAATGTATTTTGCAAAACTTTCCACAGACAAACATTTGCTTATGACGGTTTCCACTTCAGAGTAGAGCCTTACTACTTTTTAGATGACGTTTTAATGAATTTTTACGCTATAAATGACTCCAACGTGATAAAGTGATTCCATTATACAAGTGCAAAGAGACTTCTGTATGAAGAATTAATGGATTGGATTAACATTGTTGTAAAAGTAAAATATCAATATTGGTGTTTTCATTTTTTGCAAACTAAAACTCCACCAATGAATAATTTTAATCTCAATATAAAATAACTTACTACTAGATGTCCATCTGGGATTCCAGTCTATGAGTTTGTAATAATAGTTTCAAAGAATTTAAATTTGTTTGCATGCTACCACATAATTTAAATGTCTTTCTTATATTATTATTATGTATATTTGTGCATGCTTTAAAAACATTTCCTTCATTGTAATGCAAATATTCCAGTCTAGACCAATCTTGCTTTTGTATACATAGTATTGGATTGTATTGTAGAATCTGGAACTATGAGAAAAGTGGAAGGTTAAAGATTAATGTTTGCAGCCTCGTTTCGTTCCTACAAATCAACCTAACACACCTAAAACCAGCCATTACTCCAGAACTAAGCAAATAAATAACTAGTATAAGCCAGTATTGTATTGTGTTGTGATGCGTACTAAATATAATATATTATGTACATTTTTGAACTACGAAGAACTAAAGAATGTATTTATTATTCGTGCCGTCTCACGCAACGATTTCATTTTCAATATCAAATCTCTACTGGATGTCTATGTCAGCACTGCTGCTGACGATGATATGTTGGGTGCAGTTTTCATCCCATCTCGTCTCATTCAAATGCACTAATAAGCATTCAAACATCCATATTATTCCGTCTGTTTGGGTTCATACTGTCTTGTCTACGTCTACACCCTACATAGTATTATACTCATAGCCTCTTTATTCGTCAGTAAAAAACTACTACTCCACTATCCACTACTACTCACTCAAACCTTCGTCAAACCAAGCTGGAGTATTCATTTATTATCTATTCAAATTCATTTGTCTGAAAAATATTCATAAGTTCAAAATAATATACCAAACCAAAGCAAAATGCAATGCAACAGGTAAGAAAACAAGTGTACGTATATAATATATGTTGAATGTTGATGGTAATGGCCATTGAATGAGTGGGCATAGTCTCATTTGCATGCCTACGTGCTTACAAATCACTGAGATAATGTTGGATCTTCCATTCCATTCATAATAAGATCTTTGAGATTCTATTCTATTCTACGAGCTATATAAGGAAATACAAGATATGCCTTGTTTTTTAATAAATAAAGTGCTATGCTGAAAAACTGAAATGACAAAACATGCCATTTGTAAATACAGACGTCTAGTCTCCTTTATATTTTTTTCTTTATAGAATGGAGTAAGAAATCAAATGGTTTTTCTTGGGATCTGTTTACGTAACTCAAACTAAAATGTAGGCATTTCTAATTTCAAGGTGAGGAAGAAAGTGCTAATATGCAGGTGTACGTTTTTTATTGAACCTGCATTTTTTCGGCTTCCAAAATAAATTTTCTGACATTTTATAATAATTGTTGTCAGATTGTGAATGAAGTTTATGCTAATTATGCTTAGAGCGATATATGTACCTTACATCATACTTAAAGCACATCATATCGTCATCATCATCATCATTTGACTGAAAAAAATGAGTACATATTTATGGCTGCAGTAAAATAATTGTTTTTAGCCAATTGTCATAATAGTCATAAACCAAAATAGACGGGATGGTTTTTTAACAGGGGATTTATAATCATATTCAACGTTTTTCAGTCAGAGAGATGAGTTCATGAAATGAAGCAGGTAAATACTGACGAGTTAGTTCGTAGTTCGTGTCATGCAGTAATATACCATTTATTGATCCTCATGAATTTATGCTTTACATTCATTCAACTTCAACATTGAGCTGAGTTGAGTTGAGGTTTTTGAGATACGATCTTATTCCAGCGATTCTCTCAGTCTGGAAGCTGGAGATGGTGGAAAGGTGAAGATGAAGTTGATTTGCATAGAATGTACTTATGGATGAGCATGCATTTGAAATTTTGAAAGCATAATTTATAATTTCTTACAAGAAACGCAAACACGGTTTACTTTTTCTTTTCGTTCCTCCGCTTTTCTAGCTCCCACTAACATTGATGATGATAATGAAATCCATTTTGATTTTTGGATGCTCTTAGCAAAATCAAAGAAAACATTTATCACTTGTGAACAAAGTAGGAATAAATTTTACCGGTATATACCTATATATACCATACCACAACACATTCACTTCACATAATATTCTAGATACGGTTCCCTAATGTAAATATTGTAGATGTTGGATCGTTGGATGTAGACACACGTACACGAATTACACAAACATTTTTTCAACTTCAATGTCAAAATCATCCCTCGTCTCATCGATTCATAATCATAATCATGCATACACCACACCACTGCACTGACATATCCAACCACTTTTCTCGGTTGAATTACAAATCACGAAACAAAACACGGGGGCTGAAGCTGATGTGAGGTGAGGACTGAACCAAACTATGAACTGAAGTTTGCACACGTGTGCATAAGAAGCTTATATGCTTATAAGTATAGCTGAACAATATTATTTTTGTTATTTAGATTTTTGATGGCTGACGTAAGTTAAGTTGCAAGTGATGAAGTATTTCAGTCGCGAATTTATTAAATCCCCACGTTCCATGTTCGACGTTCACAAGTTAAGCTGTGATGCAAAGTGCCGGCTTTGACTTTTACAACCACTTGATGCTTGACTTGAACTAAATGGCTTGAATTTTTGCAATTTTAATGGTGAACCTTTATATACATACTACTCAGCATTTTTACTATACGAATACAATGCCACAGAGGAAATCACAGCCCACACAAACTCGGGAGATTTGTCTTGTGAAACTTGTCAAGATGCACTTAATAACACAACACGCTGAGAATTTCCATTTGCATTTAGATGTAGTACAAATTTAAATCCAACCCGAAAGCGAGACTTATTCCTTCGAAAAAATATTTTCCACCGTCTGCACATTCACATTAACTTCACTTGACACATATGGATACAAAAGTAGCCTCAAAAGTGTCATTAATCTTGCTCTACACAAAAATCTTATGCTACAATAAAATCCACGAATGCCATTTCACCAAATACTCCAGTGGTGACGAAAACCTCCTCACGCGCTCACATAAAAACTGAAAGTAAATATTGAGTGAGGTACGCAAACGAACTCAAGACGAGAGGACGAGAGTGAGGGAAGGAAGACAAGACGCATAAGATGCATAAGAAATATGTATGATATATTCGAGGAGCCCCCTTTTCTTACGCTGTATCGCGTCTTCGTTCTTCATGAACTGAGCGAGTGTGGAATGGAGTAGTTTGAGTAAGAGCGAGTGTGAGCATTATATTATATTATGCAAAGCACAAAAAGTAAACGATACATCACATCATATCACCAAAACTATTATGCCATATGTAAGCATATGCCTTCTACATTTGAGATACAATATTGTATAAAGTGCATCTCCTTCTTATTTCGAGGTAATAATAATCCCATACTTTTGTATATTATATCAATTACGTGTTCTCAAAGCCTTTTAACTGCTTTAGATACTATTTGAACATTCAAGTGCTTTTGCTTTCTTCTGAAGATCAAATCCCTAGTTTTCTCCATGTTACAACTTACTAGTCATACACTCGCGTATTGTAGTCCAATTTACGTTAAGTTGACTCCTGCTGCTGTTCTTACTTCTTACACTCACTCACTGATTTTGAGAGACGAGCTCTATTTTACGATGCATGAATTATGCATGCTTACCATCATTTCAGATGCATAATATTGCACATCCCATCATCCCATCGACTTCCCTATTTGACGGCTCAACAGTTGATATGTCTCAAAAAATTCGATGAAAGATAAACGCAAGTAATTTTCAAATGAGGTCGGACTTCCAACTTCCAACATCAGTTGCTCAAGCTCCCTCATCCGAAAAGTCAACTTATTCTTCTCTACAATCTACTGCATTTTCTTTTTGCTTTTAGGGCATGTCAATTCATGTAAGGTACTCTGCTTCAGCTCACACTCACACAGTCATAGTATATTCCATAGTTTTTTTTCGTCATTGCCAAATGACTCACCCACATGCCCATTATTATTTGAAACTGAGCTGGCTTTGTTGTTTGTGTGAAGTGTGTAGCAGCATCCGCGTAGTATTCGTAGAGCATATCAACTTTCTGTAGAATAATCCAACGCACAACAAAAAAAATATATGCTGTTGCTGTTTACAAAACGAATCTGTAGCAAGGAATTTTGTGAAGGGTCAATGAATTGGTTTGGTTTTGGTTTGGATTTGGTAGTACCCCCATAAACCATTAAGCTGCTGGCATCTTTACGACATTATAAACTACGAAACGTGTGAGACGTGTTTGGTCCCCTGTATTAAAATTCTGCATGGATGACATGAATTTAGGATTTGCGTTGGATTTTCAGCTTCTCCTATGTAAGCATTCTTTTGACAAAATTTTTATTTTATACTTCCTTATGGAACCCATAACAAGGAAACATAATATTATGCAGTGTAATATGAGGTTAGAAAAAGTTTCAGAGACGACGACAACGACATATCCCATCACATCACAAAATCACTGAAATCATATTCATGTAAGAAAAAAAATAGGGGAAAATAATATATAGATTCAAGTGTAACACTCTCGGCTTGGCATAAACATAACTGCTGCTCTGAAATAGGATGAATACTAGACTTATACTTATTCACTCTCACTCTCATTTCTTCTCTACTTTTATGTCTTCCCCTTCATAGTTTCAGTGAGGAGATTCCTCCGTAGTAAAAATCATTTTACAGAGTGTTCTTTAAACATTAACTAGAACATGAACATCATGCTCGTGAGTAGTGAGTACCACTCATACTCATTCTTTCCCCTCTTTTAGAAATGGGGAACTAGATCAGACTAGACCAAGACCATCACATCACATCATATATAAGAAGAAGAAGAAGAAGACGTATGGAAAATAATAATAAACAAACTCTTAATGTGCAGAGAAAAAACAAGAAGAACATTTGAAATTCAAGGAGCTATAATATAAAGCGTAAAGAAATAAACGTAGGTCTGCATCACATCATAACATCACCCTGTTTGCTGCACGCTTGTAGCTTCGGAAGTAAGAATCTTTTTGGAAGAGCCGATAACAGCTAGAGCTACTAGTAAAGTGTAAAGTAACGGCGTATTGCGATGAGAAGCTCGATCTACTACTCCGCCTTGGAAATCTTTTTCTCACATTCATTTGGGAATATAACATTATATGTATATCGCGGAGAAGATGAAGTAACTTTATGTTCAATGAAGATTTACTTTACTCACGAGTGTGTATCCCTATCACTGCTCATCTGATGTGATGTATGATGATGACACGTCTGCTTTTAAAAGTTTCTCCACAAAATGTGATGTGATGTGATGGGCTCATAATATGTATGTACACCCGTCGTCTAACTATTTGGGAGTCGTCGTTTGGTTTGGTTGTGTTGTAGGGGATATCAGTGAGCGACAATGAGCAGCATTCGAATTTTTGTAGAAATGTTCCAAACATAATAAAGAGGATTATATGTTTTTAGGTATATCCGCTAAGTTAAGTAGGAGCATATTATTAGCTGCCTATAGGCAACACTCAAGACTAATACTGTGACTGTGATGGTTTTTATTCTTATTATGTGACAAGAATTGTAACAACATGTTCCATGTTCTTGCACACCCAAAATGTTACGCTACACACGCTTCTCTATTTATGCCATGCAATGCACCCTATTGAGTTCCCAAATGATAAAGGATGACTAAAATGTGTGCTAGTAGAGTGGAGCATCATTATATCATGATATCATGAAAACTGCCGAAGAATAAGTTTGTGTACAAGAAATACCGGAAGATTAGTATCCGTTTTGCGGTTTCATTATGTTCAAGTGTCAAGATTGTGGACTTTAATTCTTTCTTCACGACGAAGCATATCGAAATGTGAAATGCGTACAATTATCACAGCACTACATCACTATATACACACGTATCATTATGCGAACTATGTACTACTTAAATATATATTGCATGACTCACTCCATTTTATTATGTAAACTTCTTCTTATTTACTGTTCCGCCTTCAAGAAAAATGTTTGAGTGGATTGGATTTGGATTGTATTTCTATCCATGCATCGATTACAACTATGTGATGGTGATTTACTGTTAAAAAAGCGGATAAATAATTACTCTTTTCACTATAAAAAGTTTCTTTTTTCCTCTAGCCTTTGTTTTTCCATCCATTAGGTTTATTCTGGCAGGGTTAGTCAGTTCGTACAAGTAAATCAAGTTGTTGAATAGCCATTTTAATTACTGGCACAGCGCGTATTGTATTATTATTGCTCCACTTCTTGTTCGGGAAGGGCGGGCGGTCGCTGTAAATTGTCAGTGACTGATAATTCTTCTTATTTTTCATGACGATGATGATGATTTGGTTAGGATCTAAGCTTCTAAGCAAATAAATATATGCGCATATTATTATTATAGAATAGAATAGCAGGTTTAGGTTTGCTCAGTCGGTGTCGTGTCTTTCTTTTGTTAGAAAATCAAACCGGTGAACTACATCGCACTATCTCTTCCTACTTGTTTACTCACGTCTTTTGATTTGTCACTGTCAAAAAATGATAGTAAATGTGTACTCTAGGCGGAATATCTTCCGTGACGTGAAGGCTCAAATGTAGCAAGACAGACAGTCAACTACAGACTACAGGGCAAGCCAAGGTCTCAAGAGATTACTGAGTCTGAGCCTTCCTTGTTGCAAAAGTTGCTTTACCCGACTAGCATTCCAATTTTTTCCCTTGGAGGATGTTTAAGAAGCATTCCGGATTTGGAAAGTATTTTTCACTTCAGTATTCACTATTTTATCATCCATTTTATATGAAGTTTGGGTTCCGTTTACTTACCTGCTTTGTACGAAAAGGCGACTCTGGCATAAAAAGCGTAAACGAAGAATTTGTTTGCTTGTGACTTGGACTTGACTCACTTGACACATGCACATTCCTCTTTTTGCAGAGAATGCGTCGCTTTTGGTGATGTGGATGTGATGAAAGTGGGTTGGTTTCGTTGGCTTGCTTTGCTAGATCTAGTGGAGTGAAGTAGATAGAAGATAGAATGAAAAGGGAGAAGTAAACCACTTTCTCCAGCCAGTTTCATGTCTGCTTTCACACGAAGTGAAAGGAGCTCATTGCTTGAGAAATGTGTGCCACCAATGCACCGGAACCAAGTCCACAAGTTGCTGAATACTTTTCGCAAGTAGAAAGACAATTCGCGTAGTCGTGTACGTGTGGTTTTGAATATTTTTTTGCAAGTTGATTTGTGAGTTTTCGTGTGGTGTTCTTATTTTTAACCATAAAAATAGTGAAAATGGATATTAATCAAAACAGAACGGAATTTTCTGTTGAATTTTCCTCTCCACTAAAATTAGTACCTTATCCTTGGTTGTCACATCCTGTGACGCTTATTATAATTTTTATGTGTGTGGTAGGAAACATATCGATTTTTGCGCTGGTTTGTTTGTCAAAAACTTTTCGAAGGTAAGATATAAAGCTCCAGGTGGTGGCCTTCATCAGTTTGGTTTTGGTTTTAATTACATTCATTATTAACAACGACTTCCCATTGAATCTAAATTACAGGCCTTCAAATTACCTCATTGCCAACTTGTGCGTTGCTTCTGTGTACTTCATTTCGGTTTTCACTTTCTACAATATCAGGAGTGATGGCGGATTCATGCATTTTTGGGGATATAGTCAAACAGTTTGCTCTACTTTGGGAGTGATTCAAAGTAATAATTATGTATTTTTATGCAAAAATCATCACAAATCTGTTCTTGACTGAAGTGATGTGATGATGTTCGTTCTTATTTGTTGAAAATATACAGGGTTATCTGTTCCAGTTGTGCCTTATAATATAATGTTAATATCCTTGGATCGAAGCAAGGCCGCCAGAAACCCTCTGGATCATGCTACGAATCGCACAATTATCACACAAATCGTGTGCATATGGTGTTTGGGGCTTGCTGTAACTTTACCAAGAGGTATCATCAATCAATATGATGAAAATTCATCAGGATCCTACAAATGTAAAAAGGTAAACGTGTACAACCGTTCCCTATTGAAAATAACTGTAGTGCTTTTTCTGAAATTTTAAAAATGAAATTAATTTTACATCATGAATCAGATACCACTTGGCGGGAGTGCCGTTTTTCAAACGATTTACGCAGTCTTAGTCCTGACGTTGGTGTACCTGATCCCCTTTTACATCTTGATTAAAGGTTCGTAAATTTTTTAAATTAATTTAAAAACATTTGCAAGTGCAATGGGGTTAGAACAGTGAAAGAATCTAGGGCACGAACGAACATCAAACAAAAAAGTTTAAAAATCGAACGACCTTCGTAATTATAACGAATTTAGAAGACGTGATCTTTCAATTTCCTCAGAATCCATTACTTTTTTGCTAAACACTACACGCTCTTTCGTAGGCGAATCAAAGGGATTATTGGTTAGGATTCGTAGGAGTATGATTAGTACATGGTCGCCAGCTGATGTTATTAAAAATATATGGTTCATGACTTTTGTCGACGAAGGCTGTTACTAGCACGCACTTAGGCAATGTGGAAAATGGATTGTGTAAGTCTTGAGTAGGTTTTAGTCTGTACGTACGCAGCACTTTCACTAATGAAAGCATTACATTGGGAAAGTAATTAATGTCTTTAGTATGCATAAACGATGCGCATTATATAGAGTATTATTATAGAGCATTATAGTCCTTATACAATTAGACTAGGCACGTTTTTCTATTTGCTTTCGCTATTAGTTTCGGGACTTTCGGCAACATTTGCAGGATGCCCCATATTGTAACTAAATTCATAGAGTTCTGAAACAGTCGCGTTTTGTTTTGGGCTTTTCGTTCTTGTGGTTTTCTCATAAAGTACAGAAGCCTTCTTTTCAATTATTAAGTTGATGGGAACTCAGTTTCAAAGCAAACACAAAGACAAAGATCTTAAGTTTGAGGTGTGCGTAGTAAACTTGATTGATGACGGGTATAAAAGCTGAATAATATATGTCGCAAACAAAGGTAGGATGGGATTATTTTTCTCGTGTTAAACCGAAGTCGTTTTTCGCTGCGTTATGTTGTTTTCACAAAAGCTGCTTCTTGTATGTCACTGTTATTGTGTTAAATTAATCCCACAAACTACGACGTTGAAGTTTAATAATAATTAAAATGAAGAGGGGCTAAAGATTATCCGTTTTGCCAAAACAAAACTCTATTAAGAAAGAAATTGCCAGAATATGAAAATAACAACCATACATATTTGCCATTCTCATTAATAAATATCAATCGAGTTTTTTCGTTATTGAATTGATAAACTAGTTCAGAACCAGAATCGTTTTCAACATAAAATTATTTATTCTCGAGTGGAAACACGATCGAGTGAAGCCTCCTTCTCGTTCTCGATAATAGCAGCAATAACTGCAAAAAATGGCTCTAATTTAAGAATATATGTAGCTCGTCCTCAATGAAGGACACGTTCAAGTACTACATCGATTGGTTTTTATTGTTGGTCATAAAAGTAACTGTCAACCGTCAACGCAGTTTGCAGACATCAATTCATATTCTTATCACATTGCCATTCACCATTTTTTGCATCTGCTGAAATGAAATGTTCCACTCAAAAGCCAGAACCATCCAATTTCAATGTCTCGTCGTTAATGTAAAATGTAGAATGTAGCTTTTGTTCAAAATCTCTAAATTATTTACTGTGATGTCTAATGTTATATAGGTGAAAGAAATGTTTTTAACTTGTGTTTCGTATACCTATTAAACTTTTCAGAATTCATCACATTGCGGTCGAAAATGAAGTTTCTGACGCTGAGTCAGGTAAGCAAACGTCATCCAATATCAAATATAACATAACCATGTCTAGTAGTACCTTCTATATATCATACCGCAGCCTGTATCATATCTGCTTGAGTAACTGTCAGACATTTGCTGATACTGAAAACCAATAACCAACACCACAATGAAGCCGCAGTTCCATTAGTTTCCAAAGAATGAGCCACACGAGCCTCCTAAAAAAATTGTTACAAACATTCAGTTCCAAAAAATATACTGATCGATATGGAACTCGCAGCAGATTATTATGCGTACGCAAAAAAAATGGTTGAGAATTTCTTGGAACTTATGATTATACAAAACCTGAAACAAATTCATTACATTGGAAATTGGAAGAGAGCAGATATATTTTTGCATATTGTGGAAGGGCAGACATTTGATTTTTTATGTATGTAAAGTAAAGTGGAATGCCATGTTTCCCCCCAATTTTTTTCCTACCAAATATATCCTCTTTTGCCGAGAGATAAAGCCAAGTCAATCAACAGCAGCATCATCCTTCAAGTTTTTATACTGTTTTTTTATTTCCTTCCAAAATTGAAACAGGTGGAACAGAAGAAGAGATTTCAGCACCGACTCCGTTTAATGCAAAACTCGTGTATCTTCACTGCAATTTTCATCACATGTTGGTTACCGCAAGGTGTATTTCAATTTCCTTTTGATCTCCCAACTGAAATGACGGAAAGATTTAGCCAATACTTACTATTGCCACGAGACGTTTCCAGACAAGTTGCTCTGCTCAACACATGCTTGAATCCAATTCTTCTGTTGTTGCTGAGCTTTGATGTAAGGGAGTACCTTGCTTCTTGCTCTCTCGTGTAATACCAAATACCAAATAAAACTTTTAGTGATTGTGTTTGGTTAGCCGAAAATTGCAAAAACATAGGATAACAACTGACAACTAACAACGCAACAACAAAGGTTTCTCTTTATAGTCACTAACACACTCAGATATTCTTCTCTCGTTGAAAGCAATTGAGACTTCAGTTGTTACTTTTAAAAAACCTGGGTTGGTTTGGTTTAGTTTGGTTTGGTGTACTCTCGCAACGCAGCGCAGTGCAACCACAACTCCAGAAATAATATAAATTCTGCACTCCACTTTCATTATACTAAACACAAAATGTATCTTCTCAATGTACCTATCCAATATAAAATATAGATAAAACGTACATGATGTACCTAAAAACTAGCTTAAGATGTGGATGGAAAACGGAAGACCATTTATTCGTTTTAGCCATAGGGAACAACAATTTACAAAGGAAGAGTAAAATATTTGATAGTAAATTAAGGTTAATGTTACTTCTGTATACAGATATCTTGATCATTCCAATTCTTATCGGTTTATATTGTAGTGCTTCAAAAGTGATAAACTATATGTACTATATTGATATTGTAACTCTCGATCTATTCCAAATTTCTTGATAGCTTACAGCATTCTATCTTAACTGTTATCTTAAACTTTAAACATAAAAATAATATGATTCAGGATATTTATATGGGTATAGCAAAACAAATATTATCGAATAAAATATTTTTGGATTGTCACAAATTCTTGTGTGTATACTGTATAGTGATGAATAACTGTGAATTAAAGTATAATTAATCATTCTCATCATATAGCCGTGTTTTTATTTCCAATGCATTAAGTACTTTTACTCATTCACTCGACCATCCCATTTCTACAGATATAAGATAACCAAGTCAAATTGTTGGTGGTGATAGAATTTTCCCAAATGTGAAAGCAGTTGCAGCTGAATAAATACAGAATGACACTTGAAAGTGAGTTGTAAACACTCACCGACTCTCCCAGCGTTTAATAGCATGTTCTTTTTACTATCAGTCAGCCAGTCAGTCAAGTCAGTGTTTATTGGCGAAAGAAAGTACTTGAAGTGAAGTTTATTGTTTGGGTTTTTTTTGCGATTGGGGCAAAGTGGTACCAGATACTTTTCACATCTATATATACATACTTCCCTCTCGTCTGGTTCTGGTGTGTTTAGCCATGATATTATTGTTACATTTTAAGCATATGGTTTATGGACGGAGTGATGAGACACATTCACACATATCTAGTTATGCCATACATACATAAAAGTATAAAAGCCGGTTCATTTATCAAGCTAAAAGTTGTGTTTCCCATAATTAATCACAACGATCAGTAACACGAGCCATTTTAATGACTCCCTAAGTACTAAAGCTAACTTTGTAGTAGCAGTACAAGTGTATCAAAATACACTGACAATTATGGAATACCAGGAATTCTGACTTGTGGAAAGTAACAAGTGATGTATGAAATCAATCGTCTGGTCTGCTCTCGTCTGGAATGCTCGGTGATGTTGAGGCAGTTTAAGCTTGTACTTTATGTCCAAAAACATATCAGACAATAAGCGAGGCAAGCATATAAACTTGCTTCATGATAGTGAAAGATGGATGAAACATGAAACTATGCTTCCGACAAATAACTCCAGCCAGCTTTTTGTCCCACCCATTACTCAAACAAAATGGGTTAATAATATTGATACAGTTCTAGTTTCGTCCTTCGTAATTTCCCTTACTTGTCAAGACCAAGACTTCGCTAAAGTGTTTTTATCTGATTTGATTTATTAACAAATACACCAAATAATTTACGTCAAACATTGAACAATGACATGGCACATTCACGCAACACAATAAATTATCTTAATACAATAATATTTTGAAGATAAACGTTTAAACGTTCATTTTATATTCAGATCAATCTGCAATAAATAAACTTCACAGATTATCTTTTATCTCATCAGATCAAAAATCCCAGTCCGGTTGGCATCTTCCGATTATACTATAAAAGCTTCCAGGTGGACACGCATTCCTTATGATGGCTCGACCTTCAATTTCTCTTCCAGGAATCCCACATTTTGGAACGGTGTTCCCAACATTAAACAAAACTAGTTCCCCCACCTCACAATATTCTGCGGATTCTTTGTTTAACTGAACACACGCACCATTTCCATTCAGCGGTACCCAAACAGCAACAGCATTCTCACCACTATCCGAATTGCTTTTGGATGAGGTTACGGTGGAACTTTCCACCCAAAGTTCCGGTGTAATAAGCTTTGATCTACGTCTACTACTCCTAGGAACCCCGGCAGATTTCATGATGATTTTATTCTCTGATGAAGAAGAAGAAGAGCACCTCCGTTTCTCACACAAAGCCTTTTTCTCCTTTGAACTGAGGACCAGCCATTCCCCGTCTTTGCAATAGCTCTGCAAAATGTAATAAAAGTTAGCTGATTAGACAAAAAGGTACTGCTCTGGAATAATAAGTTATTTTGAACGGATTACTTTTAAATGAGCTCATTTAAATTCAAAGCGAAAAGTAAAATATCCAAAGATGATATAAAAGAGTAGCTGTAACGGCCTTAAAATTTTCTGGAAGATTACTTTTTGATGAAGTAATGATAATGTAGCAATAATAGCAATAGCAATGGATGCCAACTTTTTCGATAACGAAAATCATAGCAAAAAAATCGCAATTTCCTCATGTTTCTTTCGTTGCATGTGCCAAAAAATACAACAACACAAATACTAACCTGTTCGTATAATGGATAGCAAGCATTTGTTTCCAGATGAAACACGAAGGGAGTTGGAGTTGCCCTCCCAATTTGTTTTTCTTCTCGTTTCCGGATTTTATTTTCATAGTCACATTCACAAAACCCGTAGGAACCACTATCGATTTCTGCCACGAATATCATATTTCTTCCACAGTGTGCTTTCGTTCCAACTTCTCCACACTTTCCTGCGTGCAAGTCATAACGAACCTTTGGGGGGCTGGAGCTAGTCTTTCCATCGTCTGGAGAATTAAATGAGGAGCAGAGAGCGTTTCTGGAAATATGGTGAAAGAAAAAAAGAAACGGATTGAAAAAAATATTCGTATTCATGGGTGGGAGTATGTAGCAAGTATATCTTGCTCAATTTATATTCCCCTCCAACTATATCTCCATTAATTAAATTAAACATTTTATTACAATTTGAGAGCTCATTTTTATTATGCTCGTTATCAATGAACCCAACTAATTAAAACTTTTATTATTATTCATTCTGTGCCCTGGTTCTGTGTGTGGGTTTATGAGCTGATGAGATGAAACTTTGACTGGACTCATATTATAATTAATCATTTATCGTAGGTTTATAGCAGCGTAAAAAGGAGACATTGAAGCATATCCTTACCTCAACTCTTCATCCTCATTCTTTTTTCCTTTGGGTGGTGAGCTAGGGTCTACTTCTGGCTCACCTTCTCCACTCGTTGAGTCCGCGTGGATAACTTCACTAGAAAGAGTCTCTTCTTCGGAATAAGAGCTAATTAAATCTTTGTTGATAACTTCGTCTGGAGATGCAGATTCTGGTATTGAACCACCACCAGAATTACGAGATGATGAAGGAAAGGAACTCCTTGGCTTGGGATTTAGCTTAGGTTGACTAGCTAGCAAAACTTTACTGAGCTTGAGCTCAAGCTCCTCCGTGTTTGCATGCTGCTCTCGTTGTTTGTTAATATTTTCAGACAATGAGGAGGTTGGGAAGAGTAGGTCACCAACAAATGAACTTTCTTCCAAAGTGGATGGAAATCTAAACGACTTTGATGCTGGAACAAATCTAGCGTGCACCATCAAATTGCTTCTATTTGTAATCTCGATGAAAAACGTGAGATACAAGAGGACACAAAATAATTTACAACTCCAAACTAGTTTTCTTATGTCAGCCATGATGTGAAGACATACAACATACAAAACTTTATTTATTGAGGTGGAGGTTTGCTTGCTTGTGATGTGATCTATTGCACAATAATTCAATGAAAACTACAAAGCTTTTCTGTTTTCAAATAGAAACCAAAACTATAAGATTTAATATTATTGAGATAAAAGCGCACTTCTTATCTTGACTGAGACAAAGCGTTGACTGAAATACCGGAGTAATTGTTGCCATTCTTTTATATGAAATGCATGATATTATTCACAAGGCTTGTTTTAAAAAGGAGTTGTAGAAGTTGCAACCAAACCACGATGATTATGTTATGATTTAGTGTCGTCCATATCCATATGGTTAAGCATTGTTAGCAATGAACAAGCAAAATTGTAATAATTATGCAAAAAAAATACAAACTAACGAGCATAGTAAACTATATGAATGAGGTAGCATCTTTTGTTGTAATTTAAGAAATAAGTTGACACCTAAGTACTGCAGTAATGTAATTATATACGCAGGTTGACTACGTTGTCACGATTCACAATGTATTACATTATGATTGCAATTGGAGTTTTACTTGACTCGAGCACAACAACAGTTATTGACGTTGCAAGATAATATATACGTTTTGCTAAGCTAAAGGGTGCTTCTTATTGAAGGCTGCTCAGAACCAACGTAATGGACACTTACGGTTATTACTGTTAGACATAGTCAATAGTACAACTTATCAGTCAACATGTCATGTTGCAGTTGTTGTAGTGGTCCTTGAGATTTTCCTTGCGTGTGCATCAATGGTGCTCTCAGTTCTTTGTATATCTAGGTTTGCTGAAAATCGTGCATATTATATTACGCTAAAGAATTATTGTAATTAGTCAGAATGGATGACGAAAAACGAACAGGATGTAACAATAAGTAACAAGACAACAAGTGTTTTTGTCAATATGATTTTGCATAAATGGTGGAACGTGGAACTCTGCTTCTGCTTGCAATATATTATGCAGGTATGTAAATTCTCGCGAGAATATTCTGCAAGATAAGATCGATCATTGCATAGGAATTTGTAGCAAAATTCCTTCGTATTCCGTTTCCACATTTTAATTCCACAGACACAACATTATTGGGCAGTGTAATAAAATAAACGTTATATTTTTACACGGTCAAGTTCATAGTGCATGAAGATGCAATATAGCCATTTGGCTCTTCCCATTGATGCAATCTGAAATGAATGACGCATTTGTTTGTATGCATTTTTTCTCACGCTAAAAACATAATGCTACTGTTTATATGCACGCCTTGATGACACGTTTAGTAAATTCATTAGAACTCATCGTACTTTTAACTGAATTTTTAGATAGCTGTACAATTTATTTTAAGCTCTATTTTATGCACATCTTTACATGGAAAACCATGAAAACTTAGGTTTTGGATTGCGCTTGGTTTTGGTTTGGTACTTTTAATTCTAATGACAAGCAATTTCCAGTGATTCAACATTCAACTAGCATGCGTTAACAAAACAAACAGAACAGGCTCATTCGCATTCCATGGAATTCTCTTCTGAACCTTGTACTTTGCACCTAAAACAGGACAGAAGCTGCTTTGAGCCAACGTCAGCGTCAGCATTCACCAAAGCACCCTTCCACTTTCATCTTTCACTATTCATGTTAAGGTTTAAAGTAAGTCATCTCATAATCCGACCTTCAATTATTCACCCTGTGGAAAACGTTTTTGCATATTTGTGTTAATCAAAAAACATGTGATTCATATCAAGAATGGTGCGCTGGTCAAAGGGACAAATTCAGCAAAAGATCAAGAGGCAACTCCATGAGTAGGAATTCCCAGTTACTTTTGCACGTTTTCTGCCTCCAAATCCACGTTTTCATGTAAACTGGTCTTGCATTAAAGGTCAAAGTTAAATATGTAGCGACAAATTCTTGTTAAATCTCATGATGCGTAATACGAGCAAAATGGTAGCATATGACTGAGGCTGCTTCATCATGGAATTCTTTGAATTTTAATATTTGTTTAAATTGCATTCTTTTCTGGAAGATAGGCAGCCAAGTCACCAAAAACATTTTGATAATTTGAAGGCTGCATCCCTTTCCCCTTCCTTTTAATGTTGCTCCCAATATGCTTCAATTCATGGGCAATGATAAAATACGGGGATGTTGAGAAACTTGGGTTTTTATCCCATTCTCCAGGATGAGGAGGAGGTGAATCCCTCATCTTATTCATATTTTTCTCTTTCTCTGATCTCACAAAAGTTTCTTTGACAATCGATTTTGTGTTATTTGTTGTTGTTCTTTCATTTTTCTCTTTATCATAATCCAACTCGGTGACTTTTCCAGCCAGTCTCTTCTCCCGAGCTTTCTTCCATAATCCAGTAAACTTACTGGTGATTTCCTGCACAATGTGCCTTTTCCGCCGACGGCGACACCAGAATCGAAGCGTAAGGAAATAGATTACTTCCATTAGGGAGAGACCAGAGAATCCCAGACATAATCCTAGCAGTCCACCTGTGTTTGCTGGAGTTGGATTGTGGAAAAAGAATAACAAAAGGAATTATTTCGCATAGTCAACTCAACTCAACATCAACATTAAATTTAGCAGAAGCTTGAGCACGATGTGATGTGGGATGGTTTTTATGAAGGTCATTTTGATGTATGATGGTTTGGCGCTTGGCAGCAGCGGCGTGACAAGACAAGACACGACACGACATGATGCGGTTTTGTGGAATGGAAATGGAAGCTAAAGCAAAACATAATAGATGCTCGAAACAAACAGGGAAGTTGTAACTCAAAACGGCGTGTCCCTAATGGAACTGGTTGTATGAATACGACGTCGTATATAAAATGATAAAAATGGTATTAAATAAAATTTCATGTAGGTTGGCATACGTCGCGTTACATTGTAGGATTTAAACCCTTGGGAATTGTTAGCTTATAGGAAAAGGGGAGGGGAAGAGCTAGAATTCTGGAGAATCCAGACACATTTCATTTGTCTCCCTGTAAATTAGACAGGTTTTGATGTATGAAGTAATATTTATTATATTAACCCAACCCACCTATCAAATCTGTCTGTCCATATAATTCTTTGCGGACTCGTGCGTACGTGGATTCTTGCCCGAAATATACGTGAACAATGGAAACATTTTGGGTTGACCTAGAAAAATACATTTTAAGTAGAATTACAAATGACAAGGTATTTTCTTCTTGATGCGTAATTAATTACAAAATAAATCATTGATGTTTATGACCCTGAACTGGAATGGAATGGAAGCATTAATTGTTTATTTACCAAGACCAGACCACTTACCAAGAAGCAGATACGTTTGCATCATCAACCCAGATATCCTCTGTCTTATGAATGTTGGACAGTGATGTATCTATTTGATACTCAATTTCTGTGCAAAGTGGGAGACAATCACTACATATGCTTTTCAGGCCAAATCGATACGCACGTTCTAAACATTATGAAATATATAAAATTAGGATACAAAAAGCAAAACAAATGGATGTCATATTGAATTTAAATTTTGGAGTTTAGGGCAATCCATAATTCATATCTTCCAAAAAGCACACAATTATCAAGTCCTTACTTTTTACAGCTTCAGCGCATTCAAAGTTCTGTGGACCACATAACCGGAACCCTGGCTTCCCTGTGCATTAAAATTGTAGAAATTAGGAAGCTTTTGTTTACCAATGTTTATGCTCTGCATAGCTTGCTCGTGAACTGAGCAGTAGTATCAGTAGTGTATTAAGCAATTATCATTTATTTTGTAAATATTTGATACTTGACTTACGAGGCATGAAGTATCGGACGCAGGAGCAATTTGCAAATGTCAAATTTGCTAGACCTGCAGCATAAAAATGAAATGAAATTGATAAGCAAGTATATAATATTGCGTTCATATAAATAACTTTTCCTTACATTCATCCACGCAGTTATTGGAAGTGTAGTAGTTGTAGTAGTGAAGTGTTTTCTGGAAGGACATAAAAAAAAGGTTCTCTAAACTCTCCAGGAAACGGAATGTACTTGGAACTTGAATGATATTAAGCAACAGGAATTTTCTCCCAGCACGCATATTATTCCTAAAGCGTATGCTCATGGGAAAGATATTTTTTTTGCAAAATTAAATCAAGTCGATAACGTATTATCAGTATCACATACCTCTCCCTGAAAGATATACGAATCGTGATGTTTTTAAGCTGAATTTGATCGATCTATGAAAAATACAAATCTAAAAACGACACAATATGACATGCTATTCAATACATAGTCCATAAAATAAAGTATAATTTGAAACACAGTTGTCGTCTGACACAGGCCTAGCCTGACTTGTATATTTCATAGCACAGTCAAATTCAGTTTAAAAGTTTGAGATTTTCCATGCCTTGAAGTAACATTGTCGTTTTTCCTACAGAAAAGGGAAAAAGAATACAATGAAATTGATCGAGTAGTAGGTCTTCTTTTTACTTGCCATTTCTTTTTGGCAAACCTGAAGCAAATGCGATTTTTTTTGTTGTAAAATTGAGAATCCATACCAAAGGAACTCTGTTCAATCCCGCTCCTGCCATATTGATTTCTGATCTTACTGATACAAATGTTTCCGAATCCGGCTAAGCATGAAATATAAATGCATACATCATCATCGATGAGGAAAAAATAAAAGTCAACAGGAAATAATATATGGTTGAATGATCAAGTACTCAAGTAGGAATAAGCGCATTCATCCAAGGATGGGGATCGCGGATCCAATTTGCATTAGATGCAAGTTGGAAATTAGAAGCTTTTACATTTTGATTATTCATGAAACACAAAATGCTTTGAAATTTTGAAAGCTTTGGAAAAAACATTCATTCGTGAGGAAAGTTCCACTTTTGTATAAGTGCAATTCCGTTGAAAAGGAAACTTTTGAAACAAAATAATACAAGAGATGGTAGATCCAAAATTCGGATTTTGATAAACGAATAGAAATTTCGTGTTTCTAAAAAGCAAAAACTCAACCTGGATTGCATGGCCGTAGTCCAGAACATGGGGAAAATCCATTGGTTGATGTACTGCCAGCTTGCATAGAAATTAGATAACCATGAAATGGAAACCCATACCTCATATCATGCTCATCATTATTTTTTTGTACTTTTGTATTTTTAGAAGGAAATTATTATGCAATGTTGGAAAAGTTTGAAGGACTACTAACCCTAAATCCTATACTGTTGGAAGTTGCTGCATGTAAATAAAAATAAAAGTAAATGGTTAGTGCATTTGCTCATGAAATGTTCTTTTTTTTGTAATCCACAGTAATTTTAGCTGTAATTTTATGGTGGGGATAACTTTTTCCCGTCAATGTGTCTGTCCTCTGATGTCAGTACAGTGGAAAGAAGTCAGTTTTTTGACAATCTCATTTTTCCAAATGTTTTTGTAACTGACAGATGGATTATAAGCTCACCACAAAAGTACTCATCAAGAGCCGGATCAACCAAAATGCTCAACCCGGAAGCTTTCCCTGCTTTAAGTTGTCGTCTCGGGAATTCCAAATCTTCATTCGAATGTGAAAATCCCCAATCCTCTTCTTGATCCCATGCCGCCCAAGCATCCACTGTTGCTTCTTTATCCCTAGAATCATTAGTGAATCGATGGAGCAACGTTCCAGGAACCATATTGAATGTGCAACCTACACAAAAGTCAGAGGAGTATAATTTTCATCGAAAAAGAAGCAAGTTTATATGGATTCCCAAATCTCTTAATGAAAATTCCTGGAAACTAGGTAGTTTTTCTCAAGGGTTAATCTAATATTTGCCAGTATTTGTTAAAAATTATTACATTTCCCAAAATCCGTCTCAATCGGCCGAAAGAGATCCTTACAATTCCGTACTTCTCCCTTCCAAACACACAATTTGATCATGTCGGAACATAATTGAGATGACTGAAAAGGAAATGAAAAATTAATTAATTTTTTTACTTCAACTTTCAACAAAAGCTACAAGGTAAGTAGTAGGTAGGTAGGAAGGTGTATGTATCTATATCGTTTCGCTACTTCTCTCAAAAACTTTTCAACAGATCCATCCAACGCATCTTCCACTTCCTTAGTTAAATCCAATAACGTTTGATCCACTGCCCCCATTTTTGAGGAATACTTGAAGATTTTTGAGAATGGTTTAGGCGTACTGCAAATGTGATCCAGAAAGTAAAGATTTTTTAGGGCAGAGAGAGCCGTCACGTTTGTCAATGTCGCGTGCTGTGCCTGACTAGAAAGAATTAATTAACCGGTCCAATACTTTTTAGTAATTTAGCAAAATCCAAAATGCATTGGGAATTTAAAACGTTAGTTCTTACCTGATGTAACCTTCTGCTTTAGACTTCAGCACCTTATTCATGTTACCTATTTATTTTGTTCCAATGAAAAAATCATTCGAAATAATTTTTCTCAAGAATTTTTCAAGTCAAGGATGAAATATCAAAAGAAGAATGAAATAAAAGATTAACATTATTCCAATTTATTTAATTTCCTCATGTGGATAGAGCTTACATATTGTAACAGCAGGGAATGGGATCATATCTATTGAAGTTTCAAACGGCTGAAATGAGACAATCACAGGATTGAGTTGATACTTTCTCCAAACGTCGGATATCAAATAAGCTGCAGCTAGGGCTCCAATTGTGAAAGCGAATAGCCAGAAAATTCTATGGAAAATCATAATAAAAAATAATTCTTGGAAGGAAACTCGTGTAATATTACAATTCAAACACGTTGTGATTCCAAGAAGTTGGATGGTGGATTGGAAGTGGTATGATGCAAGATGGGATTCTCAATTGAAATATGAATCTAGTAAATTGACACTGTGTCGATAGATTTTATGCCTATTTATGCAAATAGTTACATGAGATTCGTCCTTCATGTTCTTGACATTGGTTTGGTTGAGTAATATAACATTATTATTTACTTTCTCAACAGCTTACAAATAATATGATAGAGAAAGTTTATTTTTTGGTTTCTTAGAAAGACACGCGCTGTATAATCTACTTTAGTTCTTGCTCATTTTCATTTCATTTCCATGTAATTCAATATTCATATATAGAATGCTTGCAAGCTTTTGCTTTACTTTGCTTTAATTTACCTCTCTGTTAGATGTCTTTGAGGTTGCGAAATATACTTGAGTCCGTGGAGGCTCGTGTCTCTGCAAAAATCCAAGGGCAAGCTTTCTCTTGGAGGCTCCCACCAACAAACTCGACTGCTGCAAAAACATCCTTTCTGCTGATTTTGCTGGGTGGTGTTTCCAGCTTCTTCATCATCAACACGATTCTCAGTTGTTGGCGCTGGTTTTACTTTGTAAAAGCTTTCATACAAGTTTTTCTTAGTTTTGAAGTTCGCTTCTAAGGTATGTTGATAGAGTTTGCTATCATTAGTATTTTGAAAGGGAGAACTTTCCAGGAAACTTTGGGTGGTCTTCATTGATTTTTCAATTCTCACCTTTTATATTATATGATATTATAGCTTTTAATGAAATACTGGCGACTCTTTTGTGAAAGTTGGATTGGATTGGATTGACGGTGAAAGGTGCTGCTTGTTGGATTTTGATTGCTAGCAACTAACTAACAACCTTTTACCTCTTTTCTAAAACAATCTCAACAGACTTGAGTTGAGTGGGAAAAAGGTGCACTTTAGAATGTTGGGTAATTCGTGCGGACAAAATGTTTTAATGGAATACAAGAAGTTGGTAGAATTTTGTTGAATTTAAAACAAGACATGTCATAATCTAGAAGCTTTCCAAGAACTTCATGTAATCCATTATTTGCATACCAGTTGCGTTGAAATAATATGCATGCGAATTGCGAATGCTCTTGTTCACACGAGCAGAATAAAATTGTAACTATTCCGTGAACTTATCCTGTTATGTGAAATTTACATAAATTTTTCCTAAACAGGGTCTTTTATGAGATGTCATGATTTCCCATAATTGCAAAATACGGGGATTCATGCAATGTATTACACATTATTATTACATGACATCCAGTGCTGAAGAAATTGATGCATAATTAACTTGAGGAATAAATTCAACTGAAAATTAACAATAATCAATCCATTTTAAGGCCAAAAGTATGATGGCCATGAATGTTTATTGAATGCGTGTATGCATTGATTACAAAGTATGTAACTTTTAATTTGGTGATGTTAAACATACTTACTTTTAATGCAGCCACCGTCCTTTTACATAATTTATAATGTAAATTAAATTTTTAATGAAACCACCATAAAACCAAATCTTTTTTATGACGAATTTTTACCACCTGACGTATGAAATGGAATGTGTTTTATACGTATTTTATTGCTGCTATTGAACAAACACGCAACTTAAAAATATTGAATGATTAATAAGTACAACTGTCAGTTGTTAGCTTAATATTTTTTAAATTAATTTATCTTTCTTTGAATGTTTTGCATGATTGCACCAGGAAAATTATATTCCTTATCGGATGGCGTAGAATTAAGCCTCTTCTTGATCATCGGGATCATCCTCTTCAGAATCTTCTTCTAAATCGTCTTGTTTTATTATTTTATGGGTAGTTTCAGCACTGGATTTGGAAGAACCTCTGGTGAAAGTTTGGGTTTCAGGAAGGTCTGGTTCAGGCCTTGTTGTTTCTGATTCAGGCGCAGTAGTTGTGTTAGTATTTTCTTTTTCCGGGTGACGTTGTTGAAAAATAGAGTCCTTCGATTCACATACTGCTCTGCAGGCTCTAATGTCCTCGAACTGGTTTCCATTTCCACCGCAGCCACTAAAACTGATTAAAAAATATTTCCGTATTTTATAAGTTTCCGGTTTATTTAAAATAATTTCTTTTATGAGTTTTTGTGCTAATAATTTATTTGAACTTACTTGAACGGCTGGCATTTGCGTGTTTTCATGTTATAATAGTAGCGGGGAATTTCCCCCTTACATTTGCCAACTTCCAAGAGCATCATGCAAGGGTGTACTAGGGTTCGGCTGATAATCCTTCTTATTAAATCTTCCCCGGTTATTAATGTGGGGGATTGTGGGGTAGTCGATTCGTTGCCAGTCACCAAGGCAGCAAAAAATGTAAGCATAAATATAGCAGCTTTAAAATCCATTTCCGATTTTTAGGTTTACACTAAACTGTAAGGAAGGTTTCTAAGAGAAACTTTAAAATTGCAAGAAGAGTTTGTGGTTGCTAGCGGTATTTTGGATAAATTTGTTGTGCAATTTGTTGTGCTTTGTGCCTGTGAATAAATTTTAGATAGTTATTAGCTAAAACTTGTGTATTTGGGTAGCTAAAAAAGGATGAATGGGGAAATGTTTGGTTGTAACAAAGAAACTGTTATTGTTATAAAGTCGTGACTTCACTTGGGATGTCACAAGCGAGTTTTTTATGCTAACAAATTTCTAATTTTGGTAGAGCTCAGAGGAAAACTGTGTTGAAGTGTTGGAAGGTAGCCTTAGACTAATGTAAAACTTTCAGAAACTGATGGATCACAGGTCTAGCTAATTACTTTAGTTTTTAGATTAATTGATTTTTATGAAAGTATGGCTATGTTTTCACCAGCTTGAAAGAAATAAATTGCTGGTAAGCATGCCTAGAAACGTCGCTGGACGACGTAAATGGGAGAATAAGAATACTGGGTGATGAATAGGATTTCTGGGCGATGAATGGGGCTATTTTTGATTATTCGCGCTAAAAAAAATTTAAAACTACATAAAATACTATTCGTAGAGCATTACCACAATATGGAATCGATTCAGCACACCAGACCCTCTAAATACTGACTTTCAGCCAAATCGATGGATTTTTGAATATTCGCGCCCATAACTTTCAAACGCTTTGACCGATTTGGCTGAAAAGCAATACCAGGCAAGCTCTTGAGGTGTACTACCTATGTGCCAAATTTGGTGGAAATCGGTCAACGTATGTCGACAGGAGAGTGGTGACAGACGGACAGACAGACGGACAAACTTAGTTAAGTTATATGTAACTCTGCTGAATGGGATTCAGCGACGTAATAAGATCATAAAAATGTCATTGTGTAGCTGGAAAAATATGAAGAATACAATAGAACAAAGGAGTGAAATTTTAGTGACGTATTGGCAATAGAAAACAATAGAAATATAGAGGACTGAAGAACAAAATTAAAAGATTTTTTTTTAGAAATTTTGGAATCGAGGTTGAATGAAATATTTCAAGCCGATTTCACTTATGACGCGTTTCCAATATAAAAATAAGAATTTCTGTACCAACTTACCAACCAGTTTCCAAGTATTCCAATAGATATTCCAGATAATATGATATATGATTTTGACCTTTGATGTCAAACCTTTGACCCATCGAATGCAACAAATCACTCCGTGTGCTGACGAGCTTAAAGGACTGGTGGCTTTTGAAAATTATATTTTGAGTCTGAAGGCAACTAAGCAGCGTCAAACGCTGGTGACAGATTTTTTAAAGTCATAATGACTGTCGAATTAGGGGTGTGGCATTTGTTTGCACGTTGCGTTAACACATGTTTAATTAATTTTGTTTTATGAGACCTTAATAAATTATTAATTTTGATATTTTCATTAAAGCTGACTGTAGATATATTTGACATTTTATAAATAATAATTATTATGTACATAATATAAAATATAAAACATATTTGCACAGATTTGAAGTGTTTTTTATGAAATCGCTCCATATCATCGGTTTCAGTCAAAATCCCAGTCTGGTTGACAATGTCCCACAATATCCAAATAGGATCCGGGTGAGCACTGAAGAGACGGCACTTCCCCTAAGAATCTGACAGATGGTATTTCCGGCAGAGGTAAAGCTTCCATTCCACAATTAGGATATAATTCCAAAGGCCACCGGAACGTTATAACTTCCCCCTTCTTTTTACAAAATTGCTGGTTAGGCTGATTAAGTTTTACGCAAGGGCCGACTCCCCAAAGTGGCACGTATTCCGGTTCCATATCTCGTGCAGCTAATGGTGACCCTCCAAATTTGGAACGTCCAGCGTTATAACATGTGTTGTTGGTACAAATACCTTGCCGATCTGCCTTTCTCATTTCCAGCCATTCTCCAGCAGAACAATAAGCCTTTGAAAAGAAAGAAATGCTTTAAGTTAATTACTAATTTCTTAGTGAAATAAAAAAAACAAGCAAGCATGAGGATTTATTCCCTTGTGACATGTTGCAATGTACTTAAAGTGGGTTTCCAGAGAACTGATGGATATATCAAAAAAATGTTGCAACCAAAAGTGATCTTTTGCCTCCGCTTCAAGCCCAACACAATTCTGCTTTTATATGAAGCCAACAAAACCAAACTAAACCACCAGAGAGAAACGTAACGAGCTTCACGTCATCATGATCATGTCATTTCTTTCATTATCACTCTGGTGTAGTGTGCAATTCCTAATTTACAAGGTTGCTCAGCTTGTTCCCAAAAAAATACAATTTTTTTCCATAAAAAATCCACTTTTCGTTCTAGCTTTGGCTTTGTTACTTTCTTTTGTTCATTTAACCAACTTTCATTTCCAAAAGTCAAAAGAAAGAAACAGGAAGAGTCTGGTGAGTTGGCGTTGGCAGTCGACTTCGACTGTTTGAAATTGTATTCCGACAAAAGGCAGTCAGGTCAATACTGACAGTGAGAAATAAAAATAGGTATAATGCAATTCTCTGCAGTCTGTGTGCTAAAATAATACCTGCTGATAAATGAAGTAGCATCTGTCCGTTTCCGCATGGTAGAGCAACGGGACTGGAGTAGCGTAGTTGCAGTCACAATGTCCATACACCAAATTTCCCGTGTAGCTGTAGAATATCATGTTTTTCCCACAGTGAGCTTGTTGTCCAACTGGTGAACATACTTTGGCATCTAGGTCGAATCGATAGCCTCGGGAGGAAGTTGCATTGGGACAAAGTTTCGTTCTGAAAAGGACAACAGGTTTTAAGCATGATAACTCTATCTTTTTACTACAATCACTCGAAGCCTGCCTGAATGCCGATCTGCGTATTCTAAAATTCAATTCGATTTTAATTAATTTACTAGCGGCGTTGTGCTATGCTATAAGCAAGAAACTATTTAGCTAGACTCATAAGCTACCTACTCTATTAATTTTCTAATTACAATAATGGAGTCCACCATAGGATACTGAATGTGTCATGTATTTGTAAATAATTAGTTTAATTGGATGTTTAAATTTTCTATAAAAATATAGTTTACCGAATTTCATCCTCTGAAAGAGAGTTTTGAGTGCGGACAACGTCTGGTTTGCAAGTAGTAATAATCACTGTAGGTTTTGCGGTGGTTGGAGTTGGAGGTGTTGTTGTCGTCCTACTAGTTGTAGTTGTAGGAATTGTCGTTGTTGTTGTCGTTGTCATTGTGGCTTGTGGAGTTCTCACAACTGCGGCTTTCATTTTTCCAAATAAATTTTGTGCCTGTCTCCTCGTATTACTCGCCGTCTCTTCAATCTTCCTTCCCACAGCTTCCAATTCAAATACAAATGGTGAGGTTGAAGCACAATGAGACTGAATCACAATAGCTAACACCATCAATAGAAAAATAGCCCTCATTTTGAGAACTGAAACTGTAACCGAACTTAGGAAATACGCAAACTTTTATAATGAGATCGAGATGAGACTCCTCCAAAATTTCAGTTTCGTTCAGTTTTATTATAAATATCAGCATCAGACAAAGAGCCTTCAAACAGAAATGAGAAATAATGAAGTAGATGTTTCAGCATTTATAAGCATTCCTCAGAGGATATTTTTGAAGGTTCTCAAATAAGAAGCTTTAGAAACGGCGTTGCGTTGTATTACATTGCATTGTAAAAATGATTCATTGTGCGTCATAGGATCAAGTTTATTTCCTCTGATGAATGAATGAATGAATGAGAGAACCTTTTTGTTCTTGGGATGAGGGTGCTACGTAAGAACGCTTTAAAACGGAAATGTGAGGCTGAACAGTACACAACAGAACAAGTGACGGATGGGATACATACACATGCGTATAATTCCCTAAGCTGATACTAAACATAATTATTGGATGTTTCGCAAAATTTTTGGAGAGAGGGTTTCAAGTGGTTTTGTTTTGTTATGTCATCATGATGATATTATTCATGACCATCATGGAATTTCTTGGATCTTTCCTTGGTGAGGGTAGATGAGAATTAGGTCTGTAATCACAAGATATTAAACAGGAACGTGCTAATTACTTTCGGCAACTCTGAATGATGCGAGCCACATGCCATTATTCCACTCCACCATTATATTACCAAGAAAAGAAGTTCAGGGTAGTAAAGCAATATTATAATACGCAGAGCAATTTCAAGGGGGAGGATAAATGATGAAGTATGGAAACTTGAGACAATTTCAAGGTAGCTTAAAAAGATTGGATTTTGGGTGGTCTGGTCGTTTCATAAAAATAAGTCCTGGAAATAAAGTTCTAGAAGTATATAAATGTGTGTTTTTATTCTTGGTTTATTCAGTTTTCATTTTTTCTTTTCAAAACAAAAAAGTTCATCAGAATATTTTAATCTGATAAAGTATTAAAGGTTAAACAATATTTTTTTTGTTCAGCAAAAAATACACACAAAAACACTTTCAACAGCTAACTTCATTTCATAAATAATTTTAAGTTGTTTTCGATTTACGATTTCATATTATGATATGATGATGATGGTGAGCAACGTGTTAGATAAAAGTAATAATATTTATCATATAAAGTATGAGCTAGAGTTCGAGATGACACAATCACTTTGGTTAAATGATTGATGAGACCCAGAGATAGTATTAAGAAATTGAAATAAAAAACGGTACAAAGATCCGAGTAAACTTCGCCATCAAGTTTGTTGCCTTATTTTCTTGTGTTGCGAACGTTGTTCTCTCATCCTTGGAAAGAAGTGATGATGATTTTCAATCTAATATCATTCATGAATGTTGAATAAGCTCTGTTTTGTTTCGATCACGTACCACATGGCTTTACTCCGTAATATCCTTAAGAAAACGACAAAGAATATATATAAATTATAAATAGGACTAAAATAGTTTGTAAACTTAATATTGCTTTATATTTATATACATGCATTAGTAGAAAAAGAGGCTTTAGGAAGAAGGACCAAAAGAAACCTTAGTATTGGTCGGCCTGCATTTCCCAAGTCGATCTCTCCTCGTTCCTGCTCTGCACTTGAAGCTTCCTTTCACACCAAGGTCATATTCTTGTGTTAACGGCAAGTCAGAGGAGCACATTGGAATCCCCTTGTCTGCATCTATCGTTATTTCATGAGGGCTCGGACAAACATCCGGGTCGGATTGAAGGAGCCGAACGCACTTATTTTTTAAGAGAACTACAGGATGCTCTTCATTTGCGCTGGGAGTTCCACTCTCAATTTGTTTTTGACAGTTGTTTGGAACGCAGGTTGGAGTTGGAATGCTGGAATTGTTGTCAAGAATGAGCCATTCTTTGGTAGAGCAAAATGCCTTTATAAAATTAAAAATGAAAGTTACAATTTAATCTAATATGTAGGTGCTCCTGCAATAACTTTGGTATTGTAAAAAAAATAGACCAAAACTAATTCATTACCTGTTGATAAGTTTTAAAGCATTGATTACTAGAAACATCATATACATAAACCGTACTGTGATTAACTTCCGGACAGTCACAATCACAATAAATTTTATCAACGGGATACAAAATCATAGAGTCCGGACAGGGTCCTTGCTGCCTCGGTTTTGTAGGCCAACATGATCCCGTTTCATTGTAATAGTACTGATATTTCTCGCATAATCTCCCACTACTTGTTGTATTTGAATTTGGATTTGTGGTTGTTATTTCTGGACTAAAAACACATTAGTAATTCTGTAAAGGCTCAGTCAGATCAAATAAAACCAGACAAAACTTACATAATATAACAAAACACAGAGATATGCTGACAACTCTTACCTTTCAGGAAATAACAGTTGAATTGGCACTGCATGAACTGCAAACCCACTAAGAATTAGTAACTCGATGATGATGATAACTATGCTGCTGAAAAATACCAGCCTGCTTCCAATAATTGTGAAACATTTCATTTTGGCTTGGTTGGTTTATGGGAGTCTGTGGAATCCGGCTATTGAACTTGTGGGGCTGAGCTGCTAAACTAAAGCAGCTATAATAATCCTCACCAGGCGAGACAAAGCGACCTTTATCCTTTCCATCGTTTCAGTAGAAGAAAAGGGAACGCAGCAAGTGTATCCTCAAAATGGATTTATTCTCACGTCAGACGTGGTTGGTAGTAAAAAGATTAGCAACAATGTAATGGGATCTCCTATAATCTTCTTTTGCTTTTATTACCTGTGGATAGGTAGTCATATTCATAAAATAGTATTACGACGTGGGAAATGATAAATGATATGTAGAATATGTAGATACCAAAACCAAAACCAGATACAAAAAAATTATTTAATCACAGGGGCAAATGTAATATTTGTACCTGAGTTCTTAATTTGCAGCAGTCGACTAGTAGTAGAGACGCTGTACTGCTCTCTTGTAGAATTCAGTCAGTCCCGTTTCCCTCGATCAGAAAATGAAGGAGATATTAAAAGGTACGTGTTGTAGGTTGTAGGTAAGGTGCTTAATTTGATATATGGGGTTGGAAGTTGGTTTGGGTTATGTAATTATCTAAAAATCCGAAATTTAAATATAAAATGCCTTTCTGGTGACTTCATTAACGTGTGGCCAACCTGTTGATACTGTGTTGCGTACTTGGTTTTGGTTTTGGGTTGGGAGCTGCATAATATCATCTCCTGATTGTGATTTCAATGTAGAAATCGCGGAGTAGTAGCAGCAGCAGGTGCAGCAAACCTGATAATAATACATCTCTCTGCATCTATATAGAGTCTAGCACACCTTTATCCAAATCCAAATCCAACATAACAAAATTATATTATGCTAGGCTTTTGCATACGACTTTGACATGACATGAACGAGTAGAACCACAATACAATACAAATGTGCAAAATAAATACCAAGCCAAATAAGCATAAAAACGTTAGAAGATATACATACATATCTTTTGTGATTTTTATTGGAGATTCAATCTTGCCTTGAAAATTCTCAGAATTTTGTCATCATTAGAAGAAGGTAGAAATTTCTTTACATAAATAATAAACATACATACTTATGTCTCATTGGTATATCAAAACGCGTTTGTTATACATGATCTGATCTGTGGGACTTCTCTACATGCTTCTTCTCATTGCCCCCAGTCTAAAAACCAGTGCTACAATGCAGCATGGCTTTCTGTCTCTTAAGATTTTTATTCTATCCACTTTGTAAGGATGTTTACTTAAAAAGGTATACATTTTTATTTGTTGGATTTGATATATGCATATATCTTCTACATTAAAGCTGATATACAGAGAGACTACTTGTTTTTGTGATCAGACTAGCAACTTCTCAGAATTCTGAGAGAGAGTAATTACTATAGGGTACATATTTTTTTTGTGATTTGCACACTTGATCCATTTGTTATACCATCAACATCAACCATACTACTTTATGAAATTTCCTAGACACATGCAAATATGTACGTACTCTATACTCTACTTCTATTACAGCATGCAAATTCCTGAAAGGTCGTACATTGTTCATTTTTTCATCGTCGAGTCGATCATCGGAGGAGTCCAGCAACAATCCTATTTTATAGCTTGTATCGTTTAAATGCCCGTAAAATGCTAGTATGTTAATGGGCAATTCTGTGGACAACTATTTCGCATGGAAACGTACCTTTCACGAAAATTTCACCCATATTTCGCTTATTAGTACTCACGTTGGAATTTTTCGAATACGAAAATTTCACGTTCATTTCGCTAACGGAAAAAATGTACTTTTTCACCCAGGAGACTGCGCGAAACAGGACACCCTTTTTTCGCTTGGTTGAAAACGAAATCAGTGGAATGGAATAAAATTTCATATGCATTAATGGTATCATACGATTGTTTCCATTTGAAGTGCGTACGGCATATTTTTGTTTGAGGATTCAACTAAAAGTTCAGTTTTAGCTGCATTGTTTTATATAATCAGTTATTTATAAATTATCCATCATGGGCAGACGTAAGAACGCCACAGAACCAGCTAAGACGGTTAGTGCAGTTGAGAAAACAAAGTTAGCAGGATTGGTTATGAAGCATCCTTCACTTTGGGATTTGTCTGACACGATGTACCGAAGAGGTGATAAAAATGTGAGGATTTGGGATGAAATCTCCCAAGAAATGGGCTTGCCAGGTCGGTTTTAAGATCTCATATAAAATAATGCAACTAAACCTTTTGATTGAAATGATAATTAGTTACTACTAAATTACAGCTGTCGACTGTAAAAAGGCTTGGGGATCTATGAAGGATGCCTTGCGTTATAGACAAATATCCAAAAGAAAGATGGGGAAATCTGGAGATGCAGCACCTGGTGATAATGATGAGGAGCCTAATTCTTCTGAAAATGTGGACAAATCAGTTGATTCGTGGGAGTTTTGGGAGTGCATGAAATTTATGGTGGATAAGAAAGGATCCAGGGCGTAAATACACAATTCCGTATTCATATTATTTGCTAACTAACTATATGAATCCTAATTATTTTTTCACTCAATTTTTGGCTTAGAACAATTTCCTCACTGTCACATGATGCTAAGATCGATCTAACCCCAAGTGATGCTACATTGTCTGAGGAAAACTCAGATATCAAACTACCTCGAGACGATGTGGATGTCAAAGTTGAATCTGAAAAACGAAAGTCAAACTACGAATACGTAAATACCAAATAATCACAGTATTTGGAATGCCCAATTTTTTAAACATTGTAAATTTAAAAGTTGTAAATATATGCCTGTAGGCTTCAAAGAAGAAAGCCATAAAGGTATCAGATGAAGCCACTGAGAAACTTGCCGCTGGCATTACCGAGCTAGTCAATTTGAGGAAGGAATCTGTACAAGCCCGTAGTGAGAAGTTGGAATTCCATTCCATTTATGTCAACCTTGACCGAATGTTAAAAAAGCTACCTATGGACATCGTTGAAGATTTGAACATGGAGTTTATCAATTTGGTGTATGCAGCACTTAAGAAGAACCAAGATGATAATAATGGAACTTTGGGGTCTCCATAAAATTTGATACTCTGAGTGTTTTAGTTTTTTAGAAATATAACGCTAAGTTGAATGTTTCGATTTAACTTTACTTAACTTTTAACTACTAAAATCATTTGTACAAGCTGTTGTAAATATAAATGGAACAGATTTAAAATAATATGTAACTTTCAAATTGCCTCGTCTTGCCAAGTAACGGAGCCCACGTCCGAGTTAACATATTCACAAATGCGCTCTTGCACAAGCTTCGCCATTTCAGTAGGTCTACCGTTAACTTGACGCTCCAAATCTTGATTGAAACATGTATTATCTGGCAAATTTTCTCTCCAATATCCTTCAGAAATGGTACCATCTTCATTCAATTTATCACTAAATCCAACTGGGCAGTAATTTTCCGAAGATTGCTTCAAAAGGTAGTTATGTAAGACACAACAAGCCGCTACAATTTTCTGGGCACGAGTTGGATTCATGAACATTGTTCGAGCCAAGCATGTCCACCTTGCACATAACACTCCAAACGCATTTTCTACGCACCGTCTGGCCCGACTTAGCCTTGAAATAGTTTATATTATTAGCAAATCTTTTTTAATCGAGTAGTTTTATATGGATTTTTGTATCATAAATCTAGTACCTATAATTAAATATGCGATGCTCCCTCAGCATTTTGGCTTTATCTCTTGGAGCAAAAGGTTTCAAAATGCGTTTATGCAATGGAAAAGCATCATCGCCAATGAAGTAAAATGGAGTATACTTCCCATTTATTTTAGCATCTGGTGGGAGTTCAAGACGTTCCGAAACGAGCCGAGTTCCGAACTCGCTTTCGCGAAAAACGGTGCTGTCACCTTCACTAGCTCCCACGTCGAAATAGAGAAACTTGTAATCAGCATCGGCTACTGCCATTAATACGATGCTGTGAAACCCCTAAATCAAAGTAGCGACATAATATGAGAATAACCCAGAAATTCTAACTTATGCATTACGTTTTGTACCTACTTTATAATTGTAAAACAGACTTCCTGCATTCTTAGGACACTTGATTCCAACGTGCTTGCCGTCAATAGCGCCCAAACAATTTGGTAGATTCCATTTGGAATGAAAGGCATTAGAAACTTCCATCCAATTTTGCTTGGACACGTCCTTGATTTTGTTAAAATTAGTAATCATTTTGCTGTGCCACTCATTAATTAATTGGAACATTTTGTGTCGGCTCTTACTTGCAAGTGGGCACCTTTTAAGGCTTCATAAATTGCCACGCAAGTCTGTTCGATAGCGCTACCAACGACCTGCTTACTTACTCGGTATACACTTCCGATATGTCGCTGCATCGAGCCGGATGCTAAGAATCTAAATATTGACCGAAGTTTGAGATGAAGTGTAAGCATAGTTATATGTAATTGTAAGCAATATGTCTAGTAGTTACTCTAAGGTTATGCATAGTTTTTCTTTTGGAGTGAGAGAGTCTGGTCTTGAATGGGGTTTGGGCTGAAGCAACGGCTCAATCTCAAGATGTAACGATTCAAATACTTCCGCCGACATGTGAAAATTCTCCTTGAAAGCTTGCGGGTGTGCCAATAGATCAGAAAACTGAGTGTAATGCAATAATATGAAATATAAATCTGTAGTATGGAACATGCGAGCAAAATATTATTTATTTCGAGTTACATCTTTGACATAACGCCCCTTTGTACATCGCTCCTTCAAGTATGAATTGATCCTGAACCTTCTGTCCTTTCTTTTCTTTTGATTACGGTTCTTTGAAGCAATAAAAGCAGATGCGGCAGATATTATGACATCTTCTATATCCGAATCGTCAGACATTTTTTCAATTAATATTTAATCGAGTGAGTAGCATAAAATTTTAAACTTTATCCGTATTTGGAAGTATAAACGATCAATTACAAAGATTATGGGCAAAGATTTTCGCAACAACTGTCGTGAGTACCAGTAAGCGAAATAAAAATGAATTCATGAATGAAACAACTTTTCGCTGGAATTCCAGTGAAAATTTCGTTTCCATGCAGAAGTCATTTTCCGTCATTATTCCATTTCGCCACGTAACACGTCGTAAGAGCTTAGCTTAATGTAAAAAAAATTATGATGGTCCCGAAACGTAATTCACGTCAGGTAGTCTTTATACAAATCTGGAGGCAATTGGGAAATTAGTCAGTCATAACAATACTTAAAGTAGGGATCTTCATGAATAATTTCTTTAACGAGTTCTGAGAACTTGGCATCAGTTCATAGAAATCACATCAATGTTCACCGTTTACACCAATCTAATGACCAATGGTCAAGCAGTTTGAGCATGCATAATAATAAGATCTGATAATAGGCGTGAGTTGGTTGCTGGTCAAGTCTTAAAAAGCGCGTTCTTGTCGCACTATGACGCATGCATTATGCAAATCAAGTTGATCCGCATGTTCCATGCAAAAAACCTGATTTGGGAAAGAACTCATTGTGATGAAGAATAATAATTTATTTTCTTGACTTACAAAACAAATACCCATTATACATCTTTTGAACATTTAAACTTTGCTGACGAAAACAGCAATTAAAAGTCCGTGTTTATATAAAAAAGGAAATTATGTACATTTTAGTATTTTACATTACATTCTACAACATATAAACTTACATATTATCACAGTTAAATTATGTGCATATAACGTAGAAAATGTTTCTGACATTTATTTTATTGACCGGGTCCCACTCGAATTGTAAACAACATGCCATTATTTTTTTAATTCCTAACCAATTATTTTTATTCTAGAATAAAAACACATGATGTAAAAACTGCGTAAATATAATCTCTAGAAAATCCCAATTGGACTAAGTGGCACAGTCCACGAACCATCATAACTATTAGAAGGTCCAAAATAGGTGAGATAAGCTTGAAAAGCAATCACAACGCAAAACATTGGGAAAATAACCAAAAGTAAATACTTGACCATCAAAGGGTGCGTGTAGTTAGTAAGGTATGGTGCTGAAGGTGCGAGCGGCGTCAACAGAACTTTATTCACAACATCTTTAATCGGTTGAGGTATACCTTTCTCATCTTCATCTCCTTCTTCTTGTTCCCCAAATGGAAAAGATATTTTATCAACAGTCTTCTTTGGATAAAATGGAACTGGAACTTGATCCTCATGTGAAAGACAAGACACAAAGAAGCCGGAACTATGGAAGATGGTTAAAAAGACCAAAACTAGTTTGCAAAAGTTGAGCATGTTGACTTTTTTTGTTGTGTTTGGCGTCGGTAAACTTTTTACTTTAAAACTGTTTCTACGCCACAATGATAGATACACTTAGTTCTCCAAAAAACAATGCCTTAAACTCAAACATAAAAAATCAACTGTGTGCAAGTTGCAATAAACTAATAAATGTGCAGTATTATTAGTGTAACTTTCGATTTTATTTTCTCTTTGAACTTGAAATCATTTAGACGGGTAGGCTCTAAAAGTACACGAACAGTTCTAGAAGTGGGGCAACCGCTAGTAAACGTTAAGAGTTCTTAATTATCTCTATTTAGAATCCTAAAAAGGAAAGTGAACTGATTTGAATTTTCACAATGACTTTTTTACTACTACATCTTAGAATCACAGACAAAGTGGTTCATTTCAGTAAGTATTGGCGAGAGTCACTCTGCAAGCACCACTACCACTTTACCGAATTACATTATCATATTTGGGGCATCACGAGAAATTCTTGAACGCAAAGTCTCTCAATTAAGACAAATATGCACAATGTTACTATATTAACCTTCCTAAAATGACTGAGAATTGGTTTGGACCAGTATAAATAATATAAACTAATTATCTTAAGAGAAGTTCAACTCGGAACTTACTCAACCGGATGTGGATATTGTTAAACAGCACATGCCAAATTAAACTGACGGTTTGGCAGATGGTACGTGATAGGAAGGTACACACTTTCCCGTTATAATTCTCCTTGAACCAGGTCTACATCGGAGTCTTTTAGGTGCAATTCCATGTGGGAGAATATTTTCAGTGTCAGGACGTGGACCACAACCAGGAAAAGGGTGATCATGATTAAATGTAACTACTTGATCCATCGGACACATTCCTTCTGACAAGATCATTGTGCAGTTTCCTCTATGGAGGACGATGTAAAGGTGTTGAAGCTCTTTGAAATTTATGGAATGTTCATCCAAACATTTATTTTCTTTACATCGGAACTGCACATTGGGGGGTCTTCCTTCAGGAACAAGCCAATATCCATCTCCACAATATGCCTAAAAGTAGATGGAAATGGAATGGAACGTGTGTTATGAATATGAATGATTTTGATTGCACCACAAACCACATTAGACAAAAGACAAAGGGACTACCTACGCACCTGAGTAAATATAGAATAGCATCGCGTTGTTGCCTCGTGGTAAACCAATGGCTCCAGGGTATTGAAAAAGTCACATTCACACTCGGCTCTCATGGAATTTTCATCATCATCGGCAAGAAATATCATGCGTTCTCCACAGGTTCCTTGCTCTCCAAGTTTTTGACAAGATTGGCTTTCTTCATTGTAGCGCTCGTTATCATCTGAACATAAAATGCTAATGAGTAGAAAAAATAAAAAATAAAATTAATTATTCTGTTTCGATTCATGCATGCAATTATTATTGCTTACTTCTTCTCCGGATATGTAGGATTACACAGTATTTCACGGAGTAGCACGTGTAATATTAAAATGAGGAGAAATGACGTGAAAGTGTTCATTCTAATGACGTCAATTTTACTACTACAATGCTGTTATGTTGATCCCTAAGAATTTCGCGTATTATTACCCAACTTAACCAGTCATTTGTACGACGTGTTTTAGGCTGACGCAGCTCGTCTGCTTACCTGGCTAAACTGTATAGCATAATCAATTTAGCTATTAGCAATAAAACTCTATGAAAATGATATAGTTTTTGCATACTCCTTCAAAAAGCATTAACTGAAACAGACTACCGTTCCATATTAATGAGATTCTTTCACGTTTTTGGGGTGAAGGTTGAAGGTGGTGGAAGTGATTTTTAGACAGAATTGACAGACAGATCAGCACAATATAAAAATGCAGTCAAAAAGAGAAGCTGTGATGATCCCACACTTTTCATCTCTCTAGCTAAATATGTGACACCTTCGATTAACTTTTGACTTTACTGGTGACGTGAGTAATACAGGCAGAGTAATGAACAGGTTTCTCTACTCTTGGAGTGTATGCACGCAACTAAACGGGATGGTTGTAAAAATATAAAAGTAGTATGAAAAAGTAGGATGTTGTTTGGATGATGTGTGAAATAAACTCCTTGATGCCTTGATGCCTTGATTTGATCCAGTCTGATTTTATAACATGAAACAAAAGTGCAAATTAGCTGGAATGGAATGATCATGTGAATTTACTTATGATTAGCCTATAAAACCAGACTACTACTCAACAATATTCAATTTTTTTCAATGTGTTTTCTAAATATTTTGCTTTATTAGTCAGCAAAAAAGTTTCCTGATTTGAGTTTGATTGAGATTACTATAATTTTGTGTGATGTGTGACAATCAATTCTTTTAAGTAGTAAGAAATGCAATTTGGACAAATACACAGATTCGCAGGATGGCAAAGCATATAGTTATGAGGTAGATCATCATTGAGGCTAATATACGGAGGCTTTAGTAGTATGATTCCAACTCGACCCAACTGCCAGGAGGTTGTCTTCGCAAGATTAAACGGCGAATCTCATCGTACAGGAAAATGTATATCGAAAAGGAAACTGGGAGGAGCCACCAATCCAAACTAAAATGCAAATAACATGTTAAATATACCGAATCAAAAACCAACATTCCCAAATGGTTCATGTAAAAAAGTAAAACAATTTCATTGAAGTATTTACGCCAATGGACGAGTTTTGAAGGCAACTTGTAAGATTGGTGTGTAGGCAAAAACGATTGCAAGGCAAGTCTCGAACACTAATCCAAAATTGAGGATCCAGTTTCTGTACGAAAGTAAGAAAGAGCAAAAGGTTAAAAGATTGTTAATGAATTTATTAATCATTAAGAATTTCATCTAATCAATTTATTAATCATAAGAAATATAAGGATTATCATACCCCATCTTTTGTTGGAAAATCGAGTTCCGTCTGGTTTTACTGATGATAAGATCAGCCCATTGAACAATCACAATGGACACAAAGAAAGCAGTGTGAGTTGACCACTCAAGATTTTTCCTCGAAGCATAAGTCTATAAATTGTTAAATAAATAAAGAGATTTTAAAAAGTAAGTTAAAAACATAATAATTCCTTTCCGTTTATGGTAAACAGTACACAGATTTCATACCCATTCTTGACCATAGGAATCAGTTAAATCGTTGACATTCTCAGCATCCCATTTTGCCCGAATTTGAAGTAAATCACTTATCCAAAATCCACTATGAGACATGATGACAAAATAGCAAAAGAATCCGGATGTAGCTTGAATCATCCCAATTTGACCATAAGCTAAGGAAATGAGTCTAATGGAGAAAAAAAACGACACAATAATAATTAACTTTTATTTCCATATTAAATTATTTGTAAAACTTCATGTTTTAACAATGTTTCCATTATTGCATACCTGTAGTTCACCAGAAAATCTTTCTTTGTTCTTGGCTTCCGCTTCATAATATCTGATTCTGCTTTCTCGTATGCCAAAGATATTGCAGGTACCTACAAAATTGACACTTAGAAAAGTTGTTGCAGTTTGGCTAAAGATTTTTAATTTTTAACTAAAGCTCATTTCTAAGTACAACTAACCATGTCAGTTCCAAGATCGATAAGAAGAATAGTGACAGTTCCCAATGGGAGTGGAATACCAAAGCACATGTAGCACAAGAAAGGAGCAATTTCAGGGATGTTGGATGTAAGCGTGTAGACAATAGATTTCTTGAGGTTATCAAAAATCAATCTTCCTTCTTCAACTCCGGTGACAATTGATGCAAAGTTATCATCTAACAGGATCATGTCTGCAGCTTGTTTGGATACATCCGAACCAGCTATACCCATGGCCACTCCTTTATAATTTTAAATACACAGTTAATCATGTGCCATGTTATTATTTTAAATTCCAACGAGAGGTTAAATAAAAAGTTAGAAACGGGTTTACAAACCAATATCTGCCTTTTTCAAAGCTGGTGAATCATTTACACCATCTCCAGTTACAGCGACAACAGCTCCATTTCGTTGGCATCCTTCCACAATGATAAGTTTCTGTTGGGGAGAAGTTCTGGCAAAGACAATTTCAGAATGGTAAATTAAGATTTCATCAAGGGCGTCTTTGGTTAAATCCTTCAACTCTCCTCCATGTACTACAGCAGCATTTGCTTCACGTGGGTCAACTTGATCAACAGGGACTCCTTTTCTTTCGGCGACATCCTCAATTGTTTCGTTGTCTATATTGATTTTTAATAGGATATTATTATTTTTAAGTGTAATTTAAAGAAGTATATTTGATTGCTTCAGTTTAAAAAAAGCTTTCTTGTGGTACCTGGAGAGATTATGCCAACTGAACGAGCAATGGCTTTGGCTGTAATAGGATGATCACCCGTGACCTAATTTTCGAATCAAAATGTAAGTTCAGAAGCTCATCTCATGGGATTATCACATAGAAGTCAGTTCAACAGTAAAAAAAATTTAGAATTTAATATGCATACCATGATGACTTTGATACCAGCAGATCTACATTTTGCAACAGCATCCGGAACGGCAGCACGAGGAGGATCAATCATAGACATTAGTCCACAAAAACGAAGACCAGTCAATGGGAAGTTGGGGTTATCACCGTCAAATTTGTAACCTTTTGCATATTTATCACTAGGAAGCCACATGTCACAGAATCCTGAAAATATATTTAAAAAAACAGAAATATAATTTTATAGAAAATCTCATTAATTTTTCTGATAGAAAAAATCCAATCTCCTCACCTAAAACACGCTCCCCCATTCCTCCTAGATCCATGTAAGCCTTTTCAAAAGATGCTCTCATTTTTGGGTCAAAAGGTTGCTCCTTTCCTCCAACAAAAATTGTAGTACAACGATCAGCAATTCGCTCAGGGGCACCCTTCATCGTAAGCAGGTATCTACTGTCTCCCTCAACTTCATGAACGGAAACTTGATATTTGTTAGTAGAGTTGAAAGGAATCTCAAGGACTTTCGGGAATTGGGCTCTGAACGCTTGAATGCTTCCAAGCTCTGTTTCCATCAATTTCAGCAACGCAGCTTCTGAAGCATCACCACTAATTTCTTTCTTCATTATTGGAACATTATCTTGACCCCCCTTAAAAACGGCTCGGTTACACAATGCAGCTACTCTCGACAAAGCCTGTACATAAAATCAAACCGGGTATTTTTTAAAATGGTGCTAATTAAATTAAGAGCTAATAATTTTCTCTTGTTTTAATAATTTACCAGAAAGCCATCATTGTCCTTTTCAATTTTTACCCCCGACTGATCTTCAGTAGTGTCCGTTTCAACAATTTTCATGTCATACCACATGTGAGCTACTGTCATTCTGTTTTGTGTCAAAGTTCCGGTCTTATCAGAGCAAATGGTGGATGTGGAACCTAGTGTTTCTACCGCCTCCAAATTTTTTACCAGGCAGTTCTTCTTTGCCATCCTTTTAGCTGTTAAAGTCAACGAGACGGTTACGGTGGCCAACAAACCTATTTAAAAAAAATAATGAGTGGTGCAATTAATTGTAATTAATATATATCATCAAATATTCATTAAATTGGTCATTTTTTTCGGTTTTTAAAACCGAAATTACCCTCAGGAACATTCGCTACAATAATTCCGATAAGAAACACAACTGCATCGACATAGGAGTACTCCAAAATGATGGAAACAATCATAAAAGTCACTCCAAGAGCTACAGCAACCGCAGTAATGAGATGAATAAAACGCTCAATTTCTTTAGCAATGGGAGTCTGTCCAGTTTCAAGTCCAGATGCTAAACCAGCAATACGTCCCATCACTGTGCTGTCCCCAACTTTGATGACTATCCCTTTGGCAGTTCCTTCCAGGGCGTTGGTAGAAAAGAAGGCAATATTTTTGGTTTCCAAAGGATTGTCATGGGTAAACTCCGGACTTCTTGTTTGAGGCTCAGATTCCCCGGTAAGAGAAGAGTTGTCGACTTTAAAACTATGGGCTTCCAAAACTCGAATGTCAGCAGGTATCCTGTCACCAAATTTCACCATCACAATGTCACCAATGGTAAGCTCTTCTGCTTTGATAGTGATGGCTTCTCCGTTACGGATGACGTTGGCATATTGAGGAACCAAGTTCTTGAAAGAGTCCATAATCCGGTTGCTTTTGGCTTCTTGTAAATATGAAAAGATTCCAGTGATGATAACGACACCCACAAGGACGCCACCCAGATACACCTGCAAAATAATAAATTACCAAAAAACCAACATTACTTTTTTTTTTGTTAAGGTCATGTTATTTTTAAAATTTATCAGTAAAAGTAACGTACGTTGTCCAAAGAGGCAGCTTCTTCATTCCCAGCTCGGTCCACTCCGTAAGCAATAAAACATAGGATTCCTCCAAACCACAAAAGACCAGCGAATCCTCCGAACAACTGCTTCATGAACTTGACCCATTCCGGAGTTTGCTTGGTAGGTGTCAAGGCGTTGAGACCGTATTTTGCCAAACCAGCTTTTGCATTTTCGTCATTCATGCCCTAGAGCAATAAATCAACAATCATCCATAAATATTAAGTTATAGAAAGTCCATCAATTGATGTTTGTACTTTTGTAGCATGCAAATAAACTGCATGTCTTACCTTATCTGGATCACTTAAGTGCCTCTGGCAAAGCTCTTCCACTGATATTTTGTGCTCATCCATCTCCAGCTCCTGCTTGAGCTCATCAAGGTTTTTGGACTTTCGTCTCGGCCCCATCTTGGAGGAATGCGGTTGGGGAGCCTCGCCTTTACCCGGATACTAACTGAAGGTTTGATCTATGGACAGATATAAGATGTGATACTTTTTAAAAATGATGCAGAAATTTTCTTAAATTCAGGTATACTCAAATTCCATCTCGCCCTCAAGTTTCAGAATAAATGATGGATGCAAAAAATGCATTTCTTTACTAGAATCATTTATCGCTGTTTTGCGTGCCTTCTACACTTAACTGGTACGGAAATGCATTTGCAATAAATACCTATAGCAACCTTTTCTATACCATACTCTTACAAGTAGCAAAGACCACCACCACCACCACCACCATTTCGACTACTGCCAGGTGCTTCTGCTTTCTTCGATGGAATACCAACAAAGGCAAAATGAATCAGTGCATGACAATTCTCGAAATTCATCTCTACAAATTCCCAATCACCAATCAATAACGCCTCCCTAACTATGGACAGTATTAAGTGCAACTTTGTACGCATGTTAATGATCCTTAAAGGTATCTAATTATCTAATATCCGCTACGCATTGCATAAACGACCGGGGCTACGATGCAAGAGACAAATATAATTCTGTATGCTAATGCTGTTCTAAAGATAAGCTAGCTGTCAATGTCAATGCTTGATGGTAACCTCACATTTGCCTCATCTAGGATTATTTTACATTAGACTGAAAAGCCACGTGCAACTATCACACACTACCAATCTACTGTCAATTAAAAATCTAACAACCAGTCACCCCTAACATTGACTTTGGGCAGGTATGCAAGCAATCAAGAGCCAGTTAGGACAATACTATCAATCGAGTTATGGAATATGGAATTCTAGATGCCAAACTAACATTAAAATTTTAGTTATTACCTGTGCTTTGCTCACGCCCAGCAGCTCCAATGAAATGAAATGAAATTTTTGTAATATTTTTGAAACTTCTACTTACATTCTAACGGTAATAAAATAATATAAAAAATGCATTTTCTCCTTCACGGAGGTCGAATATGATTGATTTTTGATTTGATCATCTCCAAGATTTATTTTTATTCACGCATTTATGCATTGGCATTTTGGCAATCTAGCTGGGTATACCTGACAACCAAAGCTATATGCCGGTATGATAGGCAACCAACACCAATAATGCATTCCTTCTGTGCTCCTACTCCCTCCCATACCCCCCACTGACCATGACCTCTCCATGAATGATCTACAATAGAAAGGTTTAAATTACAGGTCATAACTACAAGATGCAAAGAATAGATGCACGTGAGCGTGAGCCCTTATCAACCTTATACATAAGTGTTAGATTGGGATACTTAAATATGTTTATTGTCAACCTGACTCTTTTACAACATTCAAATCAATGTTCTTATTTTTACAGACATTAACAATAATTATTATTATTATAAAAAATTGGATCACGTTCCATCAGTAGGAATTCATATTATGGTGAATTTTAATTTATTATGCAATAAACCTTTTTATTAGTTTTTGTACATGTGAAACTCTATCAAGGTTTTCAAGTCATCTACCACATGAGTGGGAACGACAGAATCAAAAATTTTCCGAATTGCATTACATCTCTCTGGCATTCTAATATTTTCTGCCGTCAATACATATTTCAAGATATAATTATTCAACCTCATATCCCCAAGCATTTGACTACTTCCTGATTTTTGTAAACTGGCCAACTTTACAGATTCCGCATAAATGATTGGGGCAGAATATGGACAAATGTATTCCGTCATTAAAGTATTTAATGCTCGCTCATAAACTTCATCTAATAAGAATCGATCTGCCAATTTAAAAAGTTCAAATATTGTGGCCATATCATAATGATGTGAATGATGTGAGCTAACGCCATTCTTATTTGGTGATTTACTGTTTGATTCTCTTAGCATAAAAATCTGGGTGAGTAGCACTGTCACAGCATTTTTTGAAACACCTGGCAAAACAACTCTTTGTTGACCACTTTCAATAAAATGTCCATTAAACATGGCGGTAAATACAGGGGATGCCTCAAGCAATAGATCTTTTTCAACGGTAAAAATGGTACCATCATCTAAAACAAGCTTTACCCTGTTCTCAGTGTTCTCTTCATTATCCTCTTTTGCCAGCAGCAGCTCCGTCACGGTTGTGGATGATTCAGTGGATGATGATGATGATGATGATGATGAAACTATTACAGCGTCATTGAAAGATGAGGGCGGATGAAACAACATTGGTAGTTTGTGATTCGGATCATGAGGTCTCCATTTAATTCCAAGAGCCACACAAATCGAACAAAGGGCTAGCGTACAGTCTTCAAAGCGATAGAATGAAACGTCATCCGAATTTACCAACATTTCCAAAATCTTGGTCCAGCTTTTGGCGTTCATTTCAAATTTTCGTAACGTTTGAGTATGTTTCTGATAAAGTAACGGAATGTTTACAGTCATTTGATCCATTTTATCACAGGAATCTTTTGTGAGGAGGTATCTCATTATGTATCCTTCACGCCATCCAGCTGTATCATTTTCCACTCCGGTCATTGCTCTAATGAGATTGGCGCAGTATCTTTGAACAACATCCATTAATTCTTCATTACCACTTGTAACACTCATTGGTTCCTGAAGTCGGTGGAGTATTGGGATAATACCACTTATCACGATTTCCGGAAATATTTGACTAGTGGAACACATTTTTAGTATGATTTTATAGGACACTTCAAATGTTCTACGACTTGTTTCATGAAATTCTTCATCATTTTGCTCCCTACGATATTCAATTCCTTGAGGAATCAAAGACATTTTCCCACGAAGAAGGATTCCAAGTAAAACAGGTATGATTTGAAGCATGTTTCCTGGAAATGGTGTGATATAGGTGCACTTGTATAATATGTTCAAAACTCCAAGGATCCTTTGTGCACTAGATTTAATAATTTCAAAAGATTTTTCATTAGGTTGCTCGTTAGGTGTTTGTGCTGCTGTTCCATCTTCCAGTTTCAATTTTTTCAATGCTGGACCATTTAAATTACTAGCTGCTTCTTCAGTATCCTTTGATGATTCATTGCAATCCATGTCATCGTCAGACGTAGAATTCCGCTCTGGTGAGCTAGAAGATTCTGTTGTTGTAAATGGGTTTGGTGGACTATAGCATCCTTCATCTTCACTTGGAGAGGTATAGCTGAGCTCCGAGGAATATCCTGGACTGCTTCGGCCACTTGACCAAGAATGTGTCGGACTGCTAAAGGGGCTTAACGAGTCTTCTCCTTTTTTACTATGAAATCCATTATCGGATGACATAACCGATGCCTTCATGATCTTCATTTCTTCTTGAATCTTAAAACAAACAAAGGCACAGTTAAAATAAGTTGACACATATAATATTAGTGCTACTAACATGGGTGATTTAGGTGATTGAGGTTGACTTACTTTTTGGTAACTGGGGCTGCTGCATCGATATAAAGGAGCAAATGGACATTGATTGTCATTTTTATGAACAGAACATCTCGCGTCATCAAGCGATGAAATTTTTCTTCGTAAAGCCTCATAGTCACAGTCTTCCAGATCCTGTCGTAAAATATCACACAAGTGGCTCACCAAGTCACATTGTATTAACTTTTTTAAGGACACGTCGTACAGCTTTTCGTACACCTTGAGCAGCCATTCATGATATTCTTTAAATCGGGATGATCTGTATTTTAAAAAATCACACGACAAGTGGTATTATCTTCAATTTAAATTTAAACAGATTTATTATTAAGTATTTTTAATTGTGGCCATACTTTAAAATCTTGAGTGTTGAGCCAATCAAGGGAGAAGTTGTAAGGTGAGATTGGTTGAATGAAGAAAACTTGGTTAGCGCTATTAAAAGCTTAATTAAATCTGTCAAGATGAAAATTAACAGTCAATAATAAAGGCATATCGAACATTTCAATAGATTTTATCGAAATTAACCTTACCATGATAATAGTTTTGGCTAAGAACATCTAATTTTTCCAAAAGGATAGGAAAGATTCTCAGACCACCAAAACAGTCACTGATATCCTTGTTAGCACTCAAATTAATCAAACATTTTATCACAGGGGAAAACAATTTCCCATCCGGCTGGCACCCTTCAAATATTTTGACCAAACAGCGGATTTTGCAAACTTCCGGATTATAAATTAGCTAAAGGTAAAGTAAATTAAAAAAAACAAGATTTAAAACACATTTAGTCTGTACCAATTAAAAAACAAAGTCTCAAGAATAATTCAAATTAAAACTAACCGTATCTACAACATCTGGAGGCGCACTTCGGATCCTCACCGATAGGAAATTTAAAGCCCTCACAACATCCAACACAAAAGTTTCATCAGAAGACAAATTCCCTTCCCACGTCAGAGTATTCATAACTGTCACCAAACTTCCGAATCTTAGCAAATGGTTCCTTCCATGACAAGTAAATTTATTGTCAGAAGTCAAAATACGAACGGCTCGAATACACGAGCTTATCAAATTTTTATTTACAGTTTTATCCACAAAGAACTTTCCACTAGCCACATCTTTATAAGTATCTGAATTCATTTTCTCATCCACCAACTCCAGTATCCTCAAAATAGATATCGCAACGCCTGTTCTCAACACCGACTCCCGACAATGTGAGTCATTTGAAAGATTAGCAGCACACCTAACCGCTCGACTTAGAATCTCAGCGTATTTAAATACAATGTAGGAATCCTTTGTGAAGTTTGCAATGAATTGTTGTAACGATGATATAAAGCCATTCTGGACTGCCTGAAAAAACCCAAACCAAATAAGTTAGTGCGACCTTGTCCTGACCATAATAATTAATTAAAGCCTAATTAAGTAAATATCTAATTACCTCTGACCGAACTGAATAGTCAAGGGCAAAGGAATGGCTCAAAACGCTCAATGACACGTTACAAATATCCTTAACCGTATTAGTATCCTGATTAACCCCTCTAATGGCCTGCTCCTCCACCATCGTCAACTTCAAAACGTCCTCCGAAAGAAACAGCTTTTTCAGCGTGAGCATAATCGCTTCCAGTGCCCCATGCATCTTTAACTCCTTCCAGGGAGACTGGGATCCACTCGCTGAAAACTTTTTCTTTAGGAACGTCACATGTTGTAAATACTTTAAGAATTTTCCTCCCGTACAATCAGACCTGGAGTGGATCACAATTTTCTTGGCGACGGCTGTACTCTCGCTATCCCCCTTAACTAAATTAGGCTGTCGTCTGCTCGACATGATTATGATATGATTGACGATTGATTATATAAAATGGAATGGACCGGACCTGTCTTCAGTCTTAGGGTTCCAAATTCACTTCCTTGCTGTCTGTAACAATGCAAATTGAACCATGATTGATTTGAAATGATTACAAAATGCCAGCATAAAAAATGAAAACAATCTTTCTTCATTCATCATTCTTACCACCCACCCAATCAGCGTCCATAGATCCAATACCTTCAACCTTAGCTCCAACTTAGGAGGTCAAAGGTAGGTCACTAAACTAAAGTGTATTTCTTGTGAATTATAATGATTTCATTTTCACATAATTATCGTACTTCCTCAAAATAAAGTTTGGGGCTTACGCTCACATACACATATTTGTAGTGATGTTTGCTCTCAGCTGAAAAATGTGAAAACGCTTCTATACATTGTAAATACTGACATACACACAAAAAAAGTGAATGTGCAGCAGCAGCTCAAATATTATATACCTTCTTCGTGTAAAGGATAACTTACACCAAAATCCAATGTTCAACCAATAGCAAACTGCCGTGGAATGGGGAGGATTAAAGGACAGCATGCTACAAACAAAAAAGCCAAGCTTACAAAAAGCTGAACAAAGACAAATAATATGATGATGATTAGTGGTGGAAATAGACGCGTGCTTGTATTTTGGAGATTAGTTGAAGTTATTTTAATATAGTTCATGTTTACCCTTTGTAAATGAACTAAAACAAATATCCCAGATAAGGACATTTATTCATTCGTCAGTTTTTGTATGAATGAATATATTTATGGTATATTTGATGGTAAAACACAACGGAATAGAAAAAAACGATTTTCAACTTTATTTAAAAGCCAATGGTCAGCATAGTTTTTTGACCTGAAGGTTATATGAATAGTTTCATTTGGAATGCCTGTTTTGAACTTTGTAACAAATTTGTATAGCCAAACACCAATTACATCAATTTTTGGATTGTACCTATGATGTAATAAATTAAATGGTACCAATAAAAATCGAATTACGCCTTTTTAGTATGCATTTTTTTTGTAATTTGCTTTGTATGAATTTTAAAAAATCGGAATTCAAAGTAGAATTATTCAATTTTAACATTTTTATTACAAAGATGATCAAGAACACAACATTATTTTCATTTACATTCATTTGTTTAATTAAATGTGTTTTTTGTTTCAATTAACATGATTTAAAATATTATGTATATTATTTAATATATTTTAGTAAAAATCAAGAAGATAAAAATGCTTCAACATTTTTTATTCGTTGGTACACAATTCATGTTGGTATTCATGATTGATGGTTAAATTATTTACAAAAAAAGGATCTATGATTTTCAATTTCAAACCGTGAAAAATCCCGATTTTAGACCGTTGTTGGAAGGCTTCTTTAATTTTGTTTCGCTATTATTTGCGTTCCTTGGTTTAGATGTGGTCTTTGAATTTTCTTGAGTTTTCATCTTGGTTTTGTTAGAGTTGCTGGTACTACTTCCACTACCACCCCCTTTCAATCTAAGAGTTGTACCGGTGGTCCGATCCCCAGATATTATGGAGGATGAGGGCTTGTTAAGAATTTTCCTTGCAGTTTCCAAACTCACGCTCCCCTTCTTTCTGGATTTGCTCCCACCCACAAAATTATCAAGGTTGGTGTGAATCACGTCAACATTAAGACTATTCAAAGTGTCATCAATGGCATTTCCAGAAGTTAAATCCTTTCTAGTTGACTTATTCTTTCCTGGAAGGATTTCAAAAGAGAAGGATTTCGGCTCGGACTGAGTTTTCCTCGAGTTTCTGATTTCCGAAGATTGCGATTTCTTTTTGGGTTTTGTAATTAAAGAAATCGCATTTCGAAGGGTGGAAGACTCAATTCCAGAAGACACAAGTTTTTTGACAACGGGACTTTGAAAGGTCGTCAAAATGTTTTGTGTAAAGGAGGAAGCAGCAGGAAGTTGGTCATCCTCCTCAGAGTAAGGGGAAGATGAAGTTTCCTCTCTATTTTGATATGATGATGATTGCTGATTACTTCTGGAAGGTGGTGATGATGATGACGATGACTGGTGCTGTTGCGGTGGATTGTAATAGTTTCTAGTTGGAGACGACGGTGAGGAAAACTGAGGATGTTGTGCTTGGACTTGGGAACCTCCTCCAAACCTGCTCAGGAAATCGGTGTCACCAAAAGGAGAATATGAGGTGACTGGAGGGGGAAGGCTTGGTGAGATCCCAAAGTTATATTCTGATGGAGATTTGAATGAATCTTGCGCATAACTGGGTTGTCCTTGAGGGCCATTATTGTTTGCATTCGGATTGTAGATTGATTGGTCATAGGAAAAAGGGTTTGTGGGAACTGTTCCGGAAATGAGGTTGAGGAGATGCATACCTTGAGCAATTGTGTTGTATTGTGGAGCTGTGCCGGAAAGAGTTGTTAACGAGCCGATTCCACCATTATTATTATTACCAAATTGTGACGTTCCTTGAGTTTGATATGGATTATATGCATTCTGCTGTTGCTGCTGTTGTTGTTGTTGTTGCTGACTTTGACCAGAAGAACCCCCAGAATATTGGCCGGGACGCCCGACTTGAATAAAGCTGGAAGCGAGGTCTAAAGGAATACTACCTGGAGCAAGTGCAGGCGTGTCGCTGGAGCCGCTGCTGCTAATATCGTAGCTTGCAGAGGGTCCTGTAGGGAAAATAGTAGGTGAATAGAAGCTGCTCAGTGAAGCTCCAGCTGCGGAAGGACTACCAATATTTCCAACAGCTGGATTTTGTCCTAGAAGATGAGCAAAATAATTTAATCCTAGAGATGTGGAAGTTTGAGATGTTGAAGGTGAGCCAATGTTAAAGTCATACTCATTATATGTTCTTTTACTCAATTGGGATGGTGAAGAATCCTGAGAAGAAGGGTCCGAGGAGGAGGACGTAGCAGGGGGAAGAAACTGGTTGAGATTGAATGCAAAATTCTCCCCAAAATCTGACCTCGCATGTTGTTGGTCGATCCCCTTCATCTCTTGTTGTTGGGGTAGTAAATTTTGTGACTGTAAAATCTTCTGGAAATCTAAATCATAATTTGGAAGAGCTGGCGATAAAGATGAAAGGGACCTCCCACTCTCTTTCAATTCTCCATCATCCCCACTACCACTTTTTGTTTTCAAAAGGGGCAAGCTAAGTTGCTGAGTAGTGGAGGATGCCACTGGTCGCCTTTGAGTTGTTACACTTTGGTCCAACACGAAATCTTTCAGGTTTCCCAAATCATTGCTGCTAGTGCTGCTGCTAGTTGTCTTTGGTCTTATAGTTGTCAACGACTTATTCAACAGTTGAGTGATTCCCTGTCGAATTTGGTTGAGCCTTAGGATTTGAGCAGCAACATCCGATTTTGGAAATGGTTCTTCCAAATTAACATGTTTGGTTTCAGCTGCAGCCGCATATTTCTCCTTGAGGGAAGATGGGGGTGTGTAAGTTGCTTTTAAATTCATTACCTTGTCATTTTTCAAAAGTTTTATGTGTCTATTCCTTCCCCGGCTTCGATCGTTAATTTGCTCATTTGAATCACTCGTTTCGGAATAGCTCACCTCCACATTTTCATCCGAGTATGCAGCAGCCTCATCAGAATCTTCAGATTTAATCACGGTTGATGATGACGATGGGCTCTTAGCTCCATTTTTTGACAGTTCATCCCCAGTTTCATCATTAACATTAAAAAGCGCAGTGTGCAACACGGCATGAAATTTATTAGCATTTTCATTAAAATCTTGAAACTTTGTGAAATCATTAGTATTCGATTCTTCACTAGCTTCATCTTCTTTAGAATCTTCTTCTTCATCATCAAACTGCAATTGCTTTCCCTCCAGATTTTGGGCTTTATCATCCTTATTATCTGTATCATTTTCTAATTTTTCAAATACTTGTTCAGTCTTTTCATTATTTTCTGATTGCACATTATTATTATTACTCGAACTCTTTTCAACAAACTCTTCCTCAGATAATTCTTCAGAGGGAGTAGTTGTGTTCACAATAGGGTCACTAGCATAAGCATTGTTATTGTTCCTTTCAGTAGTAATTGTATTATTAGGCGTGTATATAGGGATTTCAATAGAAAACACAAAGTCTTTGGGGGGAAGCACTTTCACTTCTGATGGCAAAGGATGATGCTGATGCTCCTCCACTTCTTCTTCTTGTTCCTTTACGTTTTCCGTTATTGATTGCCATTGCTGATTGTCATTGTTGTTGACATCAACATTATCATCCACGCTTTCATTCTCATCTTGTGTGTTTTGTGAAGTTGTAATTGGGATAACCTCTTGACTCTCATCACCCCCTTTGTCATTTTGACCATCATCTCCACTGTTACTACTGTTATCTGGCTCAATGCCACGATCTTCTATGGTTATATGGTCATTCACATAGAGTAGAAAGTTATCTTTGTTGTTGGCGTCGTTGTCATTGTCGTTGTCACTATCATCAACTGAGTGATTTTTATGGCTAGTAATTCCTAGATGAGCTTCTTCATGATTATAGTAGTCGTCATCATTCTCGTCAATAATGTTTTTATGGGAGGATTCTCCGGATGAAGAAGAATAAAAGAGACCGTTTTGATGAGTTCCTTTCTCCGCGGAAGAATACGAGTCTTCCGAATCACCTGAAAGGAGGAAGGAAGATTGAGCTGTTGGAAAAAATTCATGGGAATCCGTGGGTTCCAAAGAATCAGATGATGATGATGATTCTGTAGTACTGGCGTAAATGTAGGAGGATGGTTGTTGTTTTCGGTCTTGAACTAGTTTTACGGATCTTGATAAAACTCTCTTGTTCTTTTCTGACTGGAGGTATCCGACGGCGATAATAATTGCTGGGGGATTATAAATAAATTATATTAAATAGGTTTGTAATACTTGTAGGAGATTTTTCTATTGTCTCAACTTACCCATCAAAATCAATATAACTGCGACAATAGCTGATCCATAATAGCAAAGTTTTCGCCAAGCAGCATGTCGTCGATAAGTTATGAATCCTTCTTCGTCATCATCCGGAGGACCAAAATGTCTTGCCATATTTTGACCTTTGAGTGAGCCCCCAATTGCACTAGGGCTCAAAACTTGAGTTGCAATCGCCACATTTTGTCTACTTCTTCTAATAGTGTTTACGCAAGATCTCCCCACGGTTCCCATATTGTATCGATTACCACCACCACCACCCGAACCACCCGATTGTTTCTTGTTGCCCAATGTTAGATTATTATTATTATTATTATTGATGTTAAAGCGTCTTGACAGGAGAGTAGAGGTCATGAAAGAATTGAAAGATGCAGTTGACGACGGAAGTGGATCACTAGATGAATTTGTATCACTTGCTTTCGACCCCATGACTATGACTGCAAAATTCAGACTGAAAAGTTTGTCAACGCCAAAAAACAAAACATGGTGAACGAGTTAGTTTAGTTGAAGCTGCTCTCGAATTTGATTAACATAGCGTCCTCGTCCTCCTCATTTAGTACTCAACTTGCTCAATGACAATTTGGTTGAATCGTTAAAAATTTTAAAAGTGTTTTTTAAACATGGCAATTGGTATCAACTATCAACAGCAAATAAGCAAGGCTGTCTCTGTTTGTTCATGTTCAAGAGAAAAGCAAAATCAGTCGTGGGTTTTATTGAATGTTTTTACAACACAACAGAAAAAGCAATTCAATAAGGGACTCTTAATGTTTTAACGCATTTGCAAAAAAAAAACTTTGAAGAAATTGCAGTTTTAAGTTTGTTGCAAGCGAATCGAAATCTTTTTTTTAGGGGAAACAAAGGAAGATGCTTAATAGTTCTCGATTTCAAATTTGTAAAAAGCATTATCATTTACGTATACATGCTATTGACTGTTGACTGCTTAAAATAATGCACATGGTTCACTCAAGTCTCTCAGATATTGTTTTCCAATGGTATTAGTTGAACGAACTCGTATTCGTATTGTTATAGTTAAAAATAAGAACAAAAAACCATGTAAAAGTGTTCGTGCTTGATTATATTGCATTGCTGCTATTTGCTCCCACTTCATTATTTCTTTCAATTGCCTCATCATCACATGAAACTGCATGAGCATGAGCAGTCAGTTTAAGCTTTGAAACCAAACCATCTGCCTGCTTTTCTTAGTTGGTTATCAAGTGATTTGTCTTGGGCCAACAATTGATTTCAAGAAAGTTGTGCTTGAGCATTCATTTAAGAGGGCATTGTTGCCCTTTGTGTTTTCTCTGCATGAAGAGAGTGTCTTCAGCATGATAATATGATAGTTTGATAGTCTTTAGCATTATCCTTCAAATAATTATAATGTTTTATTGTTTTAACTATGCACAAACATGCAAAAATATTCATGTTAATCGAAGCAAGCTTCAGGTACATACTGGTATAAATATAGAAAGTGCCAAATTTGGTTAAACATGTTTGATGTTCCTTATGAATTAATTTTGATGCTATAACAGTCACTTTTCTTGCGATGAATTGTAGTCAAATTTAGAGCATTTGCTATAATGTTCATCAATTGTGCACAGTGCAATGGGTAGAACATTACCAGAATAGTATAGATTGTATTTTCAAGTGTTTAATCAGAGGGTGCTACTGCTCCTGGATGGAATGAGAGAGTTGAGTTGAAAATGCTGAGACAGTCAACTTATAGAAATGTCACAGTAGGGTTTCGCAATTCTTAATGACGCGAATTAGAAACACCTTCGCTACTCCTATTCAATTTTGACAGCGTGCATAACCTACCTGTGTGTAAGTAATGTAATGTTCAGCTAGTTTAGAATTTCATGGGGGAATAATATCATCTTCACTTGCTTTTGCTGTTGTATTGGAATTTTGGTATCACCACCACACTGCATCCACTCCACGGCAGGCTTGTATTATGATTCCATTTATGATAATGCTGAATGTTGCGATGTAAAGGATATACATATATATTATTATATGTATGTTACCTGTTGGTTTTATATATTACATGTAAATTAAACTGTGTTCAGTTTGCCTCTAGAGAGATTTACCATGATGTGAATTGTGATGTAAGACAAAAAGCCATGATGAAACTTCTTACTTTGGGAGACGCCGAGAATGCATATGTTTCCTACTACTTCAAATAATATGCTTGCAGTTGTGGCCACATGGGTGCTCCTGTTGTTTTGTGCATTTGCACTTAACTTACCACAAACTAAACTCAAACAAAACATGTTTAAAGCCAACCATGGGGTGGGACGATTTCCGCAAATATGCATTTTCTTACAATCAAACATTTCAACGAAAGGAAAAATAGAACTTGCATTGTTCAGCATGCAATGAAATGATGATGAAATTTAGAAATTTCCAAAAAATGGTCGATTTGAAGTGTGCATAAGCATTACTTGTGCGTTTGAGATGTATTACTTAACACAGGTTGGAGTTTGAAAAATTGAAATTAACATTCTTCTTCTTCCATTCATTAGTAAAAAAAATTAGCAGTAATAATGAGACGCCGATTTGGGTTATGGCTATGTTCATAAAATTCGTAAAATAAAGTAGATGTTGTATTGAAGTGAAAGATTTATATCAAACAGTAATTCGAAGGTTTGCAAGTAACAACTTTATGTGTAGATTATTAAAAAATCTGACAATTTTCAACTGAATTTTAACATTTTAAACGATTTATTGAAATCTACATAAATATTAATTGCTGTGTGAACATTCATAGTTTTGTACCTTTTTTGAAGCATAAACTCATTTGATCTTAGTTTTTCTATATTATTTAAACAGCTGAATAATTTTCATCACGACGAAAGTCTCACATTTTACTACACATTTTTGTAACATCATGTATTTTTCCTATTTGCACAGCATTTCATATAAAAAATGTTAAGTTAATATTGAATTGAATAGTACATACAAATTTTTCATATTTATTTCATCTATTTTCCCCCTGCAATGAGTATATAACATATATTGGCACCACATCTGCTTAATTGCTACTATCAATAGGCACTAAAGAAAATGCGCTTAACGATAGCCGTTCATAAAACAAATGTTAACCTTCTGCCGTTCTGTCAACTATTGACTATAGCCCATGCACAAGACGCTAGATGATAAATTCTAAAGGAAAATTATGCATAAATACATATCGCATTATCCTATCGTTATCGTTAATCTACAAAATCAGCTCATAACTTCGTTTCATTAGCTTAATGTTATGCGTTTTAACCAGCAAGCTGAGTGGAAGGAAGCGTTATAGACACTTCCACAATAATTTACATTATTTTATCAGCCCGTGTCGGTGCTGCTGATACATTTCTCATGCTAAGAGTCAAGTCAATCGTCAATCATTGCATTTTACGTTTTAAAAGCAGCATGATTTATAGTTTTCCACTTGAACTTGTCAAAGTATATTTGAGATTTTACAGACCACACATCGCACGTTCCTAGTGCAGCTGCACAATTTACAATTATTACCTAAACAAAATTATACTCCAAACCCCAGCATCAACATCAATAGAGCAGAATGGGCTACAAAGTGGAAATATAATATTGTGTGCTTTGGCATTGGCACTACTACTACGAAATAACAAGAAAAACATGAAATATTCCATTGTACGTATGAAGTAAGGCCGAATTTTATTACCATTGTCTAAACATAATTCCTTGGAAAGGCATTCGCATTGGAAGAAACTCGCAGCTCTCTAAATGGCCCACGTTAGAAATCATTCTCCATTATTATTCTTGAATTTGTTTTCTACCAAACAATGCTTTAAATTTCTAGTTGACAATAAAGTATTTTTATTCAGTGAAATTAATAGAGGTCATATTATTCATTGCTACGACGGAACTACTCCTTGTTTCATTATTACAAACGTTATAGTTGGTTCTGGTTCCCGTCTGCAACCGCCGTGAGTTGAGTGTGCTATAGTTATTGCTATTACAGGGAAATTTATTAGGCGTCCATAAAACTTGATTGCTTAATGCTTAATAATGGACGAGACGACGGCGGTGTGGTATCTAATTAAGCATTGAATGAAATACTTGGGGCAACGTTATCTCACCTGTTAAAATAATCTATCACGATTATACTATCTTTATTGAATTGATGGAAGCGTATTAAAATTTCACGAGAGACAAAACAAAAATGGGCATTTCTTTTCTTCGGGTGGAAGACGCAGAGAAGGAGGAGAAGAATAGTACAGAACAAGAACAACAATCCCAACTAACGTCCTCCATTAATTATAATAATTCTACTTCACATTTTGTAAGACCCAGACGAAATAGAAGTGCAAAAAGGGCAACTTACCTACTCCCAATTATAGTAGTTAACTTTTTATTGTTAATTTCTGCGGCGTCAGCCCAACACAATAATCAAAAACCAATCCAAAGCGTCGACCCTCACCATCCAGTTAGTAAAAATGGTAGTGGTGATGCTCCTCCCCCAGAAATGGTTATCACCCCTGAGCATTTGTCAGTGCCGCTTGGAGGTGTCATCCATTTATTCCCACGTTATGGATATTTAAGCCTTAGCATGCGAGTGATTGCCAAAGGCGAGAAAATTCTTAAAGGTCCTCCAAATGCGTCAACGACACAGAATGATTCATGGATTTTCTTGGAACCAATTAACAACGTGATTGACCCAACAACAGTGAGAATTGAGGAGTCTTCCATGTCCCCCTCAGGACAGGAGGATGACCCCCTCCCCTTCCACAACTTGTTTCATATTGACCTCTGTGAAGATGTTTCGGAACTGATTCAAGCCTACTTTAAAAACTTCAGTATTGAAGGACTCGACAAACCTTGGCAAGCTTTTGGAGGGGGGTGGAGAGTTCAAAGTATTTCAAAATATTTTGGCATTGATCAAGGCTACGTGGAAGGGGACTATCGCTTTGTTTTAGTGAAAGTGTTGTTGGTTAGGGGATCTGGGGTAGTGATCCCTTTACCAAATGTGACAGTTGCTGAACATTATCGTCAAAATATCCTCAGATTTATTCCGGACAATGATTTGTCAACATATGAATTTCTAAAGGTGGTCGGCACACACTATGTACGTAAGTGATTTGCTTTATGAAATTAAATTTTATAAAATGAAACAGATTTTCAATCAACTCAATTTTATAAAATTAACATTAATTTTTTTAATTTTAATTATGATTTAATAAAGGTCCATGCGTATATTATTGGGAACGCGGTTTATCAAGTGATGGTTTATGACCCGGATGGATTCCTAGCTGTGAAAAGGCGCCTACTATTGGATGGGGTTCAACATGAAACAACCTCTGACTTTATGGAAGAACTTCCTGAAGTTTTAACCATGTGGGTGAAGCATATGGGACGGGTTTTTGTGCTGAATTCATCCCCACCTGTAGCGGATGCTGTGCGGAGTGCATTAGAAGTTCATTCTAACTACAATGTCCCGGTGATTAACTTATTCAAGTTGCACAATAACCCGGAGCTGGTTAATGAGATTGAGAGGTTGCTGGCAAACGAGTCGAATGCTGTACTTGGGATAGATTTGAGAGGCATTCAATTCCTTTTCAAAGATCCTAACCAAAGGGAAGGCTTTGAGAAAGCACTCAAACATAGGCTGCAGCTTTGGGAAGTTAATTTTCAATATTAACAAACGAATTTTGAGCAGTAAAAAGGAGGACGAGAAAAAAATCTGACAAAAATTACAACATGACTCCAAATCAAAATAATTTTTGTTTACAGATATGATCAATTGATCAGGAAATGTTCAGAGTTAATTATTTATTGTTCAATAAACTTCGTTAAAAGACATACATATTTTTTGTGTACACTTTAACTACACTTGCTTAATTTATCAATTACAAGCATTAAGTTATTGGGAATCAGGGACAGTCGAAAGCTAAGATACGTTGACGCCTTCACACTCACACCCTATCCTAACCTTTAAATTGAATTTTACATCATTCCAATTTTTATCTACTAAATTTTCAATCGAATATATTTACGATACAATATTTGAACGCCGTGAAACATGCTCATATTAAAGCTACCTTTCATATTTTAGAATTTAATTTTCATAAACCTATATAAACATCTCTAGTAATAGCTGTATCAGTAGTCAATTGCAATTTATCTTGATGTTTTAAATTTTATGAATTTAATAGTTAATGCAATAGAATTTACATGAACACTTTAAGTATAATATAATTGGCATAGTGGTATACCAATTCTGAGGTTCCGACAACTCGCAAATTGAATCTGCCTCGTAGTAAAATATATTCCTTTGGAATATATTCTTTATCAGCATTCAAAACAATCCACTTTGGGAAAGTCAAGAAAGGAACGACTTGAAATCACTTATGTTTAGATTTAATTACTAAAATTACCTCTTATCATCTAATATGGCTGCAGTGCAACATATTATTTAAAGATAAATTTTAATCATACCTATGTATGTATATATATGTACATATAACGAACGTACTTATGTTCTTATGTAGTTCAGAGATACATTAACTTGGAGATGAAGATTTTGCATCGATCAAGAGTATATTAATTAGCATACGATTAGGTCAGTTAAATCGGTTTATTATTGGTATCTTGAGATCAGAGCTTCAACTCAAAAGATCAACCTTATTTATCATCCTTATCAACATTTTGACAGTCCACAAAATATTACTACCAAATTACAACCGTTCAGTGAGAAAGATAAAAGCATCATGGACCAATTACTGATTGAACTAATGAAGACATTAATTAAGTAAATGAGACATCCATTCAAGATGAGAAGCAATGAGAAATATAATACATGGCCCATTCACCATCTCACACGGAAAATTTGTACAAACCAAAACCACCAAAAATGCATTTTAAATTTGAACGCAGATTTTTTATTAATTTAAAAGTGAAAAAATGAAGAAAAATTAAGTATGCAAAAGAAAGAATAAAGAGGGAAAGTATATAACGAAAAGCAGACTTGAATTTATTGATTTGACAATTGACAATATTATTTGAAATTACAATTCATCCGTAACATATTCAACCACTTCTAAATCATCATCAGGACTCCTACATCTACTACCAGGAGAGCAAGTGTTCTGAAAGCGGACATGTCGTTTGGGCTTGGTAGCCACCTGTGGAACAATGGTCATGGTATGTTTTCGAATATGGCCGAGGGTAACATCAGCCGGTGGAGGCGGAGGTGAAGGAGTACAGCTGCCAACTGGTACACATGTCGCACTTATCATACTACCTCGCCTCCCAGAAGAACGTAACATTGTTGTTGATGGTGGTGGTGGAGGAATATGAGTTAGGCTGGGATCTTTTGAGTTCATTAAAAATCAGGTATACCCCTCTTGATTTATCCCTCCATTTGCACGTGGAGGAGCATTTGGAAATCCATAAGAGTCGAGACCCAAATCCAAGTATTGGTTACTGTCTTGAGGCTCTCCATTCCCTTGCTCACTCGAGAGGGAGTCCTTCTTCTCTTTTTTAACCTGGAATAAACATTTCCATCCCAAAAATTAACTTTTGAACTTCTCAACAACCTTAACGCCATCACAAAAATAAATAAATAAATAAATAAGTAACATAAAATCAGGTAAATAAAGTCGTACGGGCTTTGAATTGCTAGAACAAGATAGAGCAAACTTGAGCTCTTTAGACATTTCTTCGACAACCGTTCCCTATAAACATAATAAACATGCACAATAATAATAATAAAATTAAAAAGAAATTCCTCATACCAAATCAAAATGAACATAATTCAAAATTCAAGGCATCCATTAAAATTTAAAAATGTTCTCATTTTATACGCATGGTTTTTATACATAATTACTACTCACTCCTTCATCCGTTGCAATCTTCCTATTTTCCCAGAAGAATTCAATGAATGCGAAAATAATTGCAACGGCACAACCACCCACCAATACAACGAAGACACCACCAACGTTCGCAATCCTCAACGAAGTTACACCGCTTGCACCACCATCCGTCTTACAATCGGAAAGAAAGCGACAAAAAATATATATATTAGCATGAAAACATGAAATGCATGTAAAATACCAGACCACATGGAATTTATAATATTTTAAGGATTATTACAGCACATCCTGTCCCCTTTCTTTCTTCCTTCCACCATTTTCGTTTCAATTTATCTAGAATTCCATTTTCTTGGAGGGTGAGGATCCCCCCATTAAAATACTGTCGATAGGGAGAGTCTGCCAAAAAAATATTCATGAGGTCTTTTGCATACGTATCGACATTGCAAATTTGCAAAAAAAAATCGAAAATACCAACATACTTTTACGCATTCCCACCCCATATCCTTTGCTATCAAGTAGTCCTCCAACTTGGTAAAGACCACAAACTCTCTCCACATTGTATTCAATGACGGTAGACTCCATGAAAAATGCATACTTTCCTTCATCCCTTTTTACTTTATCCCTGCCTGCATCATTGTCCTTTGGCAAGATACCTGGTGACTTACTATTCCACTCTTCCATTTTCTTCCACATTGTCACACGCTCGGGGAATGGTGAGAACTAGGAAAAAGAGTAGAAAGTAGAAGATTGTGTAGAGTGTAGACGCCATAAAAGTATGACGGTAGTTTGGTTTGGTTTGGTGTTTTTGGAGATAAAGATAAAAATATCATAAAAAACTAGAACTGCACTGAGCTGAGCTCCAGTTTTGTTTTTATACTTTAAAAAATGAAGCTGTACTTCCTGTTCCAACACAACCATATTTGATGACATCTTGACGTGCCAAATCTTGGAGACTTTTGATCGGCTCATCTTTCTCTTGGACAAGTAAGAAGGATGCCAAGTTGGCAGTGTAAGAGGAGACCATGATCAGAGTAAAGAACCACCAGATGCCTAGAGAAAAGCATGAAAATATGTGTGATGCAAATTATGTTTGAGCAGCCTTTTTATTTATTCAAATGTCGTGGGTTTTTGGAATTCTACACATATTCATCACATCACTCTTACCTGCCATCATTCTGGTGGATGTCGCCCTAAGAATAAAAATATAACATTGAGGTTAGACGTTAGACAATGACATGGCAGTTGGAAATATGAGCATTTTGCAAGTCAGAAACTGAAATTCAAGCGGAAGCGCTAACTATTTTTTTGGCGGTTTTTACTTAGGAACGAGGTACGCTTTTTGGCGACACGCTCCAGACAACACAATCCATAAGCAGTTAAGGAATGTTAGCTTGTTGACATATGACACTTCACAATTGTCTTTTGTTGGGGGTCGGACGCTCCATTCGAAAGGTGAGATCCTTTAGGTTTGGGTGATTATGTTACAGAAAACAGTTATGCCAAAATCACACACACGTCACACAACAAAACATATTAAATTTAGTATAATTCTTGGGTGGGAGGAAATGTGATGTTTATAATATACTCAAACTGCTGCTGTTAAAAATGTCAGAGAAGAGATTATAATCAAAATCAACAAAAGAAAACGAAAAAGAAAACAAACTCAAACGTAACTCTAAACCATAATAATAATTGAAGAAACAAAAACATACTTGGGAGCTATATCTGAACCTTGCTGCATAAGAGAACCAATTGTAAACCAAAAACTGTTCAAAAGAGTAAACTGATTTTCTAGCTCGTCTGGGTCTTCAATACAAGGATGAGGACAATCCCACTCCATAGGGGAAACCCTTTTTATTATTTCATATAAATCCCAGTTGAATATTATTAATATGCATCCCGTTTGAAAGAAAGCTAAAAAATTATGTTACCTTCCAATGATGAAAAGTACAATTGAGACACTGAAAAATGCATAAAACATATACATCCAAACGTCCACGGCGAAAGGGTTCATGAAAGAAAATAGTTCGGGGGCTTTGAATTTCGGCTCAACGAAAAGGATAGAGATTCCCAAATTCTAGAATTAAAATAATTCATAGCGCCAAAAAACAAATTAATTTTTTTAATAATTTTGAATAGTTTCATTTTTTAGCATGTTTTTAATACCATGAAAGGCATTGTGAAATCTAGGGCACTTTGCCGATCCTTGTTAATTGACAAATCAGCAACAGCAATGTCAGCCTCCTGAGCAAAATTACCATAAAAATTTATTATTATTTACAAATAATTTTTAAAAAAAACTTAGGAATTCTTTTAAAGTTTTAAGTTTTGTACGTACCCCGTCAATGACTTCTCGAATCATCCCATTCCATTTTCCAGTTTCTTTATTCAACGACCCATAACTTCCATCTGATACCAACTTAATATTGTACTTGAATCCTAGCTCTTTGGAAAGTTCATTCAAAAGATCAACAGTGTAGCCTTCGAATTGGTCATTACCGGTGAGTGGCTCGGTAGATATTTTCAACATTAAAAATGGCTTGTTCTAAACAATCCATACAAATTATTAGGAATAATTTGTTTTTAAATAATTTTTTAAAGTAATATTTTTTTTTAATTTTAGACCCTTTACCTTAATGGTAGATACTGTTAATGTACGATTTTTTAGATCAATGGAGTCATCTTGAACGGCTTCCTCTTGAGCATCTTGTTTTGTCCAATTAAATTTTGTGACGAATTTAGAATCCCATGTTCCAATTTTCTTTAAACCCTTTAATTATGTAATATTCTAGATAATTGTCCGGCTTGGTAGCATGATATGTTTAAAGATAAAAATTCTATTACATCTCGCTTAAGTTGAACAACATCCATTTGTACATCCGTCCGATATCCCGATGTGTTAAATTGTATCAGACCCGTGAGTCCTTGAAGTTGAACCATTTTCATATAATTAATGATAGAGTAGCCATGCTGCCATGTCTCCTTTGAGTCACAATTTAGTGGCTTTATATCAATTCTTTGACTACTGTCCAGCACATGAAGGGCTTTTCCGAATAAAAATACTGCATCATATATTAGAGCTGTTTCGGTCTAAAAAAAAGAAGCCAAACCAATGCAATATTATAAAATGTTCAAAAAGCAAGCAAGTTCAAGTCCTGTTGAAATTAAGTCAGCATGAATGAAAGTTACGATTACGAACTTTCATCATTCTCTGCTCATTTTCCGGTGGAAGAGCAGGATTTCCGAAGGCAGCATTCCCAGCATTTTTTCTAGAAGTTGGCATATATCCTTGGTCATTCCCATAATTACTACTACTACCACCGTAGTATGGCCCACCATACATGTGGCTTCGACTGTTATAGTTGTCAACAGAAATGTGAGAGTTCCACTGCTTCACAATTGCATCCACTTCCGGTCTTTCGGGGTCAACAATTCGGTAGGCGGTTATGTTTATGTCACCGTAGCTAAAATCAACTAGGTCCAGCGTATGCAAATCCTGTCAAGAAGTCAAGAAACGGATGCAAGTTATATTTATACAAGACTTTATGTCATGTAAAAATTAAGGTAGACAGTAGACAGTGGACATACCAACGACGTGATTATAAAGCTGTATTGATAAGTCATAAGCCCAACTTGTTGAGCTTGCTTCATAACTTCTGGAACCTTTTCTGTGGCGCAGTCAATAAAGATATTGAAAATATCTGTGGCGTACAAAATGTCTTTCAATAACGATCTGAAATGTGAAGAATAATGGGAAATATTTTTAATTACTTTATGCAAAAGTGAATACAAAAACAATTGGAATTATTCCTCTGTATAATTCGAACCTATAATCATCTCCTTCCGGAAGTTGTTTCAAAACGGCTTTTCTAGTGTTTGGAGCTGAAGCTTTGATTAAATCCTGGAGTGTGTACAGTCGCTCATTGTTTTCATAAATTATCACATAAGTTTCCCAATTAAATGCTTCAACGAGATCATTATAAGCCTGTTTTTAACACCGAAAAAATATTTTTATAAATTGTTTTAATTTGTATCACCCAGCAGATAAATTTTTATTAATTTTTGTATTAATTGTACTCTGCTCAATGTCATCGGATGGGGATATAAATTAATCAAATAGTTTTCCTTCCTTATTTTGTAATCCCATTTCGTTTCAATGTGTGGAATTTCAAATGCGTCACAAATGGACTGTACATGGCTCGCAGCTTCTGGGCTTTGGGGTCCAAATATTGCTGCAATCCCTTCTCTCATCATTTGGCATACTATCAATTTCCATCATTCGCAATCACATTTTTATGTTACATTTTATTGTCTCAACCTTCCATTAATTTTATGAATCACTGACTGATCCACTGGGGACAACATAGCATAACAAGTCGCAAAGTTGTGTTTACACTTTAAAACAAAACTTACCTTTGTTGGATGCATGATAAGAGTCTCCAAAACTAAGCCTTTCAATTTGTGAGCTTAGTCTGCTTCGAGGAAGAACAGTTATTTCTGAGTTTACCCTTTCAACAGCGTGCTTAAATGCTGTCTCTTCCGATGGATCCGCTTCATCGAAAAGGCCCCCTGAAATAATATTTCGAAGGAAAAGTTAGTAATCTCTTCACGCCGTTTAAAATTATTATTATTATCATTAATAATTGTATATTATTTAGGTCGATAGTAGCAGACACAGGATATTGGAAAGTAACTAATAAGCAGAAGCAAAAGCCAGATACGCTAAGATGGATAGATGGATTGACATCTGCATTCTAAATTTTAACATACCAACTCTAATGACATCCGGTAATCCACCACCTCCATTATAATCGTAATGGGAATTGGGTAAAAGCATTTGACACACGGAGTGTGTGACACAAATGCTGAGGAGTATAAAACAAGTTCTTTTCAATTCCCACATTACTATATGTCACCTTAAGGCACTCTTACAGACTATTTGATGATGATGAAGAAAAATAAGATTTTATGATGTGCACGACAAGGAACAAGTGTCCCATGAGGTATGAGGTCTCTCTGTCAGGTATTCGTAGTGATATGATATTTGATGATCTTCTTAAAGTGCAAGAATTCGATGGTGGTGCATTCATCGCACCTCATTCTCTTTCTCTGGATTTCCCACTCATAATGATTTTTATTAAAGGCACTCCTACAACTCTTCTACTAATTCCGTAATTCGTTAACTTTCCGAACAAGATTAAATTATATCAAAATTCTGTAAATACCACACAGTTTCTTTATGTTGGTGAAGCCGTTGTAAAAACTCAAAGCAACATGTAAATCTTATTGGTTTATTTATCCCACACAGAAAATGAACTATAACTCATGTTATGTTATGTTTTGCCAATACATTTGATTTGGAGCAGTTTCTTTTTTTCTGAAATAAAACAACTGGAGCACACACACATCGCACAATCTCCCCTTGAACAGTAGGAAATACTGTGTGCATGTGCGACTGATTGTGATTTTTAAGAGTTCCAATCCAACTTGAACTAAGGAGCATGTGTGTGTTAGAGTTGATAACTGGTGTAACATGAACAGTAGGTAACATGAACAGCATGTATTCGCAATATTTCGCATCGCATCACATTTTTTAACATCATCGGCCGAAGTTCCGAAGGAAACAACATGATTTCGAACTCTGCTTTAAACGTGTCCCCCCTGAAACATCATCATCATCATCCGCTTTCTTGGAAACCGTTCGTCTCTTCTTGACTTGATTCCCCTTGTGTATGCATGTGTGCATATCGTATCATTTTCGCTTTTAGGTTTTGGTATATCAGCTCAGCATCATATCAGCACATCACTGATCACATCGTCAGTCACAGCGAGACTCTGTACACACAGCAATTTAAGCTGAAAATTAATGTATGAAAATGAAAACGACAGTTTATACTGCTTGCTCATCTCAACTCATCTCATCTTGTTGGTTTTAGAGAGAGAGAGAGTAACGTAACGTAACGTGAAGTAAAGTAAAGGAAACCACACAGTTATTTTCTTATGGGACATTGTCTTATTTTCCACATTATGCATACCATACCAAACCATCCCACTCTAAATTTAGACCTGTCGTCTCGCTATACATATTTAAGTACAAGATGGTTTGGTTTTGGTTTTGAAGTAGTTGGGTTAGCAGGTTTTTTTCTTGCTCAAATTCGTCACCGTATAATATAATATATACTTGCAAACATAAATACGCAGCAGTTGTTCCGCTTTGCATTTCAAATTTTCAAATGTTCAAACGTTCAAAATACTTAGGTATAGAGTTTCGAGTTTATATGAATGAAAATAGATCAGAACATACCACTACTAAAAGCACAAGTAATACATACCTACATTCTACCCCCACTTTCATACATACTTTCACCTCAGACCGAACCGACAAGCGACCTACTAGATTATCAAAGGTTCTATGGTGCTTCATGATGCATGAAAAGGGAATTGGTGGATTGGATGAGACATTGAAACGTCTTTTGTTATCAAGTAGTGAAATGACTTGCGGGGAATGTGAGGGCCAAAATATAATCGCGGAGTATGTACACTGCATCTATTGGGTGAGTTAAATAAATGAGACAGATTTGGAACGGTGAGCGGCGTCGAAATTCTGTTTATCATAGTTTTTCATAGTACGGTTTATTCATATCATCAGTATTTAGACAGTAATTCAACACAATCTTCACAATAATAATGATAATTGGATACATAAAAACATTGCCCAGCCTGCAGTTTGTGGCAATTAACGATATAATTTTTTTTAGAAGAGTTTGTTCGCAGTAATAATATTTTATTATTTATTTATATCTTTTTATATTTTTTTCGCTTGTACGTACATAGGTACATCATCATCTTCATATCATACAACAGTAAGAAACTAGATCGTCTGGCGTGGCGTATTTTCCGTAAAAGTATATAACAACTTTAAATCTGATTTCAATTTAAGGCACATCTTGTTTTGTTGTGTGTTTTTTCACTCTCAGTATAAGTATTATCATATCATATCATGGGAAACTAACTAGATTCTGGACACGTCGAGAGAGCAATTGTGGAACGTACATACAACTACTTATTTTTACATCATCTTACAAAACATTACCATACCATACCAGACCAGGGTCGCATGCAAATAACAATGATCATGATCATGATCACCATAAAATGGTTGGACTTGGTATTAAAAAGTAGTGAAAACCAACATTTTGTGTGTGTTTGTGTATTTATGTGAGTGAACGGCATTTTTCCAAAGCTCGGCTATCATATCATCAAGAATGAATGAATATTTTTAGTCGGATGGCTCTTTTTGGTCGAAGGCCAGATACGGTACGCTTCCTCCCACACTTGGTGGTTCTGAGGGTGGCTTGCTTTTCTTAACCTGTTTAAGTTTAGAATATTATTTAGAAAAATTGATCAGTTCCACAAGATTTTTTTTAAATTCTTAAACACCAACCGGTTTCTTGTCTCCCTGACAGGTAAGAGCAAACTTCAGCTCATCATATAAGGCAGCCCAGAAGTCCTCCTGGGGAAGAAAAAATCATTGTGATTTTTTAATTAAAATTCTAAAGCTCAATTTTAATTCTGGTCCATTTTTCACCTTATGATTGATTACCAAATATGTAGCTTAGTCAAATTAGTCAATTGTCACAACAGTTCTGCCACCGTCATGTTTCTGTAAGTTTTGTTAGAGATTGTAATTATTCAAAATCCAATCCACAGCAGCAGCAGCAATAAACAACCCACAACAACACATCACACCGTTAAATATAGGTTAATGTCCAGGAATAAAAAGTTTTTACTGATCGTGAGTGGGGAAAGCAGCAGTTGTAAACTTGTAATGTTGTAAAACTTTAAAGCCCATCACTCTATTTTCTATTTATAAAAAATGGGTGACTACTTTTATTACGTACCTCCACATTTTTCGCAAGCTTTCTCGATTTCCACATAAATTCTATAATACTCTGTAACAAGAAAGAAAAAAGGAATCATTTGCATCAACCGGAAAATAATTTAGGAAGGAATTGATGCCAACCATAATTTACGATCCACGTAGTAGAAGATAGTAGATACAGCCATTGTCACCTAATTTATATACGTGGATATTTGTTACTCTCTCAATCTTTTTGTTTGTTTTTACATACCATAACGCATGCCATCGCACAACCTCCTAACAGTACTACGAAAACACCACCAACATGAGCCATTGATAAGGGGGTAGCTCCACCAGCCGGAGGTGGTGCAGTCTACAAACAACAAGATCAAAACCATTTTACCAACAAAAAAATTTCACGCGTTTCTTTTTCTCTGCATACGAATAGAATATTGCATAAAATACATACAGCACACTGTCCTGTTCCCTTCCACCACGTTTTCTTCAACGTTTCCAGCTCACCTTTCTCCGCGAGGAGAAGAATAGTATTACTAAAAGCATTCCTGTAGCGTGAGTCTGAAAATAATGTATTAAAAATACATGTAGAATTCAACATGGTTTGACTTTAACGCTCTTAACATTATTTTTAAGTATCATGCAAGTCACATCAGCGTCCTAATTAATTGACGTCAATTGATTAACGTTCTTTTTACATTTGATTAATAATCTTATCAAGAATATATGTATGTATCAGTCTCATTTACTCTTTCGCAAAGCAATCCCATATCCTTTGGAATCTAATAGACCACCAACTTGTGTCAGTCTGCATTCTGCATCGTTGGCAATGGCATACTCAATGCTGGTTGATTCCATGAAGAAAGCGTATGTTCCATTTGATTTTTTCACACGCTCAACACCGCCTGGTGTACGATCTTCCAATGGGTCTGGTTTCATGTTTACCATGTTCGTCCAAATCTCTTTGTAGAGAGGAAAGTTTGAGAACTGAAATATAACAATTTTTTATACTCGCATCATTCGAGAATCGAGATGGTCCTAGTTGGCATTTGGCATCCTTTTCTCTCTAAAATCTCTTGTTAAGCTTAGCTCATCTCATCATAATACTATTTGTGAGCACTAAATACATGGGTTTCCAATTTAAATTCCTTGCTCTCAAATTATATTTCAGACATAAACTACTATAAGTAAGTACATCTCGTATAATTTTAATGGGCTTGTCCATCCATACCGTTACGTATAGTCAACAAATTTTATTGCAAAACAGAATAGAATTTTTTAGACGGCGGAGAGAATGTGCTCAGCTCAGCTTATTAAAAATTTTTGACTCTGGCATAAAAGTTACGGCAGGAAGGGAAGAACGAGCAAAGCCAAGATTTTCTCATAACTTTGAGTGAGTAAATAGGATACGGTGTATCGAAGGCGTGTAAATTTAAAATGTAGCAAGAATAAGTGAGTCCGTTCGTTCGTTTCATACTGACTGAGTGACTATATAGGTATATCTATAGTTAACGTTGGAATGTTGACGTTTAGACTTAACTATCTTTCAGTACGACCATCAAAAGGAGCAATCATTTGAAAAACATGAAGAAAACAATTTCAGCTTGACAAGCTGAAGCTCATCCGAGGAGTCACACGCAAGGGAAAACGCAGTTGTTGGCAATGCTTCACATTTAGTTCCGGAACCATTAATTACTTGTCACTTGTATTTCTACACAGCTTTAAAAAGTGATTTTCTATTTTTCGATCTCAAATAATGTACAGTCCTGCAAACAGTTCGCTAGTATTTACATTATACAAAAAGATATAGGGACTAGTAACTCATGTTATTTTCGTTCAATGGAGGCAACGCTACACATGACAGGTGAAAGGGATTCAAGATATAATTCGTGCATGACTGTAAATAACATGACTATGACCCATTCATGACGTTCTTTTATGTCATGTACCAAACCATAATAAATTGTTGGGAAGACGTGAAAGAGACACACAACTTTAAAACTTATTATTTCCAAACACTCGTTTTTCTTCATGAACTATCATATTACGACAGGAAAGGATTATTTCAATTTTTAAAGTGACGCTTGGCTTGGAAAGGATTTGTAGTCTTCTTTTATTTTTAAAAGTCGAAAAGTATCTGTACTTGTTTGAATTAATTTTTGCTTTAAATTTCAAGGTTATTTTACTATTAACTATTATTTTTACCTCAAAAAATCTTCGCGTCGTCCCGGATTTTACGCACCCATATTTAACCTTATGTTGACCTGGAAGATCCTTAATATCTTTAATAGTCAGCTCCATACCCTCATTGGCAAGGAAAGCAGCGAGGTTGGCAGTGTAAGATGAAATCATGATCAAAGTAAAAAACCACCACATTCCTTTGAGAGAGAGGATAAAAATGACAGACAAGAGTTAAATGAGGTGGAGATAATTTAAATGAAATATTACGTCAAAATTAATGAGAAGAAACCAACACACGTCGACATGGTCATTTTAGATTATGTGGGGCGGAAATTTTTAAAATAAATAAAGACATTTGATACTTATCACGGGAAAATTTAAAAAAAGAAGTCGTGTTTACCTGCAACAGTTCTTGTTGAAAGAGCCCTTAAAAAGTTTTGGAAAGAGAAATGACATGATATTAGAAAAAGCATTTGAGATATTTTTTGAAGCGGAAATACTGAAATACTAGAAAAGCACACAAAATTCATAAAAAAATTCGAAAGCAGCGTAAGTTAATATGGCGTGTAAAAGAAGCAAAAGCATGCAAAAGTAGAGAGAGATAGAAGCGTGTGGGTAAAAACATAAAATTTAAAGAAAAGTATTTTTTAATAACATCAACGTCATGCAATAATAAAAAGTTGGCATGCAGTTTGCAAATAATTTCAGCTTGATTTCAATTACGATTCATTAACTTAACTTATTGCTTGATTTTTACAGCTCAGTTTATTTTCTTGTTGAGAGAAACTTTTAATAATAATATACTTTTACTTATGAAATTCAAAATTAGAGTAAATGAATAAATAAATTGACCCTAGAATTGCTACTTTGATTGCTACTTTACCAAACCAAATACTACTCTAAACTAAACTACTTCGTTATTCTTATCTACAAATTGTATATGAGTACAGTACATTGCTACAAAGGCCTATTAAGATAATAAATATGCCTACATGCTATATTAAAGCATTTTTTCTACACTTCTACTTTGGCACTATCAACTATTATGAGAGCAAAAGACTTTTAACTTTAATTTTATAATGTCGAATCAAAATATAAAAAATATATGCATAAATTAAATAAACGGCAGCGTCATTCAACCAAAGTAGGTAGGCACTTTTTTTATCTTTCTTTTTTTATGATTTCTTTTTTTGTCCTTACTTTGGAGCAATGTCACTTCCCTGTTGCATGAGGGAGCCCCAATTATGCCAGAGTGCATTAGTGACTCCCAAATCGTTTTCTAGCTCGTCAGGGTCATCTTTGCAGGGATGAGGGTTTTGCCACTGAACAGGGGTTATCCTATTAAATATAGACATATCATCCAAAGGAAAATTGAAATGACAAAAACCAATTTCTCATTTCATTCAGCTGAGCACAGGCAGGCAGAAGAGCATGCCAAAGTTCGAAATTTTTGAACGAACTTTTTAGTAATTATAAACCACCGGGGGGATTTTTTGCGTCTCTTAAACTCTTAAATATTCTTATTCTTATCTGGCATGGCATGGCATTCTTTATAGCAAACATAGCAGTTAAAATTTTCAGATTGTAGTAGCATTTCATTTCTATCTGCTGCTGCTGGTAACTTTCCGAATGAATAAATAAATAATTGAGCATAATATTTAATCAATAATTAATCCTGCACGCTTCTAACTTCTAAGTCTTAACTGTATCGGTAGAATTGTAGAATGATGAAGAAACACATACAATACAGCACATATACACACAGAAAAGGGAAAAGCATGAATAAAAGCAAAAAAACGGAACATCTAACTGTTTTTACAAAATGGTGCAGCGTAGCGCCGTTCACTATTTCTAACCCAGAAAAATACTACTAAAATACTAAAATATCCTGTTTGCATTATGCAGTTGAGAATTTCTGCATAATGTAATGTGCTACACTGGTGGTTCTATAGTTTCTATTTTCTACTAGTAATTTCACAAATTGAAAGCAGATTTATTACATTACATATTTATATACATATAGTCTTCTCATGCGCACACACAAGTGGTGGTGGTTTGGTTGTTCTGGTTGAAGGAAATTATTGCTCGCTGTCACGTCCTTTGGTAGACTTAATATAATATGATATAATGGGGATTCACAATAATTCGTTTTATCATATGATATTATATTATATTGGCGGTGCTAGCACGGACAAGATGTGAGCATTCATGATGAGCAGTGAGCAGGGCACATTATATTAAAGGGGAGCAGAAGACAGAAGAGCGTCATAGTTTCACATGGTATGTTTATATGGTGGGAAAGTGTGCAGAAGAAGAAGAGAAAAGGGTGGTAGTCGAAAAAGGAAAAAAAGGAGAGGGGAAAGCTGCTTTGTATTGCTTTTGTTTGCTCGCAGAATTCTCCCACGATCCTTTAACTATTAATATTGGTATTGGTTTGGTACAACATATAATATTACATGCCAAGGCCAACTACGATCATTAACACTTTGGTTTTGTGAGTGAGAGAGAGCAGAGCTCTACTACCTTGGCAAGATATCACATCCTTGGCCCATTATAGAGCCCGTAGAAAACCAAAGGGAGTTGATCATATTAAACTGATTCTCCAGGATTTGGCCAAAATCACTACTGCACGGTGCTGGCTCTTGCCAGTCTGATGGACATATTCTAAAGTGTAAATAAAAATTTTGTGTGGCATGGTAGTTGGTGGAACGAAAATAAAAAAAAATGTCATATTATTATATAATATTTAAAATCAATACTTATTATGGTGGTGGAATGGAAAAATAGTATTGTATAAATCAAATTCTTATCACATCAGTGACTTGACTTGGTCTGGTTTTGGTTGTGTTCAATAATACATGAGAATAATGTAAGACAAGTTGCTAAAAAATAGGCTACTGAACCAAAACTACAGAACAGAAGAGAATGAATGAATTTTACATTTTTTGTACAAAGCTTATCATAGTATTACGTATGCACAATTTAGCTCTACACCTACAATATACGAGACTACTAAATCACAAAAAATACATACATACAATATACGAGACTGTCTACAGAGAAACATATGGAACGATAATATTTACACGTGATGACACTTACTAAAAAGGGAGTACGTCTACAAATCTTAGCGACACACATTCATAAAAAACAATTTACTATGCTTTCACCCTCATTTCTGATCTCTGATTTGATGTTGTATTAAAATGCCGAATATAATTTTTGTAATAATTGAAATAACGGAAGTTATTAACTGTGCTCCTCTGAAATTGAATTTGAAATGCTTCTGTTTATGAATTATTGGGGCAATGTGAACAAAAGTTTTTTAAGAGTCTTTGTGTATATATAAGTAAGTAGTATGGTATGTTAGGAGAAAAGAAGGACAATCTTGTTTACCTTGCGAGAATAAATAGCACCAAAGAAACCCCAAGGTATGCAGTAGCCATATAAATCCAAACTTCTGGATTGAATGGTTCCAGAAAGGAGAACAGACTTGGTGGTGTCTTGGCTGGGTTTTTGTAAAGGATACTAATTCCGAGATTCATGAAAGGCACTGTAAAAAGTAAAACTATGTGTTGGAGGGAAACTCACACTGAAAAACATTTGCAATATTTTATCTCTTTTTAAAAATGATCCTACTTGTAAAATCAACAGCAGACTCCCGATCATAGTTAATAGACAAGTCTGCAACGGCCATGTCCGCAGCCTGTAAATTTTTAATTGGGTATGAAAATATGAAAATCTATAAAAAAATCTGGTCATTCTTATTTTACCCTCCGTAGTATTTTACACTTACTCCACTCATAACTTCTCCAATCATCCCATTCCATCGTTTAGTAATAGGATCTGGTGCACCATACTTTCCGTCAGCCACTTCCCGAATTTCATATCGAAATTTTAACACAGTTGAAAGTTTTTCGATCAGGTCTGGCACATACCCAGTGAAGTTCCCGTCATCCCCTTTTATTGCATATGGTGCACCCTACGATGTCGGTATTATCATTTTTTATATCCAAGAGTATGTTTTATCATGTAAACAGCAAGTCCTACATTTATCAAATCAAGAAGTTAGTTTATATTTTTATACTCACGATGATTGTTGTGACGTATAAAGTCTTATCTTTCAAATCCTCTTCTTGCTGCCTCAATGTTTCCGTCGCTGTCCTAGTCCACGTAAACTTTTCCCCTTCTGCAGCCGAATCATAAATTCCGATTCTTGAAAATCCCTAGAAAAATATTTTTTAGGGAGCGTGATGATGATAAGCGCACGTACGTGAAGATTATTACAAAGTTTAGCTACTACAACTTTTTTTATATAATAATTTTTTTCTCTTTAAAAAAAAGTTAGTTGCATTACATTTTTGGAAAGTTCAATGATGTCCAGTTGGAAGTTGGTCCTGAACCCATTTGGATCAAATTCAACATTCCCTGTAATACCTTCATACTGGACCTATATTTTTTTTAAGATTTTGGGAAAAAGTCAAACCAAACAAGACAGATTTAAGTGATCATAAAACCCGACGTGGGTGCATCTGGGTGTGTTCCCTTATCGAATGTCGAATGAATATAAAAAGAATCTCTCGGATTCTGTTCTCTGTTCTGTGTCCCCTTTCAATCCAAATCCAAATCCAATCTACTATATCCACTCCATATGTATTCCATTCACGCTTTACCAGTCGTCAAATCAGCTGGAAAATCATTGGAATGGACAAAAACTTTACCCATTTTTAATGCTATGGTTGAGCCTGAGCCCATCCGAGAGAAGAAGAAAAAAATCATATTTCATATTTCATCTAACTTTCCCTTGAGCTTTAAACGCTGTTCTTTCTGTCGTTAAAATCATCATGCAACATTACGTACTTTGTTGTAAGGAAAACAAGTAGAGCAAGCGGACCAATGAGAAGATCATACACTCTTTTTTCTTTTGATCAATAATCGCAATCTCATGATGCCCCAATTTGCTACACTTTTTGCAGAAAAAGTAAGCAGTTTCGTTCTCTCGCAGTTTGTAGTTGCGACATGACGTGAGTCACAACACAACATTCCGGATTTCTCACGGTCTACATATTTCCCAAGTCAAAATGGTTTTGGATAGGGGACGTACATAATCATCACATTACATCATCACGGTTAAATGATGCAGTGTGTGTTTGAGAGAGATACAGAGAAATAAAATGGGAACAACACAAAAATACACATAGGAAGTAATAGTAATGTTCTGTACCTTGCGTAAAGTATCAAGTAATAGGTGGCCCTGTTGCCACGTGTCTTGCGTCTTACAATTAAGGGATTTGGTGTCAATCCTATGAGGCTGGCTTGCGTCCAGGGCTTGAAGCGCTCTGGCCACTAGCTCCACAGCATCATACATCAGTGCTGTCTCCGTCTAACAAAATCAATTACGCCACATTTACTCTTGGCCATTGTACTTGTTTTGAGGTCCCAAAAAAATTTATGGTGGTAGTGGTGGTTAAGGTTCTACACATAATAATATCTTGCGTGATTTGCCAAATTTCAAAATTACATTGCGTAAAAACCTAAACGGCGTTAGGGCATGGCAAATATACGGGAGTAAATACAAATACAACAACTTTCCTTTGGTTTTGGTCTTGGTGATGTAAAAAACCGTGTAGATTCGATCTGATGCGTGTAGCAAGTTAAATTCCCGTATTATGCCTACGGACAACTCTATTCATCTAGCTCTACAGGAATTTCGTTCGTTGTGAAAAATTTATTTGTATAAAAACGGGTTCATTTAGCCTCCAATCATTTTCAACTTCATTTACGCACTAAAATTTTTCTGGTGAAAGCCCCAACTTTATTACAAAGTCACCCGATTATTCACCAGCCTCACGACTGAAAATTGGTATCATCATGCATATCATCATCATTATCATTCTTTCATTGTGCCCGCTCGTCCTGGCCCTCATCTCATCATGAAAAATACCTTTCAATACATATTTGCCAGTGGGAATTATAGGACTAGTAGAAACTGAGAGAAACGTAACGTTTTTCGCATGTTTTTTTTTACAAAGCTCTCCTATGCTATCTATTCCTCATTCATAGTCTTGCCGGCCTGAAAAATGGGTTGCTGTCCTACAGCAAAAGCGCTAGTAATTTATGCATTGTACAAAATGTATGTTACACACCAGTGAAATTTGAAAATTACTGCAACCAAACGCAAACCTAAACCCAACCGACCCTCTCTCCAAATATAAGCGGGAGTAGTAGTTAGTGAATTGAACGAACGAGCATAACATGCAATATTTGCAACTGAGAGACGAAGACGAGGAAGACTAAGGGAGCATGCTGATGCTCGATGGTTCTAAAATATATTGAGGATATAATGTATAGCTTCAAAGATAAAAAGCGTTGTGTTATGTTACGTTCACGTTGAGCGAGTGGTAATTTTTATGCTTTCCTTCGAACCTACATCCTACGATGCGATGTATTCTGCCCTTCTTTTTGTCTATACTCAACGTCGTCACTAAAAACTCTTACTCTTTCTCGGAGCGCAAGGGAAAGTAAAAATTACTTTCTTTCTATGCATATATTTGTGAAAAGTACGTGTAATTACGTTTCATAACTGCACCAAAAATACATACAAGTAGAATGTACGTTCGTACAAAAGCACAAAAATTTCATTAGAAATTTATACCATTCCCAATCTGAAACACACAGTTTTCCTATATCCCCCTTGCTCTTGCTTTCTCTTATCTGTATGATTTTTCAACAAAGAAATTTTTCAATGTGAGAACATGTGAAAGCAGGGCATTAGAAAAAGTTGTGAATAGAGAAAAAAGGTCTTAGGTCATCCATTTCCTTTTAATGGTTACCAAATTTTATTTCCCTTTTGGAATACTTGCCTAAAATGAAAAGAGCTGTTCTTCTAGATTCTATGCTTTTTATATTTCAGAAAAAATCTAGTTTTTTATTAAAATGTTTGAAGACAGAATAATAATTGTATGTGCCTTTCTCTTGGAAAAAAAATGGGACAATGTCAAAAACTTAACGTAACGTAGCTTGCACAAAAAATCGTTTGAGTTATCCATTCAAAAAATCTACATTCTACATTGATATGAAAAGAAACTAACTGGAGAATGACAATGCACATTTCTTCAAGAGGAAAAATAAGCAATTATTTTCATTGTATGCAAGTTCAGTTCAGAATCAGAAGGAAAGTTGCCTACTTTCTAGCTTTCTTAATATTGCAGAGCCAGAAAAAAATGTACAGATTAAAAAATATGATCGTCGTTCTCACACAACAAATCTACAACTGGATGTTTGTTATTATGTTGGTAACATGTGGTAATGATGAATTAGCAAGGGTTTTAAACTCATTTCAAGAAAATCTTAATATTTTGTTACTTTTTTGCTCAACAAGAACTTCTTGTGAATCTGATAGTTTCACTAAATATTTTATCTTAGATTTTTGTTTTGTTCGGCGTTCTCATCTAGCATCATCAGGTACGTTCACTCTACCATAAATTTTAGGGATCGTCGCGCGTCGTATCATTCACATCCTACTTTAAGTTTTATTTTTTTATTCTACATTTATTTAACCCTTCAATAAATTACCTTCAACATATTGTTTGCCAAGTTCGGGACGGGCTCAGTGGGGCTCGGAGCTGGTTGACGATAGCGATTTCTTGCAGAGTTTGCCTCATCAAAATAGAAATTTGGAGAGTGGGATTTATTCCTAAATCCATTCACAACGAGATCATTCCATTGCTCAATAATGCTTTTAACTTTGGGCCTTTCGGGGTCAATTAGTGAAAGGGCGGTCACGTTGATGCTGTCCGTTTGGCTAAACTCTTCTGGATCCAGCGTGTGAATGTCCTGAATAAAAAAACGAAAAGTAGTAGTGTGCAAAATGCAAGAGTAAAGTGGAGAAAATAAAGACAAATTGGAGCTTTATGTAGTGGTATGGAAATTATTTGAAGTTCATTCATTCATTCATTCACCCAAACCAAAAGCAAACAAACTACTTTCTCTCTGCAATTTGCTCTTGGTAAGTTGTGTGTGTGTTCTGTTGTATTTTTGTTAGCATAATAAATCTCCATATTTTTTGGATTTGTAACAGTTTTAAAAAGACATTATTTGGATAAATGACCCATTAATCTTGATAATGTGTACTCACCAGAGATGTGAGGAAGTATCGTCGGTCCTTCATCATCCCCGTTTCCCGTGCATGCTCAAAGATTTTGGGGAGTTTGGAACTATCACAATCGATTATAATGGACGAGATTTCCGCTTGGGAACGGACTTCTTTAAATAACGGTCTACAAAATAAACGACATCAGGATAAAAAATAAAAAAATTCACAGACGTAAGCAAAATGGCCGTACCTTTTCCAGAGTGGAATTTTAATAGTATAAAAGTATCATTATTATTATTATTATTAACCTGTAGTCATCATCTGGAGGAAGCTGCTTTACATAGGCTTGTCTTGATGAAGGATTCGACTCCTTTAGAATTTCTTGAAGTCTTATCAAGCTCTCGTGACTTTCATAAATCACTATATATTTGTCCCAGCCCCATGCAGTTACGACATCTGCAAAGGCCTGAAAATGTGCAATTTGGATACAAATTCAATCCAATCCACCACACAAAAATGTTTAACTTTTTTTCCTTGGTTAAAGATAAACTCATCATTATTCAACCCAATGTTTACAAACAATTGTTGAAAAACCCTATTATTTTCACAACAGAACTAAATTCTTTCGACGTCGTTACATGGCTATTTTTGTTTAACTATTTTTAGCATGTTTCTTTCAAATGGTTCCAGTGGGATTGTATTGTATGCTAAACTTTGATGCCATTTGGAAAGTCCAAATAAATACTATTTAAATTTGCATTGTATTAGGTCATTTCCGCGAGAGTGTCGTTTGTGTAAAAAAAAATAAGTATATTGTATCCGGTTTGTCAACTAATTTAATGATGATGATGATTACCGTGATCCTTGAATGTCACCAACCAGATGTTTTGTAAAGTGACATCACATAACATGACAGGAAATTTGATTATATTTCAAAGCTTAAATTATGCTATTAAAGTTGGAATTCTTTCTGTGCCAAAAAAACCAACGTCATTCTTAGTGAAGATGAAGATGAGGAGGAACTGAGTTCATTTCATGGTAATTTGACAGTGAGAAATATGCAAACATTAGGGTGAAAATGGTGTTTATACAAAGTGGACATATTTTTTTTGCTGAACATGAACATGCTGAACATACCCTACTAAGCGTTGATGGATGAGGAAAGAGGTTGATCATATAATTTCCTCGATTTGAGCGAAAGTCCCAATTGGTCTCAACGTGTGGAACTTCCAATGCATCACAAACAGATTGAACAAGATTTGCCGTTTGTGGGCTTTGTGGCCCAAACACCACCGCCATCCCCTCTTGCAACAGCTGGCACACTGAAGGAGTTGAAGGAAGAGGTTATTGAATAGATAAAAGGAGAGAGCATTGAGATATGAGAGTCATATAGGCCCATCACCATCATCATCACGATGATGATGATGTTGAGCACCATACTAGCGTCTTTATCATCATCATCCCTCCTAAGTTAAGTTTATATAGTCATGTGTAGGTTTGAAATATATGTGATGATGGCATCAACTCATATTATACTCTAATCTGGCATTATGCTTATTACATCGGACATCATTGGGGCCCCCCAAATGGGAGCCACTCCAAATTGTCACTTAATCCAGTTCAAATGTCATGTTGGGAAAACGAGCGTATAAAAAGGATGGCATTTTATAGCACCGTGCTCTGTTGCCGTTTCGCTTGGTTTTAAGGAAATCAGTAGTGTTGTAAAAAGGTGTTATAAGAGGTAAGTTGGAATGAGTGAATTTTTGGTATACCAAATTATGGAGTTTATACGTTAAAGATTGTGAACAAGAAAATATGGTGTTGTTTAACGGCAAAAACGTTTTTTATTAATTTCTAACAAAAATTAATTCTACGTAGGTGGATTTAATTTGAATGTCAGTTATTAGCTCTTCCGATGATCAGGCACAGAAAGGCTTTCCTTGAAGTCAGCAGAACGTATCATAAGACTTTAGTTTACAAGCAAAACATTGCCTTGGTCAGTTCACCAGTTTCATTTATTACTTTCTTTTTCTTATCATTTAAACCATTTCCTTTTTTGAACGGAACCAACAAAACCCAGCAGCAAAGACATTCCAAAGGTCGATGCCCCCTTTTTCATAAAAATGATATGAGAATTGCAGACAAGTATATATTTATACTTTTGCTGATAATTTTGTTTCATCTATCTGTCGACATTAAGCTGCAGTGCATTCTCATTCTCATATCTCACTGTATTACAGCATATTACAGATATGATGGTCATTATGGAAGAGCACAGTGGTCATTTAGGAATCGCATCTCAAAAAATATATTTTTTGCAAAAAAATCTCTCCCCCTGTTTTCCAGCATTTCATTTCATTTTATCTTATGGTGTATGGTCTATTGAGCTACAAAAAACATGCAAATCGATATGCTTGGTTGCTCGTTTTGCTCACATACTTTGTCTTAGCATCTTCTCATCCCCTCTCCTCCTCTCAAAACGGGCACACATTTTTATGGATGATGAATACAAAGGGAAAGGTCAAAGAATCCTGACAAGCTGAGCTGAGACGGAGCGAGTATTATAGGCAATGAAGTAAAAACCACTGGTAAAGTTAAAGTAAGTCTTCTCATATCATCTCAACTCATCCAAAGATGGTAAATGGAGCATCTCATAAAAATAAAATACGATGTGATGTTTATAGAAGATTAAAGGGATATGATCTCTTACTCAGTATCACATTTCTTATGCCTTTTCTGCATCCCATCGTTTGTTATGTGGGTTGCTAGTTGAATGGGGCTTAAAAATGAAAATGTAATGGATAGAGACAGCTCTACTACAACGAATTGTACCATAGCCATAGCCACGTAAAGCTTTGGAGTTGGGACATGGGGCCAAAACCAACCAGTGCTGACAAATCTTATGTACGTAGGTACACGCCAAACCAAGACCTACATTCTAGTCTTGTTGTATGTACAACAAAATTCCAAGCAAATCAGACCAGGAAGTGACACAAAACTGAAAGAAATGAGTTGACTTCATGAGTACGAGTCCAACAAAAAAATAGGTTTACTTGCACGCCATGCCACACACCATATGATCTATCCTTAATAATACAAATAATACATAAAATGGGAAGAAAAGGACAAAATATTTTTTATGAATGCTGATCCACTGGCTTATATGCATATTATCAGTCATTCTGATCTGCTCTTTATTAACCTGCGATCGAAGATCAATCAAAAGCAGGTTTTTTAGAATGGATCATAGTCTGTCTGTCCGTCCGTCCGTCCGTCCGTCTGTCCGTCTGTTCGCACGATAACTTTTACACCGTTGAAGATTTTCAAAAATTCTTTTTGCTAAACGATACCTTAGGTCAAGCTCTTGGCTAAGTTCTAAGATGAGCAAAATCGGTCAACGGTAACTGGGTCAAAGGTCAAGGTCAAAAAATTTTAATAGCAAAACATGGCTTATGATACATCAAAATGATGCTATTTTTCAAGAAAAACTCAACTATGCTAATATCAAAGTTCAGAAATGACCCCAGCGTGACCTATAAGTGATTAAAGGTCAATTTTTGAAAAAAATCTCAATAGCAGCCACAATTATGAAAATTTTCAAATCTTTTTTAAACCAATGAACTACTCAGACACAGCTTATGCTAACTTTATTCAGCATAAATGCTAGATCGCAGGTTACTATATATCTGCCTATTGTCAGGTTTATTTAGTCAAAAGCTTGAGTCATACCTCGACAATAGGATGTGCTTGTCTGTACGGCTTCAATTGACCAACGCCAAAATGCCCCAGTTTATCTATACTTCTTCCAGTATTTTTTATCTCATTTTGTTTATTTTTTTGGCGTGAACTTGACACAGGATTATTCTATCTTCTTTTAATCCTATTTTTTACTTTCGCTACATTCGTATATTTGATTGTAACCTGTTTTATTTTGTGATTCATCCTTTTTCCTTGGAACGATTTGCGTTGTTGTTATTTTGCTGTCTCCATTTTTGCGTCGCCTGTCATATCAAATTTTACAGCTGCCGCAGTGTCCTCATACGACTCCTTGTCGTGTCAACTTGATCCCTATTGGAGCGTAGGAAAGTCAAATAAACCTGACAATAGGCAGATATATAGTAACCTGCGATCTAGCATTTATGCTGAATAAAGTTAGCATAAGCTGTGTCTGAGTAGTTCATTGGTTTAAAAAAGATTTGAAAATTTTCATAATTGTGGCTGCTATTGAGATTTTTTTCAAAAATTGACCTTTAATCACTTATAGGTCACGCTGGGGTCATTTCTGAACTTTGATATTAGCATAGTTGAGTTTTTCTTGAAAAATAGCATCATTTTGATGTATCATAAGCCATGTTTTGCTATTAAAATTTTTTGACCTTGACCTTTGACCCAGTTACCGTTGACCGATTTTGCTCATCTTAGAACTTAGCCAAGAGCTTGACCTAAGGTATCGTTTAGCAAAAAGAATTTTTGAAAATCTTCAACGGTGTAAAAGTTATCGTGCGAACAGACGGACAGACGGACGGACGGACGGACGGACAGACAGACTATGATCCATTCTAAAAAACCTGCTTTTGATTGATCTTCGATCGCAGGTTAATAACTATAAGAAAGACAAAGCGACGTGTCATCCTGAATGGAGGCGACATGTATGGCCACAGAAAAACTAAACCAAACCGTTAAAAGAACGAGAACTAGTACGCTCATATAAACTACGCATTGGCATCGACATCATCCCATACAAACTGCATATGTGTGACTAAAGCTCACATTCATCATTCTTTTATGACCGATTGTCTCTCTCCTAAGCTTTCAAACTTTCAATACACTGCGGATAACGATATTCTTCTTTGCCCACTAAAGAGACTAAAGACTAAACCAAAAATATGTACGCTTCCTAGCGCCCTACTTTTATACTTTACTTTCAGTTTCTAATTCGGCGTTATTCCTGGTCAAGTGAAAGAGTAGCCCAAAAGCCTACCAAATAGCAAAGTTCATACCTTATATTTAAGTAATACCCCATTTTCTATAGGTATTGGAGTTGAGGAGTTGTAAAAAAGTGGTAGAATGAAACGAAGGTTACATTTTACCCACCCATTTCCATTGAAATTAAAGACAAATGCTGCGTCTCTTGGAGGAGAGAGTTTGGCCTGGCCTGAATTTCAAAATCCATTCTATTTCCAACTTCCAACGCTCCTTTTTTAAGCCTTCTTCTTCGTCTTTTTCAACACATAAGCTTTCGTATCGTATCATATCGTGGAGTAGAGTCACTGGTGGAGAGAGGATACTGCCAATAACAAGTAGGAATAAAGAAGATTGTCATCATCATCATCATCATGATCATCATCACATTGCCGTTGTGTTTTGAGTCCTTTCATTCAACTCCAATTCTCCAAGTCTTGTGATAACCAACGACTTTCCTCATTCCTGGTGCACTAATGCTTTCCCAAGAATTCTACAACTTTTTTTTGAGTGCTTCCCCATATATGTAGCAAGAAGAGCAGTACTAACAATTTTCCTATCAACGACAATGAACCAAACTGGGGAAAGCGAAGGAAAAAGAGGAAGGAGAAGAATAATAATGGTAGGAACACGCCCACTGATGTGATGTTGGTGGTGGTGGTGGTGCTTCCAAAATTCCAGATCAAAATATCCGCAGTGACAATTAGACTCAGTGGAGGAAAGTTGGTTAGTAATGAAAGTCATAAAATGGAAGAGGAGAATGAATAAAGCTTCTTCTCCGCTCGCTGACGGTTCCTCACTTAAGCCTTTCCTGTCTACAAGTATTACATTAGATCGTAAAGTAGGAGCCCATTTGTATATTATGCAATGTAATGCAACGATACTCTATATAGTCAAACGTTCTAGTTCTGTTCAGTTAGTTCATGTAAAATCCCAAATATAAGAACATAATGATAGGACAAATTGACTAGATTCATAAAAGCGTAGTATTTGCTAGCAGATGTATTTTTGGGTTTTATACCCACCACTTTTCTGATCTAATGATAATGAGACAAAAAGAGAAGATGAGAACTATAGCAGACATTGATTGTTAGATTGTTAGTTACGAGAATGAGATACAAACATATTCTTCGTCAAACTTATTCAAAAAAATGGGATGGTGAACGAGAACCAAGACAAAAGAGACCGATCTGAGAGCTTGAGGAGAGGACGAATACGACTGACTATCAAGCTCATTTCAATGATAGTAATAAGATGATGATGATGATGAAAACGAAAATGAAAAAAATACGTCAAAGTTCTCATAAAACTTGCTCAACTCAAACTCAAACGTTTCAAGTATCAAATCAAATGAATCTATTTAGCTATAGAAATGGATAGTTTCCCATTACATCCTTTTGTATCGTCCAAGTCCAACATAGAAAATTGCCTTGAGGAAAAAAAGTTGTGGGGCGTGGAGAAGATGAATAAAAGGCATTAAATCAGATACAGCTACAAAAATTGGGATAATATGTACATACATATACTTATATCCATTCTCAAGTTCTAATAAAAAGCAACATTTTTTTCGTGGTTTGGTTTGGCTTCCTATTACAAGACAAGACCACCCGCTAGCTTATTGAGGATAATATAAGTAAGTAGGTCTAGTTTTGGTTCTATTCTGGTCTTTTCTTTTTCTTCTTTCATTTTGTGAAGAAAACGTGAAAAGGATAAACAGGCGGAAATAAATAAGAGGACGGGAAAAAGGAATCAAATAAACTATGATCAAATCAACGGATATCTTTTGATTACCATTAACAAGCCAAAAGCCAATAACAAGTTTGGAGTAGGAAGATGGAAGATTGGAGATGGACAAAATAAGAAAAAAAGAGTTAGTTATATTCTTAGAAATCTCTCTTATATTATTGACTACTTGTAGAATGAAACCGGAAAAGGACGGGGGATGTGGGATGTGGGAAAAACTGTTGTCAACCGATGCCTGTCAAAGCCGCTTTCCTTTATGACTGGGATTGCATTTTTTCCTAGGACTCAAGACTACTAATCTCATTACAAATTTCATTTCAGTCATCGTTAGCTATGCAGTGCATTGACAATGACTTCATTAGATGATGATGATGACGTGTAAGTTGCAGTCAACAATTCAAAATGCAAACTAATGCACAATATCTTTCTAGTTTCTTTGGAGCTGATCTTCTTCTTCATTTCTCTTTTCAACTCAAGCCAAGCCAAGTCAATGCTTGATGGCTAAAGTTGCCTAATTACTTTCAGAAAAGGGATATGCCAAAGCCAAGTCAACTACGGAATAATCAATGATTCCTTTTGCTGCAGCAAGGAAACATGATAAGTATGATGATAGGACTGTACAGCCCATGCTTTCGTGCAGTCGGCGACGGCGTCGCACAAATTAACTTGGCTTAAGCGATTGCTTTTGCTATTGCCAGCTAAATACTAAATTGTTCTAGTTTTTGTGCCGACTGCACGACAGCATGAGCTGTACAGTACATTATGCCTGTACTTTTTGGTTTATCTCAAAAAGAGGATATTTATTTAGATTCCCGAAAGGAAAAAGAGTTGGCAATTCATGTTTCCCCATTTGCTCATTCCAGACAGACAGAAATACTTATCTCGGGATGAAATAAAATAGCTAATCCTATTTAGTTCTATTCCGTTCACTTTCTCAGTAGTAGTAGTAGTTTCTAGTCTTCCGTCTTGCTCATATTCAACAACTTGAGATGGTAATAAAATCTCATGGTTCGTAGCTTGGAGAACCCTTTCCTTCCGAAACCCATAATGCATAATCAAATGGTGGTGTGGTATTTTGTGTAGAGAATCTCTCCTCCGTAGGAAAAATAAAAGCTGAAAAAATCCAGAAATCCAGTACAGTACAGTGGATTGGAGTACTTCCATTCCATAAATAATATTATACGGATTCTTAAATTCATTAGCATCATCTCAACTGAATGAATCTGTTTTGTTTTATTAGTCGCGGAGAGTTGCTCGCTCGTTAATTCTTTGAGAATAAAATGCAATCCCTATTTCTTTCAATTACATACTTTCGGAAAATCTCAATGAGCAGGGTGCTAATGACATTCCGCCTTGTTTATGAAGGAGATAAATAAAGTAAAGAAGTAAGTTAATAAACTTGAAAGAAATATTTTTGTTGTTGAGTGAATTGTACGCCGATTTGATTATATCTTCCCGCAGACAAAATCTTATAAATAGCAAGGTCGTGATCGTGGTGTGGGTTTGGATTTGGAATATTTAGATAATATATTTAAATGCATTCTAGATTCTAGAATCCCAGGCCAGACAATCGAATTGGAAAGTCGGAAACAAGAAGGAGGAACAATGAATAAGATATAAATACATCCAAAAAGCAAAAAAGAAAGTTTCAAATCTTATTTTGATAATGCAACTTTGAAAAATGCGTGCTGCATGTATTATTATTGTGTGCATACAAAATATGGTTTCAAAATACAATGCAATCAAATAGGAATAAGAAAATATGATGATTTTCTTCTTCTCCCAAGAATAAAAGGAGGAGGAGAAGGATATGTGTTGTCCGCTGTCTTGCCTTTTACAAGAGATGTGATATATGCGTAGGATTTGCAATGCATGAAGGAAACGGGAAAAAGCTAGGGTTTTAGCACGCACCAAAATATCTAAAGAGGAAAAAAGACACTTTTTTTACTACCACATACAATCGTAAAGTAAGGTGAAGGATGTGCGTTTCATGCATACATATAACAAAATTCATTCACTATTAGAATGAAATGAACATTGGTTTTTTGTTGGAAAATATCCTTTTTCTTGGGTGCGTTCTGAGAAGACGAAGAAGGAGAAACACATTCTGATCGTGGAATGGAAATAGTTTCAAAATATATATTCCCATTTTTACATCACCACTTCCTCAAAAACTTCCTCTCTGGAATGGAATAATTCATGCCATGAAACAAAAATCATTATGCTTTTGGCACTCAAAAGAAGAAAAACGGTGGAGAAAATAAAGGAAAGCAACAATAAGGAAGGAAGATAAATATATATAAATACATACGCAAAAATGAACTGCATTATTTTTACTTCTCCTAAAAAGAAAATCCTTCCAACTTTTCTTTTTCAGACCAAAACGCAACGAAAAAGCTTGGATGATCTGAAATCTGAACTTCAAGTGCAACTTACACGACTTTATCAGTTTTAAAAACTTTTGATCAAGATCATTTTGATCCAATTCATCCATCCCTAAAATGTTTTGGTGGTCTAGTGTTAAAGCTCAACAAAGCGTGAAAAATGCTCTTTGCAAAAAAAAAAATCTTAATCCAGAAGGAAATCTCAAATCCATTTATTTTCATTGCAAATTTACACAACATATTGCCTAATACCCCTTCAAAAAGAGGAGGAAGATGTTATACAGCAGCAAGAAGGGTTCTACTAAAGAAATAAAGAACTACTTTTCTCTTCTTCCCTTTCGTCATCATCTGTCGGGGAAAAACCTAGCCGCCTAAGCCTTCAGATTTTTTTCCTCGTTTCTTTTCTGTACTTAACTGAATGTGATATGATATGACGAATAGTTTTGCAGTCCGTTGGGTATGTGCACAACGATGAGCGATGATGATATTGCTCAACCAAACCAGTTAGTTCCATTCCACACGAAGCAAAAAAAAAATGGAGCAACGAGAACCAGAACGAGAGCTGAGAAGGAGAAGAGCAACTGGAGCTTTCACATTGAATTTCAGACAAGTGGCTTGCCTTGGCTTTTGCCTAACATCTCAGAGGATCATATCATATCACTGCAGCTACTAAACCAAACTGAGTATAAAATCTCATCCACTTTTCACTAAACAAGGATACCAAGAAGAAGAAGAAGAAGGGATAAGGATGAGAAGTTTGAGAAGGGGGACAAAAAAATATCTAATAATGGCAGATGGCCATATTAAAAGCTGTATAAGCTGAGTGCTTATGAACAAGAAATGGGCTAATCCAAAAATCGAGAGTGGAGAAAGTGCTTTTGGGAGAAAACGTGGGATGGAAACACTACTTGTAGAGGAGGAGGAGGCACACCAAGACCAAACCAAAAACTTTCTTTTTTACGATGAGAAAAGAAAGAGTGAGCATCCAAATCGTACATAGATAAGACGGCAATAACTGCCGGCTTTTTCGTGCTTTCCAACACCAGCACGAAATACGAAAATACAAAACGAAATAATGTAACGCGTAACTGGAACATTCAACAAGACTTGAGAGAAAAATAAGGCAAACGGACTCCAACTCTTACAACGTGGTTGCGGGGGTTTGTATGAGAATGAGTAAGAAAATCTACTTGAAGAAATTTCACTCGACGTTATATTATGACATTCTATACCAGATCTTCACCACCACCTACATAATTTCTTTGAGGAATATATATATATAATATAGCAACGCACAAAACCCATAACCATATATATATCTACTCCTACTCCCAGTTCACATTATATTACAGAGAAAGCAACTGTGGACATGGACATCACTTAACTCGCCTCGTTCCGACTTTGTTGGACAGTAGTGGAACGTCCAATAAAGTGGAAAATGGCTCATCTTATGCTCGCTCCCTACTATTCACCAAGAACTTGGAATTAGAATCTTTTTCTGGATGCTGTAACCCTCCAGTCCTTGAGTACTGCTGCTTGGTTTGCCCTTGCTCAAGAGCACCACGACACGAGGATGGATGCTAGCTAAAAACGCTAACATTGGATTTGGATTGGACATACATTGTAGATCGTGATTTGCTTTTGCCTCTTGGTTTAGTTTGGTCCACTTTTTCCTACTTTCTTACATTTTACCTAGTCTCAGATGGCATTTATTTATAGGATCACCAACTTAAGTATATCCTATATTGCCCTGTATGAAGAAGAAGACGGTCTCTTGTCAAGGATTTAGTGGATCATGTAATACAATATAATAATGGAACCAGAACCAGCAACATTCCTGTACAGGACGTTGAGGATGAGCAAGAGCAAGAAAAAGGGGAAATAGATTTAAGGGCTACGTAGGCAATCCTCTCATAGTCTTCATGTTTTCAATAAAGTTTGGAGCCGTTTAACTTGATTCATAATATTTATATAGGTTGGAATGTATAATAAGAATTTTCATGGAATAGTTGGATAGTGTTGTGTGATGACTCGTAAAACGGTATGCGTACTTTAGGAAAATCTACTGCTGTTGGAGCTGGGAATAGTTTAAGGAACAATGTATCTTGTTCGAGTACATGTTGTACGCAACCAAGCGGCAACTCTAGAGTTCTAGAATTCTAGAATGTCGCATTACGCTCACTGAATGTCTTTCTGAAGAGCAGTTTTCTCCCTAACAATCAAGTAATGGATATAGTCTAATGTGGACTGAAATAGAATGGAATGGATATATATTATAGAGTATATATAGCACTTCGTTTCGTAGGGTTCGTTTTAAGTCCCGTTTTGAGCGGTAAGTGGTTACACGGCTTATTTACTTTCTGTAATAACACCAATCTCATGGCTTTTGTTAGGATAATGATTCTGATGAGCATGATGAGAACAAGTGAGAGGGAAGGGAAGGAAAAGCGATAGTGTGGATGTGGAATAGCAGTGAAGTGAAGTGGATTTTCGGTTAAACTCTCAACTTGGAAAACTCAGGCAAATAAGTGGAAGATAGTTGGGGATGAGGATAATATGATGATAGGATGATACTTTCACGGGATTCGATACATGTTTAGCTCCAGGATAAAAGGCAATTGTTTGCTTTAGATTTGTAAGTGAATAGCGTAACAAGTGGATAATTAGGAGTAAACATAAGGAATAATAGGAGAATGGCGTGAGGGAGTTGCAGCCAGAGAAGACAAGACAACAACTAGACAAAGACAACCATCCTGTTTTGAAGTTTAGTATTGTATGCTACGTATAAATTTCTGGTAAACACCAAAACCAGATCTTTTAGCGGCGTTAGGGTTATTCAACAACAGAAACAGAGCACGGTACGACGTTACGCTATCACCAGTAAAATCAACTAATTGTTCATTTCAATGAGCTGAATTGAGTTGATGCATCATTTCATATAATTAAATGGAATGGGATGTGATATAATATGAATAGAATGCAAAATACAGAATTTAACCTTTTTTGGAAGCATGAAATGAGTCACCCATCGGTAATCTTTCCCAATGTGCACTCAAGCGAGATCTTGAGAGAATTTGCTCTGAATTGACCCTCTCGACCGCATGTCGGAATGCTGTCTCCTCGTAGCGGTCCTCAATGTCAAAAAGCCCACCTACAATATAGTACAAAGGAGACAACATTATCAGAGACTTATCGAATGAAATAGTGGGAATAAATGGGAATGCCTATGTATATGCAGCGTTATATGATGTGACTTTCTTTTGATTGCATACCTGTTCTCTTCTCTTTTTGTGCATCAAATAAAATAAAACCTTTGTGCAAACAATCTTTTCAAAGACTAAAATTTATTGGGACCAAGACAGAAACCACCTCTATATTTTATTAGGAAACAAATCAATTGGACTGCATTTTTTCATCCAGCTCCAGCTCTTTTTTCTTAAGCTGATCAAATACACCTACACCATAAGTACATGTGCTTATAAAATCCTCCTCATAAAATACTTTCACTCAAGATGAATCATCCAGCATCCTTCCAATCAACTCTTACAACCAGAAGCCAAGCCATTTCTAGGTCTTGTACAAGCCAGGCAACCAAACAATAAGCAAAGAGAAAGCATTCTATTATTTTCTCAGGAAGAAGAAGCTGAACGCCGTGTGTTTCTTTACCGGTGGTTTGGTTTGGTTTGGTAGGTAGGTAGTTTTTTCCCTCTTGAACAAATTCTTTCTTTCCGTTTACTCTCTACTAAATCGGTTGCCGATTCACAACTGTCACAAAAGAGGGAAATAATAAAATACAGATCGATTACGTACTCTCTCACTCAAGTACTCTTTGCAATTGTGTGGCTGACAAAGGAGGAGGTAGAAGTAGAAAGTAGATAAGTATAAGCAGTACTTTACTTTACACATAAAATGTACATAATATAAAAGTATGTTGCAGGGGTTAAAACTATACAACAGCTGATTTGATGAACAGTCTCTTTTATTTCTCTCCCAGAAACATTTTCCCCATTCCTCCATTCTTTACTAGAGAAACGCGAGAAAAAACTAAGTTCATCTTTATTGCCCTCATCTCATTCCCATTTTTCTTGTAATCCTCTTCAATATCTCAACTTCACAATCAGATATTGCCACCTTTGCTTTCACTTTCCGGTGAGAAATATATATAGGAGCAGTAACCTCACACACCGTATGTTTCTCTGTCTACCTATAAAAATTGATAATAGAAAAAAGAAAAGGGATGCTTTCACCACACCAGAATCTCCTCCAAGTACACATAAAGGTTATTATTGGTACATTGCAGTAGTAGTAGTACTATTGTTTGTGATCTGATTCTAGTTGGCAAGCTTGCACTCCCGTATTGCCAGGAGAATACCTAAGTACACACTCCTTTCAACATTACATTACTGTTCAGCCCATACTTCCGTACAGTCGGCGACGGCGGCGCAAAAATTAGCCGTGCGTGGGCGTGGGCGTAGCATTGCTATGAATTAAGAGTAAGAGATTGCTCCATAAAATTATATTTTGTGCATAATTCAGCGCCGCCTTCACTTCGCCGACTGCACAACAGCCTGGGCTGTACAGTATACCTTTACAATGAAATGCAATGATGATGATCATGATGATGATGGAGAAAGCTAAGGCCGCCATCCTATATATCTTCCTTGTTTAATATGACCTACACCAGAACGTTCGTGAGTGCCTTGTTGATTTATCACTGTTGAAATAAATCCTTTCCCTTTCCAAAGACAGCGTGCTGCTTCCGGAGACGGAATCTTAAAAACTCAATGCAATCTTGGAAGGAAGGTGGTAGTAGAAGGTATGAAGTGAATGAATGATATATAGCATGTTATGTTATGTTATGGGAGTACTGGGAGAAAACAGGCTCGTGTATTGTATTCCTCTGATTTTATGACCTTTCTCTTTCTTTGGGTTCCCATCATTTGTCTTCGTAAATATAGTAAATGCTTATCTCTCATTATATTTCCTTATTAGAAAAGAATAAAATCCAACTTTTCAATTTTTTTCTCTTTTCTTAATACACTTTATATTGGGGCTAATAATAGCTGTCATTTTTATTGGGGAACATCAATCAACGGAGTAAAAGATCAACGAAAACAAGATTTTTCTTGTCAGTAAAACTCTGAATTATTTTATTTATTTTAGATTTGACATTTATTACGATTGAAACGCAAAAGAAATGGCTTTCAAACAAGGGTTGTGCTGTAATTGTAATAATTACAGGGGTAAAAACATGGGCGGGTTTTACGCCAAAGATAAAAGTTGACAAAGGGAAGTCGACATTTCCATTCTACATTTAAACGAGGGCTATCTACTATCTACAATCTACAATCTACGCTAATGAAACAGAAGGAAAAAGATGGATGTCAGCAGTCGGAAATCGAAATTACCTTGTGTGAATGTGTGGTTTGGTTTGGTTTTATATCTATGGAGCTTTCCCCTTTTCACACGTTTTTTCATGGAGTTGTTGAGTTGAGGGACAAAGTTTTTCCTTCAATATGCCAAGAAGTGTGGTTCGGGTGATTTATAATTTGTCATTAAATTAATGGTTTGTCCTCCTCCCACTCATGTCACGGAGGAGTTAGCAGAAAGTTGGTGAAAGGTGACAAAGGTGACACAGACAAGATTTTCTTTTATTGTAGATTGTAGGAAAAAAAGAAAGTCAACTAGAGAAAGGAAGTAGTCATGTCATGAATGATGTCATCAGCCACTCCGCTAACATAACACCAAATAACCTTTCTATTCATATATAGAAAAGTGCCAACGCCAATGCAATTTTGTATAGAAATACATATTATATTGGCTTTGGCTACTCTGTTTAGTCACAACGCAAAAGAGTGAGAAGAAATAGGGGAGCCACGCCACGGCCGGTTAGTTAGTCTTTCTTTCCTCTTGGAGTCAAAGGAAAAAAGGCTGATGATTCAAGTTGCTCCATTGGAGTATTAGCGAAGATGTGACTTGACTTTAATAGTTTGTACAGCTCAGCTACATCTCTACAATATTGGAGGGTGAGTTGGGTGATGTGATGTGACGAAGATTGCTTTAGAAATGGATATATTTAGGTATTTATATATATAAGAACGATGATGGCACATGGCACTCACCATCACCACACCACATACGAACGACACATTCACAATATACACATACGCAGTATTTCTCATGAGACTCGTCCCTCAAAGGAGTCTGGAAAGTTTTTAAAATTAGTTGTGTTCAACTGTTCAATTGAGATGGATGAATGTTTCCCTTGCTTATGTACTCATGCTTTTCACGTTGGAATCGAGATATGAATCCAGTTTGATGCAATGCAAGGAATATGGAAAGACTGGAAGTAAAATGTGTACATAAAATGCACTCCAATAAATGAATCATTTTTTTATTCAGTGCTGAATTACAAATAATCAATCTTTTATACTTATCTATTTTTTGAAAAAATAAACTTTCGCATTTCGACGTGGAGATAAGGAAAAGTGAAGAAAATTAGAAAACAGTAATGAATAGAGTTTTTCAGATTAAGAAACTTTTGAGAGAGAAAAAATACGAAAGAAAAAGTCTCGTCATTAGCCTTTTCATCTACTTTAGCTCCCCCAATAAAAAGGGTGGAAAAAGGAAATAGTAGAAGATAATATAAAGCATATGCAAAAGCCACCTGTCATCTCCGATGGCATCTAATTTAACAGGCAGCCTCCGGGAATATCAGAGTCACAACAAAAGATAAGCTCTGTCACTCGATAATCGATTTTTGTTCTGGCAATAATTGGCAAAGTTGACAATCACAAGGGTAGCAACGTAGGAAGCAGCCAGACTCAACGTTGGAATGGAATGATTTAGTGCTTCAAATACTTCGAGTCGAAGTCGAAGTCGAGTTCACAACACAATAACTCTGGGACTAGAAACATGTGGATATTTTATCTTTATCCAACAAAAGGGCAAATGTTTCGAAGCTTGGGGGAAAGTGATGCAATATTATTTACGTTTTGGCCGGATATTCTTTAGGAACACTGGGAAAAGTTGCGTAAGATAGTAAAGTCATGCACATATGTCGTCGTAAAACTCCAACGCCTACCCAACATTACTTATCAGCTGGAAAAGAAATAAACTTGTTGGGTGGAATTGGAAGTCGTTGGACAAAACTTGAACATTGAAACAAATTCAAACAACACAAGATATGGAAATAAGAGTCTCAAATGATTTCTCCCAACTTTTTCCTTTGCTTTTTAGTCAGAGACAGAGACAATTTACAAATGTACATGGATATTGACTATTTAGTAAAGTTTGTCGTCATGTTATGTTAGATTTAGATTTCATAATTACATTTTCCCTTTTGATAAATATCGTAGTCTAACACAAAACTGAAATTTTGTATGCGTGTGCTCAAAACATATTATTTTGAAGTCGAAGTTGGAGTTTTTGAACAAGAAAACCAGCCCCTGGAAAAAGGAAGAGAAGTTGAGTTGAGTTGGTGCTTAAAATAAAATGAACCTTTGAGCAATCTAAAAAGTATTAGATGCTTTTCTTTCATGGATGCTACGTGTTTTTCACAGCATCTTCCTTCGACACAAAACTTTCCCAGAGTTATATTTAACTTGAAGAATTATGGCAAGTTTAGTTTGTTAGGGCAGGGAACAACTTATACGGCGTTGTTACAACCCAAATTTTAAATTTGTTTGACTTGTTCCCAAGCAGATGTTTCAGGGCTGTTCCCTTGTTTGCACAAATCTGCTCAAAATTGAGAGCTGTATGCAATTGCGTAGTATAATGCAATCATTTTAAATAACTGTTGTTTAATATGCATTTATTTCTTTGCATGAATGAATCCAAAACCAAAACCAACCCGAGTGCAGTGCAGTACAGTGGAAATGATCGACGGTAGATAAATTGGCACTGATCATTGCATCACATCACATTCTCCCACCGCAATATGTATTATCGCACTCAATTTCAAAGCCGTTCAAGTCACAAAGTGTGAAAATCGGTGGCTGTAAAAGCAAGTTCGGCGTTCGGCCAGGGCAGGGCAGCTTAGTAGTAACCTTATACCGTTTACATGGGATCCTGTGTATGGAATAAGCTTGTTCATGCTCATCCCTCGTTACCTCTTTTTTTAGTTCGTTAGCCATAGATAAATTGAATGTGTGTGGACTACTGTGGATGATTTGACCGTGCAAGAAATATTCTTGGTAGTACATATAGTTAACAGTTGAGCAAACATTTATACAAGGAAGTAAAAGAATAGGAAAGAACGAAAGAAGCCATAACTTGGTTTTAAACTTTGGCCCATGTGGGCATAAAATATTTGAGTGCACATTCAGACAGTTATGGTATGGACCAAGACTTTAGTTCTTCAGGTTTTTCTTTTCACAGGGGGTGACGTCGATGGTGTGCATTGTAGGTGAAAGTCATGAAAAGCAGTCTAATACAATATGAACAACAAAGTTTAGACAAGTATTACTTCGATACTTGAGTAGTATTACATATAAAAGCATTTGCTACATGAAAAAATCAATTTCTATACTAAAATCATTTGAATTTTTGTTTGGCCAAATATTATGAAACATGAAGGCGCCGGTCAATAAACGTATTTTTAAAGCATAAAGCTGCTGCTTCAGTAGGTCTTGAATGATTCGCCAATGAATTGTAAATTTTAATTACTGCAAATTTGTATTACATATTTTGATAAACTGACTAATTTTTATACTTCTTCATTTCAGCATAATCAAAAAGAAATTTAATTCTTTACTTCATAATCATCGTCTTAATCATTGAGAGTTGTTGTTTTTTAACACAGTAAAAATCCAGACATTTCTTAGCCCACCATCAAGACACAAGTAAGTCATGATGATGATAGCTTTACGACCTAAACTTTTTCTAGGCCAAAGTTGTATCATTAACTAAAAGTATTATTGCATACATAACCATGATCTTATGTTATGACAAAATCTAATGAACTTGGGAGGAAAAATAGTCCAGTCACTAAGCTCTAAAGAGTATCCTCATCTACTCTAGACATAGACGATTTCATTGCTCTGCCTCTGCTCTGTACCTATTTTCTCTAGGTTGAAAAAATTGCCACGGATTATTTTCCTGTAAATACTAAATACTCTGAAACAAGTTTAAAGAGATGGTGATGACGATGCTGCACAGTATCATTAGAAAAGTACAAACTAAAAACATAAACTGCTACACATTTCTTACAACGCAACTGAATGTAGCTCGCTGCAACTGACGTGTCTAAATCGATTAACACATTTTTCTTCTGGCAGCATTATATTTTTTTTTTCATCGACGTCGAACGTCAACATCGACCCACACTCATTTATTTGAAACATGCTACATAACATTTAGTGGAGTGGAGTGGATTGTGTACTACATCGTGTTTTGATGGTTATTTTGTGAAAACGGGAAAAATTCGCAACAAAATATACAAAGCCAAAGATTAGGCTTGAAAAAGCTGTTTCATACACTTGTTTCTGCTCCACATCGACCAAATAATAATGTTATTATCCTCTCTGCAAATCCCCCAAGAAAATAACAGGAAAAGTGTTATCCGGCAATAAAAAATGGGAGCGTTAAATGGTTTAACTTGCTCTCCTTATACATACACACACACGCCGCTCTCATCTCCTCTTGTTTAATGTGTATTATATTTCTACTCTACTTTTTTCTACGTACAAAATACAAAACACAGTCACAATATCCCAATCCCACCCAGACATATAAACAAGCATGTGGTAAACCAAACCAAACCACGGAGCAACACATCCGAAAAAAAGATGTGCAAAATACAAAGTTGCTATTTAAAGTACAATGGCCCAAAAAACCAAACCACTTTTTTTTATACATACCCTAAAATTGTATGGAGTACAGTTGAGTTGAGTTCACACAGGAAAGGAAAGGATGTAGAGAGAAATTACTGCATGATTACAAAAAGGGAATGAACATGAACACCAAAGGAAAAATGTAGTACTGCGTCACACTTTCATTCTCTCCTCTATTGCATTACTTACTTACGATAGTTCTTTTACAGGAAGGAGTGATAAGAGAAGCTGCTGCTGCTGCTCCCAAAATGATACAAAAACAAGAGTACAGGGTGATGTGATAGTGAGCTGATAAGGAAATGTATGGAGGATGGAGTCCAACAAATTTTGTCCACTGTGTTTAAAAAAAATAGTCACCAACCACCACCGCAGTAATTATGTGTGCCATCATCAATATCATCATATCATCATGTTCCTTTTGGTTTCCCTGTGCACTTTTTACTTACTTTCGTACAAGCACCATTTATGAACAAATACCAAATAACCAACCACCCCCTTGTCTTTTTGCTCTTGGTGCAGCTTCAAGGTTGATGTTGATGTTGAATCTAGCAACTTTACTTTTACCCTACAAAAGATTGGGTAGTAGTGGGGGATAGATTGTGAAATGAAATGTGAATGGTTCAATTTGGGCATTGAGTTCACTACAAAAACAGCACGTCTTTTAAATTCCCTTTGAAATAAGGTTCATTGGTTTGGTTTGGTTTTTACGTCGAGAAAACTTTTTCCCGAGTCCCGTGTCTAACTATAACTATATATATATTTAAATACACATGTTATAGCATAGCATACATGAGAAGTTGAAGCTGAAGCGGAGCTCATATTCTATTTTACATTTTATACCCCTAGGCCCTTATTTCTACTGATCGGCGGCACGGTCTTCCCAATTTTTTTTTCTGGAGAGAGAAAAAGAGCAGGAGCTACAGGGAGATATGTATTGTTGTACGAAATAGATTACATTCCTATCTAAATGTGATCGCTTGAATTAAATTCTTTGCCTGGCTTGGTTTGGCTAGCTCGACTCGATCTCTATAGGTATTACTACCAACTACCTACGTACCTACAACCTTCTTATATAAATACATACCATTCTGAATTTTATACTTTCACCAAACTACACCACACCACTAAACACCACCTTAGCAATGCATAGAATCCTCCGTGCGTAATATAAGCGCCTACACGAAATTTCTTCCCACAAACTTTTATTAACTAGCTAATGCAATGAATGAATGGATGCAATGATGCTGATGATGACCGTAATTTGTTGTGAAGTTAAGCTCCCTTATGCTCACTATTCTTCTACTCTTCCTACTTTTCTACCACTGAATAATGTCCAATTTATTTATACTTATACACTGTTGACTCTATAAATTCTATACTAAGCGAGCTACACTATAGAATATCTGTGTATAAACAAACTTCTGCATTTTCTGTGTAAATACGTAGTAGATACCTCGTTTCATTAGGTGATGTGCTATGGTGGATGTGGATGTTTTTGGGTTTGGTGGAAAACCTCAATGAATGTAGAATTTTGTAGATGCTTAGCAAACTTTGGGGTTTCTACTTTGCACGCTTTTCAAATGTTAAATGGTTCTTTCAAAGGGCTTTCTTCTTTATAAATTCTACATTGTGTATCTAAATAGTAACGATTATGTTATGAATATAATTTTATTGTAATATGAAAGGGTATGCTTAAGTTAATTTTATAGTGTTTTTGTTTTTATACGTTTACGTAATAATGTAAAGTGGTTTGGTTTGATGGATATTTTAAGGTGAAGGTAAGTAACTTGCTGTCTTCATGGAGAGGATCATTAGTTGCAAGTAAATAAAACAGAAACAGACTTGTTTGGGTGGTGGGTCGGTGGGTGATGGATTTAAGCTGGATTTTGGGGTATTAGTTGTAAAATGCAGGACTAGAACGTCCTTTATTCTTTTTCTAGCTTTTCTCAGAGATTCCTACTCTATAGCATCGCTCTAGCTAGCGAGCCCTATTTGCACTTATTTATGATTGTTTTTACCCCAATTTAAACCTTTGGTTTTCTTTTCAATTGTTGGTTTGAATTGAAGCAATTTAAAATGTTTGTCTCCATGAAAGAAGACTTGCTTGGATGCAAACAAAAAAGTTTCTATATAGTAGAAAGAGGGTAAACGATGAGATACCTCCGTGAAAGAAGTTAGGGGAAAACAAATGGAGAAAGTTGGATTCAATTTACTGTGTTTTATCAGGTTGCCCCATCTTTATCAACTGCCTAAAACGCATCTACGCTTTCACTTGGTTTTTGGGCAAGTGAAAATAATTATTTTTTAGCTTGAAAATTTTCATGATATTTTGGGTGTCATGAACTCAGACTTCCAGCGGAGAGGCGACATTGTGTGAGCTCCTGGAGCAGCTATTATCACCTCTAATTTTTACACCGCACGCTTCAACTCTTTTCTCTCATATAATGTTTGCTTCCCATGAAGATTTTGTGTAGCATACACGCCACGCACATAATATTTGCCTATCATATTTTAAGTGCCGCTATTGTTTTTACATAAAATTCGCGGGTATAATATATGAGAACCACATCTATTTTATACGCAACTTGTCCCTTTCCTTTCTCCTAAAATTTTAGGGTTAGTAGCTTTTTCTCAAGCTCAAGCTTGAGAGATTCAATATAATAGAGAAAACAACGATAAAAATTATGTTGCATCTGAATTCTGAACTGAAGAAAAGATAGAAATTAAAGTTAGGCATTTGCCGCAGCATTTATCCATCTCCAGCCATGTGAATTTGATGCTTTTGCCCCATATAGAAGAGACTCTATATCCATATATCCGCTGCCTAAAAGAATATACACATCTTCCAAAAACATAAAAGGGTCAGTCTTGTGTTAAAAATGCGTCTACTGAAAAGAAACCCAGAAAGAGAGAGAGAGATAGAGAAGTGTAATGTAAATGATGTAAAACAAGGGTGAAGACAAAAATGAATTTTCCTCGCCTCATGAAATGAAATGAATCCATAAGCATACACGCTACTTTTAACAGCAGCAAAAGCGTATAAATAAGTAAAAGTGGCTCATATTATATACAATGTACAATATGTAGGATTTTGGTGCCGTGGCGTTGCACAAGAACTTGAGAATGAGAAGAAAACTACTCCAATATTTTCTGTTTTGTTGCTCTGGCCCATTCAGTGAAACACTTTTTGTAATAAAACGTTACACATAATATATAACCATCTAAAGTAGAGAGCAGTAGAAGTAGAGTACAAATGCTTTTTAGCAGTTAACGCATAAACACACATCAACAAACATAAAGAAAATGACATAAAACGACTCATGCCATTTTAGCTTTTACAATATTATAAAATATATGTATATATATTCATACATACGTGCATAAGTTAAATACGTGGATTGGATTGGATTTAACGCGTTTCTCTACTATTTCTATTGTTGACTGTGTATAATAATAAATCTTGGAGATTTTTTGAAGCACCCCTTTTCACAATGGATTTGGGTTGAGAGTAAGAAAATGTAAGTAGCATAAAATGTTGCAAACAAAAATGTGTTGTGGGTGTAGTTGATTAAAGAATACATAAGTTGAGAACTGGTATATTATTATTAGTTCTTGCAAGAGGGTATGAAGTATGAGATACTTACTTTATAATATTTTATAAATTCAAAAAATAGAACATAAATTGTAAATCCTATTTTATTAAATTCTTGCTTTCTTAATTTTTCTGCAAACTTAACTATTTTGTTTTTACTATTTGATTCAGTGGACATCGAATCTTCCTTATTAGATTATTAATAAAAAAACAACTATTTTTAATTGCACCGCTGATTCTAACCCAAACGTAAATCCCACATATTATGACATTTATTTGATGGGATTTAAACGTGTTTCTTTTTCAATTTCTACCTTCCAGTGTTATTTGAAGAGCTTTTCGAAAGTTTTTATAAGTAGTATCAATTTTATTATGCAAGTTAGTTAGCCAACACGGTATGGTTTTATATACGCATATTGCAGTACAAGTTTTAAGTAATAAGTTTTTCCTTTGCGTGGCAATCCTCCAGAATTTCTTGATAAAAATAGCTCACGATCAGTAATTAGCCACCTAGCATTGCGTACTGCGTACATACATAAATTCTCGGCTGACTTCTGCATGGTTTTATCAAAACTTGCAAATTTAATACGGCTGCTATTGAACAACAAAATACTACTTACCACTGATTTCCTATGTTTGTTAATACGAATTAAAATGATATTTTTGCTAATTTATTATCGAGGAATTCACCCAAATCTGAATTTAGCAATAATAGCATCATCATCAAATAATATTGAGGACTTAAAGATTTTGCAACGATTTTATTAAAGTTTCAAAATGCTACACATAATAATGTGTTGGTGTACCACCGCTAATTTATTAATATATTATTTAACAATTGTAATATGGCAGTAGGTTATACAATCCTGCTACTTACTTTAGATTAACAAGACAGAATATTTTGGAGAGAGATTACAATTTGCAATACGACGAAGAATTGCCTAAACGAATGACGAAAGAAAGAATAATAATGAGTAGATGCCCTTTTCCTTTACTCATCATGATAATGATAATAACCATCCATTCAAAGTGTACTTTTTATTTCTCCATCAAGCTTGAGCGCGCAGTAATACCTACTACAAAAGTACACGGGTCACATTGTCACCCACCATCATCATCATCGTTAGCATCACTATTATTATTATTACAGTTAGTTACAATTACCACACCATTGATTCAATCTGTTGTAAGTTCTAACAGCATCTCAAAAAGCAGAAAAGAAGAAGATCAAGTACGAATTGGAGAAAAAGACTGAATGTTTGATTTGAAAATAAGATAAAAATTACATTCTCCTTGCAAACATTCATTGTAGATGAGTAGATTGTTCAAATGAAAAGAGTAAAACATGATCATGATGCTACTTTAATGAGAGTTCCTATTTGTTAGCACTCTCCCGATCCCGATAGCCCCAATGATGATGACAAAACTCTCAAGAACATTTTGGTATTTTTACTAGAGCCATAGCGAGACTAGCCATCTGAGTTAATTCTAATTCTCATGTTATCTCATGTCTTTGTCGGTGATAACAATAAAAATAGCAGCTAACAACGCAACGGGAGCATGAAGATGGAGTGTGTAATTTAGTCTGCGTATGTTTGTCGCACACAATCTATGATATGATGATGATATCTCTTACTTTTTGCCTTCATTTTTTAAGCATTACTCTTTTTATCTTGGTTTTGGTTGCAAAGACCTTCGTACAACTAAGTAATGCGTGGAATGGAACGGAATGGCATATGCCAACCCATTCTAGACATAAGTATAAAAGTATAGCCAAATAATGGAAGGAGTATATTCAATTCATACATCTTGTATTATAGTTCTTTCTTTGGTGGACTTCCGAAACGCATTTCAACTGTAATTTGAATCGTTCTAATGACCTGGTGTTCAAGATGGAACCCTGCTGTTGTGTTGTGAGAAGAAGGAAATGTACTCTTGAGAGGACAGCTGCTGAGACAAACAGTGAGAAATAAGCGCCTCATGTCGCATCAGTGTGCATGGAACCGGAATGCGTGTCGCTGTATTCCTACTTCCAGACGACTGGCAAAAAAAAATTGTTACCAGCGTCGTATTCAAACAATAAAAATCTCAATGCGTGGCTGTGGCTCAAGGCTCACATTTCTATTTTTACGCAACGATCTGATCCACTATAAATAAAATCCAACCAAAACTGATAAATTATTAGCTCTCATAACATAAAATAAGATAAGATAATGCTACGCTACAGCCTACAGCCAACGACATAATAATTAATTAACGGGAAATATATTGTGCTTTTCTTGAACGGAATCCGGACACGCATTTCCTGTTTTGGCGTTCAATCAAATCAGCAATAGCTGAAGTGAATGTCATAGAATATCTCTCGTATATGACATTGCTCTTGCCATTTTGTCCATTTCTTGAGCACAATGGCAACATTTATCTACGCATTTTCAAAAGATCCGAAATCTTCATCTGTTTCGCTGAGCTCAGCTCTCAAGCTTTACATTCTGATAGACTAGAACGACCCTCCATGCTTTTTGATAATGGCTCAGTTATGTTCTTTTGCATATTCTGCTCAACTGATTGCTTGCTGTTTCGGCTGAATGGGTTTAAATGTCCTGATTTGATGTGAAAATTCATTCAAAAACATTAGCCATGTAAAATGTTTGTGCTTTGTGCATGACTAATAATAACACAGAGCTTGAGCTCCTTCTTGTTGTAATATAGTCAACAATAAATGGGAACTGAAAAGTTCAGCACAATTGCAATTGGGAAAAGCTCTGTTCTGCCGTATAATATCCCTATTCTTCAAGAAAATTTCATCTCTTTATATGCGTGAAACTCACATGGGGCCTAAGCACCGAGGGAACAATGATGATATGATGATGGGAAATGCATACGTATGTTCGTTCGTTCCTACTTTCCACGTAAATACGTAGCATCTCTCGAACTCGTGTCCCAGTCCAGACAAAATTACGTCACATTACACTGTCCATAAAACGCTTCTTTTTAACATCTTGCTACCCATTAAGGGTCATACTGAAATGAATGGGTGTTTACGCTTCAACAACCTGAAAACTTATTATTACCATATCATCTTGTTTCCTATATCATATCATTTCATATCATATTATGGCTTTCATTTTCATACGTAGAAGTACAGTACAATATGCAAAATAAATCCTGGTACAAAGTCTACAAAGAACGGGATTTTTAAAATGACAATAAACCTTGTAGTAAGCAGTTCATTCCTCGCCATTCTTACACACAATGCAAAAGCAAAGGCATGTATTACTTAGACGTCGACGTCGTCTACTCGATTTACAAAACATTTTGATTTCTTTCTTTCCCAGAATAACAAACATGTTGATTTATACTTTATATCTAGCAAATCTACTGCAACTCTACAACCTTTTTCCTATTCGTATTTCTTCTCCCATTTCCTGTTTCATCATCATATCATATTGTATATGCGTAAGTAAATTCGTAAATTCCTATTTTGCAACTAAAATCAACTCCAGCAACAGCAAAAAAATTTGAGAGTGGCTTACACGACAGCTTTTATTTTCAAAAGAGAAGTTTCTTATTCCAAAAATACAATAGAAAATACTAAATACAATGTTTTGTATTATGTACTTATGTATATTACTATTACCTCTAACGATCTAAAGATCCAAAAGAGCATAATAATTTGAAGCTTTAAAAACTCTCCTCCAGTTCTGCAAGATACAGATAATAGGTACTTGAAGGTAAACTATTGTTAAAGGGAGAGCAAACTGAACTACAAAATTTTCTCTAGACTTGAAATGAAATGGGAATGGGATGCGAATGCTGTGATGTAGTTTTGTTCCGTTATAATAATAATATAAAACGGGTGGTGGTGCTTGGTAAGGAAATGAGTGCTTTGATGTGATATGACGTGTTTAGTTTAGCAAGAGGGAGGTAATAGTAGAAAGTGTATGTAGATTGTAGATGGTATTTGGAGTGGCAATGAAATGCAGGGAAAGAGCCCATTTTGCCCGATTCATTTAAATGCTCATAGTTGATAGTTATTTGCATAAGGAAAACATACTTACGAGACGAGCTGAGCAGAGCTTCCTTCACTCACTCAACTCAACTCACAAAAAGACTGGGCTAAACTGTACTGTATTAATGTATGTACATAAGTACATGTGTTTTGTTTAGTTTTGTTTAAAAGTTTAATGTACATACAAAAAGAGAGATGAACATATCCATTTGGCTCTAGCTCTAACTCCAGTTTCCCCCCAAAGTATTTTAGTTAAAGAGGAGTCAGCCCAAACCCAAGACGGTCTTGTAAAAACAAGCATTTATACCATTTACTCCACCACAAAGGATAGTTAACGTTTACACAACAGATGTACACACACACACACACGTATGTATGAGTAGGACGTCTCTTCCTATTTCTAAACAAAAGTGGGCTTTAATACCGATTGAGAATTCTGAAGTAGGCTCCCTCCAACTACTTCAAATACTACCTACTTCTTCACAGAGTGATATCATTTCCAACTCTAACTCTAGCTTTCAACGTTCCAATCTTCCAACACAAGAAATTTATAAGAATGCAGCAGCAGCCGAAGAAGTGGTCTGGTCTGGTTTGGTTAGTTAGCATTAGAAAGAACGTAAAAAAATATTCCAAGCATGTTATGCATGCATTATACCAAGGCTACAAGGATGAAATGGAGTGATGTGGTCTGATGTGATACAAAGTTTGGAGACAAATCCTTTTCCAAAACAAGACAAGCTCACTTTTGGTGCAGAAAACTGGAACATATATTACATGATTCAACTTTTCTTGTCATTTCTCTTGTTAAGCTAGCTTGTCCTCTACATTATCTACCTCTGCAGTTGTATTCTGGTGGCATTCTGGTGGTGCTGTCAGGTATAAATTATCTAGGACGTTGAAGCTCCTCCAACTGATCTGATTTGATGATGAAGAATGCTCCATTTGGTGAAGGATGCATAAAATGCAAATGTTCAAATGACAATGTAAAACATTTCCAACGACTCTAACCTCAACCAACATATTTGTGGAACATACGTAACAGCTAATGAATAAATCTCCAAACAATTTGCTCACAAGAGGAAATCAGCCTAAAATTGTTTAAAAATAGGTACTATTTGGGTTTGATACGATATTATATATTATATGAGAAATTATATTCATTTCGTGTACTTGACATCCATCCATTCATCTAAAGGAGGAGGAGGATGATGATGATTGAGCATTTCATGCAGAAAACAAGATTTTATGAATTGGAGGGCTCTCCTGCTCCTTATTCGTCGAGTCGAAATTCCTTTCAACTTGACTTGAGCTTCCTCAGTTCTTCATGGTTTACATGACTGACTGAGCTCACCGATTCCCAACGTTTAAGTTTAACATGAAAGTTAAAGTGTAGACATTTGCTGACCGACTAAGAATGAGCTGGTGTGCTGAGTTGGCTTGAAAGTCCAAGTCGAAGTGGAGCCAACGAGGCATAAGAAATAGGAGGCGCGATGCGACGTAGCATCAGCAGACACCATGAATATCAAAATCAAACTAGCATGTTCTCCTCTATCCTAATGAGTTAATCTTCTTTTCGAATTTGCTACGTTCAGCGTGATTCCACACACCACTCCTCTCCAAAGCGGAAACTCAAGTAAAAAGGCATTTAAGATGAAACTGCTGAGAAAATCCATGAATTCATTCATTACGTGCCTTGAAGACAAGGTTACTTTTGAAAAACATGGAGAGAGTCATTCAACCATGCATCCATTTCCATTTCATTCTTGTTCTTGCTGCCCACTTTCAACGCCACTACCAAATACTACCGATCATAACATAACCTAGCCACACTCTCTCTCAGGAATATAATATAATATAACGTTAGAAGAAATAAAATGAGAAGATTGCCGATCTCCTCGTATAATATCATATCTCCCTTGAATTTACGAATTTACGAAAATTTGGCCCACTTACACATTCGTCACGATATGAAATGGAGAAAAGGACAGGAATAAGAATTGGTTTGGTCGAGTTGGTGGAGAGATCCACATTAAATGTGTGCCTCTTTCCTTGGTTTGGTTTGGTTTGGTTTTAGCATGTACTTTGTATGCATTATTCCATTACTATCTCCTTTTGTCTCTACTACCTACCTACCTACTTGGTGTGAAGTGGCCCGCTGCTTCTGTTTCTAAACGATAAAATATGACGCATTTATTCAACAAGAAAAGAGGTAAAGATGTAAGAATAAGAAAACGGGAGAAGAGAAGACTTTGATCCCTCAAGTTTCACCGACCAAGGAATATGTACTACTATGCGTCTCCCTCGAGTGAGTGAGCAAGACAATGGAGAGGCCATGTAGCCCACAAAATGTGGTTAAGTGAGTGACTACAATTTTGTCCACACACACACACGCTCTTGTTCTTCCGACTTGTCTTCTTCTTCTTCTCCTCTTGATTTTAAAAGATATCTTTTCCCCAAAAAACCAAGCATGTAGAGCCAGACGAAGGATGTAAAAGGTTTTTGGACCACTTGGGATATTACAAGCAATTTTTTTCCCAGTTTCTCTCACCCAGTCAACCACTCGATGGAACAGTGGACTGGAAATGGAGGAATGAAAGTAGCTCTTTTTAGCTTTGTTAACTGAACCCCTCATCATTTTTTTTCCTTCCAACTTCTAACTTGGTTATTTCCCACAGTAACACATACTCCTGGCACCTCTTCCTCTCAAGTGCACTTCATCAAAGGAAAAGAAAAAGGAGTGACTTGACTACACGCACCAAACCACTCCTTCAAATGCAGTAGCAGCGTGCTCCCATCATCAACAAGAACTGCACAAGACAGACGTGTGCATAACATAATTTTAAATGGATATATTATATTATACAGCTCAACAAATAATAGGGACGTCGTACTCGTACTCGTCCCAATGCAAAAGCGCATAGAAGTGAATTGTGATCAATTCTAGCGTCTAGCCTCCTTCATTGCATGAATCCTTTTCCCTTTTTATATCCAATTTTGGGAACAGCGTATGCTTTCACTTTGACAAAGTAAAAACACCAAAAGGAAATGTTCATTTCCCTTGAAATGAAAGAAAAAAATGATAGAATAGAAAAGAACCAAAATAATATGCGTCCACAGACGTTTTTACAAAGAAAAGCAAAACGGCGTCGGGATATGGAGGTGGCTTGGTGTGGTGGCAGTTGTGGTCCATGTTTTTTTGTATTATATTGTATTGTATTGCACTGCATCTCGTTGCATTGTTCCTTCCATTTACTTGAAGGCGGCGGTGTGACAGCCGCTTTTGTTAACTGCATTGCATATACGTTCATGTTCATGGTCTTTCTTCTATTGCTATTATATCTCCGGCGGGTGTGGGACACACTTTATGGGAAAATGAGTGGAAAAGGAATGGCAAGAGAGACAAATATTATGCGTTCGATAATCTTGAACCTTAATCAGTAATAAAATGGTTCTTTCTTTCTGAAACGGGACTACGACTACGAGAATGGAGATATGCCATGCCATGCCATCATGCTATTGCTCTGCGGTCATGATGGTAAATGCTATTCTTTTCAGAAAAGAAACACCATCTCATATATAACATGGCACATACGGCTGCTATATTCCCATAAAAATGGTTTATAGGAGGATCCATTTGCTCCTTTTTTTGTGGGCTTCACCGGCGACACCAGCACTAACTCAACCGAGTCCTGATGATGAAGAAGAAGATGATGATGAAGATGATAATGACTGTGATATTGCAATATATAGGGAAGCACGTAAGAGCTAGCGAACTCACCTACACTTATGCTCCCACTTTCCCTTTTTCCTAGAGCGAGCGAGAGCGATGCAATTGCTTCTATTCTAGCAGCTTGAACATCGTCATCATCTGCTTTCCTCCTGTGTAGATCTTCCATCTTTTAATTTTACTCAACATTTTTTTCTTTGGCGTATTACTACCACCACATATCTACAACATGAGAGCAAAGATCAAGCCCAACGATGTCCCTTAACAGTTCACAACAATCATGAAAAGATCGCGTATTTTTTTAAGAAGAAAAAAAAAGACGTGCGTGCATATGTACCTGCCTTTTGTGAGCTTACATGACTTCTCGGGGGTGAGCAGTAGTATGATGAGAAATCGCTACGTGTAACAAAGAAAGGGGAAAAAACCTTTTTCTCATTTTCTTCTTGGAATGAAATGCACAAGGTACAAGGTACAAAGCTTTTTTCTTCATTCAACAACACAACACAACTATTGCTTTCTTTTTCTTGTCTCGTCCTCGTTCTCGTCCTCGTCTTCTTGTCCTGAGTGAAAGTAAAAGTCGGTGGAATGTTATGTTATGTTATATAGGGAGTAGATATAAAATTGTGTGTGTGTCGTGTGTAAGTAAAAAATAGTAAAAAGTGAGTCGAAATAATCTGAGTGAAAGGCAATGAGGAGTGAAGAATTATGGAGACAAAAATGGCTCTTTCCTTAGCCATCATACTCTCAGCACGAGTTGATAGCCTCGTGAGACCCATAACAAAAGGAGTAATGGGCACTCTGTATGAACACATTGTTGTGTGTGTGTCTCTCTCTCTCTTTTCTGTTCCTTTCTTTTGTAGTTTTGCTGTTGTTACTTGATGCTGTGACTGCTAATACACTGGTTTTGTCGTTGCAGGCTATATATACGCTGGTATGATATCAACTAGGACTTAAAAGATGTGTTAAGATATGAGCACTTCTTTTTTCTCCTCGTCTGCATTCTCCAGTCCAGTCCAGTTAGAAGTAGTAATAGTTGCTCGTTGTTCATATCACATCACACTATAGCTTTTTTACACAATTTTTTGAGCTCAATTGTGATTCGGGTGAGTTTTCTAGGGATGTGTTGGAGTTTGTAGGAGAAGCAGACACATTTTCAGGGTTTCGTTATGAACATTATTTTTTTTTATAAAATAAGAAAAGGAAGCATGACATTATGTACATCGAACCGGAATATGTTTTAAAGGCTGGACGACTCAGAATGGTTTGGAAAATATGTAAAATGCAAAAATTGTCGGCAAAATTCCATGACTTTTTCTCCTTGCCCTTGCATACATACAATGGATATTGTTTCTTGTTTCGTGGCTCTAAAAAATGCTGTTGTGGTTGAATTCAATTTTGTGGTGTAGCATGTGTTTTCCAGTTTCAAACACGCACTTTGTCGCACTAACGTTGAACGTGAGATTTTTTTGGTGAATTTATCTATGGATTTATTTTTTAATTTACTTCTTTGTTGTTTTCCATAGCTGACAATAAAATCTTTTGAAAAGTCAAGGCCAGATGAAGAATGCAAACTATGAATTTCCGGCATACTTGTGACGAATCATTTATCAGCCAGTCTCACTTTGACTGATCGTGAGCTCCTCAATCGGTAAGCTTAATATATTATTTAACACATATATGGTATACATATTCTGATGGTCTGTGCCACATGTTTGGAAATCAACAGCTCTATTCATCATCTATGTTGCTTACATCAACGGTTACAGTTACTAAAGTTAAAGTTTCAGGTACCTAATACGACGGAGCGTGGTCTAAAGAAAAAGATCACTAATAATAAAAAGACTACGAAAAATATTATTTTTAAAACAAACCAATTTATTAAAACGTTCAATACTTATCAATTCTTGAAAATAATGTGATCATATTTTTTCAAGTGTAACAAGAAGTCCAGATTCTGGTCTTGTAACAATTTCACAAAGCACATTTACATCCTCCATCTTTTGAGCTGCATGCATCTAAAACTGGTGCTGAGCAGTCATTTTTCTTCTATCCTGGCAATTCTGCTGAAAATGGGATGTAAGCGAAGGAATGTATTTCTTACGCTTCCCGAGTAACCTTTTAGAAGCATTTCTTAGTTTTTATTATTACATTGGCGTGTCTCCCTTTCGAGTTGACAGGAATCGGAATCTAAGGTCAAGTTGCATAAACAAGGTACACCATAATGACTTTGACTCATAAGAAGCAAGGGTCCAACTAATAACCAAATTACCAAATGATAAATGAAATTCTCATGTGATTTTGTAGGTACTCAGCATACTATTAACTTTGGTAGCGATAATATACATCATTTTCAGAGTACGAACTCTAGCATGGTTGATTGATGAACCAAATATAACACAACAGGACAAAGCATCTTCTTACATCGGACTCGTTTTTCAGTTTTGCTTGTTAGTACTTGATGGTTGTGTATTTCGGATGATGTGGTGTAAGCAGGACGCTTTTCTGAAATTGTTTCGTTTTCAGGACATCAGCGAGATATCGAAACATTTGAAATCATCATTGGTGAGTAGTTTTATAACACGTTTGCACTAGAGCTTGCAACTAGAAAGATAGCTCATTCGATAATACTTACTTGAAATGCTTACATTTTACGGAATTTAGGTAAACTACTTGGCCATTCCAATATGCTCGCTCACCATTTGCATCCCGTTAATTAGCACTGTTGGAGGACTTATTTTTATGGACAGCCTTCAGACATGGTCTTTCTTTGAAATACTATCCCACCACGAAATTAACTTTCTTCTGAGCTTAAAGAAGTCTTGGGATGACACGGATTCCAATGACACCTCAAGAATGGGGTCAAATGCGACTACGGACGATGACAATAGTGGAATATTTCTGAGTGACGCTGACCTTGAAACTAAAATATTTGGTAGTGCCGGAATGACACTAGATTTTTGTCAGCAAGTCTTTAGTCTACTTTCTCAGGACTGCTTCATACTTTCGGCAATCACTCTATGGATTTCTACGAAGGAATTACGGGATCAATTGAAAGTATGGGGAAATCGCGTCAGAGGAAGTAATAGGGATTGTGAGATATCAAGTCGTAACTTTGCAGAAGATATAGTCAAAGGATACAAGGAGCTTAGTCTCTTGTCAAAGCACATTAACACAATTACAAATTCAATCCTGCCAGCTCTGTTAATGGCAAATATTATCACAATGTCATATTTCATGTACAATCTCGTCACCCGTCGATGGTTCTTTGCTTTGAATCTTTCATTAAAATTGTACAAAACATGGGTGGCCATTTACTATGCAATGAAGACATCGAAAGTGGTATGAAATTTAGTATAATTAAATTACCATTTATCAGAATTAAAAGTTTCCTCTTCAGCTAAATATTTTGTTTCTGGTTTCATAGGCGGAGGAATACTATAACTGGTTCATATCAGAAGATGTTCGAGAAATTCTTGATCTCAGTTGCAAAAATTTACACCATATTTTTGCTGAAATAAAAGAAAGACCAGTAGGTATTGGGAGTGGTGTTTTTTACATTGACACCAGGTTTATATTGAGCGTAAGTTTTAATTACTAATGGTTCATTAGACAGTAGTCGTTAAAATATAACTTACATCACATTCATTGCGTGTTTTGGTTGTCTTACTTGCAGTCACTTGGAATAATATCAACGTACTTTTACATGGTGACTGGCACGGGCACATAAAAAAGGAATAACTTCTGTCTTTGTCACTTCTAATTACTTTTTAATGATAATTACATGATATAGTAATTAATGATCACATATAGCACACCCCATTATTATGCACTATGTGAAGTCCAAGTTTCCACTTATTCGCTTCTTTGTAATTCAACATTATCAAATTCATAAAGTTTGTAAGCAACTATTTAAAATGAATTTCCTTCGACCTAAGCTGATTCTTCAAACTTTGAAGATGTTAATCCTGGTGTCCATTCTTGTTCAGGTTTAAACTGATTTAAAATTTGGAATCAATAATTTTGTCAGAACTCATATTCTATATCTCAACGTTGTAAAATTTTCGTTAATTCTTGAGGTGTGTGCTGACCCTAACAAGAAAGCGAAAAAGGTTGATCAAGGAGTAACGGTTGCAGGGAGGTCCAGTGGATAAGAACGTCACAACAACCTCACATCAGGTATTCAAAACAAATCCAACGCTTGCCGCATTGTGTGATTTCAATTTAATCATTTTCTAACGAAAATTTTAAAACCCAGTTTAAAACATCAATGAACAGATGAATAACTCAAGGATACATGGAAACAAGCTCGAATTCATTATGGTTGGATTAAATTAAATATTCTTAGCGTATACGATGTAATCTCCTAACTATAGTCATTTTAATATAATTTTTTTGAAATAAAACTAGTGAATACCACGGTACATTACATTAAAAACTGCTTCCAAGTTTTTCAAACATTGGAATATGTGCAGTCTTGGAGTGTTACAATCATTCAAATGCGTTAAAGTTACCTTATGGATGCCCTATAGTTTTAATTCATCATGTGATAGCAATGTAATTTATGATAAGCTGAATTTCTTAATTGTTATATGTTTCGACGACGACGACGAAAAATATTTTTTTAAACAAACCAATTTATTAAAATGTTCGATGCTTAACAATTCGCCAATTTTTGGAAATGTGATCATCTTTTTTCAAGTGTAACAAGAAGTCCAGATTCTGGCCTTGTAACAATTTCACAAAGCACATTGACATCCTCCATCTTTTGCGCTGCACTCACCTTAAAATTTCTAAAAATGGTACTGAGCAGTACTTTTTCTTCCATGGCAATTCTGCTGAAAATAGGATGTAAGCGAAGAAATGTGCTTCTTACGCTTCCCGATTTCCCTTCCTTGTGTTTGAAACGAACTCTGATTGTAGAACACATCGGTGATAATTCTATTTCAACCTTGAAAAACAATTATGCATCATCATCCAGGAAATTTTGTTAAAGGTTAAAATTACTTTCCCTCATGGGCATGGAGCAGGTTTAGGTCATGGAAATGCTGCCGCATCTGCCGGGGCGAATGGCAAAGGAAATGGATTTGGCAAAGAAAATGCAGCGGCGAACGCCAGCCAGTGCTCAAGCTGAAGCTGGATCTGTTGGCTACTAAGTAGATTTACATCGATTGTTTCGTCATGATAATTTGGAAAATAAAGCGTTTAATACATTCTGGTTTAAACTATTTTTACCTTCATTTACCTAATACATAAAATACATACATATAACTTTCCCAGCCCATCAAGCCATTCCTTAGTACTCTTCGACTTGCTATACACTAACGTAACATCAAATAACAAGATTTTTGGGCCATAAAAATTGCATATTGTGTTTTACAGGAATATCTGCGCTTTCATGTCAGCCACAATATTTAATTTCAATATCTAATTTTTCCAGAAAGAAATGTTTTTACACAGAAGCTAACTACAACAGAAAGTCAAGTATTGATTAAGGCACATGACTCAATAAACAAGGTCAAACATATTCTGTCTCAAGAAAAACTGCTGCAGTAATATTCACTACATTTTTTCATCAATTGAACCAGAAACCTATAAAAACAAAGGGTTGGCGGAAGTAAAGCAGCAACCAACGATGCGGTGTTTGCATTCTATTCCCCAGAGATGAGAATTTTCATGTCTCAGTGTTTGAAACACATATTTGTATAATCTTTTAAGCACTTTATTCCAGTATTTAGGTAGCAAAACATTACATACCTTCATGCATTACTTTCCAACAAAATGGACAAAGAAATATGTGAATTAAATACACAATATTTTTGCATTGCTCATAACCGACGATGGTGAATCACCATCTTCTGCCATGTCACCCAAAAGCTTAGGTAAAAGTTAACCGATCGGTGACTAGTTCTACTTTCACCTTCATTCCATTCGGTGCAAAATTTCACGCAAGCAAGCGTTCTTGTCTTCAACATGGATTCCTTCAAGTTCTACTTATAAAGAAAATTTAAACTACATACATTTTGCATTTGGCTAATTGAAATTTCTGATAGTCAAATATGCAGTCGTTAATTCGGAGCAGGTGTCTTCAGAGACAAATCCACGCTACATCAGACGACATGGAAATGCAAAGTGAAGCAACTGATCTGGGAAATGACAGGGAGAACGGTGAAGCGTTGGTCGCTGTAATTGTTGAGCCTAGTTTATTAAATGGCACCCAGGACTTGCCTCTCTCGAGTGTGGAACCTGATCGTGGTAACCTTTTAGAAGCATTTCTTAGTTTTTATTATTACATTGGCGTGTCTCCCTTTCGAGTTGACAGGAATCGGAATCTAAGGTCAAGTTGCATAAACAAGGTACACCATAATGACTTTGACTCATAAGAAGCAAGGGTCCAACTAATAACCAAATTACCAAATGATAAATGAAATTCTCATGTGATTTTGTAGGTACTCAGCATACTATTAACTTTGGTAGCGATAATATACATCATTTTCAGAGTACGAACTCTAGCATGGTTGATTGATGAACCAAATATAACACAACAGGACAAAGCATCTTCTTACATCGGACTCGTTTTTCAGTTTTGCTTGTTAGTACTTGATGGTTGTGTATTTCGGATGATGTGGTGTAAGCAGGACGCTTTTCTGAAATTGTTTCGTTTTCAGGACATCAGCGAGATATCGAAACATTTGAAATCATCATTGGTGAGCAGTTTTATAACACGTTTGCACCAGAGCTTGCACCCAGAAAGATAGCTCATTCGATAATACTTACTTGAAATGCTTACATTTTACGGAATTTAGGTAAACTACTTGGCCATTCCAATATGCTCGCTCACCATTTGCATCCCGTTAATTAGCACTGTTGGAGGACTTATTTTTATGGACAGCCTTCAGACATGGTCTTTCTTTGAAATACTATCCCACCACGAAATTAACTTTCTTCTGAGCTTAAAGAAGTCTTGGGATGACACGGATTCCAATGACACCTCAAGAATGGGGTCAAATGCGACTACGGACGATGACAATAGTGGAATATTTCTGAGTGACGCTGACCTTGAAACTAAAATATTTGGTAGTGCCGGAATGACACTAGATTTTTGTCAGCAAGTCTTTAGTCTACTTTCTCAGGACTGCTTCCTACTTTCGGCAATCACTCTATGGATTTCTACGAAGGAATTACGGGATCAATTGAAAGTATGGGGAAATCGCGTCAGAGGAAGTAATAGGGATTGTGAGATATCAAGTCGTAACTTTGCAGAAGATATAGTCAAAGGATACAAGGAGCTTAGTCTCTTGTCAAAGCACATTAACACAATTACAAATTCAATCCTGCCAGCTCTGTTAATGGCAAATATTATCACAATGTCATATTTCATGTACAATCTCGTCACCCGTCGATGGTTCTTTGCTTTGAATCTTTCATTAAAATTGTACAAAACATGGGTGGCCATTTACTATGCAATGAAGACATCGAAAGTGGTATGAAATTTAGTATAATTAAATTACCATTTATCAGAATTAAAAGTTTCCTCTTCAGCTAAATATTTTGTTTCTGGTTTCATAGGCGGAGGAATACTATAACTGGTTCATATCAGAAGATGTTCGAGAAATTCTTGATCTCAGTTGCAAAAATTTACACCATATTTTTGCTGAAATAAAAGAAAGACCAGTAGGTATTGGGAGTGGTGTTTTTTACATTGACACCAGGTTTATATTGAGCGTAAGTTTTAATTACTAATGGTTCATTAGACAGTAGTCGTTAAAATATAACTTACATCACATTCATTGCGTGTTTTGGTTGTCTTACTTGCAGTCACTTGGAATAATATCAACGTACTTTTACATGGTGACTGGCACGGGCACATAAAAAAGGAATAACTTCTGTCTTTGTCACTTCTAATTACTTTTTAATGATAATTACATGATATAGTAATTAATGATCACATATAGCACACCCCATTATTATGCACTATGTGAAGTCCAAGTTTCCACTTATTCGCTTCTTTGTAATTCAACATTATCAAATTCATAAAGTTTGTAAGCAACTATTTAAAATGAATTTCCTTCGACCTAAGCTGATTCTTCAAACTTTGAAGATGTTAATCCTGGTGTCCATTCTTGTTCAGGTTTAAACTGATTTAAAATTTGGAATCAATAATTTTGTCAGAACTCATATTCTATATCTCAACGTTGTAAAATTTTCGTTAATTCTTGAGGTGTGTGCTGACCCTAACAAGAAAGCGAAAAAGGTTGATCAAGGAGTAACGGTTGCAGGGAGGTCCAGTGGATAAGAACGTCACAACAACCTCACATCAGGTATTCAAAACAAATCCAACGCTTGCCGCATTGTGTGATTTCAATTTAATCATTTTCTAACGAAAATTTTAAAACCCAGTTTAAAACATCAATGAACAGATGAATAACTCAAGGATACATGGAAACAAGCTCGAATTCATTATGGTTGGATTAAATTAAATATTCTTAGCGTATACGATGTAATCTCCTAACTATAGTCATTTTAATATAATTTTTTTGAAATAAAACTAGTGAATACCACGGTACATTACATTAAAAACTGCTTCCAAGTTTTTCAAACATTGGAATATGTGCAGTCTTGGAGTGTTACAATCATTCAAATGCGTTAAAGTTACCTTATGGATGCCCTATAGTTTTAATTCATCATGTGATAGCAATGTAATTTATGATAAGCTGAATTTCTTAATTGTTATATGTTTCGACGACGACGACGAAAAATATTTTTTTAAACAAACCAATTTATTAAAATGTTCGATGCTTAACAATTCGCCAATTTTTGGAAATGTGATCATCTTTTTTCAAGTGTAACAAGAAGTCCAGATTCTGGCCTTGTAACAATTTCACAAAGCACATTGACATCCTCCATCTTTTGCGCTGCACTCACCTTAAAATTTCTAAAAATGGTACTGAGCAGTACTTTTTCTTCCATGGCAATTCTGCTGAAAATAGGATGTAAGCGAAGAAATGTGCTTCTTACGCTTCCCGATTTCCCTTCCTTGTGTTTGAAACGAACTCTGATTGTAGAACACATCGGTGATAATTCTATTTCAACCTTGAAAAACAATTATGCATCATCATCCAGGAAATTTTGTTAAAGGTTAAAATTACTTTCCCTCATGGGCATGGAGCAGGTTTAGGTCATGGAAATGCTGCCGCATCTGACGGGGCGAATGGCAAAGGAAATGGATTTGGCAAAGAAAATGCAGCGGCGAACGCCAGCCAGTGCTCAAGCTGAAGCTGGATCTGTTGGCTACTAAGTAGATTTACATCGATTGTTTCGTCATGATAATTTGGAAAATAAAGCGTTTAATACATTCTGGTTTAAACTATTTTTACCTTCATTTACCTAATACATAAAATACATACATATAACTTTCCCAGCCCATCAAGCCATTCCTTAGTACTCTTCGATTTGCTATACTCTAACGTAGCATCAAATAGCAAGATTTTTGGGCCATAAAAATTGCATAATGTGTTTTACAGGAATATCTGGCTTTCACGTCGGCCACAATATTTAATTTCGATATCTAATTTTTCCAGAAAGAAATAATTTTACACAGAAGCTACTAAAACAGAAAGTCAAGTATTCACTACATTTTTCCATCAATTGATCCAGAAACCTACAAAAACAAATAAGGGTTGGCAGAAGTACAGCAGCAACCAACGATGCGGTGTTTGCATTCTATTCCCCAGAGATGAGAGTTTTCATGTGTGAGTCTTTTAAGCACATTTGCTTAAAATTCATAAAATCGTGGATTGAAGTTTAGCCGATACAAGCGTTCTACATGATGTATGATATATCTTTTAAGCACTGTATTCCAGTATTTAAGTTGCAAAATATTACATACCTTCATATATTACTTTGCAACAAAATGCACAAAGAAATAGGAGAATTCAATACATTACATGTTGGCATTGCTCATAACCGACGATGGTGAATCCCCAGCTTTTGCTATGTCACCTAAAAACTTTGGTAAAAGTTAACCGATCGGTGACTAGTTCTACTTTCACCTTCATTCCATTTGAAGCAAAATTTCACGCAAGCAAGCGTTCTTATTTCAACATGAATTCTTTCAAGCTCTACTTTTAAAGAAAACTTTACATTCAACAATCGTTGTTCATTTGTCGAATTGAAATTTCTGATAGTCAAATATGCAGTCCTTAATTCGGAGCAGGTGTTTTCAAAGACAAATCCACGCTACATCAGACGACATGGAAATGCAAAGTGAAGCAACTGATCTGGGAAACGAAAGAGAAAGCGTGGAAGCGTTGGTTGCTGTAACTGTTGAGTCTACTTTATTAAATGGCACCCACGACTTATCTCTCTCGAGTGTGGAACCTGGTCGTGGTAACCTTTTAGAAACATTTCTCAGTTTTAATTATTACATTGGCGTGTCTCCCTTTCGAGTTGACAGGAATCGGAATCTAAGTTCAAGTTGCATAAACAAGGTATACTTACTTTAATTCATTGCTTACACTATGAATTAAATTGATAGGCAACCCTGATTTAACTAGCGTCCTATGTATGCGAAGAATGCATGTGACGTCGAGATATATTATTTTGATGATGCGATTCTTTTTCTAATTTTGTAGATACTCAGCATTCTAATAACTTTGTTGGCCATAACCTACATCATTTTCAACGTCAGAACTTTGGCATGGTGGATTGATGACCCAGATATATCACAACAGGTCAAAGCATCTTCTTACATCGGACTCGTCTACTACTCTTGCTCATTAGTACTTGATGGTTGTGTATTTCGGATGATGTGGTGTAAGCAGGAAGCCTTTCTGAAATTGTCTCGCTTTCAACATATCAGCGATATCTCTGTCTCAAAAATTTTGAAATCATCTTTGGCGAGATATTTATTAATAAATGGGCATCACAAGTGATTCACTACAAGGCACATGGTTTATTTGTAAATTAAAATACATATGTCTTTACATTCAACATTAATTTAGGTAAAATTCCTGGTTGTTACAATATGCTCGCTCACCATTTTCATTCCGTTAATTAGTACAGCTACTACTACAGATTACGAATAGGAGTTTTAACGAAAATTAAACCTTTTTTGTGCTACCAAAATTACCTCAAGAAGGGTATTTAACAACGTAACTAATCCTTCGTATTTTATTAACAGTTCCTTCCGTCATTGACTTTATTCATTCGAAGCAAACAATTGATATGCTTAGGTTATAAATATTTTATTCTAAATTAAGGCGCAAGCGTTCCAGTAACTGACTAGGTATATCGTGTTACAGTAATCACAAGTCATTTTGGCTTGAAAAAGGTTTTTTTATGAGAGTCCCTTCGTTTTTTTGTCATTTTTGTGAGAGCAGGTTACCCCATTTAGGGGCAATTCATATAACATTCATATATTCATATCAACTATTCATATAACAGGTTGGAGGACTTATTTTTATGGACAGCCTTCAGACATGGTCTTTCTTTGAAATACTATCCCACCACGAAATTAACTTTCTTCTGGGTTTAAAGAAGTCTTGGGATGACACGGATTCCAATGACACCTCAAGAATGGGGTCAAATACCACTATGGAAGATGACAATAGTGGAATATTTCTGAGTGACGGTGACCTTGAAACGGTCATTATTGGTAGTACTGGAATGGCAGCAGATTTTTGTCAGCAAGTCTTTAGTCTAATTTCTCAGGACTGCTTCCTACTTTCTGCAATCACTCTATGGATTTCTACGAAACAATTACGAGATCAATTGAAAGAATGGGAAAATCGCGTCAGAGGAAGTAATGTGGAAGCGAATCGTAACTTTGCAGACGATATAGTCAAAGGATACAAGGAGCTTAGTATCTTGTCAAAGCACATTAACACAATCACAAATTCATTCCTGCCGTCTCTATTAATGGCAAATATTATCACCATGTCCTATTTCATGTACAATCTCGTCAACCATAAATGGTATTTTGCTTTGTTTCTGACAATAAAACTGTGCAAAATTTGGGTGGCCATTTACTTTGCTATCCAGACATCAAAAGTGGTATTACGAGCTTTATCAACTATTTCATTCGTCGTCCGTGTTAAAAAGGTGATACTTAGAATTCATTTTTTTGCTTTACTTTTAAAAGGCGGAAGGATTTTATAACTGGTTCATATCACAAGAAATTCGAGAAATTCTTGATCCCAGTTGCACAAATTTACACCAAATTTTTGCATTGACGGAAATTAAGGAAAGGCCTGTAGGTATTGGAAGTGGCGTTTTTTACATTGACACCAGGTTTTTATTGAGCGTAAGTTAATTACTTTATGGCTTATTAGACAGCGTAGTCGTTAAAATACATCTCAATATTCATGACGCATCTCCTTGTTCTTACTTGCAGTCACTTGGAATAATATCAACGTACTTTTATATGGTGACAGGAACGGGCACATAAACGAATAATTTGTTCTTTGTCATTTCTAATAATTATTGTTGCAATTTATTTAATGATTATTGCATGATGTCGTAATTAGTGATCGCATTGCACGTTTTATATTCTTTGTGCACTACGTGAACTCACAGTACCCATTTATTCGCTAGTCAACATGACTATATTCATCAAACTTGTAATCAACAATTTACAATGAAATTCCTACAACCGAAGCTAACTCTTCAGATTTTGACGGTGTTTATTCTGGTGTCCATGCTTGTGCAGGTTTAAAAAATTACACTAAAAGCTTAAGATTCTGTCTGAATTTAAAATCTGTATCACAAAGGTTATAAAATTCTCATGATTTTTTAGATTTGTGCTGGCCATAAGAAGAACGGGGTATCGCCTTACAAAAAATCATTAGCTGGTGCAGGAAACGTCAGTGGATAAAATCAGGGCTAAGCTAGGTATTTGAAAATTAATTCAACGCTTACTGCATGCATCAGGTAGTTTGAAACAAACCATTTGTTTACAAACGTCCTAATAATACTTCCGTTTTAAATCTTTTGAGCAGATGATGGAAGCAAACTCGAATTCATTATGATTGACGCAGCCCTCTTGTGTCCATTTAATTTATCATGTATCTTTATAATTAAGATTTTTTTAAGAAAGAATACATAATGTTACGTTCATAACTACTATAAAGTGTTCCTAAATTACCCGATTGGTAGTGTACTTGTAATCACCTGGAATAATATCAACCTACTTTTATATGGCGACTTGCACAGGCACATAAAAAGAATTGCTCTTTGTCTTTCTAAATGATTTCTGTGTAATTTATTTAATGATTATTGCATGATGTAGTAATAAGTTATATCATATAGAACACGTTGTCTATCCCGCTAAGCATTAAAGCGTGAAATCACAGTTCCAATTTAGTCTCTTCTTTGCCATTTAACATCAAATTTATTGAGATTGAAAGCAAATCTCTAATCAACTCTCTGGATTCATAGTAGCTAATGACGATGGGCCCCAGACTATTAATCCAATTGTGTATTAAAATTTAGAGATCTTGAGTAATACCAATAATATTGTTAGGTCTAAAGCAAAGAAATTAATATTATAACTAGAAGGTAGGTCTACATTGAAGAGATTTGATGAGAGAAGAGGCGAAATCGATTGATGACTAATAACTTTGTTTCCTGACTACCGTGTTTTGTGACTCGGATGCTTCAAATATGATGACCCGAGTGGTTTTCGTATATGATCCTGGAACTCACATACTATTCATTTTCCAAGTTCTAAAAACTACCCTGTATGCTTAAAACAAACGGTTCAATTGATAAGTAAGTGTAGTACTTAAGTTTAAGAAAATCAAACTGTTTGCAAACGAAAACTAAGGCATCCAGTGTCAGAAGCATTATGACATGCTTCAGAGACTACGGTGCATGTAGTTGTAAAATAATCATGCTTTTAATAGTGGTCAATAGTGTTTCCAATGAGACGACCGACATATAAGAATTTCATGACGGGACAACTATGGCGAATTTGAGAAGACCATGGTATTCTCGGGTCCCAGATAAATAAATACAAAATAAATTCAGAACAATGTTTGGTGTTGGTTGAATTTCTAATCAATATTATATACACTTTATATACTGGTTTGGTGTTGAATGGAAAAGGAGTAGTACATTACGAAGCATTTGAAGCTGTCGAAATTGTAATGCCACACGGACGCAAAAAGCGACGAACAGCTCCAGCATGGCAGTATTTTTCTAAGCTTATAAGCGGTTTGAAAATCGTCTTTAAACTATGTTAAATTAGCTATGGATTTCATCATTATTAACCAATTAGTTTGATTTAAATAAAAAAGTTACTAGTTGTACCTTCTCAACAGCAATTTATTCAGTATACATTAGTACAGCTACAATAAATCATGAAAGGACTTTAGATATCTGCAGTTATTACTTAGTTGGACTTTCTTGAACTTTTTAATTCGTTTCGCCACCGACAAAGGGGACACTGTATCCTAATTTCTACACGAACACTGCACCGGAAGCAACTCACGGTTTCGCATGTAATACATTTAGCGACTTCTCTGCGCCTTGACCCACAAAGGCCACAACTCCTTCGGACTAATTGGTCGCCGGTACCGTATCCACTTTCAGGAGATGAATTCATTTTCAAACAGTTTCCCAAATTGATGAGGATTAGAACGAAATTGTGTAACTAATGTAAAAGAAAATACTCACGAAAGCAAAACCGCTCTGGTCAAGAAAGATGAAAAATGTATGCTTGCAACATGCTTTCCAATTTCTAAATCGTCTCTAGTTAAAGTATAGTATTAAGAATTTTGAATATTTCCGGGTCCTTTTGAATTCTCATGGTAATCTCAGATTGTGTATGTATCAATATGAGAATTATATGGGACCCGCCTGGAAAGCCTAGTGGTCAAGGATATGAAGTTATCAGTCCGAAATTATTTTCTTCACAATTTTTCCCATTGATCTACAATCTATATATATCTGTGGTCCCACTCTCAATTTTAACAATGGATATATGGCTAACCTACAAGATTTGTCATAGAAATAAATTGATAATACAGTTCTATTATATAATATTGTTCTATTATGAAAATATTCCATACATCTTGGCTAAAACCTAGTGAATAAAAAAAACATTGAGAATTATTAGCCATATAATTATTTATAATATAGATTTATTTTGACAACTGAGAAGACTGAATTCAATATAAATGTCGTGGAAAGATTTTTTTGCATGCCATTAAACAATTTTCAATTCCAAAGTAGCTATAATAAGTATCAACAACATTAGATAGTAATCACCAAGGTTCCTAGGAAAATTTTTTCATATTTTTTCTTCATATTTACCAAACTTGCGTAACTTACTAACTGTAACATTTATCCCAGGTAAAACATTGCAATGATACTACATTGCATATTTAAAGATTCGTAAAGATTTAATAATTCAAATCCATTGAATATCCCAAGCTTTTGCTGATACGCATTTTTTATTGTCCACAAAATTGAAAATAAAAACAAGCTAAAACTACGTCCATCATCCTGAGAAAACCAGACGAATTGGACAAAACCATAAGTATTGTGAGACCTACAATTCCAAATCTACAAAAGGAAATCACAAGAGAAAGTTGCGGCAACCATGCCATAATAGACTTGATCCAATCCAATCCACATCAAGTACAAGTGAGCACTCACTCACATTGCGTTTATTTCCAAACATAAAACCCAACCCTGTAAAAGTATGCATATTATTTGAGATCCATATATATTCTACTGCCAAAATGATGGAAATCCTTATATCCACCCATCGAATATTCCACTACTTCCTTAAAATATTCAACTTCCTTTCAGTATAATACACATCCATTCCATAATCCATATCCATACGCACAATTCCCATATTTCAAGAAATGGAAAATCCTCCAGTTCAGCTACAAACGCATGAAATGAAATCCTCCTTCACATTCTCAGTATATATATATTTTATTGGATTCGATATCGACGTCGACATCCAACAAGACCAAATTCCAAAGGCAGACCTTTCCATCACTTCACTTTCAAGTTAAGTTGACTTCTTCATTCGTCAATATGCTTTTCCTGTCTTCATCTCAAAAGAAAATCGTAAAAAGATTGTGTGTGTATTCTTTATTCTTCTCCGAAAGCTAAAGCAAGTCAGTCAGCAGACCGTGCATAATAATATACATATAATCAAAAAGACATGACTCACACATGCATGATACAATGATGAGATGTGTACACATTCCTACATTTTGCCATTGCCCTTGTCTTCTTAAGCTCCCCAAGAAGATATCAAGTGGGCAAACGAGAACGAGTTAGTAGTAAAAGCTTCAACTTTCTTAAATCCCAATTTTCTTCCTTATTATGAGAATCCGAACAAGATAAATTTTTTCTACGAAGCCAAAGCCAAACCAAACAATTCTTTATTTACGACAATTCGTTACATATGTAGAAAAGAAGTCTGAGGAGAAACCCCATGCTTAACAGAGCCTGGCATGGCATGGTCTGGTGTCCATTGTAGCGAATAAAACAAAAGAAAGAAAGAAGAAGGAGAAGAGTGTTTCCAGCAAACCCACCCAAAAATGTCCTACATGTCCGATGGGAAAACAAAAGCCGGATGAAGCTAAGCATAAGAAAGAGATGGACGGACGGATGGACTCAACTTTTCTGTTCAAAATGTAACGTAATGTAATGTACCATTTTTTTATGACATTGACTTTTTTCTCTCTTTCTAGTTCTAGTTGTTTCTCTCTTCTTTTTTCTCCGTTATGATCATGAGCCAAAATAAAGTACACGGAAACGATGAAGGAGAGCAGTTGGGCATAAATAACATGTGCGCTGCATAAAGAATCTCGGAAAAAGTAAATCCGCAAGATATAGTATAGTTTTTCGAAGAAGAAAAAAGATTGTAGAAGATAGCTCACTTTTTGACAGCGGCGTGTAATGTGTACATACGTAGCCACAAGTCGAATTGAGTTGTTAGGCATTTTACTACACTGCTATCAACTATCAACAACCATATTTTACTTCCACTTCCTTTCCTGCATCGTTTAAGGACAAGAAGAGATTTTTTTTCGAAGAAAATATTTATATATATGTTGGTTGATCAAACAAAAAGTCGCCTTTGCTGTGATCATCATCATCATCATACATCACAAATTTTTCTCGGAGACGTCAGTAGACAACACCAAACCAAGAAAATATAGAGGGCAAACGGGTTAGTAATGCGTTGGATTGTGGATTTTTTGAAAGCGCTTCATCTTTCCTTTGCTTTCTCTTCTTCACCAACAAGAAGAAGAAGTCGACTTGGCGAAGCATCAAACATCAAACAAGTCAAGAAGAAGAAAAAGAAGAAAAAACGACATCAGTCCATCAGTTTATGTTTGTAAAAAGGGAAAACAGGACGAGTACGACCCAGAGATAACATTAAGTATGCTTAGATTACACTGCGGAAAAAGCTCGCGGTTTCCTTACAACTCTTCTGGCTGCTGATAATGCTGCTGCTACTACTCAAGAGGAAATATATGGGAGTAGTAAGTAGTAGGTACATTATGTCATGTCCGACCAGACCATACCAGACCAGCATCTCCCTTCTGTCTGATTATCCATCCACATCCGTTGAGTGCCAGCCAAACCAGCCACAAAATAAATGCGACTGTTGACGGCTTCCGTACCCACATATTTTGGGTGTATAAAGATTCAAAGATTTAAAGTAAGTCTAAAGCCTAAACAAATCTAAATTTGGATAGAGAATTTATTATATTCTTTATATTTTTCCCCAGGCGTGTTTTTCTCTTCTGTGTACGCATATGTCAAAGGATTGATATTATATTGATACACTAGTAAAAAAATAATCTGTCTTTTTATATTTTTTTAGTCAAAATCAAAAGAAAATAGAGAGCCAAAGCCAAACCATGGATAGATAAATAAATATTGGTGGTTGATTTGATGGTTCCAAGAATTATTTTCGCATGGGTATTTATTGCGCCAGTATCTTATTTTTTGGGTTGGAAATGCTGTAGTTCTTCTATTTAAATCTGTATGCATGTCACATCTCAAAATGGTATGGTTATACGCCCTTTAAAATATCTACAGTTTTGAGCACGTTCCCTTTTTCCTATTTTTTTCATGCAACCAAACCAGCAAGCAAGCAACCAACCTTGTTCGTTGTTCCAAACTTGGTGACATTTTTATCTGAATAAAACTAAAGATATTATGGATGAATTCATCCTAATCGGATTCACGCGGAAGGAATGAATGTCTTCAATTCTGGTTCAAGCTTAAGAACAGAACAGAACTTGCTCTCAACTCTCTCAACGTCTCAACTCAACTCAATCGAAGAGTGTAACGTGTAGAAAAGGGTTTTGGATATGGCATTAATCTTCCAAGAAAAAAGGAGAAACTGCGTGGAGCAAGATATTCTTCCTGTCCTTACGTGTCAATATTGGCATTTATCATATCTCTTCTGTCTCCATTCAATACTACCTAAATTCCACTTTTGTATGTATTTCTTATGCAAAATCTATCCCTCTCCATTTCCATCTTTGCTCTACTCCTTTCTCGTTATCCATATCCAGATCGCGAGTGACTTTGCGAAGAGTTGGATGGAAATCTCCTTTTTTCCTTCAAATTCCTTTCTACATTCTAAACATAGGAATGTTGGAGTTGAATGTATGTGCATAATAGTATTGCTTCCAGTCGCATCTCTTTTTTCTCTAAAAATTCTAACTTTCAACAACTCAACTCAACCAACCAACAACCCATCTTTAAAGTTGTACTTGTTTAAACCGTACCAAACGCAAACTTTTGAGACAGTGAATGAACCCGAACCGCGAACTCCACCATTCATTTTGAGAGACAAACATTATGATTTCCTTTTTTCATACGTGCAACCTTATGTAAATATTACCTACTTTGTGATCCGTTATTGAGTATGTTATTAGTCAAAAGTAGGCTATAATTTTCATAAAGTTTTAATCCCCATTCCACCAGACTTAGTTTTTCCCTGTATTTTTTTCCTTTTGCTTTCCCATCTTGGATTTTGGTCTTTTGCCAAAATCAACATTAAGTTTGACTCCCAAAAACTCCACTCCAACAAATCTATCGCTCTCGTCTCATCAATTTCTTATGGCAGCTTTCAACGTCGTCTCAACTTTTTTTCTAATGATTGGAAACTTATTCCTGAGTCTCACGCCTTACATTGTTTTTGCACACTTTTATTCTTCGTCTCTTCCACTTTTTCATAAAAAATTTATTGGCTCACTCAAACAAATCTCCATAAAATCTTGATATAAGTGGATTCTCCCAATTTGCATACGTCTTTCATACATATTGCATTTTCTTTTGTATAATGCGACTTTTGACTTTTTATGCAAAAAATTTATTTTTCCAAGACGTCCGTCTTAAAATGGTACAAAAATGCATTCTAAAGTGGCCATTTAAAATGCAAAATCTTAAGTATACTTTATAGTCTTTGTGCATAACTGATGATGTTGAGAATGTCAAATGTACTCATCCTTTTTATTGCACAAACAGAATATTTCATGTGCATAAATTTAGTCAATACCTTCTCTTTATCCAGTGAGCCATCCATAAATTTCAACCTTTCAACGTTGAGCTGGTTGAACGCCGTAAACTTTTTAAAGCGCTATATTATTTATACTATTTATGAAATGACAATAAATTTATACCTTAAATGTATATATGTACGACAAGATGACAACACATTTTAGAACAATTTAATTTTATGTATTGTACTGATTTTTGCACCCCATTTTTCTTACTGCTTCAAGGGATGCGACGATCATTTTACGAGTGGGTCTGGTCTGGTCTGGCTTCCCTCCTTTCACCAACTCATTCCGTCTTGTGTTTTATATTCATTCAGTTTTAGTGCATCCGCCGCCTCCACTGGATCTTGAAGGTTTGAAGTTTTGAAGGTTTTCCAGATGTTCTTATGTATGTGTATATTTATACTTATGAATGCATAATGTCAATAGGCACATACTATTATGCATATTATAGTCGATGATCACATGAATAAAAATTATGTACTGCATTGCATTACTTTAGAATTTTAGATAAAACGAGATGGAATTACTTAGTATCCCAAAAACGGCAAAAACACATTTTTTTCTCTTCACCAACCACCCAATAAAACTTTTCCCATAAGCATAAATGCATTATAATGCAACGGCTTATATTTTTAGTCCGTAGTTTTTTTTGAAAAAAAAAAAAGGATGAACAAAGTTTTAAAAAATGAGCAACAGAAGTGGTAGTAGCAGGAGAGAAACAGCAGCAAAAACAACATCGGCAGTGAAAAAGTTTCAAGTTTATTTTTTGTCCCTTGGACTTGCTCTTGCTTGTTGTTCCGTCTGCTGACAAGATGCAGAAATGTATGAAATGAAGTTAATGCATTGCCTGAAAAATATATTCTAGAATAATTCTACATCCTTATATCCATACTGCACCATAGGCTTGTTCGTTAAGGATGAGATTATGATTGTGTACCATCGTATTTTATGGTAATAAATATGATGATGTAATATATGAATGGAGAGAAACGCACGGATAAAGTTTTTCTTGATATTTTTTTTGCTCTTGAAAAAATGTACAAGGCAAGCAAGAAACACAAGACGATGACGATGATGTTGCTGCTGCTGGAGGAACAGTTTGTTGTACTTAAGTTTGAGTGCAGTATTGCCGCCGCTGCTGTTTTGCTGTTCTGTTACCATTTATTTTTTTGTTGCTCATTTTCCTTTCCATTCCCTTATTTCCTCTGTAAAGTTTTTACAGAGCTAATATGATTACGTATTATTATTTTGTTGGATGTCTTCCCTTAATGCACATGTACAGATTCTCTCCTCATCCCATTTACAACACGAGGAGAGATTGAACGGAATGAGCGAACCCGTTTTTCGTATTCCTTTTATGAAAAGCTAAAAGCGAGTTGAAAGTGCAAGTGTGTCGTGTATATGCTACATATTTATATTGCTGCGATGCGACTAAAAAGGAAGAAAAAAACGGAAGAAGGAAGAAAAGAACATTTTAAGTTTTTTGGACTTACCCAGCCTGATAATTTCTGGCAACGCTCCCACCGTTTCCAAATGAAAAGTAGCTAGGATCCACAATGTCAAGGGGAGAACTAAAGGAATCACTGCCATTCTTCTGTGTCGTTGATCAGAATGATGATGATGGTGATCATGATCATTTTGCTCCTGCTGCTGCCGCCGCCGGTGATGATGCACTTTGTGACCACATGAGTGATGACGACACGAGCTCATTGCAGGGCTTATTGATGAGCTAATAAAATTATTGATTTGCGACATGATGATGATCGTTGATGGTAATGAACGTAGCTCCGTTATATTACGTTACTGAACGTTTGCGTTACAAAGTGTAATCAAATTATCCGCAAAGAACTCTACTCCAAGGTTTCACTGAGCTACTCTTTTCTCAGTTCCTTGTCCAAATAGTACAGTGGTAAACTTTCCCCCAGTTATTGGTACTTCTGCTGGCTAGTGGAAGTGATAATGGTTATTTATAGATCCGTTTTTGGTTTGGTTTCTTTGCCTTTCAACTCCAACTTGGAACTACCATACAGTTTTCCCTTCTAATTGAATGTGATAAGATGGATATGGATGAAAGGGTCGCAAACCTTGGAACTATAACTCCAGGACAAATTTACGATGAAAAAAGAAGGTAGGCTTTTCCAGCTAGCACCAAACCAAGCACCACTTCCTTCGCACTCGCACTTTTCTACCTACCTAGAACCTTCTATTCCCTTGTCTTGGGGCTATGTCAGAAAAATGGGGCTCAGTTTTCAGTTTGTGTCTGTCTTTTGGGATTTTCCCTGTCCGCACCAGTCTAAGATTAACAAGAGAAATTGAGAAGATATACCAAAAACTGAAGGTGTAGAACTGTAGACAGACTGACTTGACTACGCGTTGAGTCTATACTTTCTCTTCATTATGACTACCTTCAACTTCAAGATTAGAAACAATTTTCGTGTGGTTTTGTTTCTAAACTAGAACTAAGGTGTCGTCACTAAACTGGAGAAGATTTCACCACGGAGAAAGATAAAAACTAGAATATCATATCACTTTTCCCTGTCTCTTCAAATTCAACTTCAACACTTATTTGTTGTTTGTAGAAAGTTATACGTTTAAAAAGGTGATGAAGACACGCTCACAATTATTTTTTACTCATATACATATTATTTGCTTAGCGTTTATCATCATCATCATGATGATCATCCTCTTTATCCAGTTGACACAATTAATACTTTTTAGCCACTGGCTTGGCTTTGGCGTTGGCTTTTCTTGCTAAAATCCTGGACTCGTGTGTGTCTCAGAGAGATAATGGGTAAAAGTGAGAAAGAGACGCAATTTGCAGATTTTCCACTTGAGGGCTACGATAATATAGTTAGCGAAACTGTTGGAAGAAGAAGAGAAGAAAAAAAGTCTTTTTACTTTTACTGCATGTTCTCCCCGCCGCTCGCTATTAGTTCTAAGTTAATAGTTAAGTTCTTTCAGTGGGAAAACTTTTCGTTTTGATGAAGTAGATTACTCGTGTAATTTAGTTGGGATAAATGGGTGCAAACGGATAATTGTGGCAATGATGTGGTAATGATGACAAGTTCTTAGGATGAACAAAGTCGATGAAAAGGGGGATGGCCTTAGAGCAGGACTCTTTTGGGATTTTGGCTTTGGCTTTTCTCTCCCTTTTCTCCCATAAGATTATAGTAGAATGGAGTGGAGTACAGAGTACAGTTGAGTTGACTGCGGTGAAATAAACACTTTTTTGTTGACACACTTCTTCTTCTTCTTCTTCTTGAGTGATAAAGTTGTGGGGATACAGTGATACAGTCAAGTTGGATTTGGATCAAGTCAAGTCAAGAAAATTTTCGGGTGGAAGAAAAGTATACCGGATACACTTGTGTTTTATTTGTATCTTATCCGTCTATTCTCTTCCCTTTTTGTTGGTAATGAGTCAACTCAGCTCAAGTAAAACCAAACCACACTGTATTACAAATACTATGTATCACGTGTCTAACTTCTGTTCTAGATGTACCTAAATGTGTGCATGTTTTTAAAAGATTTTTTTTTGCTTCTCTCTTTAAAACAATATTTCATTGATTTAACAGTTAAATTTTTATGGAAGGTTGAAAACTTGAAATTATCCTTATTTCACTCAAACTAGAAATATTATTATTTATTTTTCCTCTTGTACACAACTTACTTGACACCCAAAACACACTAGATGCATCTATTATTAAACGCACTTTTAACTTTTCCTTTGCTAAAAAACAGCGGCGTCCAACTCCATCCAAAATTCCAAATCCAATGCACCACCTCCACAAAAGCTTGTTTAGCTGCCATAAATTAAACTCCCATAATATAATCTTTTCTCAGCACTTATTTTCAGAGGCTGTAAAAGTAAAAAAAAGTACGCACATTAACATCCCATATATACTAGTACACCTTCAACCTCAGGCTTAAGGAGCACACACAGTACACAGCAACAGTCAACAGCATTTATGAAATTTTAGTTAATTCCGTTGCTCTCACAAATAATAAAAGTTGGGTAAGCAATTTCTTACGTGTCTGTCTGCATCTAACAACAACTGCAACATTTTTTCAGAGAGAGAAGAGATGAGAGAGGAGCAAACATAGTAAAAGAGAGAGAGAGAGAGAGAGAAACGATTTCACTTGTTAATTCAGATTCATATGTCAGATTCGCTTTACATATTAATATTATCACTTGCTTTGTGTTTGTGTGTGTGTGTAAAGTAACACTAGATGAGAAATGTATAAAGTTTTAGTTTTTCTTACGACTTCTCTTTTTCTATTTTTGTGTTCCTGCTGAGTTGCAAAATCCCATATCGTCGTCGTCGTCAACCCACCATGCTTGCTTGCTATCATAAGAGCTCTATGCCATGCTACCAAAATACTAAACCAAACCAAACCAAACCAAACCACGACGGTAAAGTCTTACTAAAACTCCTTTGCTTTTGAGCTTATGCACTTGCCTTGGCTTGTGTTGCTTAGTTGGCTGCCTGGAAGCGAAAAAATAGCCGGCTTTAATAATGTTTATGGATGATGAAGATAGAGGAAAAATGCTGGCTCCACAGAGACTCACTTCGCTTGTCGTCTTTTGCTCATAAGACGCAATGACTTTGGTGATGGTGGTGCTGGTGGCTTGGCTTTGGCTTTGGCTGCAACAACGCTGCTGCTGCTTCTTGCATGTCTGCTGATTGTGGTCCGTTCCGTACCAAACTGGCTTAACAAAGACGTTAGCACGAGATCACTTCCCTTTTCTCTCCCCATTCGATGATGATATTATGGGAGCTCCAAGTCCAACTCCTCACCAGATACTAGATACTGTACCACCGATCATGCGAAGCTCAGCTTCCTTGCTCCTTGTGCGATTCTGTTTCTTCTGCTGCATTCGCAACGTACGTGGCTTTGGCTTGATCCAAAAATTCTGTGCAATACAATACAATATAAATACAACGTTTTGATGTTAGGGAGAAACTAGAAATAGAAGCAGTTGCAGTGGCAGTACATTCTCATCCTCAAGATGAGTATCGCTTGAGAAACATTCGGTTTCTTGCTTCACCCCTTTCTCACCCGGGTTAGAATAGCTGTATTGATACGTACTCTTCTTCTGTTCTGTTCTGTCATATGAGATGATTCTACGAAACTTGTGGTGAACTGAACTAAACTAAACTCGTGATATGGATATGGAATGGAAGATCAAGCAGTGAAATAAACGTCTCATGTTCAAGATATCTTTTAAACTATACTACTTCTTGTTTTAAAGTAGAAAAAAGGAGTAAGGATGCAGCTGGCATGCATCGCATTCGCATCTTCATCTTAAGCTCTCTCAGATATCCTATCATCATATCATCGTACATTATATTTGTCATTCTAAGACGGTTGTGCATCATACATAAATATTCTTAAGTGAGCTATATATCTCCAATCGAGAAACATTATAATATATAATGCTCACTCAGATTACCACGCAATTTTCATACATTTCGCAATATATTGGATTCGTGAACTAAAACTAGCGGTGTATAAACCATGCATTTTCTTAGATTCTCCGGATATTCCAAAACTTTTTCATTTTCATTCATTCATTTTTGCTCGCTTTGCAGTTTTTTTGGGGAAAAATATATTCATTCCTCTAATTATGCACGAATGTCTTGCCTTGTGCAAACTAATTTAATGAAATATATTCCTATATGTTTCTAGCTCAAATTGAATCTGTTCATTTTGTATCGGTCATTTAAATATTTCATTATGTGAATGAATGTATGTATGTATTTCTGCAAAAGTTGCTGATTTCTTTTTCCCCATTCCAAATTTCCAAATCAATCGGTCATTTTCCTCCGGTCGTAAATCGCCATTTTTTTTGCAACGATATATAAACTTGTCTCTGACGTTGAAACGTTGAAAGTCGTAATTTTGTTAAATCATCCACATTGGGCGACAGAAGCTTTTTTTTATTCTTTTCATTTTCCGAAAGCCCCTCTACAAATGGGTTGTGTAGTTTAGTTTGCTTCCTTTGAACAAATTGCAAAAAATAACATGATACAAAAAAGGGCTGCTTTGTGATACGATAGCACACCATACCACCACAGTTGAGCACGTCATCAACTTTTATGCTATATTATTACTGTCTTCCGGAATTCATGCGGGTTGAGTTGGTTTGGTTCGTTATGAAAAACGAAACACATTGGACAATCCTAACATCTTTGTCTCATTTCCTTTCTTTTTTGAATGGGAATTTATATTCAAATTTGCACCAGAGACCATACCACCAGCGTTCTACTCCTTCAAGTCAACCAACCACCTAAGCTTTATGAGCTTCTCATGTGGACCGACAAAGTTACATTTTTTTACAAATGCCACGGAATGGAAAGATGGAATACGGATATAAACAGTTCCAGGAATTTTATGTGAGTTGAGTTCTGTGTATAAAAAAGAGATACACAAAGAAAGTATCGATGCGAATTCGTAGAGTAGAAGCCGAGTATTCATATTATGACTCGTATCCAACTTGCAACTTAAATTTAAAGGGATTCCTTTGTTAATTAAGTTGGTCTGCTTCTCCTCTCGTCCACTAGCATTATCACACATTATGCAGCATGCGTTTTCACACGTTTTCCCTCTCTCTCTCTCTCTCTCGAGCAGAATGTTCTGGCAAGGGTTCTCATAGATTAGAATTCTAAGAAGTATCCACATGGTGCCAAATTGCTGAGAAATTTTTGGCTGCTTTAGGAAGCCAAAGAAGATGAGTTGGTAGTGGGTAGGATGTAGGATGTAGGAAGTGAACAAGAGTTGAGCTCTTGAGAAATCAAGTATCAAACATTTTTCTACATCAACACGGTTTCTACATCAAAAGGAATCGACACCACACCATACCACGACGATATACTTTTACAATACGATACTCAAAGGATGTATTAAACGTCACACCTATCTATATATACATATTATGTATCCCCTCAAACTTACTTAACTTAGACAAGACAGTACACGTGCTTAACTGTAATTTTCACCGAAGAAGGAGTGATCCAGTTGATATTGATACTGATGCTGTGTGCCATGCCAAGTGACAATAAATACGTGAAGAATTTTCTTTGACAAATTTACAGCTACCTGAGTAGATGGATGTTCAGATAAGATGATGTCATTGGGTGCGTATAAATACCTATGTATCTATTGGTCCAAGAACAAAATCACTTCCGTTCATATTCCTTTGCATTTGTAACCGTAGACACTTGAATTATAGAAATTTTAAGTTATAAAGACTTTTATTCTGACTTATTTATCAATACATGCACTCTCTTTACCTGTTCAATCGATATATGAATTATTTTTTATACTAATGTTTTACGGGCGCAAACATCCAACATTAAAAGTTTGGAAAAGGACTGAGCCTGAACTGATGATGAAAGCGGTGAAAAGCATATACCTCATTTACTTAAGATAACTGGCGCATCATCAACTAAATAAACTACATGGGCCTGCTCCTGAGAAACCTCGGATTATTGAAACAATTATTTGCATTGACACGACATGGGGTAGGTTGTAGGTTGTAATTTGTAAGTTTATGGAAACAACCGGCTGGTTGAGCTGATTAAAATGTAGAGAAATAAAAGGTTCAACGATTTTTCTTCATCCTTAATACTCTAGGTGAAAGGTGGCAGGTGTGCGGGAGTATTATCAACTGAAATACGGAGAACAAAGAGCAGAAGGAGTAAGAGGAGTCAGGATACTGACAAATCAGGGGATGGGACTTTTAAGGTTTTGCTTGACTTGCAAATTTTACTTCAACTTCAACGGCTTTGATTTGAAGTATTTACTGGGAATTAAAATATTTTGAATTGAACGTATTAAAGGCTGATGATATGGAAATCAATATGGTCTGCGACGAAGAACTTAGGAAAAAGCCTGATTTCTCCACTCTCAAATTTGGGAACGTGTTTTCTGACTACATGTTTTCTGTGAGATGGGATGCAGAGAGGGGTTGGGGCATACCCAAAATTGATCCTGTAAAGAGCTTCCAAATACATCCTGCAGCAAAATGTCTTCATTATGGAATTCAAGTAAATAAATCTCCAAAATATGAAGATCATTCATTAAAAAAAGCTAAAAATCTCACTGAATATTTTCAAAACTGAAACCAAACCAGGTAATTGAGAGTTTGAAGGCGTACAAAGGGATGGATGGAAATATCCGTCTTTTTCGCCCAGAATTAAATATGGAGCGACTGTTACTGGGTGCAAAACGTGTTGTTCTTCCGGCCTTTGACCCTAAAGAACTTATTGAATGTGTAAAGCGGTTGGTAAAACTGGAGCAGGCGTGGGTCCCTGATCTCAAGAATACTGCGCTACTTATCCGTCCCGTTTATGTTGGAACTGATGTATATAAGTTTGGAATAAATTGATAAGCGTTGCGTTCATATAAATTCCGATTTACTGTACTAATTCAGTTTTTAATTTAATAATGCAGCCTACCATTGGTGTAGCAGTGTCACAATCCGCTCTTCTCTACGTCCTACTTTGTCCTGTTGGACCATATTATCCTCCAGAGTTCAAGTCAGCAGGTGCCTACGCAGATCCAAAGTATTCAAGGTCTTGGCCGGGTGGAAGCGGAGATTTAAAACTTGGTGGAAATTACGGCCACACAATTTATATTCAGGTTTCCTATTTAATGTATAACTTCAAAGGTAATTAAAGAAAACTCTAGCGTAGGGTACAAGCCTAAATATTATTGTATCTTAATATTTTCTAGAGAGCTGCTGAGAAACGTGGGCATCAACTGGTGTTATGGCTCCACGGGAAAAATAATGAAATCACTGGAGTAGACTCTCTAAACATTTTCTTTGTGATAAAAAATGCAAGTGGGGGTAATAAAGCGCATATAATTTATTTATTTATTTTTTAGCAATTTATTATTGGTAATTGACAATATCGGCGTCCAAATATAACGTTTTTAATGTTTAGGTATGGAATTGGTCACGCCTCCATTAAACGGCATGGTTTTTCCTGGCGTCACCCGACAAACTATTGTGGAGCTTTGTCAGAAATGGAAAGATGTGCAAGTTGTCGAAAGAAACATTAATATTGAAGAAGTTAAAAAGTTGCTGGATGAGAAAAAGGTTACTTTCTACATAACTATAATGCAATACAATAATTTTCAACCTGCTTTATCATCCTTTACATGAATTTGTATGTTATTTATTTAATTTTTTAGTTAAAGGAAATGTTCGGCACAAGCTCAGTCTGCATCACATGTCCAATAAGTTCCGTCTTTTATGACGGACAAAAGTATGACGTTCCAACACTGAAGCAGGACAAGCCCCTTTACGACAGGATACACACGGCAGTCGGAGACATTTACTATGGAAGGGCGGATAATCCATGGGGAGTTAAAATAGATTAATATTTTGATTAAATAATGAAAATTTTAAATTTTCTTTAAATAAAGGAAAATTATAAATTTATCATATCGTTCGTATCTGATGTTTTTTCCATCTACATTAGGAGTACATATAAGTTTATTTCCCCGTAATTTTGGTAAAGCCGTTTAGCAATTGCATTAAAGTGCTCCAATTCTTTCTTCCTACATGTCTATGCTACTGACACTTTTTTTACTGAGAAAAACCTACACTTCCAACTCCAACTTCCAACAAGGAAGCTTTTAGCACGTAAAGTATTGTCGACTATAGCATGATCAACTAGGCGCAAATAGTAGCTTCCTTTAGCGGCCCTTATATTTGATGTTAAGAAGGGGGAAAGCGGACGTAGTTTTTTATAGTTTGGCTAGCTGCTTCCTATTTCCATTTCCTTTGCAATGTTGATATATGGGTTCTGGATCAATGCCAAAATAACAAACATACTGATTCTCATATTGATTAGAAACATCTAAAAAATGTTCAAATACAAAAACGCCTTATTACTTAGGAATTTAAAATGTAGGAACAAAAATGCACCAAAATTATACCTCCCCAACAATTTTTTATAAAACGATTTTAAAAACACAATTGAGAAAAGTGAAGGCTGAAGATTTGGTTAGTTTTGATGGCGGTGATTCTACAACCCTTTTTACAACTTTACAACTAAACCAAACCTGCCTATTGCGTAAGATAGGTGGAATGGAAGTTGGAATCCAAGTGTAATTTTTGTTACATCATCCAATATGAATTTTCTTTCCTCCGAGTTTTATTTATCTCCGGCCTCATCTGATGAATGCTAATGAGATAGGAGGACGAGGACAGAAGGGCACAAAAGTATACAAAACGTTATGGGTAAGCTTGGGGACTGCATCTATACAGTTTTAAGCGAGAATATAATATGAAATGAAAAGGAAGGAAGTAACTATGTGGCTTACTCGACTTACTCTCACCCAGGCCAGGACCATTGGGGAAATTGCTTGTTACTTCACATAATATAATATGACTACGAAACGAAAACGAAGTAACCTTAAAAAAAGATAACCAACTTTACTTTTTTTTATTTGTTGAAAAAGTGGTTGGTGCAGTTGAAAATGTTGAGATGGGGAAAGAAAGAGTGAAAAGAAGTTCTTGACACGTCAACCTTTAGTCGTGACTATATCTCTCTTTTCTCACTTCACTTTCTCCTCATGTGTCACAAAGTCTCTGTCTTCCGGAACAATTTCAGTTTTTTTGGAGAGAGAATTCATGAAGTATCTGGCTTGCATAAGAATAAACCTATTTATAAACAGTGGTATGGTGTGATGTGCTACGCTACATAACATGACACAGGGTACGTGAAAGGGGTTTGAAGTCTAAGTGGAAGGAAACCATCTAGGACTCCCGTTTTTCTACTTCTCACGTCCCAATAAAAATTGTAGTTGTGTTATTTTTTATACTACAAATACAAATACAAAATCAGATGCATATAAGTATGTATATTCCCCGTTGCACTCAAGAGGAACTGCATTGAGCGGAAATAAAAAGGTGCTCAGTAAAACCCACACACTTTCTACTTGCTTTGATTATGCAATCTCTTTTTTTTTAAAAAGAATTGTAATAAAAAGTTATGCATCATAAAATTGACAGCCGGCGTACAACTATATAAAAAGGATCTGTTTTGGTAACAAGCTTCAAGCTGGTCTGGTGTTATTTGTGTACTGATGGGAAACTACTTCTGTTTCCTCTACTTTTTGAAGAGTGTATTTGTATATTAGAATTATTATGCACCTAGAATTTACGAATGGAATGTGCAAGAAAGGAGCTAGATAGCTAGAAGCTCCTCTCTCGAAAGCCAAAGCCAAATCCAAAGCCAAGCCACTTAATAAGCTATGTCAATGTCGTAACAATTTGAGTCCCCGAGTGTAAAATGGACCACTTTACTTAAGCACTTTGAAAGAAAAAGTTGTTGCACTGACTTGGTAATCAAAGGAAAATATATAAATGCAAGCTCTTGTTTGGCAGTCTGACGTTTTCCATCATAATAAAAGCTGTTGTTACATTCCTCTTCTTTTCGGAAGCTTTGGCATGTCAGGATGATTGAAAGGCAATAAATCACTGGTTTCAATGGTGGAGATCGCTTGTGTAATAAAGAAATGAAGAAGACTAAGAAGAGGTCAGGCCAGTGAAGCCTCCCAAGCAGAGAATAAAGTTGTGAAGATGGGATGCAGCCAGCATTGAGCAGTGAGCCCCACAACAATTTTACAAAGGGAGAACAAGTTAGTTGGAGTTGGAACGAGCGAGAAAATATAATAGGTGACAAGTGACCATAAGTCCAGTTATTTACAGATTACTTACACATCCAATCCACACAAATACATTTGAAAGAGCAAGAGAGAAAAAGAAGAGAGTGCGATTGAAAAGGGAAGCCGACTAATTGCCCGTTCTAATTGCGACTTTTCTTTCCCAAGCTGTTTCCCCCAAGCTCACTCAACCATTTAAGCCAAACGTCTTCTTCTTCTTCTTCTTCTTCTTTTTTGGCTTTGATGAGGATTCCTTTTCAGTCCAACAAAAGAACACAATCAGCAGGAATGGGATGGATGAGCATTGAGCAAAACTGAAACTAACATTACTAAGTAAAAGAACTATCGAAGCAATAAGTGCACTTCTAATTTCATTCCTTTCTTCTGGAATAAAAAAAAGTCAGATACACAAACAACAGACTAACATTATACTTTATTGAGGAACGGTTGCTCGGCTTCTGCTTGCTATATAGTGGACTGCTGGAGAAAAAGAGGAAACACAAGGAGGAAATTGTTCCATTTCATGTCAAACTTTTTGTTCACACCCCTTTGTCATTTTTATTGGACTTTTTCCTTGACTTACTTTAACTACTTGGTTTTTCACTCAGATTTTTTGTAAGAAAACATTGAATAACTGAGACGACACAAAAAAATCATCACTATAAATGTAAATGCTTCAGTGTATCAAATCAGTGTTGCTGGAAAACAATAATAATAATGAACCGATGCATTTCTGCGTTTTATTCAACGCATTCGTCTGGACAAAAACAAATCATAAACTTAAAAAAATTGTTCACATTTCTGTATAAATTTTTAGAAATTCTAAGTAATATTTAGAATAATTTATAATACACTTGATATTAGTTACGCTTATCTATTTTAAATAATCAGTTGTTTAATCGTAATCTAATTATCATCATCAAACATAAACTAACTCGTCAGCATTTTATTTAAAACGTTTAACTCAAACGTGATTTCAGCAATAAGAAATGGAAACCTAAGACGATATGAAAGAGATACTGGGAAGAACAAACTTTTGAAATGTTTCCTGAGCTCTTAAGCTTTCGTTCCTTGCCTTGAACATTAAATATGTGCAGAATCATACGATGTTTCCAAAAGCTACAACTATATTTTACTTAAGATCATAAGATCAAAGTCGTTTCTTATATGTACACTTAAAGCATTTTCAATGTGTGTGACCAACCACCCATGGCATATTATTGGGGTGGTGTGGCACCATATAAATATACACTTTTAGTAGAGGTAAGTTGCATTGCAAGTATGCTGTGAAAAAAATGGACTTGTATACGTTCCTTCATATCACATTTATCACAACATTATGTGACCAAGACCAAGAAGAGCAAGAAGTTCACTTGGTTTCGCAGAACAAAAGTATATTCTGCCTCACTACCTCCAAACTAAATGTCTGTATGTGTGTGTTTCTTTTGAAACGGTCTCACTTGTTGTTTGCTTTATTGTGTATTGGGCACAAAACAACAATGTGTCACACTTCAAGAGAAAAAGTATTTCTCAAAGAGGCAAAAGTATAAGTGGCTCCCTACTCGAACATATATGTTATATTGTATTATATCTCATTCCCATGTTGCTTTATAAAGGCTAAAAAGAAACTACGCTGAACAACTGGGGCTGCTGGGAACGATAACTCGAGAACGCTTTGACTTTTTGAAATTCTGTTTTCGCCAATCGATAGCTTATGAAAAACTAGGAATCAAGTTCAATTAAATTACACAAAAATTATGCCTTTACTCAATAGTGATGCCCACTTGTCTTCCACAGAGGAATCAGGTTTTCCACTTGGCGGCGCAGGATGAACTCGATTCACAAATTCATTAGGGATGCCAGCATTGAGTAAATAGGGCCGGCTTCGTTGGCGAAAGTCTTGTTTATAATGGAGCATAGCTTCCCAACACATTTCCTTTAATTTTGGAATAGTTAACCAAATCTTGAACACCCTATTTGTCCTTGTGTTGTTTTTTATGTGTGTTACGCCACCGAAAATGTACATACAACCAGCCTGAAAAGCTCAGAATAGCAACATCAACATCCTTGTCATTTCTACTAGTAATTCTTTTATCTAAAAGGATTAGCAAAAAGAACTCTTACAGGCGTAATACTTGTCGAGTGAAAGTATAAACGTATTGGCATCTTGAAGGGTAAAATATGCCATTGCATAGTTGGAAGATGAAGTTTCCACAAGTCCCTGAAAATATTTCTAGTATCCTGGCCACCACAAATGAACACCTCTAAAAATCAAAAAAAAATTACATTACATTACCAGCCAAAAGAGTCTCATAAGCCAACTCAATAAGTGTGTGTACCAGTCCAGTACCATTGCCCTTTTGCACAGATCCTAGACACCGTCTTGAACATGGAAACCTTAGCATTACGGCCGCGTTATGTAGTCTGCTTAAGCTTCCTTTAGTTTTTAGCATATGCCACTCCCTATCTTTCAAATTGAAAACAGGCACAGTTTTTAACTCGTACACTTCACGTGCCGTTCCACCACCTAAGATGTAAATATTATCACCATCGAACGCCACTTCGTGTCTGTACCTAAAGAACAATCGAATATAAGCATCAATAAACAAGATAAGATTGTTGACGGTTAACAATAAGATTAATAATTATTTTACCTTGGTTTAGGTTCTAAGCTGTCTCCCCTTTTTGATACAAATATTCTTTCCCAATGTCGTTTGGTTAAATCTAGCTTGTAAATATCCTAAGAAAATAATAAAAAGTAATGTAAAAATTATTTGGTCACCTGCCGGCTGCCACTGTATTTTTAGATTCACAGTGGCAAAATCAAACTTGCAAACTGCCACTTTGAGCGGTCATGATTTCCATTTAAAAAATAAACAATCGTATAATGAACGAGATACCATTGAGTAATCAAAACCAGTCGTTCCACCAATCACATAAAACGACCTTGTCGTACTGTCAAGTACAACAGCTTGCCCGTATTGTGGAGTTGGAGCTTCACCTGTCGTCTCGATTGTCCTCCAGGTGAGATTTCTTAGATCACAAATGCTCATTTTGTTTGACGCAAATCCTCCGAATGGGAGCCCTGAAATATGTATATCATAAATTTTAGTTCCTGAAATTCTTAAAAGTATGAATGAATGCTACCGTTTAATATAATGACTTAACCTGTTCCACCAAAAACTATTAGGTAATTGCCATACAGGATGGCTGAATGTGAGGCCAACCCTGTTGGAGCCCTTCCGGAAGTGGGTAGATACTTCCATTGACCTTCCGCATAATTGTAACACCAAAGCTTAAAGAAATTATGAAAAGTTAATGGTATCCCTAATGCATAATGCAGCCAAAAAATGAGGAGGAAATCAACCAATGATTTAAATTGGCAGTTTGGGCTACCTCCTTGAACATCCGTGACGTATGTCGCTCTTGTAAAATGTTTGTGGGTAACGTGAATCCAGTGTTTACTTCCGAGTAGCCACCAAACGAGAATAAATTCCCGTCATCACACACAATACGATGACCACTTCGAGGTTCCGGGACTAAAAGAAAAGAAAAATGCGATTGACACCTTGTCTCGTGGTCTCGTCACATAAAATATCAATTTGTATAGTCTTACTTTGGGCAGTTGTAGGAGGAAATGTTGGCTGACATTTCAGCTCTTGAAAGACTAATGGCTTGAAGTAAAATGTGTTGGGATCATTCGCAGTAGAAAGCTGCGCTCGGACAGGTTTTGAGTACTTGATTTGACTTCTCCACCAACGTGGTGATTCTTTGGCGTTAGCTCGTTTCATTTTTGCCCAGTGTGTGAGTTTAAAATGAAATACGCAACTATAATTCACTGGATTACGCACAGTGTTGTTTCAAATCTGTTTTTTGCTGGCAATGCTAATTTATGTTTATGATTGCTGGTGATTGTAATTAAAACATTTACTGAATAAGAGTCACCACTTTGATTGACATGTAATTGGTGGGAGATTGAAGGAAGTCAGCAATGTCAATGTCAACGATGCACATTCACTCAAAATAATGAACCAATATAAAACAAATCAACTCATTTTGAAGTCATATTACTCCTTGTAACCAATTCCATCAACTACTTACGTCCTTTTCATTCCTCACACCACACCACTATTTCTTTGTAGTTGTTTCAATAAAAAAATACTCAACTTGATTGGTGCATGGAGTCATGCAGAACTAATTTGTAGTAGAGTGATCATCATATCAGCATAAGTTAAATTTATGCTATTTAGAATAATGACGGATTATACTACTTAGATACGAAAGGTTGCAAGTAATAGGCTAGCATAAACATAACCATTCCATTAACTTTTTTTGGAACGTGTCATATTAGGTTGGGTAAGGCAAAGACTAGGAGGAGGACATTTGTACTCTATTGCTCTTCATTCTTTAGCAGCACAACCTGTTGTCAGCTTGCTACTATTTACTCACCTGTTTCCTAGTATTCACTTATGATATTTCATCTTCATTTATTTATTCATCTACACCAACTTGAGACAAGGCAGAAAAGTAAAGAAAATGCGATATGTGTGAGTAGTCAACAAATATTTTCTACTCTTGACTCTTAAAAATAGATCAAACCATCAACTCCCATTCAGATCGTTGAAACTTTATTTAAATCCACAATTTTTTTTATGCAAATGTTAAGTTTGTGGCAGAAAATTATGGGATAGATAAAAGAAAAAAAGTATATATGCAGCAGTTTGTTGATATTGCTATATGCTCAATGCTTGCTTATTGCTAGAAGTGCTCCTCTGGTGTCCAGTCACCTTTTTACCGAAAGGAAAAGGTATTGAGATTTTTGCTCTTGATAAGTTTGTATGCAAATATAACGATTCACCATAACGTCGATTCAAAATTTAAGAACTTTACCAACTTCCTAGAATGCAGATCCAAATATGTCGAGAAACAAATTACAACAAATTGCAACAAAAATGATTACTTTCAACTGATAAGTGAATATAAGAATCACATTTGTATTTTCTAATTAAACAATATTATGCAAAGTAAGTGCATTTATATGTTTTTTTTTAAATTCAAAGATCACAGTTTTGGAAAAAGGCATATTATTGGGGTGGCGTGGCATCATATAAAATATGTACATGTAGTTGAGGTAAGTTGCAAGCTTGCAAGTAATATGCTGTGAAAAAATGGACTTGTATACACATTCTTTCATATCACATTTATCACAACATTATGTGACCAAGACCAAGAAGAGCAAGAAGTTCACTTGGTTTCGCAGAACAAAAGTATCTTCTGCCTCACTACCTCCAAACTAAATGTCTGTATGTGTGTGTTTCCTCTTTTGAAACGGTCTCACTTGTTGTTTGCTTTATTGTGTATTGGATACAAAACAACAATGTGTCACACTTCAAGAGAAAAAGTATTTCTCAGAGAGAGTCAAACACTAAGTGGTTCCTAATAGAACATATCTACAATATATCTCATTGGCTGTCTTGTTTTAAAAGGCTAAAAAGAAAATACGTTTGACGTTGTAATATACCATATACCATAATATAAATTCCTACTTTATTTTATTCCTCTTTGATTTTCTATTTTACACTACTACTTGGAAAATAAGTTGATTCTTTTGTTATTTAATTCTATTTGTCAGTTTATGATGTCCCGTCCGTCCCTAACAAAGACAATCTTGAACATTTTGCTCATCTTTCCAAATGTTTTGGTGGAATACCTTGCACCAGACTAGAACATTTTTGTCGGCAGAGTCTATTTGTATTTGTATTCATTGTTAGTTTATTGGTCAAAAGTCAAAGCGACATGACAGGACGACTCATAGGGTGGTGGTTTTAAGAGTCAAAGTGGGAGTTCGCTACCTTGTTGACCTTTGTCAATTTACCAAGGCCCATTACATAAATTTTGCCCACGATGATAGGTAAGTAGTTAGTAATGAACGAAGGAACGGGAGCACACCCAGGTGAGCTGCAGAGACGGTACCGATCATCATCAAAGGGAAAGGCTGAGTGTGTTTTCATAAGGCCATAATAATGCTCAACATAATTTATGCCATTCACAACAATTCCAAATCCGTGGGATTACTTCAGGTAGCTATATTTTATTGTATACTTCATACTTATACACGGTTTAGCGCATTAGTCAAATCCAATTTATAACTTAAGTAAACTCACCTTTATTCTTTCCCTGTCCTAAACAAGCGGACACTAACAAGATCACATCACAATTCACATCACACTAATATTTTTACAATGTGAGTGAGAAGTTTAACTTAACATTGAAAGGAGGAGGATGGAAAATGGAAATAAATGGTTTGATTTATTGTACTCTCTTAGTCTTTCTGTCCTCCTGGTGCTGGTTCTGGTTGAAAAGCACACAGGTAAAAATAAGGTTCAATAATAATTGAGACTTTGACAAAGGACCACACCTTGGCTTGGGCTTGGGCGAGCTGCTTGTGATAATATAATACTTACTTTATTACTTAAAGTTTTGAAAATTTAATATAATCTCTAACGCTTCCTGACGCTTACAACTCAAAGGAAAGCCGACAATATGTACAATGAGAGATGTGTGGATAATAAAAGATAAAGTAATAACATTAGAGATGACCCAACAAACCCTAAGCAAAGACTATAAAGAAAGAGAGAGAAAGATATGCTCCGTGATAATCAATCCATCATCATCAAATCACCTCCCAGAAGGAAAGGTGTACTTATACTTCTTACTACCTTGTTTTGTCAACCTTAGTGTGATGTCGGTGTGATTTTTAGGATTGATGAGTCTATTTCCCCAAAATTTGCTTCTTTGGTAAAAGGCAAAAGCAAAAGACATATTGAAATTTGAAATGTCACCATTTTCTCAAGTGATTATTTTTTTGAAATTCACAAACGTTAATCAAAAAATTCCAGTCGCTTATCCTCATCAAATCAAAGAGACTCTTTCTGCTTCTAAGAAGTATGTTAGTACATGATTTTTATCTTTGAGTTTTTCCTGGAACAACTCAAAAAATATTTTGTGTTTTTCGCTCATTCGTAATTGCATAATTGTAATTATTGCATTGCAAGTGGCATTACGTAAGGTCTGTCGTCGTCATTCATATACAATCTCCTCATGAACCTCAAGAATTTCAGGAATTTCTCCACTCTTCCAAAGTACACAACTTGTGCCTGGCTTGAAAAAGTAACCGAAAATTCCATTTGTCGTGTTAATTTTCCTTCTCCATAAAAGGTGCCATCATAACATGCATACATATCATCATCATCCCTTCCCAACTCAACTCTAATGGTTGAAAAAGAAGAAAGGAGAAGATGAGCATCTTTCTTTTGTTTGTAACACAGGGCATCATCATCATCATAGCATTTGTGAGTGCCACTAGTAGTTATTAAGCATGTTATATTAGGGCTGAAGCCTTGAAGAGATAATGCGGCTTGAAATGAAAGCAGTTAAAAAGATAAGAGCGTGCCGACAGATAATTACATGTTAATTGGTATAAATCGGAGTCTCGTTAGCACATTGTTAGACTATGAAGTGGATCTTAATGGAGTTGAATGTCGTAAAAATCCACTTCATTTTCTTCCCATTTCTTCTCCTTCCTTCTTCTTCGCCCATAATATTATTATTATTACATCTTTTTCTATATACTTTTGACTACTTTAGCTATTTATGTATGTCAGCAAAGGAGGCGATGGTCGATGGTGAGCCAAGCCAAGCCAAGAACGAGAAAAGCTTATACTTACAATTACAACAAAGAAGGAAAGGAAAGTCAAAGTCAAGTCAAGTCACCACATATTTCTTGCATGCCATGCAATGCCACACCACGCTCGTTTATGATATGATGATGAGTCAATATGTGCTGTGCACATGCAACCCAACCAAACTGAATGACGAAGAGGAGGAGAAGCAGGAAAGCCAGAGCTAGAGTGAACAAAGTTATGCTGAGAATACCAAACCAAGCTGAAGACGGGATTTGTAGATGGTGGTGGCGTGGCTTGGCGTGGCGGTAGAAAAATGGTAATGCTTGTTCTTGTTCTTGTTGTTGCAACGTAACGTAACGATGTTGATGACGTGACGGCTACCATTATTATTAACCATCATAAAAATGCATAAACATACCTGTGTGAATTTGCTACATGGCATCGGCATGGCTTTCTTTATGGGAGGAAGAAAAAACAAAAAGGGCTCTCTCTCTCATTATCAACGAAACATATTAACCAGACCAGATTTTCCCCAAGGGCTGAAGATTTGTCATGTTGAAGATTAGGCTACTACAGTTTACCCTCTTGGAAAAAAATGTGCTGATGAGGAAAGGGTTTGTGTGCTGGTCAACGTGGTTCGGATGGCGGATATTTAACTCATGATTTATGACAATTAAAGAAACATGCCTTTGAAGAATGGGATGGGAAGGGGTTGGGAAAGGCTTACAATTAGGGTGCCGATAAACATTAAGCTTAAGCTGTACTGGACTTGCACGGTTTCGTTTGGTTTGTCTACCAAACCATCATCTGAATCACCTGAATGAAAGCTCCAGCTACCTTTAGTCTAGTGTGGGAACTGAACAAGGGTAAAAGTAAATCACCAAAAGTTATATTTTGCATTGATATTTTACTTTTGAAAACAGCACGTCAAAGGGCAACCGTCCAGCTATTAAAATTAGAAGAATGTATAATCATTTTTGGATAAATGAGTTAATTCCATAGGAATTTCTAGCTTTAATCTGTTTTTAGCATGCTTGAGACAATGAAGGTTTCGGAGTAGTAATTTCAACAAAAATGTTTTCTTCATCAGATCAAGAGTGGAGTAATAATAACCATACTTAATTTTAATATAAATAGGTAGGTTGTAGGTATATTTAGCTACTTTGCTACGTGCTTGCTCTCACAGTTATAGAATTATTTTATACTTACTCTCAGGAAGTAGCAAAGCAACTAACAACAACAAAAGAAAAGGAAAAAAAGAAGCACCGAAATGGATGAAGGAGTTTAGTAGTGGTAGTGTGCTTGACGTCTTTTAATCTAATATATTGCCCTAACCCAACAACCGTTTGACCGGAGAACACCTGTTTTCAAAGACTTCAAAGGAGCCGACACTCAAAAGGTTTTTAGCTCACCTTAATTAATGAAATAGAGCTACTGCTCACAATACATACATACATACAGGCAGGGCAGGGTTGGAATTGGAGAGTAGAGTAAAAAATAAAGCTGCAAAGCTCTTTACTATAAAATGGTTGCGTTTCGTTGCATTGGAGCTTGGCTTGACTTGACTTGACTGGAATGAAATGAAAGAAACTAAACCCAGGCCAGGCCAAACCAGGAACATATCAAGCAGACTTCATGTATTTATAGTTTACTGCGACATAACTTTTAGCCTTTCACTGTAGCTAGCATCCATATTTAATTGAGAAATATAGATTAGTATTTTCACAATTTCTTCTAAAAACCTTTCTGCCGCTCGTGCAGTCGCATATTTATAATTTAAGGGAGAAAAAACTTGTGTGCTATGTTGCGTCTATGACCTGAACTCAACTCATTTCTTTTAAAAATGGGGCATGCTATCGTGTACCCTGAAAATGTTTTATAAGCTGTAGTTGTAAATGCCGTTACTTTTTGCTTGTTGATTACAAATTCAAATTAAAATGAACTGCAGAGTCCAGCCAGTATAGTGCAGTGTAGTCCTACATTTAAAGAAAAGGAAACGCATAAATAAGAGCAGGAACATTATAGAAAACCTGCAAAGTGCTCATGGAGAGATTTATGCTCTTATTACTACGCATGTATGGGATGCAACGGAATCAAGTTATTGTAAATGGCAAGGCAAACGGCTATTTCTAGTTTCCATCTTTTTCCGGCTTCATTTTCCTTGCGTTTAAATGATGGTGAAATGGTACATATGAGAAATGTGACAAAAATTCCGGGGACTTGCAATGCAATACACTGCTACATTCAACATATATTCCAATTTCAGCTACATTACATAATGTAGAGTAGTAGTGAGCATGCAATACAATACAATATAATATACCGTCCCTCAAATCAAGATATGAGTAAAAACGGCTTGCTGTACCTGAATTATTGGTAACATTATTTAATTAATGAACATAAAACTTTCGAAGAACAAACCTGCATGATCTTAACATTAATTTATTTAAGCGTTTTAAAAATCTCGGCATCGGATACTAACTGAATATTTTAAACAACTTGTGTTAGCGCCCACTGCACTGTTGAACCACTTTCACGGACGGACAGACGGGTTGGCTACCACGTCTCGTTTTCCTAAGCAGTGAGCAAATAACTGCAAACCATGATTCACACTTGTTTAGCTTGGGCAGTTACATAGTATAATGGGGCCAGCATGCACCAAAAAAAGATAATAACGAGCTGGAAAGTATATACACATGAACACAAACGGTTTGGAGCCCTGCATTTGTTGTAATATATGAATATTTTTATATATATACAAGTTGTATAAGAAACACCATCTTTGAAATCTTTGAAAGGCTTTGAAGAAAGAAGCGTGTATTCTCTAGCTAGTTTGTAAGTTTATTTATGCATGCATGTATTAAGGATACTTAATAGCAGTAATATATATTTTTTTCAAAAGGAGATCTTTTGTCTTCTGTCCGTTCTTATGACAGAAAAAACTCCTCCTCCTGCTCTTTCCTCTTTTTTTATGGAAGCGGCATCCACACCAAAATACAGAGAGGAAAAAGAAGCCGAAAAGAGAAATGATGAAAACAAATAAAACAAGCCACAATAAGAAATCCTATTTTTGGTAATTTGGCTTGTTCACTTTTTCTTCTTTATCTCGATTAAACTCTCATCATCCTCATCATTTTCTTCCCTCATAATAATCGTCTTAAACATCAGTGGCAGTGGTATGGTGTGGTGGCCGTATCATTATCAACATCATATCATCAAGAGTTTATCATAGCCCCATAAAGAGGCGAGGCGAGTGTACGAACAAGGAACGTAGAAAAGTAAAATTATATCATGAATGCGGCATAATCGTCATTAAATCTTCTTTTCTCATCGTCATTATCATTTTCTGAAAATAAAACAACAAACTATGATTATCATCATCATGTTGTGTACCATTTTGTTCAATGCTCCCTTGTTAGTCAACAGCAATAATAATTTGAAAATTCATTTATTTGAGGCTGCACGTCACAAATTAAAAAAATAATGTGCTAAATAATATCATACACATTAGATCCCTCAACTGCTCCGTGGTTGCGAAAATATAATATGTAAATGGAAACAAAACCGTCTAATAAATTTAATCTCTGATTTAAATGCACCTCAAGTTTTTGCTAAACTGCTAAGTTTTTAAAAAATCATTCCAACTTTCAAAAACGTTCTTCATCAACCTTTTCTTGACCATTTTGCAAAGATTCTTTTCATGGAGCAGTTTTGTAGAGTAAAATTTGTTTTAAAATCATTTTATATTTCATTCTTTCCCATTTTCACAGCAGGACTCCTGTTCTCAAGCAATTGAAAGAGGATGAAGCACTTTGTTTTAAGATTTGCAACTCTGTCTGAGTCTGAGTTGGCAAAAAAAGAGGTTTTTCTTTACCTTCAAATTTGAAAGATTTTGACAGGATTGATCAAAAGGTTTTATGCCGTCTTTGGCTGAAAGAATCTCACATTACACATGTGCTAATCTTCATAATACTATTTGTGAAAGAGTGGTTGAGTGACTAATGAGATGTTGCTGCCGGTTTTCATCTGTCATCATTTTACCTTTCTTTTGAAAACAAAATCTACCATAATATGCATGGTTGAGCGTTGAGGATGCGTATAATTGTAAGACAGCTTAGCTTTAGCTAGTTACATTCTTATTCCCTTCAACTCCTACCAACTAGCCCATATCCAATAAATTATTGATAATTTGATCGTTTGTATTACTCCAAACAAGGTGAAGTAAAAGAAAACTAATTAAAGCTGGCTACCTATGGGCCTTGAACATCTCAGCGGTATATTTTTACTGCAACTCCTTTGCAATAATTTATTGCTCTCTTTGAAAGACCGACCTACCGGGACCTGCAGCTAAGTAAGTAAGTAGAGAAAAACTCCAGAGATATTTTACTCGCTGCTGTATTAGCTGTATGCTTCGGAATTTTTAAAGCATGCCCACGTACGTAAACTAAACTGTGTAGATGATCCTCCTTGCATACAAAACTCAAAAAAGGAAAAGTCCCAACTCTCATCGTACCTGCTGAAAAGGAAAGCAACCCTTTATATTAGATTTTAAGAATCGAAGCATGAATGTAGGATGTTTGACTAATGCTCAATTATTACATTTTTTGCCTTTTGATTATATTATATTATATTATGAGTTGTTGAGTACGTATAAAAGATTCCATGTTCCATGCCATTGACGTGACATGATGAATCAGTTTTCATTTCTTTGGGGCTTCAGCAGCATGTTTTCTCGTGCAACGAGAAATAATATTATATAATGCTAACGACACACTACAAAATAGCCAGTCCAGTCATCATTTTTAACCTGTAATTATCGATTACTCCTTTACACACCCACTTTCCAAACCAGCGGCTTCTTGTTCACCATGAAATGGATGGAGGTAGGTATAGGTAGGTAGTAGGTATACAAACTAAATTACTGAATTTACTCGATTTACATTCATTATTCACTTTTCTAATTCGTGAAAGAACATTTTCACGAATTCAGAACTTGTCCAATTGGAAAATTTCTTTTCATACAAAAGAAAAAAATCCAAACTTTATATTATTATGGACACACCATACCACCGCACCGCTCAGTCGGCAGTAGTCAAAACAAGATGTTTGCTGGTTGCGGTTGTTGAAAATGAATGAGCATACACATATATACTGCCAACTCCTGGAGAAGTAATCATAATCATACACATTTTTTATTGCATCGATGTGATGTGATGTTAGGGTAATGTTATGTTTGTTTGTTTCTGTATAAAAAAACATGGTAGTTGAGCGTAGTTGTGATTTTTGATGAGGTACCAGCACGTTCGCTCTTTCTCTCCCTTATTTTTCATCGGCTGGATTGCTGCTTTTGTTTTTATAAGGATTCGAAGGATGAACGATGCATGTTGAATGCCTCGTTGCTTATATAATTTGCTACTCTTGACTCTTCACTTTTTTTTACCAATAAACTTCTTGTTCCATTCGCAAAGGCAAATACTGGAATTTGATAATTGTAAGGCTGGAGAATACTGAATACTTATTGCTACATTCTTTTCATCCCTTGGGTAAAATCAATCAAAATTGACTGTTTGTTTTTGTGATGTAATTTAAACTCCTACCACCCATGCAGTAGTCAGGAAAACGTCTGCTTTATGAAATCTAATCCAATAACACGGCTTATTAATTAAAGGCTAAAGAGAAAGGGAAATAAATAGCTATGTACGTACATAGATCGAGATAGAGACTGTAAAAAATTATGAAATTTCTATTTTATACTCACAATTGCATGGTCATGGACTGTTTTTTATAGAAATGGTTTGTTCAAGTACCCAACTTAACTATGATATTTGCAATTGCTAACTACCTCTCGCAAAAGTGCTTTCTTTATGATCATTTTCTATTAATCAGGTAGCCAGAAACTACTACATCTTTTCCAAAAACAAAACTGTTGCGCTTTTTCTATCCGTAACTATACTATCAAGTGAGGTGAGGGAGGATGTGTGTGTGCACTCAAGAAGACAGTTTCTTGTTTTTTGGATGGAATATAATACGATACGATACAAAACGTAAAATGTGTTTCTTCTTCATCTTTTAAATTCAAGCAGTAAGCAGCAGTAGTATAGTAGATGTTACAGATCTCGGCAACTGCCAACGAGAACTTGAGTCACACATATGGACTTATATGTACATATGTTGAGTAACTACTATGTATTATATGTATGTATGAAAAGAAAAAAAAGATTCCTCAACAAGTCGGACACTTGCGGTTGAATGCGCCCGTGAGCTACTATTATGTAAACAGACAAACTTCCTTTGAACTTTGCCGACATTGGTAATAGGATTTTTTTTCCAGTTTCTCAACTCGACTTTAGTTCAGTATCAACAGCAGCAGTTAAGGAGAGAATGAAATAGAAGTTGCTTAGTACATACATAGTTATCTCTCCCTATTATTCCTGGTTGCTCCTACATAGTATTTTTCTCAGCTATAATATCATCCTACAATCTACAATCTACAATGTATTTTAGTGTATCTAATTCTAAACTTTATTTTTAAATATTCACGTCATAATAATGCACATCGTAATCATCAAATGTATCCTTTAATGTGCTTTCAAATTTTACATAAAATATATATTATATGGTAGAGCAACGCAAATTTTCCCATGTCCTGTAAAAAAGATAGGTGCTTATCGGAGCAAAGAAGAATTTGTCGGAATTGCCTACTTACTATTTCACTTGCCAACCTCCAAAAATGAAATACCTTACATTTACCTCAATTCATCTTTGATACAATCAATATATCATCGCATTCTACTTACCATTCCTTAAATGATTCAACGCCCTCATAAATCACCTTATATATATTTTGCAAGAAAGGAATAACAAATGGGTAGTTCATGGAAGACGGCAACTAGCAACATAGATTTCTTTCAAGTTTGAATAAAGATTGAAAAGCAGATACCAGGTGCATGGTTGATGGTATGAAATTATGAAACGCTTTGTATCTATCGACATCATGGAGAGGGATGTACTTACTTACTAACAAGTTCGGCAAAGCATGCAACATGAGATGAGAACGGAAAGAAAAATTGAGGTGAGATAGGTCATAATCACGTAAAACGTACAAAGTATTGAGCAAGCTTCCTTCCTATAAGACATGCACCCCTTTGCTATGATGACGGTCATATAATTATTTGTCTCTTTGATATTGCGAATTCCAGTGACTAATAACGAGGCTTGACTTGGCTTGACAGTTCACCCTAAACAATGTGATTATGATGGATGATGGTCATGCATGCCGAAAAATTTATTCTTTTTGAGGAAAGATGAGTGATTATAAATCAATTTTAAAGTGTTACAAATCGCCGGATGAGAATTTACAGGTTTGGATTAGTACGTCCCAATCCTCTACAACCTACAATGGTGATAATGATAATGAGTTGTAATGCCTGGCACAAACGAAACCGATTTCCCCAAATACCAACAAGAAAAGTTAATACCCAAAGAGCCATGCCATCATGCCACAGGAGAAGGAAAAGGAGCAGTCAAGTCAAGGAGTAAGTCAACTACTAAACGATGGCCCATTCTTGACTAGACTACTGAGAGTTAGTAATGGTAAGCTTTGGCTACTCCACTACTAAGCAGTGGTCATGTACTGTGGTTGCCTATACTTTATACCACATATTGTGTGGTATGGTATTACCCCAAAGTTTGGTAGTTGGTAGTTGCTATACATTTTATAATGCATCCCTCTATTGCTGGTAGTAGTGGTAAGCGGTGGCTGTAACTTACTTGGACAACATAAAAGGTGAAAGAAAAAGACTTTTGCTGGCTATACATATAAGGACTGCTGTCAGTGCAGTTGTTGCTTTTGAAGTTAACGCACACACACACACAAACACTGAACCAGTTCACATAACAGTTGTCGTAAATACTTTAAGGACTTGTCGTAAGTGCATAATACACGCACCTTTACTTTGCGTACCGATTCTAATAAAGTTTGTTTCTCCATGCTCATTTCTGAGCAAAGTTGACAAGTTTTTTCATATACAAAAGCATTTGAAAGTGGAAGTGTAGCTTGATTTTTATATCAACTTTTAAAAAGTGAAATAAAGTAGAAAGCATTTTATTCATGATAAATTATGAAATTAAGAGGATTAAAATTAACTAAGAGAGAACGAGAACGTGCAAGGATCAACTCATAAGGAGAAAGAATGCTGCGTGAAAAGTCCCTTTCTTTCACATTTGATAAGTGCCATTCGATAGCAAAAGTTGCCAATAATAATTATTGTTATCCAATGTTAGCGTCTCAGCAGCGTTCATCATCATCAGCAGTGAAAGATCGTGAGCTGTTATTCAGGCGACGAAGAACTTGCGTTAACTTTTAATTATATATTATCCACCTTAGTTTGGAGTAATATTGGTTTTGTGCAAATAAGCTCCATGTTCAATACACTATAATCATGGGACCAAAGACGTACTTAATGAGTTTTTGTTTGGTGATGCTACAACTGGATGTTTTATCGTGCTCCTCATCATCCTCAAAACCGGCAGCAGCCAAATTCCAGGCTGAGACAAATAACGTAAGAGCAGTTTACTCAACGTATAATGCAAATATTTTCCTAAATGCTCTCATAAAAAGCATAAAAACACAAACAAAACATTATGATGCTCATGCGGTGAGTTGAGCTTTGAAGAAAGTTTTAATTTTCATGGACATGGTGCTTATGTATTTTGCAGGGAATTTGGTGGCCAGCAGAAGAAGTAGCAAGCGGAAAGAAAAGTAGTAGCAGTAGTACAAATAGTCATCAACAGCACCATTCCCAGTCAAACAGATTTCCCGAGATCTCTAACGAGACTGGTGTAAATGGATACAGAAGTAGGAACAATAGTGATAATAACGAGGAACAACCTCAAATTACAGCCTCAAGAGAACCGCACCAGCCGTCTATCAGATATTATCAAGGGAGTAGTAGTACAAGTGATGGTTCATCATCATCATCATCATCATCATCATCACCAGCCTTGATTGAGAGCTCAATAATATCCACAATTCCTGAGCAAGGGAGTAGTAGTAGTAGTAGCAGCAGTGCTATTGCTAATAGCAGACGTCTTACCAAGTCAACTCAGGGATTGGGACTCGTTCATTTCTCAAATAAATCCATCACTTGTAATGACGGCACACCAGCAGGGTAAACAAAAAAAAGTTTTGTTATACTTGTGCCCTACCATTGCATTGCAATCAAATCAGATCAGAATACATTTTTTTCTATATGGCTCGAGCACCATGCTACATGCTTTGCAAACTGCAATAGCTTGCTTAATGCTCCTTTGATTTTTCGTTTTGCTTGCCCATTCATATTACTACTCACACAATGAGCACATGCAGTAGTCCAGAGACCAGTCTATATAATGAATACTCCCAAACCGGAAGTAATTCATAATCGTTTGTCGTTTCCAACTCTGACTGTTTTAGGACACAGCGAGAGGGGCAACATGATTTCCAGTAGTAGTCCACATCACAATAACATTCTTCTTCTGTACTGTATCTACCGGCCTTGTTGCCAAAAAATATGGTTTAAAATAGATTTTAAAAACGTTTTTACCTAACAAGCCCTTAAAAACTTTTAGTTTTTCCAAAATTCATAATTATGTACACGTCATATTTTAGACACATTTCAAGATTTCATGATTGTATTTTGCTCATTTAAGCTGACAACGAAACCATCATTTGTCCTTTTCAAATTTTTTTTAAATTGCGATGAATGAATGTACTTTTTTAACCTTAAACAAACAACAAAAAGACCGACCCTCATTAGAACCAATTTGGATTAGTACTAAACTGTCACAAAAATCATTTACACATCACATCCAACATCAATTCTTTCCTTAGCTTATCATTAGCTCGTTAAATACTTTTTTGACGAGGCACACGAATGAGCCTACAATCTACAATGTAAACACGGTACCTTTTCCCCCGCATTTGTAAGATTTTTTTTTGCTTTTTAATGTGAATCAGACAAATTCCTTTACAAACAACGAAACATGCAACCCTTTCACTCAAACTGAAATGAATGAATCCTACATCCTACTCCAGCAAAAGGGTTATGTATGCCTAAATAATGTAAAGGGCACGTATTTTGGTCGTTTGGTTTTTGGTGATTATACATAAAAATAAGAATCTGTTTTGTAGCATTTTTTTAGGGTTTAGGTTCCAATTTTAAGCTCTTTTCTGTGGTTTCCTAGTTTGTACATCTTTTACCAAACCGTGTGATAGTCAAATTATTGCTACACATTAATTTCTTTCCTCAACACTATTGAAATGCAGTTGAGGAGTTGAATGTACGTACAGTGGTGGTGTTGTACGTGCGTATAGCCATAGATTATGGACATTTTTAAGCTGCTCTTGGCTGTTGCTTCACCAAAAGGAAGATCAAGATTATACGATTATTATTATTGTTGTATTGTATGTGTCTGTTTTCGGCACCCTTTCATGTTAGGAAAGGTGGCATGAAAAGACTTATTTTTTTTCTCTCTCTCTTTCTCACTCACTCGCTCCTCTACATATTTTTTCTTCCCTTCTTCTTCTTCTTCTACTCTGTTGGCCGTCATCGTCGTGCGGCCCCTTTTTGAGTAAGCTCTTTTTTCATCTTCTCTTTGCCTGACTAAAGGGAATTTGATCGCATTTCACGATTTGCGGCTTCCCTTCAAAGGAAAAGGAGAAAAAGATTGTACTTATCGATTATAATATTGAATTGGCTAACAAGGCATCTGGGCTGCTGCTTGATGCTCCTGTTGTTCAAGACAGATGACTAGATGATCATCATCATCATGATGATGGTGGTGATGAAGCATTTCGTTTGCTAGACGAGATCGAAATTCATGATGATCATGATAATGGTAGATTATCATTATAGTAGTAGATGGGATGATGCCCTTGTTGATACAAAGTTTCTTCTTATGGCTCTAGCTACTGACTGATGATCACTCTGATCAGAGAGAGAGAGATGAAATTATGATTACTACATTTGGTATTACTGCCATGCATGAGAAGAGACATGTGTGATTGATTGAAACACAATATTTCATACAATGTTCGAGGTGTGCAGCGCATGTTTGAATGAATGATAAACGTTTGCATGCCAAAGGTAGAGAGGCTTCTACATTTATGCTGTAGAAAATATTTATGACGGATCTGCTTAGCGTACGATTTATAAAGTTCCAAATATTTTTTAAATACGACGTTGAAATGTGAGGGAGGACTGTCCTTAAATCAAACAACTTATTTTTATTATTCTATGCATTTCCGTTATTCCTTCTGCTTGCTTATGCTGCTTCCTGATGTAAAAAACCAAAGACAGTTTGAAAGTGGATTTCTGCAAACTATGGAATTCTAATAATTTGCTCCATTTGTTAACAGATACTACATAAGGAAATCTGCAACAAAGGGAAATGATGACAACCTGTGGATTATCTTTCTAGAAGGTATACGAATATTTATGTCAATATGTTTATATATTGCTCTAAAACATGAAAGAATTAAGCTGCTAAAGAAAAGCGGAAGTCAAGCTTCAAGCTAAAACATAATCATTTTAATCCGAGTGCATTTGTACAACATTCCACCGACTCATTCATTTCCTTTTTCATGTAACAGGTGGATGGTATTGCTTCGACCAAAGAAGTTGCATGAATCGGTGGCATAGGTTGAAGCATCTTATGAGTTCTTCAGGATGGCCGAATTCAAAACATGGTATGAGAATATTTTTCACCAACTTCCTTATTCTCAGTCTTTGTATACCGGACAAATGTAATTTTTATCTTTTATTTTACACTAACTATAGTCGGAGGAATTTTATCACCAGATCCCAATGAAAACCCATATTGGTTTAACGCAAATCATGTGTAAGTTTGTATAAACGTGTTTGCCAAATGTTATCCATCTTTCTCTCCAAGTCAAAACCGCTAACACATCTCTCCATGCTTTGAATGTTTACAGGTTCATCCCATATTGCTCCAGTGACACGTGGAGTGGGAGAATGACAGGAAATGAAAATGGGAGTCCCTTTAGTTTCATGGGCGCATTAATTATTGACGAAGTCATAAAAAATCTCATTAATGTGGAAGGGCTTGATCCCGATTCCTCCGTTATTCTAGCCGGTTCAAGGTATATATTAAAAAACCTATACAAGGCTGCGGTAATTGCCAACTGGAGATCAAATTAATTCATTTCTATTGAATTTCCATTACTAATTTTAGTGCAGGTGGAACAGGCGTGATGCTCAATTTGGATCACGTGGAATCACTTCTCACCAAAGAATTTGGGTCTCCTGAACAAGTAAACACAAGAGTGCGAGGAATAACCGACTCTGGCTGGTTCATAGACAAAGTCCCATTGTATACTGACAAAGTGAATTGCAATGACGTGATCTTATGTCCTCCTGAGATATCTTTGAGAAAAGGAATGAATTTATGGAATGCTCGTGTGCCCAAGAGTTGTCAAGATTCTTATCCAGATGAGCCATGGTCTTGCTTTTTCGGCTACAGAATATATCCTACGCTTAAAGGTACACTATTATTGCACACAACCTTTTAAAAACAACTATTCTGTTAAAAAATATGAATATTATCATGCATTATTATTTTTTTGTTTAACAGCCTCACTATTCGTATTTCAATGGTTATTCGATGAAGCTCAAATGCTTGTAAATAACGTACCAACTCCTGCTTTGAAAAAGGAAGAATGGGACTATGTATATAAAGTTGGGGACGAGTTAAAGAAGACTTTAATAAATGTGACGTAAGTTTATACATCAGAGAAAGTATTGCCACTTACTTGGTGAAAGTTTCATTAGAAAAAGAATAATAATTAAAAATGTTTGTGCTTTCACCAGAAATGTTTTCATCCCATCATGCTTAGCACATACAGTGCTGACACACAGGGATTGGAGACGTGTGGAAGTAAATTCGGTGGAGCTAACGAGAGCACTCAAGTGCTGGGAATCCGGTGGCATTATTGAGGAGTCAAATTTCATTCCCAAGAGGTACGTCATGTCATATCATACTATAAGTTTGTTTAATGATTACCTGTATTTAAACTTATGTTTTAACCATATTATGTTTGCCAACAGAAAAGCATCTCAAAAGTATTGGGAATCCGATGAGCACGAATCTAGTCTACAGTCCAGTGGACACAGAGGATTATTTAGACACGGGAAAGTGTACAATTCTTCGCCAACAACCGTTCCTACAACAAACAATTTAAGTACTAAGCTACCCTCTCCTAGTGGCGACGGTAATAATAATTACAGTCCAGCAGATGAGTCCAACGACTCTTCCCGACGAAACCGCCGTCGTCATAATCGACATCGTCACAATAAACAGTCAAATAGTAATAGCAGCAACAGTCAAAATCATCGACAAAATAGAAGGCGGAGAAAGAAGCTAGAAAAGCGACAAAAACTTCAGCAAAAGGGTAAATCTACGAGAAGTAGCAAATCCACCAAAACCCAACAAAGAAGTACAGATAAGCTGCAGCAGGAAAGAGCAAACACAAAGAAAGCAGTAGTAGTTGCTCCTGTTCTTCAAGAAGGAATTGGAGACAACGCCGGAGAGAATCAACCAACAACTCCTCCAAATCATCCAAGAAATATTCATCATAATCATAGCAATAAGCATAAAAAGAGGAAACGAAATCGTCGCTGGTATAGCATCTGTGATGCAGCAACAGGGATTTCAAAGAGCAGAGGAGCCACTCAAATCCGACTTATAGAAAAGTGTTCCTGGCCCCAGTGTAACAAGAGCTGTCCCAAACTACTCAACCCACTCACAGGAGAAGAAGTCGATTTCAAAGATTTACTCAAGTCATTTGGCCTTGATCTTGGGACGATGGCAAAAGCTCTCGGAATAGATCTAGCCACTTTGAATAGCATGGATCATCATGTTTTACTCCAAATGTTGACAAATCATGCATAAAAGTTGCCTTGAAAATCTCATTTTATCACACATAAAAGTATATATAATAATATGCATATTATACAATACTAAAAACAAGTTTTTAAACTCATGTACAAACATTAAGTTAAGTGTTACAATTATCAAGGAAAGTTTAGGATATCAAATGCACAAAACTCGATATTCGAAGAAGAAGAAACGAACGTCTCATCCAATAATCCATGTAAAAGTATTATGTACAACTGGTCCTATTTTGTAAATATAATCATCTCATGTAACTTCTTATGTATACAAATATTACAAGTAAGGTATAGTACGGCACAGATTTTGTCAATAATTGTAGATATTATGTTGTGAAATACACACCTAATCGGTTGTGTATTTAGTAAATGGCTATTAATGTACAGAAAACCTTTAGCGAGTGTGACGTGACAAGAAGTTAGCGCTATACCTATATGTTTTTACAAGCTGATGATAACCTTGGCCTCTACATTACTGTTTAAAGTGCTAATTTAGAGGCGCTGGCTTGGATTGGATTGGCTTGGCTTACGTAATGAAAGTCTAATGTGTTACTTAATACTATATTTATCTAGGGAAAGCTATGAATGTGTGTGTTATTTTTATGATAACAACAAAAATATTACGTCACGTCATGTCATGTCATGTCACCAACAAAAAGTGTTGTGCCTAATTGCGAAGGTTATTGATATGATATCATAATAATTGTCTATGTAGTCCAGTCCACCGAGTTCCATTTAAAAAGAAGGAGCAATTTTGCAGGGAGACCAGCCAGAAAATAACCTTAACCTGATCCTGATATTCTACCTCAATTTTGTATACCATATATTATTAATTAATTAATTAATACCACACCACTTTTAACTTTTGAACGCTATTGCTTTACTATTAAAGATATATTATGTTAAATACATTTGAGATTACCTAACAAACGTCGTGAACAGCATTTAAAAAGGGTGGGAGAAAAAGATATTTATAGCTGTTCTCATCCTTGTGATTTACTTTTGCAAGTGAATTTTACCATGATCAAATAAATACAGGAAGAATATAATTATTGAAGTGCAACAAATTACGGAATCTGGATTTGATTTTCATGACATCAAAACGGTACTAGTTAGTTTCATAAGTTTAGGAACAAATGGCAGGAGTTTTCCACTATTACAAATTGCAATTTGGGAAGGAAACAAATTATAAGAAACCGATTTGAAAGTAGAACGAATTTTTCCCGGTATCACTATAATTTATAAATTTAAAACTCGTCTATACATTTCTTTTTCACTTGCCGTTGACAGCTCCATGCAGAGAAAGAAAAGTTAGCTTCTAACAAAAGTATTTAGAGTTCCTTCTTAGGTTTCTCAGCCCGTCTGTCAGCACAATAAATATAAAACATTCATGGAAATGAAACGACAGATGGAAATTACGCTGTGGAGTTATTAGGAAGTTTACTTTTTTTCCGAGTTCCTTTCACTCCAAACTGCCACGACAGGAACTCCAAAATGAAAAAAAAGTTTTATATGCATATATACATCTTCATCTTACATTTTACTTTTTTCCAAAGAAATTCATGAGTAAATAATAATATGCCGCTTCAAAGTCCAGTCCAGTCAGTATCAACAACCCACGAGACATTTAAATTCAAAAGCTCAAGGATTCAGATCTTGTTTATGAAAACCCTACACAATAGAATACTTCAATTCTAAACCATCGGTACAAGAAACCATACTTTCACTTTTATTGCCACTATGAACGACGAAGGCTTTTGAACGCCCGAACGCAGAATATATTCTGCTATCATACCTACTGCATTATTTTTTCGGCAGAATGATTTCGATTCTGCTGGAAAAATGTACAAGTGACCAGAATGGAACATTTTTTTTTGCAGTAAATGCCCGTTCTGGTTGAAGCACCTACAAGTAAGCAGAATGCATTATTTTTTCGGCAGAATGATTTCGATTCTGCTGGGAAAATGTACAAGTGACCAGAACGGAACATTTTTTTTGCAGTAAATGCCCGTTCTGGTTGAAGCACCTACAACTAAGCAGAATGCATTATTTTTTCGGCAGAATGATTTCGATTCTGCTGGAAAAATGTACAAGTGACCAGAACGGAACATTTTTTTATGTAGAATGATATCCGTTCTGGTTGAAGAACCTACAAGTAAGCAGAATGCATTATTTTTTCGGCAGAATGATTTCGATTCTGCTGGAAAAATGTACAGGTGACCAGAACGGAACATTTTTTATGCAAAATGTAATGCGTTCTGGTCGAAGTAAGTACAAGTAAGCATAATGGAAAATATTTTCTGAGGGGTTTCAAATTTAATGGAGATTTCGAATTTGAATTTAAAAGAGACCACCCATGAAGAAAATGTCCCTTAAAATCTCAAAACTGTTGGAGAAGGTTTTGAGAAGTGGGACTTTCTCTAAAGGGTGTTCAAATTGCTTGGAGACTTCGAATTTAAACTTGACAAAGACCACGCACGAAGAAAATGTACCTAAAAATCTCAAAATTGTTGGGAAAGGTTTTGAGAAGTAGGACTTTCTCTAAAGGGGTTTCAAATTGAATGGGGATTCGAATTTTATTTTGACGGAGACCACCCAAGAAGTAAATGTACCTAAAAATTTCAAAATTGTTGGAGAAGGTTTTGAGAAGTGGGACTTTATGATTCGAGGAGAAAAGAATTACCTTCCAAATTTGAGGGTGATGATTCTTTAAAAATTTTTACAATGCCCCGGTCCTGATTTAAACGTATTGCTTTTGCCAGGTTCACCTTTCGAACAAGATGAATTGTTGTATGCGATACCCGTTATTGATCCATACTCAACCCTTCAGAACTACAAGTTCCGAATTAAAATGACTCCTGGTACCACAAAGCGTGGAAAGGCAGCAAAAACAGTTTTAGATCTTATTAAAGCCGTGAAAGATCAAGATTTGGCGAGAAATTTTCCAGGAAAAGTAAAATTATCAAATGTTATAGGTGATAAAAATAAATACAAGTTCAAGTCATTTTAACATGTGTTTGTTTGTTTTACGAAAAAGTGTTTTTAATATTGAACTAAAGGTAACAACATTTATAACTGTACGTTAGAATAAAAGCTCATGTTTCTTAAGATTATCAAAGCACCTCAAAACCTTTCAGAACAAATTTGAGATTTTTAGGTACATTTTCTTCATGGGTGGTCTCTTTTAAATTCAAATTCGAAATCCCCAAGCAATTTGAAACCCCTTTAGAGAAAGTCCCACTTCTCAAAACCCTTCCCAACAATTTTGAGATTTTTAGGGACATTTTCTTCATGGGTGGTCCTTGTCAAGCTTAAATTCGAAGTCTCCAAGCAATTTGAACACCCTTTAGAGAAAGTCCCACTTCTCAAAACCTTCTCCAACAATTTTGAGATTTTTAGGGACATTTTCTTCACGGGTGGTCTCCGTCAAAATAAAATTCGAATCCCCATTCAATTTGAAACCCCTTTAGAGAAAGTCCCAACTCTCAAAACCTTCTCCAACAATTTTGAGATTTCTAGGGACATTTTCTTCATGGGTGGTCTCCGTCAAAATAAAATTTGAATCCCCATTCAATTTGAAACCCCTTTAGAGAAAGTCCCACTTCTCAAAACCCTTCCCAACAATTTTGAGATTTTTAGGGACATTTTCTTCATGGGTGGTCCTTGTCAAGTTTGAATTCGAAGTCTCCAAGCAATTTGAACACCCTTTAGAGAAAGTCCCACTTCTCAAAACCCTTCCCAACAATTTTGAGATTTTTAGGGACATTTTCTTCATGGGTGGTCCTTGTCAAGTTTGAATTCGAAGTCTCCAAGCAATTTGAACACCCTTTAGAGAAAGTCCCACTTCTCAAAACCTTCTCCAACAATTTTGAGATTTTTAGGGACATTTTCTGCATGGGTGGTCCTTGTCAAGTTTAAATTCGAAGTCTCCAAGCAATTTGAACACCCTTTAGAGAAAGTCCCACTTCTCAAAACCTTCTCCAACAGTTTTGAGATTTTAAGGGACATTTTCTTCATGGGTGGTCTCTTTTAAATTCAAATTCGAATCCCCATTCAATTTGAAACCCCTTTAGAGAAAGTCCCAACTCTCAAAACCTTCTCCAACAATTTTGAGATTTTTAGGGACATTTTCTTCATGGGTGGTCTCCGTCAAAATAAAATTTGAATCCCCATTCAATTTGAAACCCCTTTAGAGAAAGTCCCACTTCTCAAAACCCTTCCCAACAATTTTGAGATTTTTAGGGACATTTACTTTGTGGGTGGTCTTTGTCAAGTTTAAATTCGAAGTCTCCAAGCAATTTGAAACCCCTTTAGAGAAAGTCCCACTTCTCAAAACCCTTCCCAACAATTTTGAGATTTTTAGGGACATTTTCTTCATGGGTGGTCCTTGTCAAGTTTAAATTCGAAGTCTCCAAGCAATTTGAACACCCTTTAGAGAAAGTCCCACTTCTCAAAACCTTCTCCAACAGTTTTGAGATTTTAAGGGACATTTTCTTCACGGGTGGTCTCCGTCAAAATAAAATTCGAATCCCCATTCAATTTGAAACCCCTTTAGAGAAAGTCCCAACTCTCAAAACCTTCTCCAACAATTTTGAGATTTTTAGGGACATTTTCTTCATGGGTGGTCTCCGTCAAAATAAAATTTGAATCCCCATTCAATTTGAAACCCCTTTAGAGAAAGTCCCACTTCTCAAAACCCTTCCCAACAATTTTGAGATTTTTAGGGACATTTACTTTGTGGGTGGTCTTTGTCAAGTTTAAATTCGAAGTCTCCAAGCAATTTGAAACCCCTTTAGAGAAAGTCCCACTTCTCAAAACCCTTCCCAACAATTTTGAGATTTTTAGGGACATTTACTTTGTGGGTGGTCTTTGTCAAGTTTAAATTCGAAGTCTCCAAGCAATTTGAAACCCCTTTAGAGAAAGTCCCACTTCTCAAAACCTTCTCCAACAATTTTGAGATTTTTAGGGACATTTTCTTCACGGGTGGTCTCCGTCAAAATAAAATTCGAATCCCCATTCAATTTGAAACCCCTTTAGAGAAAGTCCCAACTCTCAAAACCTTCTCCAACAATTTTGAGATTTTTAGGAACATTTTCTTCATGGGTGGTCTCCGTCAAAATAAAATTTGAATCCCCATTCAATTTGAAACCCCTTTAGAGAAAGTCCCACTTCTCAAAACCCTTCCCAACAATTTTGAGATTTTTAGGGACATTTACTTTGTGGGTGGTCTTTGTCAAGTTTAAATTCGAAGTCTCCAAGCAATTTGAAACCCCTTTAGAGAAAGTCCCACTTCTCAAAACCTTCTCCAACAGTTTTGAGATTTTAAGGGACATTTTCTTCATGGGTGGTCTCTTTTAAATTCAAATTCGAAATCTCCATTAAATTTGAAACCCCTCAGAAAATATTTTCCATTATGCTTACTTGTACTTACTTCGACCAGAACGCATTACATTTTTCCAGCAGAATCGAAATCATTCTGCCGAAAAAATAATGCATTCTGCTTACTTGTACTTACTTCGACCAGAACGGATATCATTTTACATAAAAAAATATTCCGTTCTGGTCACTTGTACATTTTTCCAGCAGAATCGAAATCATTCTGTCGAAAAAATAATGCATTCTGCTTACTTGTAGGTGCTTCAACCAGAACGGGCATTTACTGCAAAAAAATGTTCCGTTCTGGTCACTTGTACATTTTCCCAGCAGAATCGAAATTATTCTGCCGAAAAAATAATGCATTCTGCTTACTTGTAGGTTCTTTAACCAGAACGGATATCATTTTACATAAAAAAATATTCCGTTCTGGTCACTTGTACATTTTTCCAGCAGAATCGAAATCATTCTGCCGAAAAAATAATGCATTCTGCTTACTTGTAGGTGCTTCAACCAGAACGGGCATTTACTGCAAAAAAAATGTTCCGTTCTGGTCACTTGTACATTTTCCCAGCAGAATCGAAATTATTCTGCCGAAAAAATAATGCATTCTGCTTACTTGTAGGTGCTTCAACCAGAACGGGCATTTACTGCAAAAAAATGTTCCGTTCTGGTCACCTGTAGGTCTTTTAGCAGAATATGAGATTCTGCTTACTTGCAGCTTTCAGCAGAATGAATTCTGCTCACCAGTAGGTATGATAGCAGAATATATTGCGGTTTCTGTTCTGGTTACTTGAAGAAAATTCTGTCGTTCTGCCTACTTGGAGCAGATTCGTTCTGCTTACTTGTAGAATATTCTGCTAACTTGTACCAGAACACGTTCTGCGTTCTGGTCACCTGTAGACTCCATGAACGACCGCGACGTCAAAAACTAAACTACCCTGAATTTAATATTTACCGTACACTGCAGGTGAAACAAAGCTTCCTATCCATAATTTTGTGAGAAAAAAAATCACTGGCTATTAATATGCACACAGGATAGCATGTAATGAGCATAATGATATGGAAAACTAATTCAAACCTCAATATTCAATTATTGCTAACACTTTTCATTGAATACTACGGCTAATTATGGCGAGTAACAAAACATTTTTAACCTTATTGTGGACAGAAATAGAAAAGATGTTGCTCATTAACATTGCAACACGTCTGCCATAACCTGGAAACATAATGGATGATGGATGAAGTCTTCATTCATCATGACCTTGAGAGTTCACCGCTACTCTAAAATATGTAACAGTTAATCGATTCGATAGTAGTAGCAGGTATAGCGGGCTCGTGTTCGGGTTCAATGTTTCGTCGAGTTTTTGAGTAAATGCTGATGCAGCTGTATCGTAATGAAGTTATAGTAATAAATCCCATGTAAATTGTGTTCAAGTCAGACAGAGACAATGAATGACATTAGAGCTTATATTCTTAGTGTTATCTACTTGTACTCTATGTGGAATTATGTTAATCCCAAAACTAAACTCCTAACATTCCACCACTGCCATAACAGGCATTACCCAAATGTGATAACTAGATGAAAGGAAGGTGATGATGATGACCTTGGTTTTGTTTGGTGTATCAAATTTTATGATTCCCTGCGCTTTTCCGATTGCACTCCTGGACAAGAAATATTTCATGCACAAAGGCAATGGAGATTTGCAAATTGCAAAACTAGTTTGATAATGATAATGACTTCAACAAATTAATGATTTAATGCATAATATGATAAAGGATCCGATACAAGATAAATACAGTGCATGCAACAAATACGTAAGACCAGCAGTTGCAGTTTTGAATGCTAAAATTACTTAAAAAATTAAGAGCCTGATTGACGTTGTAACAAACGCATTTGCATACCAAGTCACAACTAGCGACTACCAGTTGCCAATCACATCTTAAACTTGATCCGTATCTTATTATGGTAGTAGAAAGTAGAGGTCATCCGATAAGTATAATTATTTTTCGTCAAGGTCAGGGAGTCTATAAAAAGTCATATATTTATGATAAAAAGGCGACTTTCCTGACAGGCAGTTTTAACACAACACGTGTAGTCACGTCATGAATATGTGTAGTCAGCATCTATCTATCTTTTATTAGAGAAGAAAAGCTGGGAATGATAATTTAATCCCTTATATCAGCATACCATGCTAACTTAACAGACTTCACATCGCATGTTATCAAGAATTAATTGCACTGTTTTTAACCCGCCTTCGTAGCTTCGTAGCGTACATATATCGTTTATGAATGTTGATGAATACTATTCTAAACCTTGCAGAATGGCACATTTTGTAGAAATTTCAGATGAGGAGGTGATGGACATGGACATATTTGAGCTGTGGGAGGAGGATTGAAGTGTGATTGAGTTAGGTTCACATAAACGCATAAATAAGCAAACTTATTTGAAGAAAACATCTTATGTGAGCAAAAAGAAATTTGCACGTCATTGACAAAACCAAGCTCCGTACCATGCTTTGTTGTTTGTGAGCTTGAATAAATTATTTCTTAAGCAGATTTTTTTTTGTTTTAAGCAACTATCGACACCAGCAGAGCAAAATATAGCATGAGCATATATATTTCTTTGCTTCTGGATGTTGATCCAATACTACGCTCACGCATGTAGTGAATTTGAACACATAAGATATATCAATGAAGTACTTTGCTCGAACAGAAGCACATGCATTTCTGGGCTAATGCTTAAAAGATCTGCTATACTTTAGATTATAGTCAACTCCAACAGACAGACATATACTCTTATCGGTTCAAGTAAGAAGAACCAGAAACCCGACCTTCAACAGAATAGAATAGAAGAATAGGGGATTTGCTAAAATAACAGAAAGCATGACATGACATAACAACTTCTGCACCATAAGTTTCTTGTTGGTAAGCGTAAATTACTTACATATAATTAAATAGGGTTAAAACTTCGCAGTTGTGAAGACATACATAAATACACAGCATTGGCAAAATATGTAAAGCCCGCTTGTTCCATTGCATACACTTGCTCATCCTTTTTATTATTATTGCCTACTTTCTACGCATTAGTCTTCGACCCAAACGGAATAATTATCTGCTATGGTGGTTTGGTTGGCTCCACTGGAGAGGCGGATGTTAGATTAAGATGACTAGATACTTTCATGTTGCCCATAGCCGAAGATGTGATGGTGTGTTATGAAATGAACAAAGGATTGAACCAGTTTCACATCCAAATCGGCGTGATATCAGATTATTATCTGTTGGTTAATTTACTGCTGACTTTACTTTTGAAGGATTTGTCTGCATATGAGTGTGTTTCATGCTTCATTACATGTTGCTGACCAAATCAGGTTTTTAGCACCAAAACCACGTGGTGAAACCAGCCAAGACAATCCAATGTTGACTTACTAATCAACTCATTGCTATATGCCTCAAGCATGTTTTTCACAACATACGATGTTGTTTCATGAATTTTTTTTTGCAGATTGCATGCAGATATTTAGCCCTTGGCCACATTATGCAATTGTTCCTGTTTTGATTTAACTAAAGGATAAAACCCAAAACTACAAAAACCTAGACTAGAAATAACATGAGATTCATTTACAATGTTGAGCGTTCCTTCATCTGACCATCATCATATATCATATAGAAATTAGTAAAGTCTCATATTTCCCAGCTTACATAAATAAAAGTAAATCTAGATGGCTGCCCATTTTCCTGTAAATATTTTATTCAAGGTTATCATATATAAACCCAGTCCACAACTGATTTGATTATGATGATGTTATGATGTATGCCATTAACAATGTATCCACAATACTTTGTCTGCTTGGATGATGATGTTACAATACTTCGTGCGTATGCTAGTTTCGGTTCAAATTAGTCAAGTAAATGGAATCGGCGGTAATGCACTCCACTTGGCTAGACTAGACACACAAATTGCTTCATATTCCAAGAGAAAACGCATTGCATATTATGCATGTGTGAATGTTCAGCAAGGACATTTGACGTTTAAAAGTTCTATTTATGGCCGGCCTATATATGTATGTGCCTCTTGCGATTTCTAATAAAATTACCTCTTGCCCAATGCTCATAAACACAGCTAATTTTGTTACTCTTCACTCATACATGAATTAAAATTATACAAACGATGCACAAAACTAAAAAGATGCACAATTCGTAAATTAATTTTCGTGTTATATTGCGAATTACAAATGTAGACATGCGTTGCCGAACAGACACCTCTAAAAATCTATTATATCAACATGCTAAGTATATGTTCCAAATTGTTCCGAAACTCCCCTAAACTCATGGACATATAAAGTTTATAATAGTACTATACTACCTTAGACACAGAAGAAATACAATATTAGATACAGCAATCCCATTCACGCTTAATGTTCAACTTCATAAAGTGCCAGTTTATATTTGTCAGCATCTCCGAAACACATATGCATGCACAGCAACTATCTCGGTAATAGTTCACTTCAACATATCACATCAACATAATATTGGCCAAAGCAGAAAAGGAGGAATAAGAGTTCAGTGTTTGCTGAACTTGTCCTTCATTCCTACAAATTCTCTTCACCTTGCAGCACGCTCAAACAGGCCAGGTTGTTTTTGAGGCTGTTTCTTTTCAAAGCTCGCTCATTGATATCTACCTTGAATATAATAAGCCACAAGAGACAACAAGTGAAAGAAAGTATTTACTCAGCAATACAATACGGTACAGCAAATACAACCTAACGAGCGGCTTGTCTTGTCGTGATAGTGAGTGAAAGGAATAGAGTGGGCATTCAAGAAAACACCAACCAAACCAAACCAGCAAAAAAAAAAAGAGAGAGAGAAAACTTCAAGATAGAACACGTAACAAAGTGGTAAAAAGTTAGCCGTACATTCTTTCACCGACTCAATATCAAGTACGTCATCGGCATCCTCTCAACCTCATGCTCTGCAACTGTCTGTAGAAAGTCTCTGAGTGACAACAGCAGTATAGGTATAGTAAAAACCGTTTAATCACACGCACACAGCAGGCTATATGTACATGCCATTTGACGTACTCAATCCTCAATCTATTATTCAACAGGAGCAGGTGCTCTACCTTTGTTATCGGTCGTTATACTTTCTCCTTCTCACCCTTTTATTTCGTACCATTTATCCTGGTAAAACATGATAAATACTTTTACTTAAAAAACTATGAAGCTTTACTTTCACACTATTTCTGCAACACCAATGTTATAAACTATTAAATCTAGATTTCCCTACAATCTGTCAAGCAAAATGAGTCCATGTGTTACCTCAGCCAATATTCCTTCGGACGCACCGAGGCTGGAAATTTCTGATCCAAAGAAAGCAACACAGGTAATTTATCTACATTTTATTTTTTAGTCAAACTCATGCCTTTCAAATTAGCATCTATAATATCATCAGTATCTACAAACTGTGAATCACATAGAGCACACGAATTCATGGAATCACTCATATGTGTTATTGTAAAGTTTCAATTTGCCCTTGCGTAAATAATATGTACATTTCCTCAGTGCGTACAGAGTAAATCACATCCTGCATGTTACTTATGAATGCATGGTGCAAAAGTACAATCACAAACATGCTAATTCAATATCCAGTTATGCCTTATCATCATACGCATTTAAAGCCAATTGTACATAATACAAACATATCACGTTCAGATTAGCAATCGCATTTTGCCTTCTACCTTAACGAACCTGAAAGAACCATTGCTAAACTAAACCACAGTTCTTACATTCCCCCATAATCCTTCCAATGTAAATGCCAGACTTATTTTCCATTCGACCTATCGTAATTTAAATTTATTTGATTAACACAATTAATAAGATGTACGTGAAGGTATTACTAGACTTAGGTTCATGCAAAAATGTTATGTTTAATTTAAAAATCATAAGGAACAAGAAAGTTATCTTTGAATACAACATTCGCAATTAAAATCTTAATGATGTTGGAACATACGTCATCATTAGCCATTAATTAATGATTATCAAATTGATTAGTGACAAATCTGTTTTCGTACATAACTAATTTTAAATGCCCATTATCATTTTCCAGTATCAAGAATGTATCAAGGGTCTGAAGCTCAGTAAAGATACGATGATGAAAGTCGGAAAAATCTTCCATGAAGAGATGGAACTTGGCCTTTCATTAAATCCACCCAAGAAATCTTCCTTGCAGATGTGCAACACATACATTACTCAACTTCCTGATGGAACTGAAGAAGGGGAATTTCTTGCGCTAGATCTAGGCGGAACAAACTTTCGAGTAATTCTATTAGAACTTTCGAAAGGGCAACTAATTCGAGAGGAAGTAAAGCACTACCACGTCTCCGAGGCATTGCGTCTCGGTCACGGAATTCCACTTTTTGACTATCTTGCAACATGCATACATGAGTTTATTAAAAAACATGACCTTGAGAAAAAAAGGCTTCCCCTTGGTTTCACTTTCTCATTTCCAATGGACCAAAGAGGACTCGACTCTGGAGTTCTCGTAACTTGGACCAAAACATTTAATTGTGAAGGAGTAGTTGGACAAGATGCAGTCAAAATGCTGAATGATGCAATTCACAGACGAGGAGATCTAAATGTGGATGTCATTGCTGTCCTTAATGATACAACTGGAACTCTCATCCAAGGGGCATACTTGGACCCAGCTTGTGGTATTGGATTAATCCTAGGCACAGGAAGCAATGCTTGCTATATTGAGAAAGCAGATAAAGTTTTAAGGTGGGATGGAGGAAAGCTGGAAGGCACGGAAGATGTAATAATAATCCCTTTAAAAGAAACTTGAATAGAGATAGATAATACTCTCATCACTTAACCTTGTTTATATGGCATATTAAATTTTCCAGGTAATAGTTGACATAGAGTCCGGTGCTTTTGGCGATACTGGAGTTTTGGATTTCATTCGAACAGACTTTGATAGAGAACTGGATAGTCTTTCCCTTCTTCCAGAATCCTTTACATTTGAAAAATACATTTCAGGCAGATATTTGGGAGAGTTGGCCAGACTGATTATGGTTAAACTAGTTAAGCAACGCCTTCTCTTTGCTGGAGTTCCATCAGAAAAATTATTAACTCCGGGTGGATTTACCACAAAATTTATTTCCCTGATTGAAGCGTGAGTTTATCTATATAGTTCAAACTTTGAAAAAGTGAAAAGCTGACACACGCGAAAATGTCTACACGCAATGCAAAAACATGTAATGTATATTTTCAGGGATACTATTAACCATTCGACAGACAATCTCAAAATAGTACTTGACGAGATGGAAGTTGATTTTGATGCTGATGATATCAACATGGTTAAAGATATCTGCTATATTGTTACGGACCGGTCTGCCAAGCTTGTTGCTATCAGTAAGCATTTCATACACATTCCATCCACAAAAAATGACATGCTTTGATAATTTCATGCACCCTAAATGCATCTCTATCTCTGCCTTTATTTGTAGCACTCGCAACTATTCTTGAGAGAATGAATAGACCTGACTCTGTCACAATAGCTGTTGATGGATCGTTGTTCAAATTGCACCCACGGTTGAACACTCTTATTGACAAGTACATCCAAGAATTCGCCCCTGGGAAAAGGGTAAATTCCATTTTTACACCATCTAATCTAAACCCAACTAAATGACTACACTAATTTCATTGTGAATACTATAACATGATCCTATTTTCTGTTTTCGACAGTTTACTCTATTGCTAGCTGAAGATGGTAGTGGAAAAGGCGCAGGACTTACTGCTGCTTTAGCAATTAAAATGAAGAATAAACTTTAACTTTGCTCAACAACTCATACAGACTTCCGTAGCACATGGCACAGACCATCATTACAAATCTACATTGAGGAATGTACTCGTATACATCATATTTCTTTTGGATACTTTTGTTTGAGAACAATCATAAACACAACGAAACTCAGATACCTGACCTAGTGACCTGGCAAATCTGCGACAATCCTAAATTTTATTTTATGTCTAAATTTTCAAATCAAATCATATAGGATTAGGTGAGATTTTAATAAAGTAGAGATTGTATTATTCATTTGAGTCGTAAATAAAGCTTAATACTTAAAGAAGTATTTTATTAAAAGAACTGTGCGAATAACACTATACGATTTCGGTTATAACTTGTTAACTGTATGTATGCATCTCAATTTGTCTCGAGATTTGCCTCAAAGGGAGATTTTCATCAAAATAAATATTAAATCACAATATCTCAGTTGAGAAATGGCTAACTGCAACAACACAATACGTGTCAACGATAGAACTCGTCAGAAACACAACATATTAGAATCTCGGGGGATGCATGAGTTTACTTGTATTAGGCATAGTAAGAATGTACGAGTATAATCATGTAATTGCCAATGCAAATTACACAGCCGACATCCGATGTGGGAATATGCAGAATCAGTCCTATTTAGTTCATGTTCAAAGGGGAAACAATAGGATTTTCCAGATCCACAAGTTTGTTCCCTTGAGTTTTGATTTGCAATTTGATGCAGTACTCCTCCCTATCCATATCATTATCAAGTTCCTCAGCAGTTATATGAATTGTTGAATTGGGAATGAGTTGCTGATTTTCATGTGCAGCAGCGAGCTGATTGACAATTCGACGCTCAACCTCATGTTTTATAGACCTAGCACCGTAGTGAACGTTGTAGCCGTATGATAGTGCCTGCACCACACGGTTGTCCCACTAAAAATAACGAGCCTTTAGTATGTTTGTGTTTGATAATGTTGTGTGGTAGACAGTAGTTCAATAGAAAGTTAAAGTTACCTTTAATTCAATATTATGCTTCTCCTTAGCCTTTTCTGCCCAGTATTTCAATTCCTTTGTTACTAGCTGATTCAGCTCAGATTTTGAAAATGGAAGAAAATAAACTATTTCGTTTATCCTTCCGAGGAACTCATCACGTTGAAAGTGTCTCTTTAGAATTGGCCGAACTACTTTGTCTTTAAATTTTGAAGAAATCGTCACTCGTTCGTGAACTTCACAATCATCTGTATTAATACCAGAAGTATGATTAGCAACATTATGGATAAATGTAACAAGGAGAGCAGAGAGCAATACGTCTTAAAATACTTACCAATTTTGCCTTCATATCTTTCCCTTGTTAATCTTTCAGCTTCTTCCCTTAGCTGTAACGCATGCTCCGCTATTTCTTCGCTCGCAAGATTGGAAGTCATAACAAAGATCGCTTCCTTGCATTCTATTGTTTTTCCTTGACCATCTGTCATCCTGCCTTCGTCAAATAACTGAAGTAAGACGTTTAATACATCTGGATGTGCTTTTTCAACTTCATCAAAAAGTACTACAGCCTTGGGAAATTTAGTAAGTCTTTTCGTCAGTTGTCCTCCCTCTTAAATAAAAGAAACACGTTGGAAAGCCATCAATATAGAAAGTTGAATGAAAGGTGACGTCCGGGTATGGATATGTTTTACGCGATGCCCATTTTCGAACAGTTTGCAACAAAACCCCCCAATTGTCTAAATGTCATGCGATAGGAAATCGCATGCACTACAAGATGCAATTTAGAAAATTGGGGGGTTTTGTTGCAAACTGTTCGAAAATTAGACCGGAAATGACCTCCCAAACTCCTATGCATTTTATATGGAGTCCTTCCAGGCAACGAAAAATCACCAATGATACCTTAGCCGCGAAAATTGAATTTCGATTTCAAAAACAAAATGTCGCAAAGTATCAAAACAAATCCCATTTTTAGCTCCAGTTAAAGGTAAAAGGGTAGTTTGTGCTGGATTTTGTCTGGAGATGCCTAGTTTCTTCGGGTTTTGATGTTTGTAGACAAACCTACATCATTTTTCATCCCTTTTTAATGGTAAGTGGTAGCTTTAGCTATAAATTCTAAGTTATTTTCGCGTACGACGCCGGTAGGGTGGAAATACTTTCATAGGGGGATACTGTCAGTTTCAAAAGTAGTTTTATATACTTTTTTCATTTGAGAGGTGGGTTGAAAGTATGGAAATAATTAGGCCTTGTGAACTCTTCTTTTTGCTGTTTATAATGATTACATTTAATTGTTTTAAAAATAAGAAAGTATTTCCATCCTATCGGTCTGGTTCTCAACCAGAATGGCTCAGGAGGTAATCCGCCAGTCTACCCTCCTCCGGTTCACTGAGTCATTGTCATATAGGATGCACATTTTTTATTCCAGGTCGAGAATTATGCAATAACTCCGCACATTTGGTAAAATACTAATATAGTAAAGTAATAAATGTAATTGTGTAAAAAATGAATAAACAAAATGAATCGTTTGGTATCATATTTTCTTAGAATAATAGTTAGTTATCTTTCTAAACTTAACTTAAAACTAATAATAACCAATTATTATGTAGAAAATATTAACTAATAGTAATTTTTATCGATTTTAATGCTAAAAAACTACCCAAAAGTGGGATAAAAAGATCATGCCGATTTTTTTTACAATCACCCCTACAGCAATACGTGACTACCCCCACAGCACACACAGGTCGGCTAGCACAAGTCTCTCTGTATATCAGTTAAAAAGGTACCCTTCAGCACATATTTAAAATAATACATCACTCTGAAACTCTTAATGTACACATATTAACAAGAAACTTATTTTGCAGATGTCTCACAAATACTGCGTACGTGATGGAAGAAGGATTCCTGCAGGTACGAAAAAGGTACGCCTTACCTCTCAGCCACAAATTAAAGAACATCTACAATATTTTGGAGAACACTTACCAGTTGGTGAGCCAATTTGTGAAAACTGCCGAGATGAGTTGAAACGGAAGTATGCCAGGTCAAAGCAAGCATGTGATAGTTCTATGAATTCGAGACAGTTGGAGCATTCGCCAAATTAACAGAATATCACAGAAATGAATTACCGAGCATCACCAACCCCCCAAAATGAGTTTCCTGGCTCAGAATCACAGAACGGGGGCTTTTTAGAACCAGAAACTCCAAATGAACCTCTACCGTCAACAAGCAGAAATGCTCGCAAAAAGGTTTGACCATAAAAATCGCTTATCAGAATATTTCCCAGCAATATTTTTGAGTTACTAAACAAATTTTCCTCACGTTCACAGATTTATCGTGATCGAATGGATTCGGAGGATTTCATTGCTGCGGAAGCCCAGTATTCAGAGTCTAGTAATGATGCCCAGCTATTCTTCGAAAGTCAAGAGTTTGACTTTGTCTCGAAATCAAAGCCTCAAGATGTCAAGTACTTAGTAGAGAATATCGTTTCCGTCGCTGCTACAGAGAGAAAATGCTTCATGTGTCCTCAAAAATCCCGTAACAAAATACCTCTTCAAGCGATTGACAATCTCTTTATATAACACCGAATCTACGTCCCGCTAAACAACAGATGCTGCCAAGAACATATTTCAGATGGTCTGTTTTCTGATGCAAGTATCAGTAGGATTCGAGAAATATCCCGACAAGGTGCCATGCTCTCTCCTAAAGAATTTTCTGAGTTGCTAAATAGAATTGCTGATGAGGCTGAGCGAAATCGGATCGACTTTGATTCCCATCTTATCTCTGAAAATGAATACAAGCTGCTTTTAGGAATTACAAGGGATAATTTCAAGAACCTCCATGACGATTACATCATCAAGAGCAAAACATTGAAGAACTCCAAGAACCGAAGTATTCGTAACGCCCTTGCGATTTTTCTTGCGAAGCTAAGACTTGGAGTATCTCACGAATTCCTAGGCTTTTTATTTGGAATGGATAAAAGAAGAGTCAGTGACTCAATAACAAGTATCACCAGCGCGCTAGAGGAGCACTTTGTGCCAAAATTTCTCGGTTACCATCATATAAGCAGAGAGGATGTTAAGTCACACACTCCTGAGCTCGTTACCGGTCTATACAGAGTAAGCGATGAAAGCCTTGTGCTGATACTTGATGGGACATATATTTACATCCAAAAGTCTCAAGATCATCAGAGTCAGATCGAAACGTATAGTCTCCATAAGAAAAGGAACCTTGTCAAAGCTATGATGGTGGTCCTTCCTGATGGTTATATATTAGAAGCAGAATCCATCTACAATGCCAAAAATAATGATGCCAGCATGCTTTAAGACATGTTTCAAGCTGAAGATGGGATTAAGGGGTTTGTGAAAGAAGGCGACCATTTCATTCTGGATCGTGGGTTCCGCGATGTCATCCAGTATCTCATGAACCAGGGAATCGTGTCCCACATGCCGCATTTTCTTGATATTAAGACTAAGCAGAAGCAGTTCACTCCAGATCAAGCCAACGAGTCGAGAACAGTTACGATGACTAGATGGGTGGTCGAGGCTGTGAATGGGAGAATAAAACACAAATTCCAGATTTTTGACAAGGAGGTGCATAACACTTACTTACAATATGGAGATCCGGAGAAGAAGACGTGCAAGCTTAAGAGTTTCTTTCGTATCGCATGTGCCTTAATTAACGCGTTCTCGCCTCCACTTTCTGTCAACAAACCATGGCATAGAATGGTATTAGATAAAGTTGAAGAAAGAATGAATCTGAACAACGTACTGCGGGAGAATATTGAGAAAAAGGAGATTAACTTGTCTCTTCTCAAATGGACAAAGACAGACGCTAACTCGTTGATGGATTTTCCTATTCTATCCGAAGAAGACCTTTTTGAAATAACACTTGGATGTTATCAAATAAAGAACGCTAAATGGTATGCTAAGCGATACTTAGAAGAGGACCCTTCATTCCGAATCCATTTCTACAAAGAGGATGACAATATTCTCAGGGCTAGAATCCATTCAAGATTTCATCAGGGTGATCACCATATAGTCTGGCTTCAAGTAGACTCCTCTGCCGAAGGGTCTGCCCAAATTCCATTTTATTAAGGTAAGTGTAAAGTCGGAGCACGAGATGTTGGCTGCTGCAGCCACATAACAGTTGTTATATGGTTTTTGGGGTTCTGGCGTCACATGGGAGAGCCGATCAATCGGATGAGCTTCAGCTCTGTGTTGTTGGATGCAGCGAGAAAGAAAATTCCCATTGAAGCTGAGCCATCAGAATAAATTTTAATTGCGTATTAAATGAATAAATGAATTACAGAAAGTTAAATATTTGTTCTATTTTCGTTGTCAATTAGTTAGTTCTATTCACTACATTGCAACTGCATTGTAAACTTTGTAATATTGGTGCTTTTTAACCGTAAAAAATAAAAGCTTTACCTCATTTCTTATTGTATTGCATTAATCCATCCATATCTTTTAAACATTTTATTTGTTAAACTGGTCTTGTTAACCTTATCTTATTATAGTACAAGAGTTCACTGCTTAGAAGCTCTTGAATTATTAAATTAAAAGCTAGCGGTTTATATGCTACGCTACAAATGCATTGTTGTGGGCAATGGGCAAGTGTCCAAGTAGACTAGCGATTTCTGTTGGTAATGGGCAAGTGTCCAAGTAGACTAGCGATTTCTGTAGGTAATGGGCAAGTGTCCATGTGGACTATCGATTTATGCGGGTAATTGGCCAAATAGACTAGCGATTTCTGTGGGCAATTGGCCAAATAGACTAGCGATTTCTGTGGGTAATGGAAAAGTGGCCAAGTAAACCATCAACTTCTGCGGGCAATGGGCAAGTGGCCAAGTAAACATGGCGACTTTTGTGTAATAATTTAAACTTTAATACGGTGAAATTCATGCTGGAGTGTAAGTTTTTGGTAGCTTCAGTTTGATGTATCATATTCCATACTTTACTATTTCAAAATATTTTACGATTGTTTCATCCCTAACGTTCCGTTTCATGCTAATGATGACAAATATATTAAACCAACATCATAGTAGCTGTGAGATTCAATTTGTAGATCTATTAATACGATAATTCACAAGTTTCATATTTTTGTGCTGCAGGGGATATGCCTAGTACCTTACTTTACCATTGAATACCTTTTATATAGTCATGCAAAACCATGCTAAACCATTTGCAATGTTTACTGAATGATCAATAAACACGCATAGTAATCTGACACGGCAAGAATAAGTTTAATAATATAACTGTCAACCCATCTATTCACATATTTTATGTCTTAATTGGAGGCGATACTGCATTAGGGAAATGAGAAGAGATATTAGTGCACTGTAGTGTCACACACGCAGTAGGATATTCCCCATGCATTGGACGTGGTCTGCATTTCAGCCACAGCATGGAGTTTTTAACGCTGCATGATAAGCTTGCGTCATCACCGTTAATCTAGAATAAAAATGTATCCTCAACTCTCTTCCATTAACCCTTTGCATTTTCCGACTAAAATGAAAAGGTTTCATTGCTAAAATAATAGAAGTAAATGACGACAGCTTAATGAACTACCACCACTGCAGACGCTTGCAACCAGTTGAAGTGCAATGTTGCAATGTTTAAGTCTGTACTTCATGTCACAATTATTTTGCACACAATTGGATCAGAAACTAGCTATCCAGTCATTTTATATACATTTTGGCATATAGAAGTGCATATGCGACACAGAGGGCACAATTAAACTTTTTACTTCTGACGGACAGACAGAAAAAAATTGCAGTCACATAATTTTTCGTTGCTTGGAGGATTATCATTCATATATGGGCTTATCATGGCTATATATGAATGCATGTAACGATACAGTGGCCCGAAAACGACCTATAATTACAACATGGAAACAATGAGAATTTAATTGTAATCGTGGCCTGAATTAACATACAAATCCGGACGTCACCTTTCATTCGCAGCATTCAATTTTTTAAAGTAATTTGCAAGAAAAATACCTTCGTGGCCCACATACCCAGGCGGTGCTCCTATAAATCTTGCCACTGAATGTTTATCATGATATTCGGACATGTCCATTCGAATGAAGGCATCCTTCTTTTCTTTATACAAATAGTTTGCTATTTGTTTTGCAAGCTCCGTCTTGCCAATACCACTTGATCCCAAGAAGAGAAACACTAACGGATGTTCTTCATCTACCCAACCATTCTCTTTCCGTCTTATTGCTAGATAAAGTAAATGAATATGAACGTCCATTAATTAATTTGACATGATTACTTTTTCCCAAAGTATATATAGTCTACATTTGGCTCTCTTACTTGATGAAACAGTGGTAATAGCACCGTCTTGTCCCACAATGACCTCCTTGATTCGTTGCTCCAACGGAAATTTGCGTCGTTCTTCAGCTTCTTTTCTTTTTCGCATTTCTTCATACTGTTGAGAAAAAAAACAATATACAATTTCCACCATTAAACCAAGTAGTATTAAAATCCAATAATTGCAGTTGAAAATAATAATAATTACATACTATTTTAGTATGTTTATCTAATAAACTCTTGATTTTTGGGTCCTTTGCATACTGTTTTGGTACATGCCCTGTATCGCTTTCCGCAACAGGATTGGCACCATGCTCTAGCAGGACTTCAACCGTTTTGGGGTCGTCAGATAAAACAGCGTAATGCAGCTATTTGCAAGATATAACACTGATTAACGTGTAGATACTAACAACACTAGACACTATCTTGTTGATGAAGCTTTGTTTAGAACACTTACTGCTGTACATCCTTTGAAGTTAGTTCTATTATTTAAACGATCACTGAATTCATCCTCTCGAAGCAACTGAACTAAAAATAATAGGATAAATTAAAATTAACTTTACAACGAATACGGAGTGTTAAGTAAATATATTGCTGAAAATACCAGACACCAAGACTAGAATCTTTACGACATACCTTCTAGCGAATGCATTTTTATTTTGTGAGCATAATGATAAACCGTTGTAAATTCATCTCCAAGGTTCGGATCAGCTCCAGCGTTTAACAGTATTTTAACGGTAGACCAATGGCCATTCATGGCAGCAACATGTAACGCAGTCCAACCAAGATTATGCCTCCCACTCAAATCTACACCATCATCATAGCTTGCTAATATCCGCATAACCTCTTGATCCTGACCTAACTGAGCTGCTCGAAGTAACTTTTTTGTATCTACAACAAAGGATAAAACGCATAATTTTAAAAGCACTTTTAACCATACTTAACACTACTTCCCCTGTCATTGTCACCTTCTCACCTTCCCCCAATAAATAAAACAAAAGTGAGTACTTACAGAATGTATTCCCCGACTTATTGTCCACTACACAGACTCCAAGAAGTCCAAACCCAAGCGCTGCCATTAAGAAACTTCCAAGTCCAGGAGGAGGTGGTTGTCCATCTCCCCTCCCCCGATTCCCCTTTCTCGAACTTGAACGTACTGCATATTTTGAAGTTAAAGAATGAATTCCTCTAGAACTATCGTATCTGGAGCACTCGCATAATTTTGGATATCTTGATGAAAATGATGATGAATTTATAAGAAGATGGGCGGAAGCTGAATACGGTGAAACTTTTCGCAAATAAGATGCCCGGATTTGTGGCAAAATATTTTGACTAATCATGGAACAAACAGAAGAAACAGTTTTTAAAGGGATTGCTAAAAATTGAGCCATATTTTATTTTAAGTTAGCTAAAAGTTCTAGCTGACACTGGGAGCATTATTTAAACAATAAGTTCGGAAAGTTAACTACCTTTCCAAAATCTACTAAAAATTTCGTGTTTGACAATAATTTTTTTTGTGATTTTCTAAATTTGTGCATTTGCAGATGAATTTTGATCAAAACAACAACACGAGCAGAAAAAGGATGATGTAAAAAGTAAAAAAAAACAGTAAAAGCATTTGCTACTCTTTACCGCCAAAACCCAATTCTCTGAATGAGCTCAATGGCTTTGCTATATATTGTGATGGGATTATTAGCATCGCCAAATCGCATTTGGTGCATTGAAAGCTATTTATTTTCTTGGGCAGATTTTCCTGGAGCAACGCAACAACAACGGTTCGTGTGCGTGATTTTGTTGTCACCAAAAACCGGAAGTGGATAGCGAAAACGCGATGTGAAGCATCAAAGGTCTAACTAAAAAGCATTGTTTGAGAGTCTGACCTGGTTTCTATAAGTGCATTGAAGTTGGCTGTAGCCGGTATCATCATCAATCATCATCATCAGCAGGTATAAAATTTTACGCTTTAAAGGAATATTATTATTCGTTTTACTTCCTTCGTTTGTCCTTGTTAGTTGGTACTTTTTGAAATTTGATTCAGTGAATGAATTGCAATGCCAGATTGACACGCATTATAACGAGGTACGATTGTCAACCACTTCAAAGTTTTTTCATTTTTGTTGAATGCGTGTTCCATGCACCTGATAATGTTTGCTATGTTTTTGACGGAGGATTGGAGGATACAAGTTTCATTTGTTTGATTCACTAGTTTGTTGCATTGTCGAAGACGGTCTCTTGGGTTAAAGTTGATGATAGATGTTTTTGTCTTTTCTAGAATTCAGTTGATGACGAATTTCATCTTGTCCATGTTGTGGAGTTTCCAATTATCCCAGCGACAGACGACGTAGATTAGCCAGTGATAGGAGCTCGACCCCATGGCCATTTGACTCCTGTCCTGCCACCTGTATTTGGACCTCAATGTGTTGATGAGGTAGGTTACGTAGGTCGTGTTTGGTGGTAGCATAAATATTACACATAGATAAATCTTCCTTAAATGCATGTATGTAAATAATTCAATACACTATTTTCTATACAGATAATCCAGCCGTTACGGTTACTGTTGACCTTCAATCCTATGTTTTATCGATTATATTATGATGTGGGTAATGGGCGGAATGCAGCATATCTAGAAGTGGATATAGTTCAACTGTTGAACTTCTACAATTTCATCAATCATCAGACAGGACTGACGAAATCAAGCATCTACAACTTCATTGAAAAAGTTATTGGTAAGCATTCAAATAAAATGAAATTATCAAAAGCATGAGATGATTTGTACTATTGGAATAAGTTTGATTGTTGAAGTTTTTGCAACAAAGCTCCCTCAAACGTCCCGGGTGGTGTGGTTTTCAGATAAGATATTTTTGGTTTCAGAAGAGGTTGCTGGGTTCAGTATTATACATATATACGAGAAGGAGAAAGTCAATGGGTCTTGGAATCTACGTGTGTGAGAATGAAGATCGTGTGTGTACTTCACTTTGCCGTTTTGTATGTACTGTTTTTCTGTCAAAATCTCATGAATGACTTTGACTGTACCTCTCTATACTAGTCATCGTCGGATTCGTCCGCCCCTCTCTCTCTGCTCTGTCTTCTTCTGTAGCTTTGAGTTTGAGTAGTTCTTGCAGTCAGTGCATAACAAATGTATAAGGTCTACTAAAGACTCGCAACATCAACATTGTTAATGTATGCCGTTACCCTAGTGGATATATAGATAGATATGTCTATGCTTTGAATAGTTCATGTAGTGTGTATTTCTGTCCTTTTCGTTCCTTATCCTCGCCCTCATGTATATATAATATCTGTAGTCAGTAGTATTGAGTATTGTGTGTAAAGTGCAAACTTGAATTGCTACGCCTTTGTAGAAACATACCTATGTATTTGAGAAAAACATTGTAGATGTAAGAGCTGAATATTGAGAAGTAGAGGAATAGGTGGAGAACCTTATTTTATGGGCTCGGCTCATGTTTTAAACGACTTTCTTCTGCTTTCCACCACAGTGGTTTTAGTACAATATAACTTGACGTTGTAGTGAACATGAGTATTTTGTTGGCATTTGAAATATTTAGGATTGTTTTACGGAAGTTTCTTGCGTGTCTTATCTAATGGAGGTAGGCACACATTAGGAATATATAAAGGGAAAAAGGAAAGCAGCTCAAGTGCAAACGTCGAACAACATAGATGAATGTATATATATATATGAAGCACACTTACAATCCAAGTCCAACCCTAACTCCCTCGATGTATTAGTATTTTGCCCAAATGCACACACACACAGACAATTGCAGGAAAAAAAATATTGCATACATAGATAGGCAGTTGTATAGTATTATCGAACGGGGAAGGCGGAAGAGCAAAAGGAGTGGACTGACCTGACCTTTACAATTGTGGGGCGGTAGGAAATGGAGTCAAATTGACTTCTTTTTTAGACACTTCAAGCAGAAATGTCATGCAGCAGGTGAGAGCAGCTCTGGGAAGGGGCGGATTTTCTACGTGTTTAATATTAGAGTTTTTTGTAAACATTCAATATTAAAAAATATTATGAGGTAATAGCATTAAAATGCTGCACCAGCAAGTACTTTTACAGTATTGTTGGCCAATCATTAACCCTGTTACAGTGACTAGTCTCGTATAGACGTACGCGTGTCAGCGTTTACATAACATAACATAAGTTTATAAGTGTGTGGTGTTTACTTTCTATCTGTGTTGTTAAATAGTGTTTCTGTTTTTTATATTTTTTTAAGCTCAAGACCTGTGACCCATCAAATACAATGGATTGCAGAAACTTTTATAGCGTTCATGTGAAGAATAAAACTAGCTGATTGTCAACTTGTAACCCTATGATTATGTGTAATTGTGCGAATCGCCACTTCTGGATCACAAACACAAGAAGAGAGTTTTATTCATCTCTATTGCTACGAGGCAAAAGTCCATAGTGAAGCCTCCCTAATCGTTCTCTTTAAAAAAATCAACTAACTAGCTGTAGCTGGATTGTACGAAGAGGGAATAGAATATATTTCGGGTATACACCAAAGTATTGTTGATTGTACAAAAATAAAAACTCGGCAAAATGGATCCGTGGATTGTAACCCCCGTGGAAAGGGCAAGGCACATGGATCAGTTCAGGGGACTGAATCCAATCGATGGTGTTATTACCGGAGCACAGGCCAAAGGTCTGTTACTACAGTCAGGGCTTCCACCGCCAGTTCTTGGACAAATATGGTCCCTTGCCGACGCTAACTGTGATGGAAAAATGGACATCAATGAATTCAGCGTTGCCTGTAAACTTATTACGATGAAGCTCAGAGGGTTTGAAATCCCTGCAGTGTTACCAACTCCTTTGAAAGCAGTACTTGCAAGCTCAGGAACAACGACGCCGTTATCTCCAGTACCGTCTTTAGGATCTGGAATGGCGACCCCACCGGTTAGACCATTAGTTCCTCCGCCTGTAGGAGCTGTTGCAATGCCTGGAATGGTTTCAATGTCAGGAGTTGTATCCCCACCTCTTCAACCCAGTATTGCAGCCAGCTCTGTAGCTCAACCCATGGTTAGTGGAATGCATGGTCAATCACTAATGGGACTAAGCCAGCCTCTAGTTAGTGGATTAGGTACTCAACAACCTTTAGTTAGTGGTATTGGAACTATGCAACCGATGGTTAGTGGAATGACCGCTCAGCCTTTGGTCGGTGGATTGCCTCCAGGGAGTGTTGGACTATCTGGAATACCACCAGGAATGATGGCATCGTCAGCCGTGCCACCAGCTAGTTTAGCTTTAAGATCTGCTACTCCACCAGTTTCAGGTATTTTTTATTGTTTTTATTCAATATTTTATCAAAGGTGAGGAAATGTTTTCCAATCTCTGACATTACTAAAATAGTAATTTTGTGTTCTGTTGTGCTCTACGAAAGGTGTTCGACCAGTTGCTCCAACGCAGGATGCTCTTCATCGTTCGACTTCTATGACTAGTCACGACTCGCTGTATGATTATTTTTATAATTCTGGATTTTGATTAGTGAATTGTTGAAGTTAATGGGTATAAAAAAATTATACTTCTTGTTCTGTCATATTAGTGCCTCACCCCTTTTGGAATGGGCAGTTCCGAATTCGTCGAGACTAAAATATACTCAACTATTTAATCAAAACGACAGAACTAAATCTGGTTATCTTACGGGTGTTCAAGCTAGAAATATTTTATTGGGAACTGGTCTTCCTCAGCCTATACTGGCTCAAGTATGGGGGTTATCGGATATGGACTCTGACGGCAGACTAGGATCAGAGGAATTTGTATTGGCGTTGCACCTCTGTGACATATTCAAACAGGTAGATGATTTTAATATTTCAATGTATTTGTGGTGTTGCATGTTGTATTTGTGAATCACCTAATGTTTCTAATGAATCAAAAAGACTGGAAGATTGCCTCCAAAACTAACACCAGAACTCATACCGCCATCATTCCGTGTGGGATCCAGGAAGCAATCAATCAAAAGTGTTCCAGGTTCAAACGTTGCCAGTGGACAAAATACAGGAGCCAATACGCCAGTACTGGATCTTGATGCTCTTTCACGTAAGATATTTTATTTTACATTTGCTACTTGCACGTTCAGCAGTTTTATTTGAATAGTTCTAGAATGAATAGCTTTAACGGTTTGATTTGTAGCTGGAAATTCTTTTGAAGATAAAAGGAAAGAAAACTTTGATAAAGGACAAGCAGAACTAGATCGAAGAAGAAGAATACTGGAAATGGAGCGTCAAAGAGAAAGGGATGAGAGAGAACGAAAGGAAAGAGAAGAATATGAACGTCGTGAAAAACAAAGGTATAAATATTTTTCAGTAGTAATATCAGTTTAATAGTTCATCCATATCACTGATAGGATTAAGGTTAATTATACTTTAATCTGGCTCCATTATGTTTTTCAACTTTAGGTTGGAACAAGAAAAACGACAAATGGAGGAAAGGGAAAGACAGCTAGCGATGCAAAGAGATATGGAAGAAAGAAAGATGGCGGAAATGATGAAACTTGAAGAGCAGAAAGAATCGGCCAGAAGAGAAATGGAAAGACAAAGGTAAATTATATTTTAGAAACTATTTAAACTATCCTTATTTGAACGATGCATTTTTATAATAATGAAACATTATCAGGAGATTGGAAATGGAAGAAAATAAGCGTTCAGAGTTGCTTGCACGGCGCCAGAAAGAGCAGGATGAGGTTCTGAGACTTAAAGGCGTTAACCACGGTTTGCAGTTGGAATTATCCCAGCTGGTATGAACAAAGTCGTAGCGTCACGGTTTAGTTTTTAGTTTAACTTGCTGAATTAAAGTTAATCAGTTAACTATATTAATTGATTTCAGACGGATAGAGTGAAAGAACTGTCTGGTAAAATTACGGAAACTCGGGTTGGTGTTTCATCAGTAAAAACTGAAATTGATGGTATGCGAGTCAAGCGGGACACATTCATGAATGATATGGGAACACTAAAGGGTCAATTAAAAGAGCAAAATAACAGAATGGTCGCAGCAGCCCAAGAAAAATCACGCCTAGAAAGACTTGCAAGTGAAAGTGAGGGAAAACAAATGAATCTTAAAGTTCTTCGGGAAAAACTACAAAATATTAAGGAAGAGGTAAACTTTTTCTATATCAGCAGTGCTACTTTCACACAAGGAAAATGATTTGTTATAAAATATTGTTGTCATTCTTATAATTTGAATTGTCTTAATTCAATTTTAAAGCTTTCCAAGAAGCAAGGTGAATCCGATCATGCAGTGGAAGAGGTTAATGAACTGAAGTCTAACTTATCAACTTTGATCGAAAGTTGTAAAGTTATATATGAAGAGTACAAACAAAAGCGGGAGACAGTAATGCAGATGCGTAAAAAGCACCAGCAAGAGTTTGATTACAATGCTGCATGGGGATCAACGGCAGAGCCTCCAAAACCGGCTGCAGCGGCTATAAATGGTGACGACTCTGGATACTACAGGGCGTTATATGAATTTGAATCACGCAATGCGGATGAACTTTCGTTTCCTGCGGGTGCTATAATACAGGTGGGCATATGGGGTGGGACTCTTACATATCAGGTAGTTTGGTGTGTAAACTACATAAAATAATAAATAAATGGCATGTATAAATACCAACAGAAAAACGACGTTGATTCGGATCCAGGATGGTTGTCTGGAACATACGAAGGAAAATCCGGCTGGTTTCCTGAATCTTTTGTGGAAGCTTTGCCTGTTGAAGAGTAATAATACTTTAATTTAGATTCATTCAGTAAAATTAAGGTTTTAGTTACTTTTTCACGCTTATGAATTTTCTTTTTATCCAGAATCCCACAGGAGGAAGAGGAGGTGGTGGAGGTTCAGCAGGCGGTCGTAGCTCAAGCTCAACCCGTGCCGGAGACAAGTGAAGGAGAATATTACATAGCTCTCTACCCTTACGAATCCGCGGAGCCTGGGGACTTACCATTTGACGCTGGGGAACTTGTGTTAGTAACACACAATGAAGGAGAGTGGTGGACTGGTCAAGTGGGAACCGATAGAGTAGGCATTTTTCCTGCTAATTATGTTGCTAAACAAGATGAGGTTGCTACAACTGAAGCGGTGGAAACGAGCGCCGACGTTGCCCATGTCACAAATAATATAGGATATGCAGAAGAACCTCCGGTTGTAACTTCTATGACAAATGACATGTCTGCTATTCCTGATGATATCATCAAGAGTGAAGAAGCTAATAAAACCCATTTAGAACCACACGAAGAAGCTGAAATTAAAAGAGAAATTAGTGAAATCTCCAAGATGCCGCCTCAAAAGTCACCCAAAACAGCAAGTAAAAGGCGCTATGAAATTGCTACAGTTCTTGCTAATTATCAGCCTACATCTGAGGGCCAACTAACGCTTACGCGGGGACAGTTAATCACTGTAAGAAAAAAATCGCCGTCTGGCTGGTGGGAAGGAGAATTGCAGGTACATTTTATTCTGGTGAAAATGTTTACAAATGACAATTTCTAGTTATATTATTGTTAACAAATCTGGGTTTTAATTTTAATAGGCCAAAGGAAAGAAACGACAGATTGGCTGGTTTCCGGGTTCATATGTCAAAGTTCTGGGACCTGGTGGAGGTTCTCGGCAGTCGTCTTCTCGTACCACGCCTATTCCTTTTGATGAAATTGAAATGCCTATGATGGCAGCACCAATTTATACAGATTCCAAAGGTTCGTAATATAATTAATTGGGATTGTAAAGTTAAACTTTGGATTTTCACGGGCTCTCATTATTGCATTAAAAACTAAATGAGATTTGTTTGTAATATTCTAGAGCAAGTTATTGCACTGTACCCATACACAGCCCAAAACGTTGATGAACTGACTTTCGGCAAGGATGACGTTATCATTATAATTTCAAAAGACGAACCTGACTGGTGGAAAGGTCAGCTAGGTAATGCCGTAGGATTGTTTCCAACAAACTATGTTCAACCCATTTCAAATACACAAGGCCAGGAGCCAGAATGTAAGTAATTTTTTTGCCTCTATCTATTTGAGAATTCTTCATATTACTCATAATTTCATGGATTAAAGGACAAGTAGAAGGAAATCTTAGAAAATTTATGGCAACTCCTTTTGTTTTTCCGCCTTGATATTCTTTCAGAGGTTACTTGACTGATACTTCACTGTCTTCTCTAATAATTGTAGTTTTTATGTAGCCTTGTGTCTTTAGCTTTCATTGTATCATCGAACTTTTATACACATCTGTTTTAACAAATATTCTTACAGTATTATTGTTAATGTTGCTTCAAACAGTGCTATATTTTGAAATATGGGTGTGTGTACCAGTGTACTGCAATAGTATGATTGTTTTAAACAAGCAAAAATGCTTTCTATAGCTTTTATCATGCACGCACACAATCACTTTCATTGACACAGCAATTTCGCATAACTATACACTTATTATAAGTTTTGATACATTGAGTATGACAGCCTTTAAAATACTGTCAAAAGTATTTTATTTTCTTCTCGGCAAAATGCATTAGCAAAGGTTCTACAAGCTTGGGGAGAATCAAAGTATTTTATAAAGTGAATCAATCAGCAGAGTAAGAACAAAGTTTGCGAAATGCAAAGTGAATATGTGTGGTAACAAATTGTAAATGCTTTTAATTTTAAATTCAAAATTCAACAACCCATGTAAATAAATGTATGCAACTTGGACAATGTACCGCTGTCATCTTTTGCATTACAGATACACTTAAGCATTGCAAGTACATTAAAAAATGCTGCAATATTTTTATGATGAGCACAGGGTGGATAGACTAGAGTAGAGAGAGTGAAAGTGATGTGGTTATCAGTCAAGAATTCCGAAAGAAAAGGTTTTTCAGTTAGAGTATGTATTTGTTTCCTGTTTCCGCAAAAATTTTGAGTTTATGCTGGTAGTTTTTTTGTGCATTTACCGTTTTTAATTGTACTACTGTGACCGCTGACTGTTTTTCTGTGTGTCTGTTTCGTATAGGAGGATGAATGCATTAGCGATTCAAATTTCGGTTGGAGAAAAAGTGGAAGAGACTCACATTAGGAGACCCTCCATGTTATACTTGACAGAACACCGGTATCCCTTTGAAGCATCTTCTGGAACCTCTGTTAAATCTAACAATAACAAAAAGAAATAATTTAAAAAAAAACTATCGAACAATAACTACCAGAGTGCTTCTACTTCAATCCGTAACCGCACATTTGAAATTAATACATAAGCTCCCTATTTTCTGCATAGCGAGTACTGTTTTATCCCATGACTCTCACTGTGTATAAAAAAAGTCATGTTGTTGTTTAACTTCAATTCAAGGCCAACCCCAAATTTTAAAACGTGTCGACATTGTACATCTTGAAATTATACTGTTTCAAACAATCTCAGATATTATTCAGACAGGCTCTAGTATTACATTATACAGTGTGCAGTATCTTGAGAGAAAAAATGACCACTAAATAGATCATACACAACAAACTACTAAAAAAGTGCATATAAGATTATTGATTATTTACAAAAAAACTAAAATCACTCCTTATACTGTCCTTAAATACGTACGTACTAAAAGTATCTACATATACATGGGGTTGGTTGGGGCTCTATAAATTCAGCAATCAAGCGCAAAGAAATGCAATTGGTACATTGCAATGCAATGGTGCTTTACATAAAACTTCAGGTCAAAAATATTGTACTGAAATGAAAACTCATAATGCGACGTAGTAAAATAGAAAGTCAATCGTAGATATCCAAAAGAAAAAAATACAAAAGTAGTGAATTAGTAAAATAAGAGTAGTCGAAAAAGGATGATGATGTCATGTCATGATGTGTTGAATATTTTGTAGAACATAAAAAACATGATCAGCAAGTTAATAACAAAAAAAAACAACAATAATGAAAAGAATAATCTTGCAAGGGTATATAATCAAAATCAACACTTGACTGTTTTTATTAATAGGAAATTAAAAGAATATTACTGTTATTTACTTTGTTTTTAATATTATTCTTGTTACTCCGTTCTTGAAACATGTCTGCTCTATAAGGAAGGATTGATTAATATAGTCTTAAAAATTTACAAACCACGTTGAGTATTACAAGTGCAGAATATCGACGGCATATGGTAATGACAATTTTTATTTTCCGGAAGTTTCTCCTGTTAAGTATAAAGTATAAATTATTACAGAAAAAAACTAAAACATTTAAGGAAGATAGAGTGTATAAATACTTTGATACAATAACGTTTAAGTAGTAGTTCATGATGATGATGAGACGTAGTGAAACTGCAAATACATATAAGTTTGTGCAATTATCATTGTTCCATAAGTGTACTTCCACAATGTCACACACACACGGTAGCAGGTGGGGTCTCTTCAAGTGGCAAATAATAATTATTTTTATGATTGTGGGCAAGGATTTCAATTTTTGTTAGAGATGCAACATGATGATTCGTTACTTTTTAGCCCGTATGAATATGTTAATGAAATAATAATAATAACAATTTAGCGTTTATATTAGTATGAGCACGGCTGCTGGCTTAGCTTTGATCATGTTTGTTTGGAATCGTGGCTCAAAAAAATGAAATATGATTGAATAATTAATTGATCTAGTCAATATATTGTTTTTCGGTGATTTTACATGGAAGTGGAGGAATCCCATTAAGCCAAACGGTTATTTTTATTTGTGTGACGCATTTAGTCTGAAGTTTTGATTTTACATTTTTTGACGAATAAGAAGAAAGGAACAGGAACATGATTTTATTTAGAAAGATTATTATGATATAATGATGTAAAATGGTATGGTATGGATAAATGGATATGTACATGTACGGAATATGTGAAGTAAAGATTAAACCGTTTTAAGATGAGACAGAAAAAGCAAAAGGAATGGCAATTAAGTGCTTATGGTTATTTCGACTTCAACCGCGTTAGGAAGTATCCCCATATTGAGTATTTATAAATGAGTACGTTTTTTGAGTTAAGTTTAAGTTTTCACGTAGGTACATAAAAAAGCATCTATTTAATTTCAATTTCATATAGTTTAAATGCAACTTTTTTAACACTTTTATGTTATTTATTAGGACTAAGGGAAAGTAGCGGGTATTATTGGAGATCAGATCAAAGGGAAAGGTTCAAAGGAAAGCAAACAAACAAACTATAAATTACATAAAAAGAGCTTTCTTTGCCCTGCCCTGAACGAATCATATATTAGGTATGTTACGTAACTGCATCAATAGGCCTTCACTCACTTTAAACCTTACGAAATCTCATTTTTATCTTTATCTCTTCCTGTCTCTGTAATAGTGTGTTCTTATACAAAACTCTGTATGTCTTAAGTAAGCTTTTAATTCTACTACTGTAACTGTACTATTAATATTTACCATTAAAATGATAATTCTTATAAAGTTTAATTGAATATAAGCGGAGTTGTTATATCTAATGAATACCTATAAAATACGTCATAATACGCCCTAATACTATCAACTATACTAATTAAGTCCTTTCATCCATGAAAGAATATAACAATTAAGATAATATGCATCATCGTAACGTATATTATTATTATGCTAGACAAGACTTTAACTATAAAGTAATGGAAAAGTATTTATTTGGTCCTAAAAGTGAAATAGCATAGGTTGCCTATAAATGACTAATATGCAATAAAAGAATTTAAAGATCTGATAAGAAAATATCATCTACCGTCTTTTCATCTTTTTTTCTTGTAGTTAACCATTTTTTTCTGTATTTCTTCCACTCATTTCTATATTAGTTTCGCCTTTTGGAACGGGAAATTTTGATGATTCTGTTTTTGCTGAAGATACCAACGGTGAAATGACAGATGCGGATTGGCCAGACTTTTCAACTTCAGAAAATGCTAGTATGACGAGTAATGGGAATGGAGTTCATCATTTTAATACAAGTTTCTCGACTACGGAAGCATTTAATTATCAGCAGGCTCCTAGTAATAATACGCATAATAATAATGGCTCAGCGGTTTATGAATCTGCGGAAGAATCTAAAAGACAGGATTCCATTTTGGAGCTTATCACAACTGAGGAAAATTATATGTCGGATTTGGGAATTGTGAAAAAGGTTGGTGTTGGTGTCACTTTTTCAAGTTATTATTAGTTCAAAGGTCAGTCAAAGAGTAAACTAATAAAACAAATTTCTTTCCAATGTAGTGCTTTATGAACCCCCTGTTTCAATCTGGACTACTAAATGAGGATGAATTGCATGCTGTGTTTGTAAATTGGGAAGACCTAATGGATGGGACTAGTAAATTATTGAAAGCCTTTGCAATTAGGAAAAAGACTTGCTTCAACGGTACAATCCTAATGATAGGAGATATTCTTTGTCAACATGTAAGTTTTTTTAAATAATTTATTTTGAATTATGAAATCGTTAAAAGAGTGCTAGAGAAAGAGTTTGATTATCTGTTGTATTTCTGTTAGATACCTTCGTTGAATATATACATTCGATTCTGCAGTGCACAACTTCGCTCTTGTGCATTGATTCAACAAAAAACCGAAAAATCTACAGAATTCAAAGATTTCTGCAAGAAATGCCAGTCTCATCCAGACACTTTAAATCTGCCGTTGACATCGTTTTTAATAAAGCCGATGCAGAGAATAACGAAATACCCTTTGCTAATTAAGAAGGTAATTGATTAAAGTGAGTTGTGTGATACTTTTCGCGATTATAAGGTGCAAACATTTCTGACATAATTTCTGGTTGGAATATTTAGATAATGGAGTATACGCCTGAACATCATCCTGACCGACAGAACTTGGAAGAAGCTCTTTCAAAAGCGGAAGAACTTTGTGCACAGGTCAATGAAGGTGTTAGAGAGAAGGAAAATTCAGATAGATTGGAGTTTTTACAAACTCATTGTGATTGCGCTGGGCTGGAAGAACGGTTGATATTTAATTCCTTAACAAATGCATTGGGACCACGAAAATATTTGCACCATGGGGCTCTTAAAAAGGTATCATAAAAAATTACGTAAATGTCCCGCTTCAAGCAATCCTTATACCGTGTACCAGTTCATGATCACTAATCCGAATGATGTACATTATTTCAGACAAAAAGTGGCAAGGAACTAGTGGGATTCCTTTTCAATGATTTTCTATTGCTCGCCCAACCTAATAAGTTGCTGAATCAGGAATCATTTTCATTTGATCGCCATAAAAGTCTAAAATTCAAAATTTACAGACAGGTAAACCCTTATTTCAATATTTCTCATTTTCAAGCTGTTTTCGTCAATTTTTTTGTTGATTTGCTAAGATTTTAATTTTACGAATGATTACGCAGCCACTCTTCTTGAACGAGATTGTAGTTGAAGAGGATGGAATGCAGAATGAAAATGATTTTGCCATTGGAGTACAGACCAATAAATCGGGAATGATGTACATAACTGCACCAGGAATATCTGAGAAACGTCTTTGGATTAATAAAATTAAAGAGGCGAAAAACCAGTATATAAAGACTGAACAACAGTATCTTCAAAGACAACGTTCGAGTAAGTTGTTTTTTAAGCTACGTGCCTGTGTAATATTATAATTTGTTAAATTAACGATCAAACCAATTGCAAACCGAACTTGTAGAAAAAATAAACGCGGTGGGCAGGCTCATGGTCATGATAATGGAAGGTATAAGTTTAGCTGACAGAGATCAAACTGGTAAGCAATTTATATGATTGACGATGGTTGCAAGGTTTCTTTACTAATTGATTTAACAAACGGATAAGCACTAACATCACATATGGCTGCTCTTTGTTGCATGTGTAGCATTTTCCTAGAAAGCTTCTAAAGTTGTATTATATTAATAATTCTTTTGTAATGAACCTTTTAAATGGTAATTGTAAATACTTTTTAAGCTATAAGCATTATTCCATGACTTCTCCACGCACGTTTTAATTTTCAGTAATAGTGGGAATGGCAAAACCTTTTGTATGAGTATGATTCTTAACTGCATCTGCATGATTATATCTTTATTCGCTTTTATACCTTATAGTACTTAAACGACGTCCTAAAGGTAAACTGAAAGTGGTTGTGGGAAGCGGAAAATCTTTGGCGAATCGTGATCCTAACGGTACTTTTCTTTAAAATTAAACCTGTAGCTTTCTTTGTCATTTTCCATAATTATTTATTGTGCTTCACTTAAATAATTAAACACCAGCTTCCAATGCACATCAACATCGTATTTATTAAACATAAATACGCTGCACAAATTGTATATAATGTAAAAATGTTCACCTTGCTTTCTCTCTCTTGGGGTGGCACAGGCAAAAGCGATCCATACTGTGAGGTGAGCTTGGGCTCGGAGATAAAGCGAACACGTGTGATCCGAGCAACTTTGAACCCTAAATGGAATGATTCTATGCAGTTCTCTGTTAAGGACCTTCACGAAGATATATTATGTGTTACCGTTTATGATAGAGATTATTTTGCTCCAAACCGTAAGATATTTTCATTAAATCATTAAATAATAAAATTATTGACTGTTCTGAAAATTGTAATTTTGAGGATGGAACTACATGTATCTTTGAACTCGTAGAGTTCCTAGGAAGGACGGAAGTTTCCGTTTCCAAAATACTGGAAGAATCGAGAAATCGGAAGACTCCATTAGTCAAGAGGTTACCACTTCATGAGGTTGAGAAGGGAGAGTTAGTAATTAAGTTCCACTTGCAGATATTTGAATAATAATATTGAAAGTACGAAAATATTGTAACTGAATTCCACCTAATTTTTGAGATGCCATATTATTATGTATATCGATAGAAATCTTCAATTCGTTAATTTTTTCCTACCTGATTGAAAGTATTCAGCTTATGTATGTATTTATTATAATGAAACGTTTTGTTAGTCATCAGAGATTGGATTTAGTTAAGAAAAAATATTTATATTATCCTTAGCTTTGATTGAATTTACGAAACTACTCAGCCAACAGATAGATAGCAGCATTTCCGGTTTTTTGTGATATTATATAGGTAGCTCTGCTCTGTCCGCAGCAGCCTACAGTTTATATGTTTATGATTATGATCTGAATATCAAAATTATTTCAACCTGTGATTCATATACTGGATCAATAAACTCATTTGTAGTTTCCTCAAAATGTAAGCCATAAAAATTATGAAATCAAGAGAATAAAAAAAATAGTTCAGCAAACAATAAAACTATTGTGTTATAAGAAGACATTCGACTCCATCTAGACCATGTGCATTTATTTCGTACTATATGAGACACATCTACTTGAGATACATACATATCGGCTTGAACAATGCTTAGCAACTTTCACTCAATGTATCATGAAAGCATGGTATAAGAACTATAAGAAGCGTCTTGAACTGTGTGTTGAATGATGAAATAGTTTTTGTTCGCTACTCACCTCAGGTTTTGTCAATAAATCGTATAAATTCATGAAATAAAAGGAAGCGTTAATAAGTCTAATGCCAGCTCCGGTTCGGCTCCTTCCAAATTTCGTTGCATGTAGTCGTATGTCGTATTAGTAATGTTCTGGAACCGTGAAACACTAAATTTATAACAAATTGTTGGAATTCGTGGACTTAACTTTCCTGTTTTAGTGGTCTGGCAAGTCATCAAAGTTATCAAAATGTCGGCTCCTTTTCGAAAAGCAGTAACCAGCAAGGCTACTTCCTCTAACAAACCCGCATCCTCTTCGACAGCCGTCAGGAAGGTTCCAAGCCGTGCTGCTTCTACCAATGACAATACGATCTTTACGGTCAACTTTGAAATACGTGGAAGGGTTCAAGGTATTTGAAAGGAAATGAAAATAAATTTTCGTAACATATTAACTTTCGCCATTCATATACTCATTTTTTCAATCATTTTGCTCTTGAAAAATTTCAGGTGTTCACTTCCGGAAGGTACAAAACATCCTGCATAATCTTATTCGATTTTTTCAGCGTTTATTTTTCCACATCTACATTACTTTATGCATTTTATATGATCTTTTATAGTATACCCAAATGAAAGGGACTAGCTTGGGTCTCCGAGGATGGTGTCAAAATACAGAGTATAATACTGTTATTGGCTGCATGGAAGGACCTCGTATGAAGATTGAGCAAATGTAAGAACTACAGTACAGCAATGCGTTATTTTAATATGAGTTAGTGTATTATATGCAGTAGGCATTGAATGTTGAATATTAATTTATGTAGGAAACAATGGCTCAGATCAACCGGAAGTCCAAAGTCCATAATTTCAGGTGCCGAGTTCAAAGACTCTAATCCCGAAAAATACACTCTTGCTCCGGGATTCGTGATTGTTAAGTAATGTATCATGCTTTATGTGTCTACACCAAATCCAACATTGATTTCGAATAATAATGGATGATAAAAATTTGATATTCTTCATGCTTTAATAATGGTTAAAATTTGAAAGGGGTGAATTTTAATAAAAAAATTGTTGCTTTTAACTTTAAAGTTGTTGCATATCTTTATTTTCATGTCTTCCTACAATTTAAAATTTAAATTATATTATTCCATACCAATCACTAGTAGTAAATCGCCAACAATGAGACACCTATGAGTGAGTATATTTTTTGTTTCTTTGTGTGAAATAATATAAGCCGGCAAGTTAAACATTTTTAGGTGACTCATTGTTTGCATAGACAAACAACTGTAGATTTTACCATTTAATTAATATTGGTTGTACAAATACACAGTTAAATTTCTTGATCATTTTTTATCATTTTCTTTAATATCTTTGTTGTCGACTGAAGCATCACGAAAAGCCAATGTTAAAATGCCACATATGATCCAAGTATAAATGGATGTTGAATCTTGCTCGGGAATTTATGAGTTGCTCCTAAAAATCATTAATAAAAGATTCGTTTATATGTAATTAAAATTGTTTGGTTAGTATAAATTGTACTGTTGTGCAATTTTTATTAAATAAAACTTGTCAGTACTTACATCAACTTCTTCTGATCTTGATCTGTGCAGTTCGTAAAACTCGCCAGGTTGAAGAATCCTCCAGCAGTTGAGCAGCACCTGAGAAGCACGATAAAGTATAGATAGATTGCATTAATTTCCAGATTTTTGTTTCGTATACTAAATTATAAAAAATGCTTAATAGAGTAGAAATATTTTATAGTACTTCATCCACCATTCCAGTAGTACACAAAAGTTCAGTTTGCAATCCAACGTTGGAATATGAATAAGTTGGATAAGCCTGAACTTGAACTCCATGGAACAAAGAAATTACGAAATAAAGGAGTGAAAGTTGGCGTGTAAAACCTTGCAGGCTTCTATAATTATTATGTTTAATCATTATATTTACTTTACTAGCTAATCTAAAAGAAATACACAGGAAAATAGAAGTTACAACAATCTCAAGTCAAAAATCTATCGCTACTAGAATGAGAATTTGCTTGTTTCGAAGTACAACCAGCAGCAATCTAAACGATTATGTCTCTTCCAATGTGGATAAGAAACTGCTCTATTTTTTAAACTTTTTAATGCTTTGGCTTGACCATGGTCATGGAACATAAGATTGTTTTTTATGGATTCATATGTAGCAGCATATTATATGCGTATTATCATTTTGTTCGGCATCAGTGAAAATGCATTTAGGTACATTCCAACGCCAAAAGGAGATTTAAACTTCATTTTATTAATACCTTTGACAAGTCAGGTAGATTTTCTACTACATTCGGAGTAGATCAATGTATGTATATAGTGTCAACGTATACTTTATTTAAAGGGAAATTATAACTACGCGAATTATATTGTCAGTTACAGCATATTTGAGAAGATTAGGGCTACCTTTTCTGCCTGACAAAAAGGAATTTTACTACGTCCATAATTGAACGTACCTTTACCTAAGTTAATATGAACATGCATAATGCATATCTCATACCTGTACTGTAAATACAAAATAAACTCATAAAACCATAAAGTTTCTGAGCAAGAAAATCCTTTGTTATCATAAAGTTGATAAATTCAGAACAAAAATTTGAAAGGGAATGCTAGATTGTAGTGCAATATGTTAAACAACAACAAAGCTTTATAATATAAGATGTCGTGATTTATAGCCCTATCATAAACCGTATTTACTTCTCTGCAGGACTTGCACAGTAAGAAGGAAACTTCCGAAACTACTCTTCTCAAACAGCATGCCCTTTTCCCGTCCCTTCAAAATTTATCATTATCCATCATTTCTAAAATGGATCCATGTTGCAAGTCTTGTAAGTTGCAGCACAAACAAAATATTTGGAATGGCAGAAAAGTAACTGGTTCCAAATCCAATCCACTTATTCTCGCTCTCACGATGCAATATCAGCTAAATGGTAGTAGGTAGTAGCAGGTTATTTGTGAGACAATTCACAAAAGAAAAAGGCTTTTCCTATCATTTCTATTGTCATCCCAAAACTTTTAGTGGGCCATTTGTCACACGGGAAATAATAAGAATACACAAGGCCATTGTTCCTCGCAAGTTTACCGTAAGGAATAGCCGATCAGTCTTCCTCTATTTACCTTTCCACTTGTGCCATTGTTATTGATGACCAACAGCTTTCAAATTCAAGTGCCCATAGCCCATGGTGCAAAGGCCTCTTTTTTCCTTATCCAAATCCAAATCCAACTGCGTTTGCTTTCCTTCCTTCATATTTCAAGCTTGTAAAGGTAAACCGAACTGAAATGAAATGAGAGAGAGAGAACAAAAGATTTATATCTTTTTGTAATCGAATCATCTTAACTAAAATAAATTCCTTAATCTTGACTTGACTTCAAGACCGCGTGCTTGGCTTGGATGTGATTTGGATGTGGCTCCAGCCCAAACTCTATCCATCCAACATCCAACAAATACACAACACAACGACATTCTACATATTTCAAAGATCGGCAGGATGCTCACAGCTTGTGATATATGAAAATGTCAAGAGAGGATTCAGAAATGGGATTGTTTATTTCTAGTATTGTTGAACAGCGGGGCTATTGTGATTTCCATGAGTTGAGTTGGGTACAAGGGAAGGCATACATGTTCCGTTTCCATTTCTAATTCCAACTTCTTCGAAGGAATTGTGCAACGCAACAGGAAGCGCATAAGGATCCATTTACTCATTCAAATAGCTCCAAGTACCAAGCACAAAGTCATCCAAATCCAACGTCCATCACATCATTGAAGTACAAATAGATAACGTAATTCCAAGGAAGGAAGAAAAATACTGACTGTTTTTAATGCCAATGCCAAGAATGAAGTAAAAATGAGAAAGGGAATATAAAGATGGAATTGAAAGATTTTTTGGTTTTGGTGTGACACGGTGGGGAGCCTTAGCCATCACATCACATCACGCAATGTGGAATGGAAGAAAGGTTAGGTTTTTTTGAGACTGGAAATGAAATTCAGATGTACTTTGACTTTTAAGCATCTATCATATAACATTACGTAATGTGCATTCCATGAGAGCAGTTTCAGTAGAAAATTGAAAGAAATATTTAGTTATATTCGTTTTGTGCTTGAACATTAGAATGAGATCCCAACCAGCACCGGCTTCTTCCAACCAACTGGCATCATATATTAGGATGAAGTTACTTTTGAGCTTTAACACGAATATTTTTAAGGGTTTGTTTGGGAGTGCTGGTCCTCCTCGTAAAAATGTCTTTGAAAAGGGTGTAAGAGTGGGGGGTCATGAATGTGCCTCCCTTTGCTGAAGGATAGAAATGCTGTGAGCCTGACTCTCACTATGAAGCAGCAAATCTAAGGCACTTGTAAGTAATATGCATTTCATTTTTCAAATATAAGTACATATACTGACGAAACAGCAGCAACAGCCCATGAGAAAAATGTCTTACACTTGCTCAACTATATGTATATCATTTCTTTGCAATTGAAGATTGAAATTTCTTCTATGTAGTCGTCATAATTCTGGGTGTAGCTAGCTAAAAAAAATTGGGTGCGCAGCCAAACCAAGCCACAAATGACAATTCGATTTCCAATTCCAATTCAAACTCCGCCAACCAAACAGGGCTGGAGTCAAATTTGAAGTTTTAAAAACAAGGAGACATGTTTTAAAGTTAATAAGGCGACGAACTTCTTTCCTTTTTTAGAGATATGGATCAGTTTTCTATGCAAACCAGAACCTGCGCTGCATTCACATATTATGCGTATGTATGCACAGAACTTGTCCTAGAACATATTTCCCTAAAATACTTGAGTTTACATAGCACAACCAAAAACAAACTGGAAGGTTGCATTGCATTGCAAGCCCGAGCTCTCTCTCTCTTTCTCAAGATATATACAAACCAAAGCTGCAGCTAAAAAGATTCCTCCTCCAATCCACTCCAGTCAGTCAGTCAGTCAGGCAACAACAGGCTTGGCTGGCAGGTTACTCGTCATTTTCATAACGAGATGGGAGACGAGACGAGAAGAGGAACCAACGTTTTTAAATGAACTGCTGCTCAGCATCCCTGTGGCTAATACTAATACATTTTTCATTTTCAAGTGCCACAATTTATGCAGCATGGACATTCAGAGTTTTTAAAGCTTAAAAATATTCCCTAATACTTTTTAGTTTCTACTATTTTCTTTTTTAATAGCTCCACTTAATTACGGATTAAATCATACGGGAAATCGACGAGTAAAATAGGCTCTTAAATTTTAGAACCAATATATTTATGTCACATTTCAAATTGTCATAAAAATTTCCTTAATTAATCACAATTACATGCAAACTACACCATTAATATTTCCGCTACTGTAAAAACTAAAGAAACATTATGTCAAATACACTTTTCCAAATGAAGAAATTACTTTATAATATCCATTTACGCCTCATCAAATTTTTACCCCTAAAACTTAATGAATGGAAAGGAAGTAATTTTTTTCCCCGAAACAGATTATCTTTCACTTTTCATTATATAAAAATGGGATTAGTAGCCAAATTATATCACATCACACGTGAAGGATGAGTATATTGCTTTGCTAACAAGCTCCCTTCAACTTTCCTCATGATTTTCATTATCCTACCAACTACACATCTTGATTGCTAGCTTCAGCTCCCTTCTTCCTCCAGTTTGAGTTTATAATTGCTTTCAATCATTTAATTCATCATCATCATCATCTTGTTTCCTCTCCCTGATTTTTTTCTACAACAGGAACAACAACAAGAACAATAAAAAATGAGAGCCACCCATTTAACCAGCTAGTTAGTTTTTCTTGTAGAGTCAAGCCAAACCAATATTACATACAGATTATCAAAATCAAGTTTATATTACACAAATAATGCATACATCATATCATCTCATTACCAAACACTGTGAAATGCTTAGAGTTCTTGACTGCTGAGTCTTCTGGACTGACTACCTGTTTAGGTACGTAAATAAATATGGGGCTTTAATCTCTCATGTTATTCTTTCTCATGCTCAATCATCTCATCATCATCAGAAAGTGGTCAGCTAGTTATAGTCAGGAGAATGGGATGGTTGCTGATGGGATCAATCTCAAAATACTTATTCCTGTAACAAATACAAAACAATATGAACGTGAGGCAAGAAAGAAACCTACTTGAGGAGCGAGAGTCGAGGTTGCTGTGCTGGAAGCAAACAATCAACAGCCCAGTTCATTGCAGTTTCACTTGGATATACGATGTGATGTAATAAGTATGTAAGGTTGAAGGTAACCAGTCTAAAATCCAGAATCAGAATCTAATAAAACATTCAAAGTTGCAAGAAAACATGATATGATGAGAGAGCAAGCGAGTGAGCAAGAATAGTAATATATAAAACCTAGTTCGAGTTCGTCGAGGTATTTAGCTCATTTTCCATTCCACCCTTAACAAGGCAACAAGCAAGGATGAGAGACAAGTGGGTAGCTTTTTAAGAGAGAGGAGTAAGAAAAAATTGAAGAAAGGCATTATTTTTCTCCTTGTTAGCAACATCACATTTTCTTAATAACTAAAGCTAAGCTACTTATATAATGTGTATCTCAAGTCTTCAAGCTCAGCTCTCAACTGCTCTTAAACCAAACCAAACCACCTTGTTAGTTGTTATACCTTTTTTCTCAGCAGATTACTTTACCTGGGCGAACATACATACATAACAACGTCTTTTCAATGGAATGGAATGGATATAGAAGCAGTCTTAAATTATATTGTAGAAAATATAACCTGTGGCTAGTTGACTGACTGACTAACTACTTCCACTGCATCATATCATCCTCTTTAACTATGTATTTCCCTTATATACAGGAGAGTTTATAAGAGCATATTCATATCCATCTAGAGATATTAGGAAAGTAGTTAAAAAGGATGAATAATAGTAATCATAGCCGAAAATATGTGCCCAGTGGTTTGCTTTAGATATACACACATAATTAGAATTACCTGTTGGTTTACAGAGAGGAAGGAGAGAGAAGGGTAAAAGGTAAGTAAAGGTAAGGTATATTGGCTTGGCTCTCAAAAAAGAAACAAAACCCATGCAATGCCACTGACTCCTCGATTCCATTTGGGATATTCTTAAGAGTTTGAACAAAACTGTCCAGCCAGAAAGAAGGAGTCAACTTAAAGCCGAGTCAAAGTCTGGTCTGGTTGAATGGTGAATTGCGTGTGTGGTTGTGAGTAGGATTTTATTTTGTTACACATTTTGTTCCTAAACACAGCACTTGCTTTAATATCGACGAGAAATGAAGGTATTGATATTTTAACGAGACATGAGGCATGCTGCTGCATGCAACTACAACATGGTTAGAAAAATACATGAACCAATTGCATAGATTTCATGAAAAGATACATAATATATCAAGGGTTAAATGGTCTCCCCAAATGACTGATCCTCATCGTCTCGCCTCCTATTCCACATGCAATGCACAACGCACAACACAACATACCTGGTTTGGTTTCGTAGTAAAAACCTTTACAAGCTGCTAATATAAAATACATACAATAAATATAGGTATAGAAAAGTGAAAGAATGGAGGAGAGAAACGTCATAGTCATGATCATGAGGAGCTCGCACATCGCACAGAGCTCACATCCATCTATCTATCTAACAACATCACACATTATTCACAACAACACTCTTCTTTTTCAAACCTGAAGAGAAAAACTGGAACTGGAGCTTTGAGCTGCTCGTTAATACACACATGAATATGAATACTTGCTTGTTACTATTACATAAACACATTGATCCAGAGCTGCAGTTTAGTTGCAACCAAAACCAAACCGGAATCTCGTTTGCTCCATCTCCTCCTCATCATGATCATGATGATGATGATGATGATCATAGTTATGATCTGTTGAGCTGAAAAACGAGGAATGGGAAAGGAGCAGGAGCTACAACATATAATCTACTAGCATGTGTGCCTGGTTAAAGGAATATATTATTACTGATCTGGTCTGATATGATGTACGTACGTATGTGCTCATGTAAAGAAAGGAGAGAGAAGGTTGCTTGCTGGTTGCATTTATGTATGTATGTATGTATGTATGTATAGTACCTACGCATAATATCCATCTGGTTAACACAAACTATGTACATGAAAGTTTTGATGGTTGTCTTGTTAGTAGTAGTAGTTGGCGATGTTGATGATGTTGATGAAATGAAGTGAAGTACAATTGTGAGTCTCAGAAGGGTTGTTGAGTTTAGTCTGCTTCTGGCATTTGTAGTGAGTGCACACACATCGATATATAGCGTGTGGATTGGATATTGGATTGTGGATGAAAGTACACAGCTCTTGTGTGTACCTTCTCTTGTGTGAACGTTCAAGTTTAAGGTATCTTTTCCGTGATATTATATTTTTCAAGAGTGAAGTAAGTGCATACATTGCACTGCACATGAATAAATTTTCAGCCAAACGACCGGCCACATATTTTGGTTTCATTGGAAAACTCTTGAGACTGCACGAGAGTGGAGTTGAGTTGAGTGAAGGTTAAAAGTGAGTAAAAAAATATTTTGTGGGCCTTGCTAAGTACAGGCGAGGGGACTAAAAGTGAAAAAAAATGTCTGGTGTTTTTTAACTCCAAGCTGCGAGGGATCATTGCGTTTTAACTGGAATCAGAGATCGGAATATTATTGCCAGATGAAGTATAAAATAAAAAATATGTGGATTGGCGTTGGACCCAACTGATTTTCAACCGTATCGAAGCTAATGCAATGTAATACAAGAAAAGAAACGGATGCAGAATTTAAGTACAACAAATTATTTATATTGGCCATTGACTGCCATAAAGAACGGTCATAAAACGGAGGACCTTGACGTTGGATTGCAATGAAATATATATGAAATGGAATGAAAACCCTCTTGTGTTTATAGCACCTGACCGTATTTCGATTTATATGGTTTCATAGAAAGCGTTTTAAAGGAAGGGTCCGTTGGAATGGATTTGTAAAAGGTGATAACTTTTACACAACTTCAACTCACTTGGAAATTTTAGGCTTGTGCAACATGGGAGGAAGATCAGGAGCAGAAAATGGATGAATGTTGATGCTGAGTCGAGTGTGTTGTGATTTTATTTCATCATAAAAAAGTGAATTTGTTTTGGTCTGAGTCTGATATGACACATCTACTCCACACGTGACATGACGTGAGTGATTTGCCGTGATCGGTAAATTTATTTGGAGTCAAAAGAAGAGTGTCAACCACCGTGTATGTTTCACTTCACAAAAAGCATGAAGTGGTGAGAGTGAAAATAAAATGAGCTGAGCGAGCTGAATGTTCATCCTGATAATTTGTAAAGGGAAAGGGTGTTCAAAAGAGCGGAAACAATGAGGACCTTGTTATCGCGTGATCTGCTCTTGGCCCTGCTGATAATCGCAGGTGTCTTGGTCAGCTCAACTCTTTCTACGCCGGAACGTGATCGTGGAAGATCGTTGGATGTTGACGATCACTTTCATCATCTGCATGATGATCTCATGGGAATAGATTCGGATCATCATGTGCCACAACATCAAGTTTGTGAGCCTATTAAAATCGGTAAGAAAAGAACAAGACTGACTGAGCAATAACCTCTCTCTCTTTAATAGTTTCCCTTTCCTCAACCATTTATAAAATAATCACCACCACACCACCACATTTCATTCATATATTTAAAACCTAATCGTTCATAACCTTGTTCATAAAGATTAGCAAATTTTAATTCACTTAACTTACGAACTTACCCTTTGTTGTTCTTGTTACACAACATTTATTCTGTTTCTAACTTCCGGTTTTTGTGTGTGGGAAAAAGTTCAGAGGCCTAAAACTAAACTGTACATGTGTAAAGAAATGAGATTATGAAATATGTATAATATTCAAGACCAGTAGCTCTAGAGACTTTAGTGCATTCACACTAAAAATCATTTTTTTTCTCCTGATTAATGGATTTCAACAAAAAGACACATGCAGAAAAGAGATAAGAGCGTTGAGATTTTACAGAGTTTTGATTCTCAGGGTTTTTTTTCTCGCTCGCGGATATCGGAACGGCGTTATACCAAAGCACAGAAGACATCACCATATCATATCATGAACATTAGTTAGGAAATGTCTTGAGGCTTCAAGTTGGCGTGGATGGCATTCGAGTGTATTTTTCTCCGTCAAAAATAGATTCACTAATGTAGTGATGACGAAAGAATTATTGGATGCCTTTGCGTAGTAGATTTGGACGACTATATATTTATTTATTGGTAACCTTTCAAATGGAAAACTTTGTCTATATCATCGAAAAAAGTTAATACGAAACGTTCTATTCTCGAAGAACGAAGACGAAAAAGAAGCTTCATTTCATCTCTCTGACATGGTGAAGAAGATTTGCTTCATTTACAAATTCCCTTTGCTCTTTACCGCTCCATTCCATCCGGTTGGGTATATATCATCATATATATCATCATGATCAAAATGTTCCTATGCGTTCTTTATAGAAAATGTTTGTAATTGACTTAATATTCCTGGATCCGGAATGGTAAAGTCAACTTCCAAAAAAGTTTTTCTGGTTTTGGTGCCTACAAATAGATCCCAGTGAACTATGTCACTGCGTAGAAGCAATCGTTTCGAAAATTTGAAAATTTCGAAAATTTGGCAAAATTTGTGTTGAAATGGAATGATTCAGGGAAAACACTCCTGTGAAGCCACATTTTGGTCAATTTACATGAATTTTTTTCTAAACGATAGTAAATTGGTTTACGCAGGTAGGTTTTTCTGCGATTGTCATTTGAAGTAACCGTTTTTGCTCCAGAAATTTTCAAACTTTTAATTTCAAATTATTTTATATTTCTGTCAACAAAATCCTGATTTTCTTATCAAATTCAAAATCTACGTCGTAAAACGCATCTGAATGTTTTTTTTAAAATTGCAATTTAGTGTATTTTGATTGTTTAAAGACGAATTTAAAATTTTCTCCCAGCCTCTATTAATTAATTTTTACATTTTACTCTTGTTTGGCATCACATTCATCCAACTTTTACCAAATTCATGGGTTTTTTAAAGCATTTTGTGTGAGCTTGTTGCCTGTATGGGTAAAATGTAAAAATTAATTAATTGAGGCTGGGAGAAAATTTTAAATTCGTCTTTAAACAATCAAAATACACTAAATTGCAATTTTAAAAAAAACATTCAGATGCGTTTTACGACGTAGATTTTGAATTTGATAAGAAAATCAGGATTTTGTTGACAGAAATATAAAATAATTTGAAATTAAAAGTTTGAAAATTTCTGGAGCAAAAACGGTTACTTCAAATGACAATCGCAGAAAAACCTACCTGCGTAAACCAATTTACTATCGTTTAGAAAAAAATTCATGTAAATTGACCAAAATGTGGCTTCACAGGAGTGTTTTCCCTGAATCATTCCATTTCAACACAAATTTTGCCAAATTTTCGAAATTTTCAAATTTTCGAAACGATTGCTTCTACGCAGTGACATAGTTCACTGGGATCTATTTGTAGGCACCAAAACCAGAAAAACTTTTTTGGAAGTTGACTTTACCATTCCGGATCCAGGAATATTAAGTCAATTCTAAGTTTGAAGTTGCTGATTTGTTTTTGGGTAAAATACAATAAAATCAAAAATCCTTTGCTGCTGCTGCTGATTTTTCAAGAATATACTCCTGCTGCTGCCATTCACATCATTTGTGTTGTGGTGTGGTGTTCATTTCATTGTTAAATGATGATCAAAAGGAGAAGATTTCATTTGATGTGCCGAAAAAAATTGTGAGAGATGAGGGAAAACAATGCGATTATATTAGCTATCTTGTTTTTGCTTAACTTCAACGCTTCTCTTTACTTTAACCAAACCACACCACACAAGAAAGATATATTCATAGAATAATCGTGTAGTAGTGTATCAAAAGATGCTATTGTTTCCCATCATCGGCGTGATGTACATGTGATGTGTGATGATACGATGATGAGCCTTCTTTAGCGAAATTGCGGTTTTCTCATTAGGAGTTGCCGAAAAGGCCGTCACTTATTTGTTCTGTAACGAAACGAATAAGCCCCTGTGATCAAATGCTCGTCCTCCAAATCAAGCAGACTTTTGCAATTCTAACTCTTCACTCCTGCATGCTATTTGTGCAATAAACCGGTCACATGTGCATTTTCATCATGTGGAACACGATTGACTTGACGATGGAACAAAGTATCATTTTCTAATTTTCTTATATTTCCCAATTCCTTGAAAACTGACTCATCCATATTGCCAGCCAATCCAGTCATCAACCAATCTGCCATCATTTTATCCTGGGTTAATTTTGATACAAGAAACCTTTCCTAATTAACTAACTGTAGACTTTACTGCCAGAAGGTTGCAGTCGTCACCGAGAACTTTACTTGAGTGTGTGGAAATTGGCACGAGTTTAACCAGTTGATTTTGATGTTGTTGATGATGAAAATATATAAAAAAAAACTTTGGTTTTAAATGAATTCAGCAACTTCAAAAGGCAAAGAAACTAATATGAAGTTCAGTCAACCCTATTTTGTCCATTTTCCATCAGAACAGACAGCGGGGTATCAAAAAAAGCTTTTTATTTGACATAAACATGAAACATATGTGTATGTTTCTGGAAAAAATGTTATTTTCTCAACCCGGCATTTAGCAATAATGTAATGTAATGTATGTAGTTTACTTTACAAAGTTGCAGACATGCTCCTCATAATTTTCACAATATCAAAGCCATTTGCTTTTTTATAATTTCAACATCGCATCGCTTTCGCTTCTTTATTCTTGCAGAAGTTTGAAGTTTAAAAAATATATGGATCCTTTTATCTTCGTAACAGTTGTATTGATATTGATCCTCGTCTTCTTATTGTACTCGGCGTATAAATATGGCACAGCTTTAAAATTGCCAAAGTTGAAGTTGAAGTAGTAGTGTTCAAAAATATGTTATTGTAACTGACAATCTCAAAGGAGGGACGCCGTCTTGAGTCTTCTTGAGCTGTCACATCTTTTCCTTATATTTCTTTTGATGTTTTGAGACATCATCACACTTAAATTTGTGACTGCATCCAATCCACATGGGATAAATATAATGGTTGACTTGACTTTTGCAAACTTTATTCTTCTTATCATTCAAACGTCAAACCAAAAGAATTTTTTTTCTTCTGTACAACTAAAACTCCGTCCGACACAACTTCCATTTTTGGCCACGTCAATTAGGCCCCTCATTTAGTTTCTAGTATCCATCGTCGGCCAACTCTTTGAATCTACTATTTGAGAATTGCACCTCGCTGAGAATTTATTTATCGTTGTAGATTCCTATCGCCAAATAAAGTAGGATCGTAAGAATGTTTCTCTTTCCTCAATTGTGATTATGATTACAACACAAAACACAACACAACCATCGGCTTTGGCTTGGCTTTCTTCGACGTCGTCTTCTCGTTTGGTTATGGTCGTTCTTGTTACTTGTAAAATATGAGTGTTTGCATAATTTCATAACTCTCCTCAACTTTTCCCCTGTGAGAGTTGAAAGTCGTCAGAGTTTTGACAAGTTGAATGAAAGGATGGGGTAAATTATGAATTGCTCCAGATAAAAACTAGTTGTTCCTTATGGAGTGAAGAACATAACTTATTAATGTGAGGATTTATCTTGTACAAGATCCATTTATCTTGCACACTATGTTTCTGTTGGCAAAAATGATGATTCTACATGGGAAACATAGTGGAACAACGTAACACTGCTACCTGAAGAAATTCTTTTGGCTTTAAGCCTCTCAGTTTCAGGATTTCCTTTTTGGCAAGCTCTCTCATCATCATGAGCATGATAAATACAGTGGGCGAACAAGAGGATTACGTCAGTGTAAATCATCTTGTAAAATATTTTGTCAAGCCAGTTGAACATTGAACACAGCTAGTAAATGTAAGTGGTAGTTTTCCTAGGATTATTAACTAGTTAGCGAGTATTTACAAGATGTGTTTAACAAGCAAAAGCCAAAAATGATGATGATGATGATGATGATAATATGATAATATATCGCATCGTGGCATCATGGCAAATAAAATGAGCTGTAGGGAAATTATAGTTATTATTTTATTTTAGCATCTACAAACAAGTTAAGGATGATGAAGTTAAGCAACTTTTTTCATCGTTCCTTACTTCTTCATTCTTCCAGCTTTTTATATTTTATATGCAAAAAAATTACACAATGTCCACCACTCCACGCACACCACCATACCACCGGCTAATAACCAAACCGGTGACGAAAATGAATGGGTATGTGCACGAGCCGTGAAATATATTATGAAGGAACACACGGGGATATTGCTTGCTCGCTCGTTGTGTTCATTTTTCAACTCAAACGCTTGCCTTTGGCTTGGTTTGGCTTTGGCTTATCATATCGTTGACTACTTGATATATTGAGCGAGGGAACAAGACAGGATTCATGTTTACATACGTTCCTTCTTGTGTGAATGATGATGACGGAAAAAGAAAATATATGGAAATGCTAATTCAACTTAATGTTGTGCATGTGTCCTGGCCTGGTCTGGTCCTGTGTTCTATCTCCACTCCGTCTACTAGAATTCTCCCCTGTCTCCTCTGTAAAAACAGGCTTGATGATAGATCAGCATGCAAATTGCAATAATAATAGGTACGACAACTAATGCCATGATGCCAGAGCCAGGCTAGACAAACAGGAAGGTAAACGTAAACCCAAGGGAAAATGCTAATATATGATCCTACAAAATATACTGCCAGCTGTCTAAATGTTAGCAAACAATCACCCTTCTTCCCAACCCATGTCCGCTAACCAAAACCGAGGAAGAATGATGATAATGGTGATTTTCCGGGCTTGCCGGTTTCTATCAATCTATCAGTTCAGTCCAATTTCTCCTATCAAAGGTGGCCATTAGAAGATAATGTCATACTATAAAATACAGGAGAACATTTTTTGATAAAACAGGAAAAACTAATCGGCGTCTGCGTCTGTCATTGTCATGATTGGTAGTGCCAGCAGGCATCTTATCATCACCATATCCAACATTCAACATTTCATGAAAAATGAATCTTGAGTTTGGGTTTTTTCTCGATGATATGATGAGTTGAGGTGAAATAATAAACGATTCCATAGAATTGGATATTTTTGTAAGAGATTTTGAGGAAGCTGTTAAAACAAGAGGAAAAAGAGTGGAGTGACGAATGAAGAGATTACACTGAATAAATTGGCTTACTGAAAACGGACTCCATCCTCACTCGTTCGCTCACATCACATTTTACTTTCCTTTCTTCTCTGGGTTTTGTGTACACAGTGGATTGGATTGGATTTGTACTCACGCACTTTGTGTAACGTTTCCCAAAATATCAATCATTATGTAAATATTATTTCTTTTCCGCGTATCTCCCTCTACCCTTCCTTCTGTCCTGGTCTTGGTCCTGTGATTTGTTTAATTTTCTATATCCTATTTTGTGTCTGTTAAACGTGAGTGGAGTGGGTAAAACTGCCTAACTGCACATCTGTCTTCGTCAATGTGTTTCATCAACGAACAAACTTGTGTACCTAATGCTAAGCATATTGCTTAAAATGGGATTTCCTACAAATCTCGCTCCATTCACGACTCACGTCAAGGTAAATATTGGATTTGGAGTTGGGAACCAGAAACCAAACCAGATTAAATATAAATATCAAAACGGGAAGTGACAATAACTTTGGTTATAGCTGCTTCTGCTGCTGATGCTGTGCTTGCTCTGCTTAAATATGACAGTTGTGACTACTGATTTTAACAAATCAATATCAATACATTTATTTGTCCAAAGGAAAATGCTATTTTAAGAGAATCATCCATCTTTTTAGGTACACGCGTGTGTGGGTATTTCTATTGGAGAACATTTTTCCAAGAACAGATACATTTGTACATTTGACAGATGGTCTTTTCTAGCATTCTTGATTCTAGCAAAAACTCTTCCTTTAGGACACTTGCGTAATGATTTGCCATTGTCTCAAATTTTGTGTCACAATAACGCCATTCAGCTTCTATTGCTTCATACAACATTTCATTGCTTCATTTTCTACGCAGTATTTTCTCCTTGAGAAAATCAAAACGTATAGAATATATTGGAATAAGACGGAGTAGCGGTTGTGCTATACCGAAACAGTTTGAGTCAGGGGGAAACCATCTTATGTATGACTTCACTTCTTCTTGAGCAAGTGAACCGTTTCAAAAATACATTTTTACTGAAGTTGATCCCAACTAACTTCAAGGCTTCAAGGTTTAGCAAGCACAAGGTATAGAAGTAATAAGTGTCAAAAGAAAATTCCATACACTTTGTTGGTGACTCATATTTTGCATTGAAAATGAGACTAGGATTATTGAAAATTGTCAAGTAATATTCTATAATAAGATACTTAATCATCAAGAAGTCCATTCATTTTATGCATGAATACATATATACATGCATTCCATTCAAACTTTCAAGCCCATCATAATATTCATGATCAGGTTGAAAGAGTTATGCAAGACAGTTGGACTACTGCTGCGTGTGCTTCTTGCCAGCAAAATAGTACTAAATGAAATTTTGAATGGTAGGATGGATAATATTGACATTGACGTGAATGAACTAACCCTCCCAGATTTTGAGTCAAGGAATGAGAATGAGGATGGGTTTGTAAAAAAAATTCTTGCTAAAATTTTTGAATGAGACACAACAACGCTGCAGCTACGCTTCGAATAACACGAGACGATGCGATCTTGGATGTCATTCACAACTCAGATACAACATGTCTTGTCGTTTTACCATTTATTATAGGAGAATGAAAATGAAATGAAACAAGAATATTATATTATGGTTGGTTGGTGTTGGTGTTGGTATATGTTTGTAACTTCAACTTCAGAGGAAATCTCTGTCAATTTCTTTTGTAAGCTCATAAAATAAAAATATGTAGATTGTAGATGATGTTGTATAACATATAAGAAGCAGTAATATAACTACACTACGTGTGTTCTGGATGGAGCCATGTTGTTACCGCTTCGGCGGAGCAGATGAGCCTGAAGTTTTAAGAACGACAAGTGAAGAAGAAGATGGCTAGAGACACACCCTTTCTTTGAAAGGAGATTGACTGGATGGTTGTCTTGTGTTGTAATGTTGTAATGTATGCATCTGGGCTTGTAGAGAGAATTGAATGAATGGTTTTAGGAATTTCCAATTTTTTGGGCGATGTAACTTTTTCGAAATTTATCTGGAAGGGAACTATCCGGACGAACTGATGATGAGTATTTTCTACGCGTTGAGTCACATTCAGCAACTAGAGGACACTGTATCTACAAATAACCGCAGTTATTAAAACTATTACATAAATACATAGCGGCGTAAAGCGCAACCAACTGCATCTGCCAAAACACAAACTTTTCACAAATGTTCAATTGTTAAGTTGTTTTCTCTAGTTTTTTATTGTGTTTTCGAAAGAATTCAATTTTTTAAAAAGAAAACATTAAAAGGGCCGACACAACGGTTATGATCGCATGACACAAACAACCCCGAATAATATGCCAGGACAAATTTTTGTTGAGGTGATGTGATCAAAGAATTGTATGAGCATACATTCATTCATTTTCATCTCTTTCCTTCATTTCATTGTTTCCATTCATCATCATCCATGTTTCAATAGGTCGAAGGCCTTACTAATGACGAATTGTAAAGGAAGCGGAAAAATAAAATGATCTTGAAGAATGAAGAACGAAAACCAAAACCAGCTGAAACTTTTGGCCAGGTCAAATCATAAGTGTGCACAAAAGGAAAAAGTTTGTAAGAAGCCGATGCCGATGCCAAACTGCCGACTAAAGACTTATTTTTTTGTACTATCAACTATTGTGAATTTTTTTTTCAAAGAAAGAGGTTAAGCCGGGTTAAAGCTAAATGGTTCCTAGCTCAAGCTGAGCACTACTCACAACTCAGCTCTATTTACAACCATTTTATTTTGATTGGGGTTGGCTGCACAAATTTCAAAGAATAATAATAATTCAAATAAAATTACCAACATTACCTTTTGTAGCATGGCTTGGCTTGTGCTGAATACATTCCACTATTTTTACAATAACTTAAAAAAGAGCTCCATGATGTTGTAGTTGTATAGAATCTCCGTCGCACATGACAGACGTCATCCTCATCCCATTAATCCAAAATGTGTGAAGTAATATATCCTGCCTTGCTTGTCAGTTATGCTAAGAGTGAACCAAGCTTTAACTTCTATGCTGTTACCTATTCACCTATCCAAGCCATAAGCATAACCACATTCATTCAATTTGTTGATAAGCTCCCGCACAAAGAAGATAAGATTTTTACACTTGACTTGGCTGAGGTCGCAACATCATCATCATCATCAGCAAAGATAAACAAAATATAGCACTAGCAGCATCGTTACGTTACATATAACAGCATCGTTTTCATTTGTAACGTATTTACGTATAGATAGTGTTATCAAATCATCAAAATCAATCATTAACATTTAAACATATTAAATTTAAAATCAGCCATGTCAACATCAGCATCATCAGCACCAAAACCAATGAAAATCGTACAGTAGCACCACTTATTTTGTAAAGATGAGTTAATGCTGATGTTTTAGTTTAAACTTTAAAGCCTTTTGACTTTCATCTCTCCCCCTGCTGTCATTCATTCCATTCCACATTTACTGTATTTATGTTATCTTAATCAGTCCTGTAAATAAGTATCATATATTATTTTGTTTGCAAAATGGACAACATCAAAATTCACCAGAATCAGAATCAGTCAGATTGAGATACGCCTTCTCTTCCCCGTTTAGTTTATTCAGTAGGAGGAAATTTTGACAAATTAATCAACATGGCAAATACATAAATACTTATATTATATCCAATATTTCTTCTACCCACACAAGTTTCCAATTGGATGCTTCTAGTTTATTAGCATAAAAATATCATAATAGTTATGTTATTCTATGTAAGTACCATACCAGTACCTCAAATATTCATTATAATATCTTATATTATTATTATTCTATTCAAAACATCGCATCGACATTCATCATATTTCCATCCACCTACGCACATTTAAGAATTGCTGCTGCGGGGCAAAATCCAACTCTTCTTGTAAAATTAAATGGAATTTCATATAAGGAACTGCTGCTTATTCACCACGCCACACAACTTTATCTTCTCTTTCTCTTCAACAGCAGTTTTGTTTTGTTAGTTGTTTTTGCTACTGAACTTTTTTTGCATGACGAAAAGAAAGATGATGGTTTGCCGATTAAGCACTTTAGCATTGAGCCTTGACGAACTGTACTCTTGAATTTGTAAAGGAATCACTCAACCTCCCAAACTTGCAACTTGCCATGTGAAAGACGTTCGTAGATTAATCAAAGAGTCTTTTTTTTTTTATTTTACGTTACAAATACAAATTAAAAGCTGTAATGTAAAAATATGTAATGGAGTAATGGCTCCTCATTTATTATAGACGAATCACACTTACTTCTCGCGCATCCTGTGACAAGTTTGACATGAAAAAAAACACGGTGTTTTATCAGTTTCCCCTATCGCTTTTCTCTTATGAAAAGTTTGCTCAGTGGCGTGAGTGAGTGTTTTCTTTATATAAATTCATAAGAGATATAATTTGTGCGACGTGAAGGATGAACATAATTTGTTATATTGCTGCAGCTGATGTTGAGCTGAGCTGAGCTAAGAACAAGAAGGTATCTTCTTCTTTGCAAAACCTGTTGAACCACTAATCGTCCTTTAAGACACGCATAAGTATTATCATATCATGGTAGCATCATCAGCATCAGGAGCAGTCGTATTCGTATTGTAGATTGTTGATAATCATGCAAAGTTCCAGTCCCGAAGAATGAAATTTCTTTTTTTCCACAAGGCTGCATTTGCTTGTGGCTTAGAAAATTTACCTGTTGCATTTCCATTCCGCATTAAACATTCATCAACAATTTTTTTCCAAATGCTTACTAGCTTCTTCCGCTGTTTCCATCATATAAACATGATTTACATGGGATCCGGAGCATTCATCAATGTAAAATGTGTTTTCTTCACTATACTTTAATACCCAATTAGAAAAGTAATGGGAGAGAGAAGGAGCATCGAGCAAGATAAACACCAGTGTTTTCACATTAGTGGCAACTGGACGTCATGCTGGTTTTACGGGCTTCAAATCGTGTGTTGATGTATCATAAATGTGTGTTCAAATCTAAATATAAAAATGGAAATGGAAGGGAATTTTAGATGGAAGATCAGATGGAATGTCATTTTCTCTATTGCTGAGCTGATGATAGAGAAATGGACAGCTCATTTTCATGTGGTTTGGTTGTTAGCCTTCAATTTCACGGAAAATTTGATTTGACTTCTGGAGAGATTCATTAAGGAAAACAAAGTGGATGATAGGGAATTTCCCTGAAAAAGTCCAAAGGCGATGTGAAATCATGAAATCAAGAGAGCCCTTCATCTTCATCATCATCATCATCAGAAACCGAAACCACAATCTAAATTAAGCGATTTTTCTCCAGGGAACCAAACCACTTGAGCATGAGCTAAAGGCCTAATCAAAAAGTGAGTGGAAGTGAAGGAACAATTTTTATGTTGTACATAAAAAGTACTCCTGCCCAACAGTTACTGTTTGGGCATGAGATTACCCGAGGAAAAATAGTATATATTTTATCCAAATTGCTTCTTAAATTTGTCCAAACAAAAGTCTACTGATTTGAATGAGGTCATCAAATAAAGTGGAACGAATTCAAGATACAGAGAGCTCAATCGTCACTCAATCAAAATCCAAACCAAACCACTAAGGAAGGCCTTCTGCTTAAATTTGAAATACAAATCGATTTGTGCTCAATTTTTGAGCTACGTTTCAAGGACTAAAACTGACTGAGGTCAGATGGGACTTAAACACCACATCAAATCGCATCATCACTCTCTCAAAAGCTCCAGTTCCACTTGACTTGTGAGAAATGCACTTTGCTAATGAAAACATTTTGATTTCAATCACCACTCCATAAAATTTGGTGAGGAGATCCATCCAGTAAAATGATGATGGGAACAAAGATTGATTGAAGGCCAATTTTCAAATGCGCAAGGGAGATGATTATATTGTTTGATTTTGACTGATTCTGCTTCTGAACACAACTGTTTTGTTTTCCTTGGCACATCTGTGCATTCTCTGTTTTTCAATTCCATTAACTCCACACGTTATTAGTCTTTCAATAGAAAGAAAGAAAAATCAGTCTTATATAGTTTTGATTTTTTCAAACAGAATGAATATTTTCCATAAAAATCTCCCTAGTTGATGCATTCGTACGCCGCAAAACTTCGGAATAATGGAGGAGCTCATTATATTGTTGTTTGTACAACTCTATTTAGTACGCAACTCTGAAAAAATGTGTATGAATGCTTTCAGCTTTGCACCAAAACCATCAAATTTAATTTGACTTTTCCTGTGGTGCATTTGCATTCCGAATGAAGAGTAAAATAAAACTAGAACAATAATACAAATACATACGCAACATGAATGGAAGTGAAAAGAAATAAAAGCATCTACGTAGCCCTACGTGAACATTTTACTTGAAAGATCTGTATCAACATCAACTCAATAATGTATTAAGCAACTATGTTAAAGGTTTTTTAAAATGGATTTGAAACAATTCACAGAAGAAAAAAACATTGCTGCTTGTTTGCGGCATGATTTTATTTGACTTGTGATTTTAAACTGAAGCCAAGCTGCTCTATATCTTCTATATCTATGAATGATCCTAATATAATGCTCATGTTTGCCTTGGCTTTGGCTGGCTGATAATAAACATTCCTCTGCTTTATGCGGGCGTTTCGTGGCTGGCTGACTTGTCTTAACATTCAAATCCAACATCTTTTTCTGTTATATAAAAAAAGTTAACGATCTGAGAACTGCCGGAACACATTTAGTTTGAAAATTTGAAATGCTTGTGTCTGCCGAAAATCTGGAGATTATACTGGTTTTTTGCTGATTTTTGTATTCTAATGGTTTTTGACATGACATGCAATGCATGCATGCATCCTGATGGCTGATGGCATTGCATTGCATTAATAAAAGTTGGCAAGATGTAAAATGTAGAAGAAACCCTCTCCTGATCATCTGTCCCTTCTTGTTCTTGTTCAATTGAAGGGCTTTTTTCTACAGGAAAGCAACATAACAGAACAGATGCACAAAATATAAAAAAATATAATAAAAACGCCTGGTTTCTGCGTAAGCAATGCAAGCGTGCGTGTAGGAAAGATGTATGGCAGTGAAATGAAATGCAATGTAGAATGTAGAGTGGTTGTTTTTGTTTTGTTGTGATAATTTTTATGAGGGCTCGGTTTCTGTTTCTGTTTTGACTTTTAAATGGAGTGCCATAATATTTTGAATTGAGCTAGAAAGCTATGTATATAACACACACGTGTAATAAAATAAAAAGTATAATATAATAGATGTTGATGCTATGTTGAAATAAGATACAATGAATAATAATTTTTTGGTGAGCGAGTGTGTGAGGTGAGTCTCATAATTAATTGGGCTGCACGAGGCAGGTGTCATTAAAGGTTTCGGTCTCTTTAAAAGAAAGAAAGTGGAGTGGTGTCAGCCGTGTCATTTTTTAGAGTACTTAAAATTTTAAATGTTTTGAAATGTTTGCTATCTGACAAAAAGTGAAGTCAATTATGATGTTAACGCCGTTAGGACATTTTCTAAGCACAGTTCAAATTATTCATAAAATTTAATGTTGTACATAATCTACGCAATCACTTAATTTTATAGATTATTTTATCTACTGGTATTGGCATTGAAGTCATCCAACCTACTAGAAACTCCTTTAAAATTCGTTTTTCATTTTTCTAAAATCTCAGTAACGAATGAAAATTGTTTAAACCTTCCGAGAATCTCGTTTTTCAAAAAAAAAAATCTATGAAATACCTCAAACTGTCAACCAAACTCCCAAATAATGTCGGGGTTGGCAATGATTAGTAAGCAAACATCAACATCGTCAAACCAAACCACACGTGTAACAAAAGAAAAAAACGATAAAATGAGTAGCGGCATGATTTATACACACATACCTTTCATATTAGCAGCATTATTCGTCAAGTTATGTAATCAAATAAAAGAAAAATGCCAAGCGTACCTTACATTACATTACAATGTGGTTAACAATACAATGCTTTTTATAGCACATGCTATATACCATCGACAATCATAACCAAAGGCAAAAAATAGAAAATAGCCAACCATTTTTATTTTCTCTACTTTCATACAAACTATACAACTTCCAACTACACAAACAAGCATTTCTTTCATTTTAAAATCGTTTCTTTGAATTCACCTTTTTTTCTCCTTCATCTTGCTCGTGACAATTCTACTCAATTGTATGAAATAGAAAAAAAATACTACTAAAGCTACCGACAATAACGACAACCGACCAACAATTTACTGTCTGAGCAAACAAAAAATAAGTTACATCCGCCGCATGCACGAGTGGTTTGGTTTGGTTTGGTTATATCACTTTTTCTTTTGGAAAATCATAAAAAATAGTTATTCCGCTTTATGTCCAAGCTTCAAGCCAACCCAACAGCCAAACCAATTCACAAAAAAAATAAAATCCGGCTTTGCTTTCATACAAACATATTATTTTCCTAGAAATACTGAAATACGGATAGAACGTCATGTCATCAATAAAAGAAAAACATTGTTTTTCTTGGCTCTACCGTACCCCCAGGAATGGCCATGAAACAATCATTATGAAAGCCAAATTAGCTTATTTTTTATCATTTTATGTGCAATTGCCATGTTCTAAAATAATTTTATGGGGCATTGTCTGATTATTATTAGTTTATTAGTAAAAACTTTCCTTCTTTTGGTAAACCTTTTGCTTCCGAAAGGATCCGGAAGAGCATGAAAAATTATGTGAACAATAATTGGTGAGTGATTCATGAGCGACATTTGTTTAAAAAGAATTGTTAATTCCATTAACGAGAAAAGTTAAATCCATTATAGCTTTCGCCGCTCTGTCATTACGCCCTAAAACCAGCGTCCATAATTTTCATGTCCTCCTCTTGTTGTCCTCTGTAATACTCTTGTCACTTATCAATTTGCACAAAAGACCAAAAACTAACAAAACTTCATCCGAACCGTAAAAGTAAATTACAAAGAAAAACCAACAAACTTCCAAGTCGTGCATGAATTTGCTTTGTATTTTATAACGAATTTGAGTTTGATTACATCGTTAACTTCCACAGCACCGCACCTTCCCCTTTTGGGCAAAGAATATTATTCTTTAGTGCAATAAAAAAGGGTTTGTGAAATTCCCTCGAATTCAAAATTGCTCTGTCTTTTAGTCTTTTCTCTGTCGCTCCGTCCAAAAAGGATTTGGATGGAGGAAATTGCATGAAACCTAAAGGAAACTGATGAACGAGGAGATTAGCTCACTTTTTATTCTTTTACTCTTTTACGATATCCTTCCTCCGCTTCAAAATTTCAAATAAATTGAAGGAACCACCACGATGATGCTCATCGCTTGTTAAGGAATCACGCACTATGATTTTCCTCAGAGATAACTAATAATTGTGATGATGATGATTGGGATGATTATCATTTGAGTAATCATGAGCAGTTTTCCCCATTTCTCCGAAGAAAATAAAAAAAAACCTTAAAAACTAGAAGCTTCTGCAAATTTGGTTAACTCATCCAAATATTCTAATCTAATCTTTGATTAAGAATTACACCTGAAAAGATGAATGAGAATGATAGCAGACTTGATCATCTTGGTTATTAGCTTAAAACCATTTTATATAACTTTATATAAAAATACTTCAAGTAGAACTACATATCTCATTAAAAATAACAAGATATTCCAAATTTAGTAGTTGAGTATGAATATTTTCCTTTTAGTTAGGATTTAGTATTGGATTGGTATTGACATAAATGGTCATAATGACTTTTCCCCTTAGATAACAAACTTCTTTTTTCTTTCTTCATAAAAAATCATCCCAACTTAAATAAATTTTTAATAAATTTTTTTCTCTTGGTTTTTCAGCAATGTGCATGGGGATTGGATACAACCAAACCAAAATGCCAAATCTAGTCGGTCATGAAACCCAAACTGATGCGGATGCTCTGCTCCAAACATTTTCACCATTGATCCAGTAAGTATAACAAGCGTAAATACAACACCAATGAACTACCTAAGTAGCAAAAGCCATATTACCGAAATAAATAGAAAATGTAAACGGCATTGAACAAGTACAAAAAAAATTAAATTTGCATTGGACTCATAACATCCATCTCCTTCGCTCAGAAATAATCACATCACAAACATAAGTAGCAAGAGCAAATAAGGTTGTTCTCAAAAAAATTGTGAATTGCTGTTTAAGATTCAAACTGTGAGAAGAACGTACGTAATAAAGCAGCTCGTTAATATTTATGAAGTAGTACATAGAAGGTAGGAAGCTCCCAACAACCAATGTGTTTGTTATCATCATCTCTCCTCCTTTAGTACTTACTTACGTACATATATGTAACATAACATGTGTACATGTTGTGAATAATAACTCAGGATGACTTGTGTTTAGTAGTTAAGTTCTTTAGTTTAGCAAACTATTTTTTGTCTCCATTATTTTATTTCTCTTCCAATAGGATAGGATTGCAAACCAAAACCAAACCGATCCTTGTTTTTGAGTATTTTGATTTTTAAATTTTGTTTATAATACCAAATACTTGCTTCGACGTCAACATCACACACACCGTTTTTCACACAAGGAAATTGCATACCTTCTGTGTGTTTAGATAGATATATTTTTCTTTTTAATCATCCTAATCCAATCCTGAAGCAGATGAAACTGAACTAGTTAGTTGGGAAGCAGCCTTCTTAACAAGTAAAGTAGCTCTGCATTCATTATATTGGTAATCGAGTAGTATTTGCTTGTTGACTTTTTTCGACGAGGATGATGATGATCATGAACATGAGAGATGAGAGCTGCTTAGTAGCAAGTAAGTACGGACAAGTTCAACAGCTTTTTTTCTTGCTCATCAATATCATCCCTGCTTGTTCTTTATATATAAGTAAGTATATGTATATACTCATCCTTTTTTTCTGATTTGAACATTTGAAATGAGAAATCACCATCTTAGGACAGAAGAGACATGATGTTAAATCTCAAGTTGGTATTTTGGCAATGCATAGGCATTGGCATTGGCTTTGGGATATCATATCAGTTTCGACTTGATGTCACAAATAAATCTTGTCTTCTTGCATCCTACTGACAATTAAGTTGCTCCAGAAATGCTGACTGCATACACAATTTGAGTTTGAGTTGATCGATCATACGACCAGGGTTTCAAACGAAGAAATACAAGTAGTAACATTTTTCTGGAACAATTATTGGGTAGCCAAAGCTAGAATACGCTGTTTGATCACATTAGGAGATAAGTGATCATCCCATGTAACGTGTGAGGATGGTGACAGGACCACTTTTTATACACTCTTGTTTCCATTTTATTTATGAAGCTGAACCTCGGAGTTGGTTTGGTGATGCGATGGTGTGGTCTCTGGTATTCTCAACAGAGAAAAAAGCTGGGCAATCATTAAACATAAATCGAACTGAAGTGAATATAAAATGGCTATGAATATATTACGCCAGATTATGATCATGATCATCATGAACACAGTGTGACAATTACAATTGTGGCCATTGCCATTTTAAATTTTTAAACTTTTTTAATACTTTTAAACTTTTAAATTTCACATTTTTATAGAGATCCCTGTGGTTGTAGTCAGATAGAAATCAAAATCAAGATCGACGTTCAATTCAATCATTAACATTTTGATTAAGAGGAGAAGAGGAAGAAATTGTATGCTTCGTCGTCGTGCAAAAACGATATATTACCTTACCTTCTTTTTTACTGTGAGCAGCCGCATAAAAACTTATAATATATATATGTTGCTTTATTCATATAATATATTAGCCTACCACACAAGTATCACCACTCATACAAAGTAAGTTAGTTGACCCTACAAAGCCTACAGGTATTTGCTTGTTGTTAGCGCCTCTTTTTATTTATCTTTTGCCGACGACGACGAAAGGCTTTGCTAATCTGTCCATGTGGCTTGACTTTGGCTTGACTTGACTTTCTTCAAGTTTTGAATGTTGAGGCAAGTGAAGCAAAATGGTAATCAAATCAAATCATACTGCAAAATCCTTATCGCATCATCATCCCATGCATCTCCCTTTCGGAAGTTTTTTCTTTGTGCCATGTTATCACAGTGGGCTGCATTTCACACATTCTTTTAAAGATCACCATGTCATACGGCTGCTGATGCGAATGCGAATCGATGTGAAGTTGTGATGAAAGAATGCGTTGGGATATATAGGAAAGGATATAGTTATAGAGCCTCGATCTGCTCCCTCTTGATTTGAGTTTACTCACGTAATTTTTCATGACTATATCATTTAACTGTATTGTCTTGTCTAGCTTGGCTTTGACTTTAGCTCCTCTTCTGAGAAGATCCACTTTTTCTTGACTTGAAAAGGAATGTTTATTGCGTTTGTAACAACAAACGCATAGCAAGATCTCGATCTGCATCTGCATAAGAAAGATGCTTGACGATTTTGTTTTGTTATATTATGTTGGTTCAAGAGCAATATCTTTATAATCAAATAAGATGAGCGTTAAAGTTGCACAGGAAAGAAAATCCAGTTTGTTTTCGAGCAACGCCTTTATTTTCAATTTGATCACACAAAATTGTATCTAGTCTAAAGTGAGCTGCGTGTAGTGCATAACGCTTAAGCATCAAATGAAAATGATGATGATGATGATGATGAGATGGGTGATAAAGTTAAGAAGTAGAAGAGGAGCAAATGATTGTGATTACTTTTCTCGCATACTTGACTCGCTCTTCTTGGTATGTGTGCCATCGCCATCCGAACAATGATGATGATGATGGTGATGTTGATGATGCGCCAAGACAAAGCTAGAGTGACAGAGTTGGTAAAAAAAAACTAGGAAAACACAATGTTTTACTTAAGAAGCCAATTTTTTCCTCAGTGTCGGCGGCTTCTGCCTCTTCATGGCAAAGGAAGTGAGGCGAGACATGACATCAATGATACCAAAGGAAAATTTTAAAATGTCATGTCAGCAAAGGAGCAAATAGCTCGTCAAGGTAAATGGCAGTTAAGAAAAGGAGGGAATAAGGAGTACATGACAGAATGTTGAGGAGAGTAGATGTAGATACAACTTAAGACTCTAGAGCAATAATAATAATTCCCAAATTCCAATCATGTGATGATGATCTTCAAAGTTCAACCTAAAGTTCAGAGCTAATAAAGTCAAAGCCAAAGCCAAGCCAAGACATTTCCAACTTCTGGTAGCAATAATTATAGCTACTCTTTCGTGAGATCATTTACATTTTCCAAAAGGGAAACCAATCCAAAAAGCAAGAGAAGAAATAATTAGTGTTCAGCTCTACTTTTTTTCTGATTCTGGAGTAGAACTCATTCATGATGACATAAACTGTTGACTGCTTAGCTTGAAGATATGGTTAGCAGATATAAATGACATGGATAGTTCAAGGACAAGGAAATTTAAATTTAGTTTGAAACTCAGTTTTAGTTTGGTTGTTACTGTGTCTTTGAAAATTTGAACAGCAACTCTTAGATGTATTGATTGTGAGTTTGGTTTGGTGAGCAATGAAGTGAGGAAAAAAGAACACCAATTCAATCCCTCGGTTCAATGCCTTCTGGAAAGTATTTTAATGAGCCACTTATTGGTACGTGTTACTATGTTAAAAGTAGTTCTTGGTAAGATTTAATGGGGCATTGCTTTCCCTCACATAAAATGAACGGCGTCGATCTGCTTCACATTCGGTTTGAAAGAGTGAGTGATATGCGGTTATGGTGTGGGAAGCTCGACGTCGAGTCAAGGAAATTTTCTTTATTATTTTTATGCATATTATGCATGCAACAAATCTACATAATACAACTCAAAAGATGGGAAAATGTGGACGAGACTTGACTTTATAGTTCTACTTTAGAATGAATGCCCGTTAAAAATGCGTAATATCATCATCATCATCATCATTATCATCCTGTTACAGTATTACGTACATCGCATAAATGAGAAGTTAACGGTTGACTAACGCTCAGCTATTCCATTCTTCTTCTTTTTCCAGGTACGGGTGCTCTCCCCATCTCAAGTTGTTTTTGTGCTCGGCACATGTGCCCATGTGTAGTGACAAGGTTCCTCAACCAATCGGTCCATGTCGCTCACTTTGTGAGTCAGTCAAGTCAAAATGTGAGCCAGTCCTCAAGGAATTTGGTTTCTCATGGCCACCTTCGCTGGAATGTGCGAAATTTCATCCGGAAAATAATCATCAGCATATGTGTAATCCGGGACCTATTGATAATTTATATGGGCATCCCCCTCCACCACTACTTCCTGGTCGGGGTGGATTACCCTTTCAGCCTTATTTTGGCGGTAAGTTTAAAAAAATTATAATCTTTAAAAAAACTTTCCCGTGGTCAGCAATCATTTGAAGAAGGCAATTAACTCAACCACAAACTCATTATGGACATTATTATTAGGTGGAAGCCCATCTGGAGGCGTATCTCCCGCAGATATCCCGGGATTATCATCATCATCATCATCATCATCATCCTCCCAAGCTCATCTCCCATTTGCCCCGCCTCTCTACAAGAATCCAGTGAGCATTTCAGGTGTCATCCCAAACATGCCTCATCAACCCATCCACCCAAACGTCAACAATAATAATAATCCATATCCATATGGAGCTGGAGTTGGAGCTGGAGGAGTCTTGATTCCAGGCGGCTCAAATAATAATGTTGCTCATCCAAACAACAATGAACAAATTGACTATTCAAATTTAAACCATCATGGGGAGATGAACAAATGTAAAGGTTTTCGTAAGATTTGGACTCGAGGCTCGTGTTGGATCAAATGTTCAGCTGGACTCGTAGATGAGTCAGATGCACCCTTAACATCAGTATCATCAGCAGATGGACTTGCATCCCTTTTCCATCCTAGTGAAAAATTGTTTGCGAGGAACTACGCGTTGCTGTGGGCTATACTTTCCTTATCCGCAGCGCTCATCGCTCTCACACTCTCCGCCTGTTCACCGGTAAGAACCAAATCAGCTATAAAAAAATTATTGATCCATTTTGTCATGCATGTTCATTCTCTTCAGAAACTATTTAAAGAACCATATATGCCTTTATAACAAAAAATATTCTCGCAAACAAACCAAAAGATCTATACTGTGGCGTCAAACCCTACCGATTTAAAAATGCATTGTATTTTATACTCCAAAAAAAAGTTTCAAATCAACAGGGATTTTTTTATATCCGCTTAATTTTTATTTATGCATTGTTATTAGCCTATCATGAATCGGCTATTATTGTACTTAACCTTTGTTAGGTTGAATGTTACAAGTGCACATTATATTTTATATCATATTATCTCTTGCATGCTCTGTTTGGCATATCGGTTGATGAAACGAAGAAGAAGAGACGAAGAGAGTCTTTGACGTCGACGTCGAGTGAAAACATGCTCTTTGTCCCCTCTCTTCTGCCTCTTCTTCTTGCTATTATGGGTTTTCAACCATGTTCAACAAAAGTTTAATGGACACGATCAAAATACCTCCATCCACACAACAATGTGCTCAAGAGTGGAGTGGAGTGATCTATTGCTCATATAAAAACTGCTCTGATGATATGTATGATGATATGATGTTGGCAATGAGTACAAAGCGAGCCAAAACCCATCAAGAATGATGATGATGAGGACGTTATCATCGCCTTGTTACAATAAAATTCCTTGAATGTAGAAGATCCTCCGCAAAACTTTAAAACATTTTTATTTTATCCCAACAAGTCCAAGTTAAAGTTAAGACGACCAAGAGAGACAGAGGTAAAAGCAGTAAAAATGCAATCTCCAAGTGGAATCTCCGTTTTAAAGCCCACAAGCCTTTTTTACGATTAAGTCCGGCAATACATTAAATGGCTATATAATCCATATAAATATATACATTCAACATTGTTTATTCCTTCGCTCATACTCATACCATTTTTGCAAAGAAGAGCAGCACGCATAATAATATAATGGGATTGTAAAAGTATGCACCAATACTACCATACCACCAATCCAACATCATCTTCTTCTTCGCCTTGTTCCTGTTTCTTTATTATATTTCTTTTGCCTTTGATTGAAAAGCCGCCGATTGCTATCACATCACATCACATCACTTTGAAAGAAAACACAAAAGTTGATGTTGATATATAAAAATGCTGTTGCTCCCGCTCGCTATTCGCTATAGCTCCACTCCATCATCATATTTTTTTTCAAGTCACAAAATATTTTTCACATTCAACATTCTGCATTCCTTTTAAACAGTTTCAAACTTATACATTCATACATACTTTCATATTTTATATTGTAATTTTGGTATATAACAAATATTATTAAGATGGGCGTTTTAGTCTGAGATATTTAACTTCCTTGTCTCATTACGTTATCTGCCGCAGATAAAATGGATAAAAATGGTTCGGCTTGGCCTTACTTTCTTAAACGGGGGATAACAAAGGGCTGCTTCGTCTTCTTCCAACCAAAGTATTTGTATTAGTTTAGCAAACGGGGAAAATTGCAATGAATGAAAAAAAAGTCTTGTTTCATCTCATTCTTAAAAATGGAATGCCATTATGAACATGAGTTTGAGTCATGTACCTACAACGCTACAACCTACGTACTTTTACGTTTATCATCATGTGCATTATCATTTTTATTACATATGGTGATGATGGTGGTAATGATACATCATTTCTCGTTTGGTGTGCCTGCGGTTTGCCGCAAAATTGGATATCACATCAAAAAAATAAAAGCAAAAAAGCACTTTTATCTCTTCACGACACATGTACTTGTTTTGTATGATCGTGCCGGCTTCTTCTTTAGCAGCTCTTCCTTTGCGAAAATGGCAAAGCCAAAGTCAGAAAGAGACAGCATGTTATTATGTACTCTTTACTCTAAAATGTATTTACGTAGGATGTGTACAAGTTGTACAACTACAACGACGGTAAAGACAGAAGAAGAAGATGATGACGATGATGATGATGAGATGGAGATAGATCTTTATCCATCAAAAAGAAAATTAGCCTTTTATGAAGGCACGCATGCACGTATCATCAAACAGCACGTAGTCTTGAGGAAAAACATGGTTGGGAAGTGGTAGAGTACCTGGGCTATTAACACTTTGTGCAAATATTATTTTGTGAAAATGAGGGGTAAATATTTATCTCTATTCTTCTCCGCGTTTCCGCCCCATACAAAATATACTCATCTGGATGTGGTTTGGGTTTGTTACATTTAAAAAAAATTCCAGTGGCTTCCTTCATCTACATTTTGCTTATGTAATTTAGTTCGAAATTCCGAAGTGTAATTAACAACCATTTTTATTTTTTGCTTTCTTTTTTCTTTTTTACAGCGGTTCAGCGTTGCCGAGCGTCCCATACTATATTTGGCTTTATGTCAAGTACTATTCAGTATTGGGGTTATCATCGGATCCACGTCGACATCCTCGTCATGTGTTTTTGATAAAGCAACTGGGCTCAATCTTCTCGCTGGGGGTGGAATGGTACCATCTTCCTGTGCTGTTGTGTTTTTGCTCACATACTTTTTTGGAACTGCTGCAAACATGTGGTAAGTACAAGTTTTCAAGTTTCGTAACCTTTAACCTGTAAGTAATTTCATATGTTGATTTGATAACTCAATCGCAATCGCAGTTGAAGAACAAACATGAAATTTCAATTCAAAATTCAACCCTCAACCTCATTATCTAGTTTTACCTGTGCATAAGTCTCATAATCTTCTTGTCTAGAATGAAAGGATTTAGGTATTAAGGGTAATCTGCTTTCCGATTAACACCTCTCAACCAAAGAGCCCTTAATGACTGTGAGACTGAAAGGGTTGGTAATTGCATACGTCCCTTCTTGAACCTTACTCAGGCACAGGTTCACAGGTATTACCGTAAACCATCTCTATTATAAGATCGTCAGCAGCAGCCATCTTCAGCAACACAATCCTTGGTAAAGTTTTGATGTCAATTACGGTTCCGATGCAGCTTGCCTCCGCTCTTCATCTCTTTCCCCTGGATCCAGGATAGTCATTAACACTTAAGAAAATGAATGATTGAAGAATATTATTGAAGCATCAAATCGTCAAACAAAGTGCATTAATCTCTTCTGCAGCAGATATAAAGCTTGAAAGGCTGCAGATAGTAAGTTGTATAGGTTTGACGTCCAAAATGCGCAAAGCCCCAAAATCTCCCTAAGAAAAAGGTGAAGTGACAGGTTGCTGCTAGTTGTATTTGTAGTTTTGTGTCCTGTCCTGTCTCAAGTGTAAGGAAAAGGGTAGTTTAAAATTTGAGAAAATCAAATATCCTTATGCTTAGTTTATTCATTTGTATTTCTCCATTCCTTTTCATATATTATTGTTGTGTTGTGGTTGTGTGATGTGATGTTATCATTTATCACACCTCGAGTTCAAACCTTCTGACGAGAGACTGACACGACCACATGGCAAAGTGACACCCGACGGAATGGATGGACTTGCTGTGGTGTGGTGTGGTGGTACGTATGGTTGCTGAAGACACGTAGCTCTGTTCTGTACTCTGTAGTTCTGGCTGACAAGCCTTTTTCTCTCTCCTAAACAAATCTAAAGAGAGCCTAAGGGTTCCCATAAACAAAATGCTGCCTCTTACACACGTAGTCTCTATTCATATATTTATCCATTCAATCCATTATTCTTTCAAATTCAAATGACCAAGTTTAAAAGTTTTAACGGCTTAGGAAGAATGCCTTCCTCTAATTCTACTAAGAAAACGAAGTATAAGAACCAAGAGTGAGAAGCATATCACTAAAAGAACAGTTGATTTTATAGGAATTTAGTCTAAACTTAAATTCCACTTTTCCCTATCATCCATGTTGTTGCTTCTCTCTCTTTCTTATTTGACTTGACACCAGACCAGCCAGAAGAATTTCAATTTTCAAAAGTTGAAGCTGAAGAGGGACACCCCGGCTAAAATTTATGAGCTGAGATCGGTAACAATCCTTTGGTGTCCACTGAACGGCAAAACAACTAGAAAAAGAAGAAGTATTGCTTCATATATCGTATGATAACTGTTTCTGAAACGCTTTTTTTTCACTTCACTTCAATCCCATGATCATGATATTCATGATGCCATGTGATCCAACTGCTCTTCTCTACTTTTTTTTATCGCTGTTAGCAGTGTAAATATGCGTACAAAATTCATTAATCTTACTCAAATTACTATGAAAAGAGGTCGGTAATGTACGGTAACGAAACTACGAATGGAAATATAATGTTGCGGACTGTTTTGAAAGGAATACATAAGTATAAATAAAAATATCACGCATAGATCTATTATAATATGCATGCGGTTCAAGAGAAAACCAATATGGTTTGGTTTGGTTTTGGGTTTTTACGACGTCGACGCTGCTCACATTTTAAGAGAATCAAATATCATCATCTCCCATTTTCTTCTCCAACACCATCAACCATACAAATGTATGTGCATCTGTGGCTACATTCATCATGGATGGAATGGAATCATGTTACACAAGTTAATAGTTTTCTGAGAATTTCCAAGGCCTTATTTATACTCCTTCAGAAAAAAAATCATTACCACACTCAAACCCACCCAGTTTCTTTTCAACATTTTAAAGTTTTAAATTTTTAAAATAAATGCAGTTTTCAGCTTGGGACGCGGACGACATGGACACACTATAAATATTACGGAGTTTTTTTTATCCCAGCGTCACATTCACATTGAAACATTGAAAAGAAGAGATTTTGTAAAATAAATATTGTAGTTGGAGGAGCATCATCATTCACATAATGGAAACTGCTTTTCTTCTTCTTCTTTTCATAAACTGGTGTTTTGTAAGCAAACCAGGGAGTGAATTTACGATAGAGCATAAACAAAAGGTGGTTTCATGCTGGCACGTTTCACATAAATCGATTAGAATGAGTAGAAAAGAAAAGGATGCAAAAAAAAGTTCCAACAAGATTGTATAGTCCCAAAGTCGTTGAGGAAAAGAAGGCTCCTGTAAATCAATAACAAAGATGGGAAGAAACATCATGGTTGATGGCGTTAACGTTAAGCAGTTAAAAAATAAATAGGAAATATTTTTTTTCTTAGAGGCGAAGTCTCATTTCAACATCATGATCATGATGTTCATGATCCTCATTGATATTCAATTAGAGTAGCAAGCTACTTGTCACATGGTGTGATCTCGTCAAGAAACATTCTCTCTTTATCTTCTCAAGTCTTTTTCAAAACCTTCTTTACCAAAATTCTAATGAGCTGCGAGCTGAGAGAGAAAATCCGGCATCAAATGTTGATGTTGATTCCTTATAGCAAACAATGTGTAACCGACTAAAGAGATGGTTCCCTCCTGCTGAGGTGGATCAAACGCGTGGAAAATCATTATTTTCTACAAGGAGATAATTGTTTTTGATTCTCCAAGACAGTAGAAGTAGACACACAATAAGATTTCGTATTTTTTATGCTGCTTTTGGTTTGGTTTTTTAATGTGATGGGCATGTCGTGTTGGATTTAGCTATCCAAAATTGGTCATTGTGTTGTGTTGTTCTTTTGGTCAACGTCGACGTCAACAATAATAATATTTTTCCTTAAATTTTCCTCTTGAGAAACTCCGCTAAAGTTTGACGTTGGAAGTGAATGTTTGGTAATAAGAAAAATAAATAGAAATAATTAGACGCATTAATACTTCCTTCCTTTTCTGTTTGAGGATTTTCACTTGTTAAGCCATAATCTGGCTCCCAGATTTTCAGCTTAGAGAAGAAAAGAAGAGAAGAATTAGACAGTGAGACAGCTGCATTTCAAAATAGTGCGTAAGAAGGAGTGACATGGTTTGGTTTGCATGTGCCGTCAAACTCTTACCAAAACCAAGTCACAAAAATATAAGGAAAAAAAGAGCCTTTTTCTCGTTCTTGTCTGACTGATTGACATTCAATTTTCATGATGACATGCTTGGCTGCCACTTATTTACAAAAAGATGATGGTGAGATGGGAACAACGAACAAGTCTAGCTTTTACTTGTCATTATTTATGTCAGGTATGAAATTCATATGGATGTGAGAGATGATGGGACGAGTCCATAAACTCAACTGTTATATGTTATGTTTGGTGCACATATGGGAAAAGTAAATGACATGATTTGAAAATTTGAAATGTTAACGTCCAAAAGTTGCTTACACATAAAATAAATGCATTTTAGTGTGATTGACAGCCGGTATACACAGTAGTAAAACTATATTTGCTTAACGAATGATTTTCTTGAAAATTCTTGAAAAATACAAAAGAAGAGTTCCGGTTTGGCTTGGAAAATCATAAAGGTAAAGGTATAGAATCAGGGTCTTCAACATTTTCAACAAAAGATGGGCCTTGCCTTGCCTGTTAAATATTCATGTAGAAATCATGGATATTTTTGGTAGGATAGCTACCGTAATGCACAGAAGCAATCATGATGATTGTTACCGGCACCAAGGACTACTTCTTGGCTTGGCCAACCTTGATACCAAAAACTTACCTGGTAGCAGCAAAACAATGTTACAGGTACATGGTACATGATTTGTTTTCTGGTGTTGCTCCTGTCTCAAACGCATGTCGACTCACCCCTTCCCAAATGTAAAGTGTCTTGCCTCATTTTCGTTAATTCTTGCGTTGCATGCGCACAAGGGATTATTTACTTAGGGACGCTTCAATCTTCCAACTTCAAAACCTTCCCATGCTTTCAATAGGGAGACGAACAGTGGATGAAGGCTATTTTATTTTGAGGCTCTCAGCTCTCACATTTCTGTTTCCGTTTCTCTTCAATTTTCTTTAAACTTTTCTGGGATAATATGATGATTACTAGACCAGACCTATTTTGGGATGTTGTTGATGTTGCAGTTGTTTTGTTCTGTAGTTGTAACGTAACATTGCGGTTAGGCATGAAACAGGTGTTTATATTACCAAAAAGAGCATCTTAAAGATTGAATATTGAATAGAAAATGAACAAAACCCAAACTAAACCAGGAATACAATACACCGCCCCCTTGGAAAATGAATTGAATTGAACAACTACGACTCCTCATGTGTTTTTTTGTCTTATCCCATTTTTAACCCGATCCCATTCAATTCAACAGAGATTCTTGAATTTGAATGCTTTTCTTTTTTTACACTTCAAGGTAAAAAAATAATACAACAATGAAATCCCCTGATTCAATTCAATTACCAAAAGTAGTAAGATGAAAAAGTGAAAGAAAGGCAAATTTTCAAAAGAAAAAAGAGATGCAAGATAAAAAAAAATAACATTCAAGGTTAGTTACACAATAATTTATAATTGGGGGAAAATGAAATGCGAGGCGTGTAAATGTTTTGCTTCTTATTGAATCCAAATTTCCAAATCCCAGAGAGATTCTAAATCTGTATCGTGCTTCATCATCTTCTAAAACCATTATAGAACGAAGGATGATGATGAAGTAAACAATCAAAAAATCATCCCCAAATCCTTTAATTCTCCCACCACGAACACCTTCCTTGCTCTTTTCTTGAGAGATCAAATTCAAAGATTTTTCCCAATCTTTTTTTAAAGTGTAAATTAAAAGTGGATTTTTGGTTAGATGTTTTGGTTTCATATTCCCAGCAAGATATTTTATGTGCTGCTGCTGCTGCTACAAAACAGAGAGCAGTGCGTGACATTTTCTCGCAGCTCCAGACGTTTTTTTGAAGTTGCAAAGAATTTTTCATTTTTGTTTCCTATTCCTTCTCACTCTCACAAGATTTATTCCATTTTATGTATGTTCTTCTCTTCAAGAAGTTTTCCATTTGCCCAAGAAAAATGAGGAGCGACAGGGGGCTTTCAGAGGATTTACACACAGACACACAAAGTTGTACACTTTGTATTATTGAGCATGCAGAGGAATATATTATTACTCATTCGTTTTGTTCTTGTCTTCTTGTCGTGTTGTGTTATGTTCTGTTGTAGCACGTAAACCTAAGATGGTTTAAAGTTACTTTAAGTGGTTTAAACATTCATTATTATTTCAAAGTTGGAGAGAGATGGAAAACGATTGTTGAATTTGATGCTGCGGAGCTTCTGCGCTGCTGCTGCTTATTTTCCCCCTCTCATAATCATTCTTCGTCTCCTTTTTCTATTTCCCTTGTCCTTTTTTCCAGTCATTTGAAATTCAAGTCATGCTTTTCTACACAATGAGTTGAGTTGAAGTGGAGGAGTAGTGTTGTTTGGTGGTGTGAGGGAAGAAAATTGGATGAGATTTCGATTGCATGAAGGAAACTTTTTAGATGGTAGAGTAGATGAGGTACTTGTAAGAGCATCATCATGGCAAGGTGTATGCAAGGAGCCATCCCTTCAAGAAAAGGAGGAAAAAGGGTCCTCAAGATAAATGAATTTTAAGCACTATAAGAACAAGATCCCTTGGAGTTATATGACACATGAAATATGGCTGCGTAAAAGAAAGATTTAAAATTTTAAAATAGGGCATCTGCTCAGCGCACTGGCCAAAGGAATCGTAAATTGTATTGTATTATATTGAAATTTGAAATATATGGGCCAGAAAAAGGCATAGTAAATTGTGGCAGTTTTCCTAAAAATCATTTTCACTATGAAAAGAAGACTACGCTATGTATTTATATATTTATAGTTAATAATGAGATATATATTTTTCTTGTGTTTACAGGTGGGTCATCCTCTGTTTATCTTGGCTACTCTCCCTGAATCGTAACATGGCATCATCCCTCCAACAAAAAGAGTGGTCCTTGTTTCATCTCGCCAGCTGGGGAATTGCGTCAATCCTCACTTCCACGGCACTCGTCCATAAGAAAGTCGATGCGGATGAATTAACGGGAATATGTGGTGTTGGTTTTCAGGTTTGTGGAGAAAAAAAATCTTCTTTGTATATTTATGATCTTTCTACTTGCTTTCTACATGAATAACTCATTGTTTAATGCCAGCAAATGTAAATCATGAAGCATTTTTCATTCTATTGTGGCTAATACCATGATTAATTGAATACATCCATAGATTAAAAAATCTCATTCGACTGACGTGAGTTCAAAAACGTAAACACTTGCGCATACGCACTCATTGTTTCCCAGCTCATTAGCTCAATCCAATCCACAGTCCTCATCCTCATTATTGTAACATACTGATTGAGAATCCCTTCTTGAGGTTTGTGGCTGCATCGTCCATTTTTTATGGAGAATATTTTACTGCGCATCAAGCAGGCTTTGGAATGACTCAGCTATGCTTCTGCTCACTTCTTCATCATCAAATCAAATCATCACTTAACCAATTAGTGCGTCTTGACGCCTCATTATTTATTTTTGAGCAGTCATCTAAATAATTATGAATGAATGATCACACAGCACACAGCTTCACATACGCTCTGTCAGCGGCTGTATGCCATCACTTAAATTAACGAGCTTAATCAGGAGAGGAATTCCCAGTATCGTACATTAAAACAACTTTTGGTGTATTTTTTGATCTACTATATCTACTTATTATTCATATTCTCCCAAAATAAAACAAGAGCGTCATGTCATGTCATGTCAAAAAAGTACGTTGAGAAGGAAGCAATATATTTTAAATTTTTAAATGTTAAAAAACGACCGGATGCGATTTATTGGAAAATTATGTGAACTTGAAAAACTGAGAGGGATGATGATCATGATCAACCATATAAAATTTAAAATCACAACGAAACACAGCTTCACCAAGAACAAGCAACCATAGGGCCAAAGTTTAAAATGTGTTGTGCATAAATAGTAAAGAAAGGGGACAGTTTGATGTCTGACGCAAAAGAACTCGTTATGTATGACCAGAATAAATTTGAAATTGATTTCAATCTGTGTGCAAGCCGCTGACAGGAAAATGTACACTTCATAGAATTTAAATTGACGCAAAGCATATTTCTTTTCATGGTCGCTAAATGCAGCTTGTGGTTGGCTTTGTATCTGTTTTAGAAAGTGATACAAGGCAGAGATAGAAAAAAAATAGTTGGAGTTTAGTTGGAACAGGATGCGATGCATGCGCAAGGTTTACTTTGTTCATCCCCGAAAGTCGAATAAATTGATATGCATGTATTCATCTCCACTCTTGACTTTTGGCCCTTCATCCTATCATTATTACCACCAGAATTTAAATAAGAAAACATATTATGGAGATTGAATTTTTTATTCCTGAATGAAAACTAAAACCAGCTCCTTTTAACTTTTCCGTACAGGATATGGAAGCCTTGACATACTACAATTTAATCCCATTAAGCATCTGCGTTGTTCTCGGTTTGATATTCTTAATCGGAGGATTAATCGCGCGAATCTTTTTCCCGGAGTGGAACCTTCCGCTGTCCGGTTTCCGGTTATGGAAGCCAAGCAGCACATCATCAGGACAAAGTCGACTGGCGGGATGTGAGCTGTCAAATAATTCTGGGGCAACCACAACTGTTAGTCACAACCAAGGAGGAGTTGGGGCAACAGCTGTTGGACAACAGCATCAACATCAGCATCAACACCAGCCGCAGCACCATTTCCACCATCATGGTGCAGGTCACCTCCAGAGTCAAGGTAGTTTTAGAGGACCACATGGCTACAGCCCGGTTTTGGTGTTGCCTCCTCATGCTCATCCTTCAACGGTGGGACATGTGCATCATGCTTATCATGGGCAGTGTAATGGAGTTAATAATAATGATGGAGGACACTCTTATCCACAACATCATGGATATTATCCGGGATGTGGGAATCCTGAGCCGGAGCCTTTTTACACGTCAGGAAATAGTCCAGCGAGTGTGCTAGGGGTGGCGGTTAGTGGAGGGGTTAATGGGGGTGTTGGAGGAATGGGAGGGGGAGGAGTAGGTGGTGGGAGTGGAGGAACACTCCAAATCCAAAGACTGACAAAGTCCTTAGAAACTTCTAAGGCGGTTTGGATGCGTATTGGCATCTTTGCTTTAGTTCACAGCCTTCCTATCGCTTGTCAGGTAAGACGATGACGACACAATTATATTTTACGATGATATTTTACTTTTATGAGCTTCGTTAAATGTTTAAGTAATTAAAATCCAATACAATTTCAAGCTCTCATAATAATATAGGAAGTAAAGGATTTTAATGAACCCGTTATCTATAAAAAAATATTTTTATTTTTCTTGCAGGTGGGAACCATGTTTTACGAGCTTTCTGGGCGAGAAAATTGGGAAAGTGGGAGAGAGCGTCCCAATTTGCAAATCTTTCTGTTGAGACTCAACATGAATCTCATTGCAGGGCTCACCACAGGTAAACATATCCTTTTTACTCTTTTGCTTATAGAAGAAAACTTCACATCTCACTTCCTCTTATATTATTGAAAGAAAGAAGCATGTATATTGTAATTACGTGACAAAGCAAAGCATAAAGAATAGTGTCGAGTGAGTTCTTCCTCTTCAAGAATTGCGGTTTAGTTTGAGCTTTGAGATCTTCATATAACCAAAACCATCCTTGTTCTATCCTATCACGTTGAGCCATCTTCAAGATTGTTTACGACTTTCAAAGAATTTTTATGTTTGCTCATAAAATTGGTACGTACGTAGGTAAAAAAAATAGGATTGTTTGTATGTCTTTCACTCCTCGTTCTGTGTTCGTAGAAGCTCTAATTTTCAGTTATGCATCCTAACTTCATAACAGAATAGAAGAGACACTATTTATATACACTCCGAGGGATTTATTTTTAATGTTTACAATTATTACTGCCCAACTATTTTTTGTCATCCATCAGTGACAAAGCTGTTTTCCAGAAATAAATAAATGTTACAGCATTTTTTGAAGGAGGATATAAAGTGTCATCTTTAAACCTAAGTTATTTCCTTTATCTGTCTCTTACAACTTACCCACTGGCACTAGCTTTCTAAGAAAATTAAAAGAAGAACCCCTTGAAAATAAGTTGCTTATCCAAATCTACCATCTTCAGACTCATCCCTTGAAATTGCATTCCTTACTCCTTACCTTTCCTAATAAAAGTTGTTGTCGTAGAGTAAGATAGGCGCAAGGTAGACGCTAAGGCAGTTTTCATTAGAGACACTGCTCCTGCTCGTTAAGAAATATATTTCAATACAGAAGATAATAAAGTGTCTTCCCCTTTGTTATTTTAAAGTTTGACAGCACAGTAAAGATCAATATTATGTTTTGTACGACAATATTTTCTTAAGGGTTGTCTAACAAGAAAGGATAAAAGGGAAGGGAAGCAAAGGTAGTAAAAGGGGGCGAAGTGAGACAAGAATATTCGTGTTCAAGAAGTACTTGATATTTTTATTCTCACGAAACTTCAACAGCTTTTTCTACGTAGAGTAGCTTGAGTAGAACCATACCATAATATAAGAGGAAAGGAAGAGAGTATTTTCTTTGTAAAATAAAATAGGCATAAGAATGAAGAAGCAACATGACATGACAATGCATTTCAATTTCAATGTGAAGAGAAAAGATTTCTTTCTTTTTTCTCTTGCCACACTATAACGTCACTACACCACATAGAAATATATTGTGTCGACTCATTCTCTCACGTCTCACCAACAGGAAAAAACACTTTTGATTCAATGATGGACAATAGGATTTCCTTAAAATTTAAAAATGCCCTTTGAATACTTCCCCTGACCTTTTTTATTTTCTCTCTTGACAGGTGTGTGGGTACTGTCAACCTACTCATGGAAGTCCTTGTCAACGTTGACACGTCGGCATTGTTTCTGCTTCCAACTGCCAACTAGCAGCAGCCCCTCAAAGAAAAACAAAGCACATCATCATCACCATCAACAACATCAACATCATCTTCAAGTTCAAAAGTCATCCCAGGTAGTAGTTCCCAACAGCTCTGTTGTGGCTCCACTCCTTCCAGTAGTTGGTCCCCCTACAAGTTTACCACCTCCAATGATCCCAGTTCCGGCGGGCTCCTCTTCCTCTTCAAATAATCACAATAGTACGTTACCCATTTTGGGCTCAAATAATACTTTCACAGCGAGAGGTGCTTTGGCTATTCACAATGGGGTGGGGATCATCCCAATAAGTAGAAGTCATAATGGGAGCAGCAGCATTCACAGTCATCCACCTCTTCCCCCAAGAAATCCCCCGGAAACACACATGTCAACGCAGCAACATCAAAGAATTGATTCCTGGAGACGGGGTGAAACTATTGTTTAAAAAAGGTTGAAGTTTGAAGTTTGAGTCTGATTTCATTTCATTTTCTGTAGCGAATTTTCATTCATTTACTCAAGAAAGATCTTTTAAATTGTACAGAAAATAGATAGAGAGATAAATCCTCCATCTTCTTGGAAGAAACTATATAATTTCCAAAAAGTTTTTACATAATAAGTTATACCAAAGATTTAATTACTCGTGTTTTTTAGTTCGCTCGTTAACTTTTCGTAATGCTTTGTAAATTGAAATAATAATATGCAGGTTTAATGCTACAGCTAATAATAATAGTAGAAAGGTTTAGACGTCGCTCACCAAATACAATACACAGCATGATTTTAGCATACATTATAATTATTAATATTTGCTTTTGTACACTAAATTGTAAAGATGTTATTATTATTATATTTCTCTAGAGTTTTTGTTATTTATACTTCCCACTAAAAACGCATTTATACATAAATATATATCACATCAATTTCTATTAATGCAAAGAAGAATTTGATGATAATTCTTGAAATGAAACAATAACTCAAAGTTTTATATAGAATTTATGTACTTTGCTACTTCTACTACTGACTACTCTACTTACCATGAAATCTCATTTTAATAATGATAAGAATGAATATTGAATACATTATTTATAATTTGAATTGATTTACTACGAAAGTAACACAAAATAATTCACACAAGAAGAATAATAAATGGACGGCGTTGAAAGTACCAGTGACAAAGAAAAGTTTGATTTGACTTTTGCTATTCTAATTTATTAGCGACGTTGCGTTCAGCTGAGCCACTACATGATTTGATTTGCATAGCATAATGATAATATTTATTATATTCAAATGGATTATGTCATATGAAAAACATGCTCGGGATGATGATGGTCAACTCAACTCTACTACTTAAAATATCTTTTACGTCATGTCATCGCATCCCATCGTCATCCAAAATCCATTCTTTTAAACATTTTAAAATGCTTTCAAAATAGCAAGTCAAGCATAAAATGGCATCACATCATCGTCATTTGGAGATCACGATGAGCACATAATATAAAATATCTATCACCTTCTCAAATGATTACTGGCGAGCGAGCATCACGTCACGTCCATTTCTATTGTCTTTGCGTACCTGGCTTGGCTTCATCAGTTAGTTATTCATGACATGACATAGCAAACCAATAGTACTAGCTGCTCAATAAAACAATCGCCGCATCGTTGACTGCATAATATAATGTGCTCGGTCACTAAACACCTGCAAAAAAACTAATTTATTTACGTATGAACGGGACGACGACACGCTAATGAAATCTAAAAGTAGCCTACAAAACTAACCATTATTCAAGCCAAGTCCAATCCACCATGTTGCGTTGCGTTGCATTTGCATTGATATTGATTGTATTAGAGTAGACTGTAGAGCCCATTCTATTTGCAAAGACAAAAGGGTGGTGAGATGATGTCACACCTCTCTTTTATTTGTGTGGATAGGAAATATTCACACTTTTGTCTTGCACATCACCACAGACTCCAGACCAGACCAGATGCCCAAAAAAAGTTATGGTTTAGAGCCAGAGCTAATGTAAAAACAAATAAATAAATTTTCTAGAGAGGAATTCCAATGTACACTAATAAACAATACAATTCTACGTACACATGACCTCTTGACAACTTTGGTCTTTATTTGATTCATAAACACATTATTTCAAAGCTTAAACTGACTGTTACTTGACTTCAACTCAAGCCACGAGATATTTCAAACGAAACCAAACGACTGCATTTTTTTACTTTGTTCTTTTCTTAGCGTGGAATGGAATTATTTATTTATTTTTCCATTTGAAGTTATTACCATCATAAAATACAAGCCAAAGCCAATGAAAGAAATAGCTGCTGACCAAAAAGCAGTGAGGTACCTGCTAAGAACAGAAATGAGAATAATAATAATATGGAGGGTTGCTTGCACAAGACAGGTAATAATATGTAATATGATTCTTAAATTCGTCTCCGGAATGAACAATCAACATAGCCAACATTTACTTGTCATCATATATAACGCTTAACAGCTACCGTGTCTTTTTATGCACATCCTGATTGTGATTGAATCCCCTTTTTCTTGTGTGTGTGTAAAAACATCCTCATTTGTTTTCTCTCCTTGCGCCTTGCATTTGCATGGTTTTTTTAATAATACGCATAAATATGATGTTGATGTTATGTGATGTTATGCTACACATAAAAATATGGTTGACGCCGCGTGACGGTTTCCCACTTTTTATTATTGTTTCTCAATGAAAATAAATATGTGTGGTTCCGCATGGAACAAGTTGCACACCGTGAGGAATTTTTCAACCCGTAAAAAATCAGTTTTCAAAGGCATCAAACATCAAACAAGTTATCAAATCAACCAATCTTTTCACTCGACTCTCCATAGTCTCCATACTCTCTTTCTTCAAGTTTGACTTGTGTTGCAGTGAAGAAGAAATAAAATTTCCCCTCTACTTGTGCAAGAACATTATACCACCACCACGTTCGACGTTCAGGCTTTGTTATTCATAATAATATTTGACAAAGGAAAGTAAGTAAGCATAATATATTATTGTCTTGGTTTGGTTTGGTTTTGGTTCCTGTTGCACCACCATCTTGTTAAGATTTGTTAATATTGTTATAGGAGTTACACCTTTTGAATTCTAATTGTGGCAACAGTATTATTGTATACGGTCACTCCTTTCTAACTATTCTCTTCTCTTTTTCCCTTCATCTTGATTACCATTAGCATTCTATTCTAACCTTTACTCCTGGAGCAACCAGAAGAACCAAGAAACGATGCAGGGTGTGCAGTCACTGCAGTCAGTGACTTTGGCTGTTTAAACAGTCATAATGGGCTTCCTTCTCTATTTATGAGGTATATTAAACACTGACAAAAGCCCCTTAACTGATTATGCTCCTGCCTTGCCTTCTTTATCCTTATTCCTGCCATTGCGTAATAATATAAGAAAGCCTAAGCTGTTAAAAATGTTGAAATGATGCTGACTTTGTTGGCTTGGCTGAAGTCATGTTCTGTGTTGCTTCCTTCTCTATTCTTTAACAAATACCAAAGAACACAGGGAGTCAGAAAATATTAGAGAAACTCAAACTCTTGAAATTGTTATTACAGGAAGACATCTCGTAAAGAAAACTAGCTGCTGCAGTTCAAATAAATAAAGTCCTCCTGTGCTCTGTAGCTTTTTACCCATGGTTGATTTTGGTTCCGTACATACCTACCATCATAGGAGTACTATATCTAATATAGTAAAACACGTTAAGTCAAAGCGTAAGGAAAATAACATAAACGTTTACCTCCTACATGCACGCATAGGATTCAATTTTATTGCTGGAAGTCATGGATTACCATTAACATTAGTAGAGTTACGTGGAGGGACCCAAGAATAGATGATGAAGATCATTGTGCTTCTGTTTGATGAGCACAGCATACGTATAAAATGTAGGCAAAGAACGGACATGACTTTACAAACAGCAGGAATTGGAATTGATAATGACAATAATATAGTTAGTGAAAAAGTTGAAGGGAAGGTAAGAAAAACATACAGTTTTATATGAAAACAAACTACACATATAAATAACAATCATTACGAGCAAGAAGAATTGTTCTGAGTTTAAAAAAGGGAACTAAAACTATAAAGAAACTAAAACCCAAAGCCAAGCCACATGTAGCAAGCAAGAGTTGCACATCTGCATACGTAAAATCATAAAATAAATGATAAGATGCTGGTCCATGGTCCTTATCCACAGAGAGCAGATGATATGATGAGGTAAGCTGTTGGGTTGGTGGAAGAGGATGATTATTATTATGAAATGATGTAAATGGTAAGTTTCATTGTTGTCCATTTCCATTTTCCGGGTTTTTACTACATTTATTCTCAAGTGGAGTTGGAGTTACATGCTGTGACTTTTATCCCCTGTTTGGTTGAGTAACCATCATTATTTCCATTATTAAACACAAAGTATTTACACATCTTGTTCAGAAGATAAGCCAAAGCTAAACCTAAACCAAACCCAACTTTCTGCAGCTGCTGTTATGTATGTTATTGTTATCCAAACCAAACCAGAATAGAAATCTGGTCTGGCTTTTTAAATAAAAAAAGTTACAGTAACAATCTTTTCGTTACGCATCTTGCAAGTTCCAACTTTTGTCCATTTTACAATTTACAATACAATTCTTTAAGAAGCTGAAAAAAAATATATTTTCTTTCTACTTTTCTATAAAAAAGGGAGAGATTCAATCTTTCTAGGAGTGAGTTGGAGTTGAAGTCTCTGTGCCATTATATCCTTTTGCATTGTCCTCTCTGCATTCAATAATTTAATGCTAGCTCATCCTGATCATCATCATCATCATCACTTTCTTCATCTCTTTATTGTCAAGAAGAAGATGATGGTGATGATTTGGCTTTTGCTGCTTATTCAACACCAACACGAACCCCGCCTATGATATTACTTAGTGAGTGGCATGGATGGCATAGGATAATAATGATAATGTAGATTGAAAAAATCCTAACAAGGTCTCATCTTCTTGAACGGCGTTGAGCACATACCGTCACTTCTTTTGATTTGATGTATGCATGCCACTGCATCTTCCATCCTTAAAAACTCAATGATAAAGTGAAATGGAAAGAAAGCTTAAGTCCAAGCATGCCATAACAGAACAGAAGAAAAAAGAAGGATCATCATGAACATTGAACATCGTCGTCATGAATGATCAAGATCATCATCATCTCTCACGAAACCAAATAACTAAACCACGAAGGAACCACAAGAAAATAAAACTTGTATGTGAATATAAAAGGATGGAAGAGAGCAACAATGTACAATATAATTCCAAAAGAGAAGGAAAATCAAGCTAGTTAAAAAAGTTGGATGAGGATTGAGAAGGAAAAGAGCATTGAAAAATTCGATTGTGTGTTGTGTTCGACTTGGACGACAGAGGAGATCCAGGAACTGATAGAAAAGGAAGCAACAAGGAACAACTGACTTTATTTAAATCCAAGACAAGACGAGGAAGACTTCTGGAGACTTGGGACAAACACAAGGAAAGAATCAAGGCACCAGTGGAAACTGTAAACGATGACTGCTCAAAGATCAGAACCAGATTTGATTGCTACTAACAAAACATAAAATAACATAACAAAATGTGTGTGGTTTGGTTTGGTTTGCGTTTGGTTAAAAGCATGGGTGGGGGATAGAATATGGATGCAAAAGATTTTTAACCAAAAACAAACATTGAGTCAAGTCAATTTTTTAAGTGTAATTTAATCTCAGATGCTAACAACTTGCTTTGTCTACACTAGCAATTATATCATGATGTGATGTTTTGACTACGAGTGAAAAATGAAATTTTGAAGAAGAAAGTCAAACATGGAAATTAGATTTGAAAACATAAACAGCTTCAATTTGTTTTTCAACACTATATACTAGCGAGACTATTGAGTCATAAAAAAGTTGCTTTTGCTGAGCTTTGATTTTTTTCATTTCATTTCAATCTAAAGTCAATGTCTGACCTCGTTTTCTAATCTTTATGGCTGTTTACCACTTCTGTCCTTTGGCCCTTGTCAAATAGCAGATAAGTTGGAAGGTGTACTCTAAAAAATTATTACTAGAGATAAAATTGAAAATGACTGCTTTCAACTTTTGTATCACTTCCATTCCATTTTTTAAGAATTTCTATTTTTAAATGTTATCCAGTCCAGTCCAAAATACATTAAGTTATTAAAGTGACAAAATATGATTGCGATTGCAGCTGCCGTAAAAAGTAACGATTTTTAAACAATATTTACTTTAATAACTGCCACAAAAGTAAATAAGTATGGACGTGAGGTCTCAACAAAGTCACTGCTTACGACTTGCGAGGAATCTTCCATTTTGAGATTTTTTACAGTCGCCAAACCCTTTAGGTCCATGATGTTTTAGTCTGGAGCAGATTTATTTTTTTTTAAGAATTCAAGCTATATTCCCTTCCAGGCAGCAGGTAAAAGGGCTATGGCTATACGCCTGGATCTCTACTTGTGAGTTGAGTTGACTTGATCACATTATCCCATCATAGAAAAACCTCTCATTGTATCCGATGACAGACTATACGACGGAGGGCTGAACCCCTCGAAATTAAAAATACACAAAAAATGAATTATTGTGACATTTGGGATTTGAAAAAACTGTAAATCAGAATTAGACCCTTGCTTAAGAAGATGAGAAAATCGTCTTGAGTTACGTCTTCCAACCTTCCTACCAACCTACAAATATATACATGTGGTTTGGTTTGGTTTCTTGAGAAAAAGAGGGGATGGTAGATATCCTATGATCGTAATTCTCTGAATTGTATGCAACATGCGTTCTCTCTGCCTCTGCCTTTGGGTTCGGGTATCAGATCAGAAACAAGGGAGAAGAATCCAATGCACGACATCATACATACGAGTACGTAATATATGAAGACTTTTCCTAGCATTTCTATTCCTTATCATGACTTATGTTTTTTATGTGTTTTTTTTCAATCGACATAAGGTATCATGATGATGATGATGAGTACATCACTATCTTCCTCAGAACATTACATGTTTGTTCCTCCTTCTCTCATTTTAAATTTCTTGTATTATTTGTATAGGAAAAAGTCAAAAACGAAACATGAAATACCCAATCCAGGCAGGTCCACACGCTCAGAAATCAAGTATGCAGTAAATAAATACCCAAAATTGATTGACGCAACTGTCAGAGTTTATTAAGGCTCGGTTACATTATTTAGTGAGCCTTCCAAAATCCAAACAGGCCTATCATACCAAAAACCTCTGTGAAGTTGGTATAAAAAAGTATCTTCTCGTTTTTTATAATGGCGTATATATCAAACAAACACTTTCTTATTGCAACGTAGCGTTAGGTTGTAACTTGTAACACTCCATCCAAATGCAAGCTCATATTACATTACATTACCAATTTACCATCCTCATCATCATCGTTGAAACCGTTCCTCCTTGTCTAAACTAATAATATAATATTTGCAAGTTTGAAAAGACGAACGATCCCACGATCTAGGTGGCCTGGCCTCAACCACCGGCCTAAAGTACATATAAAGTAGGGATTGAAACATTGAATTGCCTTTTAGAATCTAGGCTTCAATAATACATAATACTAAAACCAAATCCCCATTTTTTTCTTCACATCACCAACTTCTTGTTTGTTTGCTTGCTTGTTTGTTAGTCAGTCGTTTGGCCTGCCTGGAGGTATCATCATATTATCATCATCATCGTCGTGGGCTTGTCTCGTTTGTTTTCTTGACTCCATTTTTTTCTCTGTTAGTTCAGTCTTTCTTTCCCTCCTGTATTAAAAATTGTAAAGCATTGTTTGTATTCCTGTCTTGAAATTATTATTTTTCTGAACAAATAAAAAAATTGTGAGATTTCAACAAGCCTCAAATCTTTTTATAATAATAAGTACTAACCAGCCCTCCAGCTCAGTAATTGACTACTTGATCAGGTTTTTGTGAAGGGTTAATCATTAAGACAACTACTATTTCCCGTGGCTTGGATTTGGCTTTGGCTTTGGATTTGTATAACAAGCACAAGTTAGTAGTTGGTGAAAGGATCAAGGAATGAAATGAGGGAGAAGGAGGAGAGGTTAGAAAATGCGAAAAAATCTGAGATTTTTTTCTGTCCAAAAAATCATCCAAGCTGTTATTAAATACGGAGAGCCAACTCATAAAATGTTAGTTTGTTTGATGATGTTACGTGGATTTTAATTTGATATGATCGATATTATGTACTTTTTTGTGTACATAACAATAACATAATGTTTGTAGGATGGAGTAGGATGGAATGGAGTTCTATATAAGATGCTCGCTGCTGTAGGCTGAGCATGCATGCTACATGCGACTTAATTCACATGCAATATCTAGATGATGATTAAATGGGAAAATGTTATGAATTCATATTCGTCGTCGTAATCATCCTTAGCAAAAGTTGAAGAATGAATGCTAAATGAAAAGAAAAGCAAACCAACCCACAAGTTTTTCTTCCAACATTTGATTTTTGTTCCTTTCTATTGTCTACCTAGTTTTGTTGCTAGTTGGTCTTGCTATTATTACATTATTTTTTAGGATGACTATTATTTGATAAAATGAAGCCAAGCCATATTCTATCAAATCATCATAATTATCATCTGTGCTCCTTAACTCCTTATACAGATTCTCATCAAGTGGAACAAACAAGGAGAAAAATAAATAGATATGATATGATTATATTATGTATTACTCATCATTTCTAGACAAATGAAAAGTCAAGCGTTTTGATATGCAGGAGCAGCACGGTAGCAAAAAATGTAATTTGGTCTAGAAGTGAAAACACAGCTGGAACTGGCTGGAGAGATGTGTAGAATAGGTAATAATAATATCGTATTATCATCCATGTCCATGATCCATAGTTAGGACCGGACAAGATACAAGATGATGGAGAGAGAGAGAGAGAGAGAAGAGAGAAGCCCTCGCCCGCCCACCGATTACCATTATAACCTCATAATTAAACAAACCATCTGCTATAAAAATCCTCATCTTTTGCTAACAAGTTCATTGTTAACGATAGTTAGCAGGGAATGTAGTAGTAGTTGCAGTAGTCGTGAAGCTTGGATTAAATAATGCAATGCAACAAACAACAATCATTATGATAGTGTATACAAGCTATGTACATATAACATATGCAAACCAAACCAAACCAAACCACGTTGTTATAAAATCTACACAAGCCTCAAGTCATTATAATCAGAGCTGAATTTTTATATAAACGTTATGTAACATACGAACCAGAACAAAGCACCACACATGAGAAAAAATGTAAATAAATTTCAATGTTGGATGTAGATGTAGGGTTTTATAATAATAATAAGAAGAAAGCCCAACTTTTAATACGTTTAATACCATAATAGCAACAATATTTTTATAACTCTGGATTTGGATTGATTGACAGCTGAGGAAAAAACAGTAGCTCGTTGTAACTCATCGTTTGGCAGAAAAAGGGAATAAAAGTAAAAGTATATATATTATATTGGTTGAGAGGAAGGAGTAGTTGAGTGTTTCTTTGCATGACATTCATGATGAAAAGGATCCAATTCAAAATTCAATGAAGGAAATAAATACCTTGCCCAAACCAGACCAGACCTTCTGCTTCGAGTTAAGTAATAGTTTGAATGGAATTTGGAATGGTGCATGCAATGCAACATTCAAAATCAATTTAATTTTAGGATTCCATTTCATATCGTCGTATAAGTTATACAGGCCAACCTAACCTTAACCTAACCAATCTGAGCCTTATTATTCAAAAACAAAAGTCTCCTTAAAAGCCAAGCCACACTGGCAGTTCACGTGCAGGAGGGTAGAATTCAATATAAATACAGTAAAATGCACGAAACGAGAAGTGCATTTTATCGCAAACGTGTTATTAGCTGGTGTCCATTTCACAAGAAATAATATTAAAAAGCAAAATTGTGTTTTTCAAAGTGAAAACAATTATATCAATATCAGCAATCAACTTCAGCACACACAATAAAAGCAACTAAACTAGGCACATGCATAAATTAAGAGGAAGCAGGAACAAGAGGAGGAAAACGGAAGAAAGGTATTTTTTATTGGAGAGAATTTTCCAGCAAGAAAAAACCGTTTATTGCTCCTTGTTGGCGACAGTATTGTTTTTAGTAGAGTCTGTCGCCTGCTCATTTTTTCTCACGCAATATGCTCATGATTAAGATCGCCAATTTAAAGTGAATTGATGATTGAATCGAATTATAATGTTTAAAAGGAATTCATTTTTTTTATCAAAGTTGCCACAAGTCAAAAGTCCGACGATGAGGTTGGTTTCGCTTGGTGTAAAATGTTAATACATACTGCGAACTACTACTACGACGTTACGGCATTCCATAATTTTTTAACTAAGTATATCCTGTTTCACAATCGTTCTTGTGAAGAGCTACTTCATAACATAATCATAATCATTTTACTAATCTCTTAAAATTCATAACAGTTACCTCGTCGGTCTTAACCTCTTGTCACGTCAAAAATTCGCGTTATTTACTAGATAATCCTACCTTCAACGACTTCAACCCTTTAAAACAATATGTTTTTCACCGCACAACGCCAAAAATGTTTAAAACATGATAAATACATACATATATATGCATATCATATCTATCCTTCATCTTTGTACCAACCGCAGTTTCCACAGAAGAAGAAGTAGACGTGATGCTGGCTTGGCTGATAATGCTAATGTTTTACAAATTCTTTCAACTTACAACTTACCTTCATTGACATTCAGCACCATAATGCGAAAAAGTAACTATCAATTCAATAAAACAATTCTCTTTACAAAAAGAGGAATTATGAACACGGAGAAACGAAACAAACCAAACCACAACAGCGAACAGCATCAAATCACCTAGTTTGGGTAATGGGACGACGTCGTTCATAAAACATATTTATGAAATGATTTCATGTGAAAAGATGTGAAAATTAAAATTGACCAACAGAAGAAAAAAACCGTATTTATGTATGACGGCTGTGAAGATGTGGATTGTGGATGTGGTTAAAAAATATGATGACTTTGCCATTAGTTTTGGTACAAGTTAATAAATATTTCATTAAATGAATGTACTTGTCTCAGGTTCTCCAAACAAATAAGTAATTCTTTCAAGCAGCTTTTCAGCTCTTTTCTTTAACAAATAACAAAAAGGAGCAAAATGCTTAGTCAAACCGCACCACCGGATAGGAATTTTTCGCATTCATAATTCAAAAGTTACGCATTCTTTTCATAAAGAAGTTTTGAAGTTACCAAAGAAAATAAAAAAATAAATGACAATACTGAATACGCTAAAAGACGGGCTATTTTGTGTGATCAAAGTGTGTTCAAAACATGACACCATCATCGTCATCATTGGAGCATTGCATCACATCACATCATTTTTTTTAAAAGTTAAACATAAGTGGGTAGGAAGAGCGAAGGAGCTCAAACTCAAGCTCAACATGAGTTCGACAAGAGTAAAAATTGGTATTCAAAAGCCAAGTTCACATTCCATCACTTAGAAAATCACAGGAACAACACCATAAGGAAACTTCTTACGAATGAAGGATGAAGTATGAAGTTTCTCAGTGGGACTCTTTTTCTTGTTATTATTTTTTGTGTTTCTTTAAAGAACTTCTCTTATGTTGGATTTGGAGTTGGATTCACGACGGACGGAGAAGTTGCAATTGAATGTACATTCAACATTTGGATTTTGAATTGCCTCTTTTGACTCCTGCTGAATAGAAAAGCTGCCCTTTTCTTCCCATCTCAACTAGCTCTCAAATGATCATCATGATTTCTATTCAGTTAATCAAAAGCTCAAATCCATGCTCAAACGTTTATGTTTGGTTTGGTTGCCACTTGAAAAAAAGTCCTTGGCCATGAATGTCAATAATGGTGAAAAATCACTGCAGAAGCTACAGTATAAAAAAATTGAATGCTAACAATTGTCATAATAGTAATAATAATAATAAAAAAGGAGCCCAGTGTCCATCAAATCACGAAATATAAAAAAGATTTTTTCATACTTAAGTAATCAAAGCAAAGCGGCAAAGTCGAGGGAAAAAATAATCTTGCTTTGGCTTTGGATTGGTGTTGAGAAGAGAAATGTGGAGAAAAAATGTAAGAGTCAAGAAGCTAGTGAAGATGAAGAGATGCTTGAAAAGTGCCGAGAGTAAACGCACTGCTCTTCAAATTTAAACGTGTCTTTAAAAGGTAACGCACTACACTACAGCTTTCAAGATGTTCATGAATGGTACCTACATTTATGGAGTTATACAGCAAAAATGGTAAATAAAATGACGACGTTGAACTGAACTGAATAAAGAATGAATATAAAATAATATATATGAATGCAATTTGAAAGGAGATCTGGAGCTGAGCACTTGAGCATTAAAATTTTAAAATGATTCTCATCATGAAATGCAGTTTAACAGCTCTAGAAGGTATAGTAAAGATATGGAAAAAGTGATGTGGGAATAATGGTTCATAATGGGGTGCATAATGGACCATTCACCTTCTTATCGCGAGTAAGTATCATTCCAACGCCACCATCCATTTCAAACTTTCAAAGGAATACCAACATACCTTTTCTTTTTGTGTGGGCAGCCAGACCAGACCAGAAATTTAATATGACTTTGAATTGTTCAGCTCGTTGACTTTTTAAGGAAGAAAATAAAATGAGCTGGAGCGGCGAATTTATATTATACTTTGGACTTGGACATTAAAATATATAAAGTTTCAATAATGTGCTCGTTTTCTTTTATGAACTCCGTGTTGGCTTTGGTTTATTCAGTTAAAATTATTCAAGTTGCTGGAATTTGGGATTCTATTCTTGGTATATGGAAATATACTCTAGCATAGCATTTTGTTATGGTGTTGCAAAGACTTCCTACAGAGCTTGTTCTTGTTCTCTTCTTTGAAGGGATGCATTCAAACCCAAACATGAAGGAAGAGGAAATACTTTTTAACGCACATGTTATTGCATCACATTGCGATACTCTCTCACTTCATTGCATTTTTAAAGACTTGACTTTAGATCTAGACTGGAGATGTGAATTTATAGTAGACAAAGAAATGCATTCATTTCATGCAACTTGACTTGTTCATCTCTTTCATTTTCATATGGTTTCCAGTTTAGTTCACCCAAGGCGAAAGGGCATGCAATGCATGCTCACACTCACAAGACGACCTACTCATACTTCATACTCTTCTGGAGGATCTCACTGTGAGTGAGAAGAATGCATCTTTCTTTTATCAAAACACTGTCTTATCGTTGGTATTGGTCTTGAGAAATGAAATGCACTATGAGTAAAAGGCGTTTATCCTCATGATCATGATGACGAAGTGTAACAGAGCTGACTGAGTGAGCATTCTAGTTCTCACTTGTCCACATATTTTTATAAATTTTTTAAGCCTCTCATCTCATTGTTGCTCGTTGCTCTTGCTCCCAAAGCAGCAGCAGATTAACTAACAAGACGAAGAAGAAGTAAGTGAAGTGAGGAGTTGAAAAAAGCATATAAATATAACATAACATAACGAAACGAAACACGTTCGTATAGTCTGACTCTGGATCTCTTTTTGCTCCCATAAATCATCTGCTAAACAAGATAAGTCGGCCTTCCCTACGGCAAATCATGAGCATTGAGCAGCACAATCTTGTTGCTTAATCACTGGAGAACTACATGCATCCATATCCATACATTGCTCAAGAAAAGTCTTCTCTTATACCATTTATATTTTTACACAACATCAAATTCACATACACGACTTCATCATCTTCTTCATCATCCAGATAAACAACATTCATTTATTTTGCTGATCGAAAAACCTACACAAGTTAGCAAATACATCAGCCTATTAACTCGATGAGAAACAAAAGAGGAATAGAGCCGGGTATAAATTATTTGTCTATTTGTCATTTGGGTCCACAAATTACAATCTCCAACTTTGCGAAACAAGAGGAGGCTTTGATTGTTTTCGAACTTGGAGAACCGAACGAGCTCCCTTCGAAGGACTCCTCCAATCCACATCTTTGATCTGACCACCTGTTATTGTCTCTATATTTACTGAATACTGCAGCCTCGTGTGGTGGCTGGATAAATCGATTCCACACTAACATTTGTAAGAGTTTTCGTTTCAATTTCTGGCTACTTCTATCATCTTTTAATTGGAAACATTTTGTTGCTTCAATTTAAGATGAGAATTAAAAGATTCAGACAATCAAAAACATCCCATAAGTCCATGAATCCTTGGGATCATTCAGACGATCATTTTCAAAACGAAGGTCCCTGTGGAACTTGTGGAACCACCGACGACATTCCGGGTGTAAACTGCATTTACTGTGATAAATGCTTATTATGGTTTCACGGATCATGCGTTAACCTTCCAAACACTGAAATTCTATACCTGTCTTCCCCTTATATAAAATGGATTTGTCCTGATTGTCAACATCCGGAAACTACAAATTTCGAAGCATTTAGTACAATCGAAGCTCTGCCATGTTCTGTTCCTACTCCATCTTCAGATATCCTTATTTGCAGTCTTTGTCCTGGTGGAAAGAAAAGATGCAAAGGTTTTAGAGGACTGAGACAACACTACAGTCACGCTCACCCTGAAGCCCTGAGTGAGCTAACTCCTCCTTCGCTTGAACCCAGCAGTAATTTTCAAGAAAAAATAGCAGCGCTTAAATCCAATACACGGATTATTAAACGGATCCCTCAAGCAGCACGAAATCTTGCCTCCAAGATGTTTTCATCCGTCATTGATGAATGTATAAAAAAGAATGACACTCCTTCGTGGGAAAAGTTACTATCCTTCTCTTACACTGCTTTTCGTCTTCCCAACAATCAATCAAAGAAAATTAAACAGACTGCTTTGATCAAGTCAAACCTAAACGATTGGTCTCTCCCACTTGATGCCAAAGCAAAATTCAATCCGTCAACAATTGAAAAAAGAACTGAAGCCAAACTAGCAGACTTTGATACAAGAGGGGCTGTGAAACTATTGAGTTCAGATGACACAATGGCAGAACAAAACTCATCCACTTACACCAAGCTGCTTGATAAACATCCTGCGCCATCTCGAGCCTTGTCATTTCCGGATCCACCCCTTGATATTGCTCCACTCTCAGTTTCCACAGCGGAAGTAAGGAAAGCAATTTTCTCCTTCCCGAATGGTTCTGCACCAGGCGTGGACGGATTAACACCACAACATCTAAAGGATCTCATATCCGAATCCCTAGGTGAAACAGGCTCAACAACTCTTACCTCGATTACAAATCTATGCAATTTTCTCCTAGCTGGAAAACTGAACCCTTCCATCTGCCAAATACTTTACGGAGCTTCCCTCCTTGCTTTACTTAAAAAAGACGGAGGTATAAGACCAATAGCAGTTGGATCCGTTCTACGAAGGCTTACATCTAAATTGGCCTGTCATTCTGTTCGAGACGCCCTTGGAGAGTATCTCAGACCAAAACAACTTGGTTTTGCGACAAGAGGAGGCTGCGAAGCCGCAATACATTCCACTCGTTCATTTGTAACCTCAAAAAATAGCATTGAGAAAGTGATTCTTAAAGTGGATTTCAAGAATGCCTTTAATTCTGTTGAGCGTGATACAATTCTCTACCAAATTAAAGATAAAGTTCCTGAGTTATTTCCTTTCCTCAACCAATGCTACCATGAATCTTCCCTTCTCTTTTTCGGTGACAAAACCATCCCTTCACAGGTCGGAGCTCAACAGGGTGATCCTGCTGGACCAATGATCTTCAGTTTAGTTATACAGCCAATCATTGAAGCTTTATATTCTGAACTCAATGTGTGGTATCTGGATGACGGAACACTTGGGGATACTGAGGATATCGTTTTTAAAGATTTTGAAATGCTAATCAAAACTGCAAAAGAGTTTGGTTTGGAGGTTAACCCTAACAAGTGCGAAATATTCTTCTGTTCGGGACAAGTCAATCAGGATACACTCTCCAAGTTCGAAACCATTGCCCCTGGCATTAGGATTGTCAATTCCAATGAATTGAATTTGCTTGGATCTCCAATTCTTCTTGACGGTTTTATGTCTCATGTGAAAACTCAACTTGAAGTTTTGAAGAATATGTTCTCTAAGCTCCCAAAACTAAGAACGCATTATGCTTACTTCTTGCTGAAGAACTGTTTCGCAATACCGAAATTTACATATATCATGAGGACCTTCCCAGTTTGGAAATTTCCAGAATTTATGAGCACCATTGACTCATGCATAAAGAATACTATGGAAGAAATTCTCAACGCTCAATTTGATGCCAAACAATGGACGCAAGCCTCACTACCTGTCCTTTATGGTGGTATTGGAATAAGACAAATACAAGATGTAGCGCTACCAGCTTTCATTTCTTCAGCCTTTTCCGTTTCTGAACTCGTCGCCAAAATTTTGAATAAACCAATAGATGAGTTTCAAATCGAATATCTGGATGAAGCATTGGAATGTTGGGACAAGTTAAATGATTGCATTCGTCCACCAATCACACCATTTCAGAAAAATTGGGACATTATTAATACCAATCGAATTGTTAAGGATGATATGATTTTCGACAACAGCATTGATACCGCTCGCTTTTTAGCTCTCCAAAAACAAGAATCTGGAACATGGCTTCAAGCAATTCCTTCCCCTAACATCGGAACCTTCCTTGACGATCAATCTTTTCGAATGTGCGTCAGTCTAAGACTCGGCGCTAAAGTTTGTCGCCCACACACTTGTAACTGTGGTACAGAAGTTGATGAAAAAGGATTACATGGACTAAGCTGTAAAAAAAGCTCCGGTCGTTTTTCAAGGCACTCAGAACTCAATAATATAATCCAAAGGTCATTAAGAAGCATTCATGTACCTTCCACTCTGGAACCTGTTGGTTTATTCCGTGATGATGGGAAACGCCCTGATGGAATGAGTTTCGTCCCCTGGTCAAAAGGCAAATGCTTAGTTTGGGATGCTACTTGTGTTGACACCTTAGCTGCTAGCTATATTGATACTACTACGAAACAAGCAGGAGCAGCCGCTGAGATTGCTAGCAAACGTAAAGAAACCAAATACCAATCTTTGTCCCAAAACCATCATTTTGTCGCCTTTGCTGTTGAGACTCTAGGACCCTGGTCCGCTGAAGCAAAAAGTCTAGTGGATTCTATCGGTTCACAATTAATCATTCAAAGCGGCGATCTACGTTCGAGACACTTCCTATACCAGCGAATATCTTTGGCTATTCAGAGAGGAAATGCCATTAGCATGCTGGGGACTATACCTTCCTCCATTCCCATGGAGGAAATATTTTATCTATAAATCTTTTCATTGTTATTTCCATTAAAATATGTGTTCTAAAAGAATGAAATGTTTATAATATATTGTGACATGACTAAATAAATGTTGTAGTAATAAAAGGTAATAAAGGGGTAGAAAAAATTAAACAAAGTAAAAGTGAGCTGGCGTGGCGACTGTCGGTGATGTGGAATGGTAGGCAAAATGTAAATTGTAGCATTGAAAACAAAACAGGATGCCATGCCATGCCATATTGATGATGATGATATACAAACGAGGTACAAAAGCGTTAACTGCATGCAACATGAAATTGCAAGATGATATTATGATATGATAAATTATAGCGAGTGTCTTACACCAGTTTTTTAACCATTCAAAACCACGCAATAGCTCTTTTCCTCTCCCACTACTACTCACAATAAAAAAAATATAAGTTTGTCTGACAAAGAAAAAAAAATACAAAATATTCACGTAATATCCTGTCTTCAATTCAAGCTCGTTTTTTGGTGTTGGAGTTTGGAGCCGCTGGAGGAAATTGAGGGGAAAATATATAAAATTGCAACTACCTGGAATAATATTGTTTAAGGGTAAATGCATTATTGGTGTTGTAGTATAACAATCAGAATGGCTGACAAAAATCACAAAATCATGTCCATATCTCCAATACATATCAATATCATTTGCTCTGGAGCTGGACTGTTGCTGTGATTCTTTGCTTTTCTTATACAAATTCCAGTTCTTAAAATTTTCATCCCTTTCTGCTTCTCATCTCCTCGTTGAGCAATGGAAAAGCCTTTAATCAGACTGTCTCCTGTGCGTGAGCATTCAACCACGCTAACGAGGTACTCGTTCCTCTTGTTATTATTCATTCTTCTTACTTCTTACCCTCTTTCTTGGTTTGGTTTGCTGATGATTATTATACGATCCCCTCAAGCCTGACTGACTGGAACTCGACTGCTTGGAGTTGGACTTGGACTAACAAGCAACTTTTTTTCTTCTTCTTGTAGCTCCACGGAAATTATCCATTTGTACATCCACATTTTTTACAATAATCGTTGAATATACAAAGGTGTTATGTAATAAAGTATACATCGTTAACATTAATGCTGATGCATTGATACCTGACACCACACTGCATATATTTGTTGACTGACTGTTATAGGCAGAGTAAGTAGTAAAAGTATCGTTGTGAATGTGAATATAAACAAACTTGACGACTGTTAAAAAAATATTGCCTTTCGGTATCCCTTTTTTGCATTCCTGTACGTTTTTGCGTTGCATAAATTTTACGCCATTCAGCAGATGCCTACCAACTTAGAATTTTTAGAAGCCAAGACTAAAAACATTCAAATTAACAAGACGCGAATTTCTTTCAATTTCAAGCCTAAAAAAGTTGAAACTATTATTATTACTATTACAATTGATTTTTTTTTATTTATTTCAACAATGCAATTTCAATGATGGAGGCTGCGTGTTTATTTCCCATTTCCTTTTAATATTGCTGGGTGGTATTTTATACCTACAAACAACCTACCTACCCACCTTGTTGGGAGAAGAACATGCTTTGTAATTACTATTTGTATAAATGATATTCATTTCTTCAATTTTCAGTTTGCATTAGAAATTCATACTTTGTCTTCTTCTTCCAGCTCACAACTCAACTCCCCAGAAATCAAAATAACGTAAGATGTTGGATGTAGACGCCGAAAACAATCATTATAAATTCCAGTTTTGTATTTTATGAAGGGTTTTATATTTTATCTCGTCGAAAATATCAACTTGCTGAATGCTAGAATACTTATGTTCAAATAATATGTTGAATGTTTTTTATTTTACACTTTAAATCATATTTCTTTTTGTTTTATGCGCAGTGTCACATTCAACAGTTGGTTTTTACTTTAGTTGTTGTTTATAAGGTTGTAAATGTAATTGCAAATATCATGAATATATGAAGCTACTACAGTACACTTGAATTGTGGTCAGGTTCAGCTAAGATATTTACTTGACTTGACTTGAAATGACGTAAGGTGGTGGAAGAGAAAGATATTACTTTGAAGTTTGAAGTGAAAAAGATATGATATGAAATGATATGATATTATGATGATGATGGTGAGACTGAGAGTGAGACGGAGTCGACAATAAACCATAAAAGCTGTCATCTCGACTGGCGATTTATGAAATAAATATTTTCCTCTCAGTTTTATTAGGGTGGCTGATAGTGTTAACTTATTTGTTGGAGTTGCAAATAAATGTGATTGTACAAGTTTGTAACAGAACAGAACAGCATTGTTTTTGATTTGGAATGTGCACCTTGATTTTGATTTTAAAAAGGTACTTTAACATTTTTTAAATAAACAGTAAAAAATAGGAAGTTTTAGTTTGTTTGGTGATCTGATCTGGTTTTGATATGTTGTATAAGTTTGCTACCGTTTTTGAAAAAATTGAAAAACTAAATATTTCTATCTAATGATAGATCGCTCACGTCTACGTGGTTCAGCTTCAGTAAATTAGTACGGATATTTTTCTAGTTGAAGTTAGAAATTAATACATATTTATGCGTTCAACTCACCTCAGCTTTCCAATCTTGTTAGGATGGATTTGCAAATACTAACAGACAGGAGAAAACTCTTTGTTTTTTTTGTTGTTAATGGGAAAGGTGTAATAGGGTCAGAAGCAAGACCATTTAACATATTCTATGCATGCATAATCGACACAAGGACTGAGGTCAGGTGTCATGTTTGGCAGCTTAAGACTAACAATAACAATACAATACAAGAGACTAGTGACTGGTCTGCTATGAAAACAGTTGCACAAGAAGAGCAAAAAAATTAAAAGTTTTTTTTCAAGCAAGAGTTGTAGTTGTGAGTCAAGCTCGTTATCCCCTTAGAAGGAACATGAGATGAGTCGTAAGTCAAATTGGCATCACATTACAAATACAAAAGAGCTCTAAGCATCATTCATCATTCATCCATCTGCACATTCATTAGGAGTGAGCAGGTGGAATCTTATTAAAACTTCAAGAAAATAATTAACAATCTGCAATAAATAAATACTTTAACAACGTGAGACAAGAAGCCTGCATCAGGTTGCACTTTATAAATTTTAGATTAAATATTGTGTAGTAGTCGACTAGTCACCTTCTTCTAGTTTGGCTGCTTGATTTTTGGCTTAAATTTGAAACAAACCAACCACTACCATCAGCAACAGTCAACAAGACAGTGTGGCAGTTGGGCTAAAAAGAAGGGAATTTTTATACCCTTTTTTTACTCACCAAATATTCTATACATATATTATAATGTTGGGTGCTTAGCAGAAAAATAACAAGTCCTCCGGCAACAATTTTGTGGAGCTGCCGCAAAAGCTAGAATATAATCAGCTTCTCATCATCTTCCTCATCATCTTATTATCATCATCAGTCAAAAAAAAGTTGCTGCGAACTTGCGGATCACTTCAGCTATCCTGATCTGATGTGTAAGCCTTTTGGGTTCCTCAACGAAAACTTTGCAAATGGGATGGTATGCATAAGTAATCCAGAATCGAGTCAGGAAAAGTATCATCCACATCCACTTCACAGTTATTAAAAATCTAACGAGCTATTAGAAACAGCAACCTGCTTACACATATTATAATACAAGCTGCAACTGCTGCTCCTTTCGTATATGTACTCCTGTTTGTATTGGTAATTATGGAGAAAAGTTTCATCACATCACAAAATACAAATACTTTTCTATGGTGCATGTAGCCAATAAGCAAAACACATAATATAAACATAATATTTCTATAGCATGTTTTTGAAAAATGAGATCCCAATAACTTGCCAATGCCAATGCCAATGCCAACCTGTCAGGAGCTGAAAATGGTCATAAACCTAAACCTAAACCCAAGTCAAAGTCAAGTGGAAAGAAAAGAAAAGGATGAAGGAGCTTTAGCACCCCATAATATTATGCAGTCTGTCCATACAAATAAATATTATATTGTGCGGGTTGCTAAAAAAGCATTGATTATTTTAGGTACACACAAAAGCACAAGAATCCAACTCACAAATGAGCCTGCCCACAATTATTGACTAGTTTCGCTAACAAGGTACAAAATACAGTGCTTAAAAAAGTATAGAATAAAAATTACTCATCTCTTCATGTTACTTATGTAACATGTAATACACATGCTGGGCATAGTTTTTTTCGGCTGAAGATTAATGATGTGAAGCACTACTCAACAACAATCACTACTGCTTGCTACTAATAATATAGATAAAAAGGTAGTTTGGTTTTGGCTTGGTTTGGTGGTGGTAGTAGCGTAGGAAGGAAGGATTTAGTATCGCATCGGTTTTTTGTTATTTACTGTAACCGATTGGTGAAGTAAACTGGTGTGTGAAAGATTACATTCTGTTGATGATGACGAAGATGATTATCATGATATGATGGAGGCTGCTGGTTGAAAAGCAAGTGCATTGGATGTTGGATTGGATGGGTTCTGCTTGCAAAAAAGTTGTAACCCGCTGTTTTAGTTTTGAGGACTTCATGCGTCTTTTCTGATTGTTGGGTTATTATTACCTCCGAACAAAAAAATAGCACGTTGATTTAATAAGTGAATAGTCATTTTCCGATATAGTTCTTAAAAATGAAATGGGTTACTTCAAATTACCTTGCTAAATTCATTCATCATAATTATTTGCAAACTTGAGCAAGATGAACGTCAACCAAAATACTAATGATATTAAAAATAATTATTAACTCTCCAGATAACATTCAACCAAATGCATATCGCAAGTTCAAAATTTTAATCGTGGCACTGAAGATTATTAATAAACCCTTTCAACCATCTACGTCAAAAATGTCAAGCAAAAACTCATGACTTTAAAAAAACCACCCCGACAAACGCAAGAAGCAAGTCGCAATTTTTTTTACAACTCAAAATCTCAAGAACTATAATGCATGCTGGTCACAGTCACCATATTTTTTTTATCATAAAGCTATTTTGGATTAAAGCTTTCTTCACTGCATACATCAAGCATCAAATATGTATCCCGCCCACAAAGTAAAAAAAAAATGGTTTCAAAGCTGTAATCAAAAACTATCCACCGTGAATATTTAAAGTATCCTCAAGTTTGACTAAAACGAAGCCAGCCAACCTGCCAAGCCAACTGCCAAAACCACACAAAAGTCATAACATCTAATCTATCCTCATTGAATCTAAAACAAAAACATCTTCGAGAAATTACGGACAACATCAGTCAGCAGCGTATATAAGATATATCTACCTACCTGCCTAGTTTGGTCATACCATCACATCACATCGTCATCCTCTTTTCTCTTAATTTTTCGTGCAAACATAATACATGGTTATTGCTTTTCAACAAATATCCATCCCTTTATTTATTTCCAAGGGTAAGTAAAGCAAACTAACTCTTGATGGTTTAGAACAGAACAAAGTGAAGGTTCGCGTTGCAAGCAAATAATAATTTTACTTTCCCAAAGGAGTACAAAACCTATAATTATTACTTTTTTGGACTCCTCCCTCAATGTAATCTCTTGTACAAACAAAAGCCAAGCCAAAGCCAAGCCACCAACTTCTTATAAGGTCGACGTCGACGGAAAATACCTGATGACGGCTAGCTAAATACCATTTCTATTTGTATGCAGGCCAGACCAGACCAGGCAAGCTCCTTCATATTACATCTTACCTTTTGTTCCTGGGAAAGGAATTACAGTGAAATGATTCTCTCATTAAATCATTCTGTCTCAAAAAATGATCAACACAGAATAGCATAGCATGCCACCATGATATGATATGATATGATATGATATGATATGATGATTGACTTGAAACTTGAAGTTTAACAAACAAGATGTATTTTTATTTTTTTTATAAATTATTACTAAAACCAACAACCCTTTCTTTTCAACCAGATTTTAATGGGGATTTTATGCACTCAATTTTTATTTGTGAATTGTGAAGTTATGTACACATACATAAATTATAATCATAAAGAGATGACTAAAAAGGTGGAGAGAGATGAAAATTATGTATGTATGACATGGTGTTTTAGTAGAGAAAGATGAAAGAGAAATTAATATGATTACTCAAACATTGGCAGCCAAAGCCAAGCCAGAACATTGAAACGTGTAATGGGAAAGGCAAACGGGACAATACATATATATATTCATAGATGAATTTTTCTTCGTAGGTTGATCTGGTGGACAGGAATTGTAAAATAAAGAGTTGTTTGAAAAAGGCTTTATGATAATTGATGCTGCTTAGCATACATGTAAATTAGTTGGAATTATTGGGAAGCATCTGACAGCGTTTGGCTAAAGGTTGAGTAGATGAGTAGATGAGTTGGAGTTGGATGGGCAAAGCAGATGTGTTTGTTTTTCAGTGCTAATTATTAGTCTCCACTCTACTCATTGGGATTTTATTATATGGTTTTATGATTTCCTTCATTCTCATATGACAGACCTTGTCAATCATTGATAACATGGTGGTGGGGAGATGCTGACGTGGTCGTTACATTATGACCCGGTGTTTGGCTAAATGTGTAGTCATTTGCATAAAAGTTACTTTGAAACTTCAAGTGTTACTCTTTGTTCACAACTGCCATTATATAATACATATTAAATCTAGCTAGTGATTTTATAATTTCGCTTTTTGAGAAATATTTATGCGGCGCGGTGATGAACAGTTTGGTATTTAGGATTTAACAAGGCTTGATAAATATGCACAATTTTTTTAATAAAATTGATGAATGAAAAGTTTTTAAGATGACTTGTTCATAATACTTGTGAACAATAAAACAAGGATAAGCAAACGTCTGGCAACAAAGGAACTGTCTATTTCTTGGCTTGAAAACTTTGTAGTATCAGTATCGGTATCTATTGTTGAGCTTGAAACTCGTTTCTGACTAACCTACTCTCGACTAGCTTAATACAACTTTCTTCTAGAGAGGGCAGCTGCCAACTCCGAGAACTTCTGTTTAAATGTCCTTTTGTTTAAGTTCCTTAATTCCCTGGAACGTATTTTATCAAAACAGGGGCTTCCGGGGGAAAGTGCTCTCCGTTAAGGTTGGCTTCCATCTCACTTATCTTTGTCTCACTTTTCCCATGTTACACGTTCTAAAGAAATTTTCTTGCATTTTTTATAAATATAATTAACGATAGGTTAAATAGTTTTTTAATAATGGAGTTGAAGTCCTATTATGCGTACGTATTTTTTTAAACTGCTGCTGCTGTGTTAATATGGAATGTGGAATTTAGTTAGTTGATAGTTACCATTTGCTACTTAAAATGGCATTTGAAGGAAATGAATATGCATAGTGTGGCTAATGCGTACATTGCATCGTAGAATTTTTAATTTTCTCTTTGTTCTTCCAATAATCCTATAATGCCCCTTGCAAAATTCAGTCAGACAAACAATTTTAATATTGTTAGTCTGAGTTTAATTCAAAATATTCAATATTCAAAATAGTTTGAAAGTTTGAAACCAGAGCATCTATGTATGAATACACACCACAAAGGCCCAGACCGCATGAGATGCGACCACGAGATCACATTAAAGTTGATCTACTTCTTTACTAAACAATATATGTCAGTAGTAAACATGTATTAAACAGTTTTCTCTTTAACCTTGTTAGCTTTGATTGAATGAATATGTGTCAGTGGAAAACGTTTATGTTCAATTCAGAATTCAGGCAATCTTAATGATATGAAACATTGCTTGATTGAGATAAACATTCATAGAATCTGAGATGAGTCACAGTCACGCCAGAAGTCAAGTCACCGACATTAAATTTTATATTAATGATAAATAAATTGATACAAGCTAAAGTGCAGAAGCAAACGGCGTACATATTAGACAATCTATTTTACATGCAGAAGAGTGTTGAATTTTTACATAATCTCATCCTTTTCTGAAGCAACTCACTCAAGTATATGATTACCCATTGCTCATCCTTCACATTGAGCGGGCCATACTTTCCTCTCAAGGAAATTTATCAACAAATCCTAAAGGAAAAATACTTGATCGGCAGGGCAGACAGTGTTATAGAAAAACTACTGTAGCATGTAAGCTCGAGAAAATGCACAGCTAACATTAATGATTAGTTATTAAAGAACTTGTGCAAAAATGAAATTTAACGAAAAGGACCTTGTGCAAATTTCACATGGTACTGCTCAGTATGAGGGTCGCCTGGAACACAGGACTCCTCATTCATTCAGAGACTCTGGTAAATTATCAATAATTAGTGTGACTTGATTTATATAGTCAAGTATACGCAAGTTTTCAATATATGGTTTAAGGTGAGTAGTTAAATCATAGCAAATTACATTAATTTGCAGGTTTCCGAGAGAGATACTTCAAACTGATAGGAAATCTCCTGTTTTACTTCCGATTTACAGAATGGGGCACTGTTGAAACTAAGGAGGTAGGTCGTAGGTGTGGCATTTAAAGGGTGTTATTTATTTTTATTTAATACCATATATTAGAGTTAACAGTGTAGGTTACTTCTTCGTCTTTGTTATACTTGATGGTCATATTGAAATAAACACAATAAAGTATTTCATTCTATTTCAGCCAGCCGGAGTACTCGTTCTGGAGAATTATTCAGTGCAGCCGGAATATGAAGAAACGGACGTTTCCTTCTCGTTTTCAATTCTTTTTCTGGATGAGCCAGATAAAAAGCACGTATTTTGTTGCCGGACTGACAGCGATGTTCAGAAATGGGTGAATGCGCTACAGAAAGCAAGGTAATGATTTTTTTGCTCCAAATGTTTCCAAAACTTACATTGTTTCATGCCTAAATTATTCATCTATCTTCCTGCTTCATATTTTCAGTTACCAACATTGGAAGGAGAAGCTGAGCTCCATGCAGAATCATATTGAGGCTCTTCGAGAAGCTGTAAGACTTCTCAGCCTCTAAAAATATTAAATAAATTCGTAAAATTTCTTCTCCAACGTAGATAGTTTGTCATTCTTTGTCTTTGGTATTTGATTTGCAGCGAAAATCACCGTTCTTGTTTCATAGTGAGAGATGGAGAACTCCAAGACCAAATCCATTTGCTTTGTCACCAATGCCTTCACCTCAACCTGCACCACGAAGAGCACACTCTAGTTCTAATCTAACGTCAACAACATCAACGTCAACACAACTACTGCCACCACCCTTGCCAGCACCACCGCCAGTGCCTCCAAGACCACGAAGAAATCACACACCCACTCCTCCTACTCAAAATAATATTGCGACAGCAACGACTAAGGAACCAGTTGGTGATCTCATCCAATTTTAAAATACTTTTGTAGTATTATTGCAAAAATGTTCAACGAAATTCGTTCCCAACGAAGAGATTAAAAGATAAGATCAGATAGAGCTGCTGTTCACTTAAAGTTATGCAATACAAAATAAATGTCTTATGTCTTACCAGAATTAACATAACACGTGCCATTCCTAAAGTTAACTAACTATTAATTGGTGCACACAAGAAGAAAGCAAAGTAGTGACAGGGACTAGACTGGTTACTGGTTGATTATACAATGAAAAAGATATTATTAAAAACGTTTAAAAAAGAATAAGCAAGACTGACAATGAATATGTGAAGCAAAAAATATATCTATGTTGTATATTATGTTGGTTGTTCTATGTACATATATTTTTTTGAGTGCATGAGGATGATGATGGCTTAAAAATGTATATAAATTATGAATTATGCATGCAGGCATGACCAGAGTAGTAATACTTACTACTTAGCTTATTGGAACGATGATGCCTTTAAAATGACAATCTGAAAAGTCTCAAATAATTATCAAATGTCTTGGTTTACATTTACATAGTCATTCATGAATGAAAATAAAGTTTAAGCTTAAAAGAACAATTTTATTCGGTGTAAAATCATTAATTTTATTGCATGACAGTATGTTATATACATACATCAAATTTATTAACCCACATCAATTTAGGTGCTGTGAAATGGAAAATATTGAAGTTTTCTCCATTTCGCTAATTATTATTAATTTCACGTTTTAGAGATCAAGTATGACACAAAACTGATCTGTGTAGGTGAATCTTAATTTATAGCTATGAAAATATTTTTAGGGCGTCATTTCAGTACTTGCAAGTGGTCCTGAAGAAAAAATTCGACGTAATGAAAGTCGAAATGTTTTTACCTTTGGATTCATTTATTTATTTTACCTTCTTGACCAAATACTCCAATACTATTTAATCATTCTTGTATACTTCCTTATAAATACTTCCCCAATACAATAGTGTTCCTATTTCTATCCAAAATGCATACGTCAAAGATATCGATAAATTACCTATGGGATCCATAAAGTCATTGTTTTATCAATATTTTTTGCATGCATACAGCATACACAACACAATATTAACACAAAATTATGATGTTAGTTCATCTCGTTCACCTGCATTTTTCATGTCGCCATTTTTCCAAAGTGCATCAAACAAATTCCAATTTATTATTACGTTGTAAATGTACTAGCTGCTACTAACAGAGCTAACAATGGGAAACTGTATTGGAAGGAACGAAACAATCAACCCGGGTGCAGTTTTGGATCGTGTTATTTCGCAGGTATCATCATGCATTCACGACTCATTACATTGTTATATTGTGTTGTGTGTGATATTTTAAATCGTATAAAAACTGTTAATTATGTAGATACATATTCAAACATTTGTGTTTGTAGGCTAACAATGATGACGACTGTTTGCTATATAAGTTGGCAAACTACAAAAAGGGTGGAGAATTAATTGAAGCCTACAATATTGGGGGAATGTACGAAGTTGAAAAGTTGATAAGGGAGCAGTTTGGTATTTTAATGTACAGGGATGGAAAAGGTCAAACCGTGAGCCGAACTGAGTACCTCAGGTGGAAGTTCCGTAATACAAAACACGTAAATAGTTTTCATAAAATAATGCATTTCCAAACACATAGACATTTAACTCATCTTCACTATTAGAAATTAAATTTTTGTTTTATAAATATGTTAAGGTCGTCATCCCCGTACTTGCAAGTGGTCCCACAGATCCTCTAGGAAAATGGGAGGATCACGAAGCATGTTGGCAAATGCAATACCGGGGCTCACTCGGGGAAACTCTATTGCACCTTTTGATTATTTGTGACACCAAACTTCACACGCGCCTTGCAAAGGTTTTGTTAAAATGTTTTCCAAAATTAGCCGTGGATTGTGTGGAGGGTGAAGAATATTTGGGTAAATAAGTAAAAATAGCAGCTCATAGTAGTTCTTCCAAACTTGAAGAAATTATTTGTTCAAAATCATATTTACAGGAGCATCCGCCTTGCACTTAGCTATTGCTTACACTAACAACGATTTGGTGGATTTACTGGTGAAAAGCGGAGCAAAAATTGATCAAAGGGCAATTGGTAAGAATTAGAGCGACGCTAACAAACCTTTCAAAAATGTTATTATTTACATTCTTAAATAGATTGGGAGATTCTCAACAATTAAATTTATATTCATTAGGTAGCTTCTTTCTTCCACGTGACCAGCAACGCATGAAGCCCGCAAAGAACTCGGATTATGAAGGTCTTGCGTATCTTGGGGAATACCCATTGTCTTGGGCGGCCTGTACTAACAATGAAGGAGTGTACAATCTTCTTATTGACAGTGATTCGGATCCAGATTTGCAGGACTCTTTTGGAAACGCTGTTTTGCATATGGTTGTGATTCATGATCAATTGGGCATGTTTGGCTATGCCTTACGTCACCCCAGAACAAAGGCAAGCAATGATACCGAGAATGACCAAGGGTTGACCCCTTTAACCCTTGCTTGTCGGTTAGGCCGGGCGGATGTCTTCAAAGAGATGTTGGAGCTAAGCTGTAAAGAATTTTGGCGTTACAGTAACATCACTTGTTCTGCTTATCCATTAAATGCGTTGGATACTATCCTTCCGGATGGGAAAACAAGTAATCAAGCAAGCAATCATAATCAAAAGCTCCACTTCTACAATTAGTTCAATTCTAACTTTTTTTATAAATGCAGATTGGAACTCTGCCTTATTCATGATTCTTGCTGGTGGAAAAGAAGAGCATTTGGATATGTTGGATGGAGGCATAATCCAACGTTTGTTGGAAGAGAAATGGAAGACTTTTGCACAGCGACAGTTCATGAAAAGGATGATGATCGCGTTTTTGCATTTACTTGCAATGAGCATTGCAGTTTACTTTCGCCCAACAGACAGAACCCGAAACTTGCTGGTTTATAAGGATATCAAAGATGTGATTCGATGGGTTTTTGAAGCGTTGACAGTTCTTGGCTGTCTCTCCTTTGTTTTTGTGCAGCAAGGGGAAGAAATTAAAAATCAAGGGCTTGCCAGCTTTCTCAAAGGATTGGTAAATAATATCTTTAACAAACCCATTTAGAAAAATTAAATCGTCATTTTCAATTCTTAAATAATTTTATAATTTCGTAGCCCAACGCTCCTCCAAAAGCGCTCTTTATCGTTGCAAACTTTCTGATCCTATTTTGCATTCCGTATCGCTGGAGTGGTAACATTTTGATGGAGGAAGCGTTACTCACGTTTGCAATGGTTTTTAGCTGGTTTTTCATGATGTTTTTTGCTGGGTGAGTTTTTCCAATCAAATATTTACATGACTTTAATGCTAATGAATGAGTTGCTCAAACAAAAAAGGACGCTATTTTTTTATAAAACTCTAGAGCCATTCAACTAACTGGTCCATTCGTCACCATGATTTATAGCATGATCACCGGAGACATGTTGACTTTTGGGATAATTTATGGAATTTTTCTTCTCGGATTTTCCCAATCCTTCTATTATCTTTATAAAAGTCACCCGGATAGGAATGGGACAATGTTTTACCAATATGACGTGACCTGGATGGCAATGTATCAAATGACTCTAGGATCATATAGTGTGAGTGAGAGCAACTGTCAAATTGTCTGCGACTTCTAAACCGATTCTCTGATGAAGTGATAATATTTCTCTTTTTATAAATATTAATTTTGGCACTAAAATCTTACAGTACAGCGACTTGAGCGTGTTGGTTTACCCAAATGCTGCAAAAGCTGTTTTCATAACTTTCATGATCATGGTACCAATTTTGCTGTTGAACATGTTAATCGCTATGATGGGTAACACTTACTCCCAAGTTATTGAACGAAGTGAAAAAGAATGGGTCAAACAGGTAATTTCTAAATTAAGCCCAAATATATTTAAATGATTTAAAACACAATTTAAACATAACGTTTCTCTTTTTTAAAAGTGGGCAAAAATTGTGGTAACTTTGGAACGAGCTGTGAGTCAGGAAGATGCAATGAAATATATTCAAGAGTATTCCATCAAGTTGTCTGGCACAGACCTTTCAAATGAGGTTCGTGGGGTGATGGTCATCAAGATAAAGAGCAAAACTAAAGCAAAGCAGAGAAAAGGAGCTGTTGTCAATTGGAAAGTACGTAAAAGAAATTACAAAACTTTCATTGCGTTGAAGATTATAAAAAACTTCATAATTTCTTTTTGCAGAGGGTCATGAAGGTGACTATAACTGCATTAAAAAGGAAGAAAATGACTGGAGAAGAGATGCGTCAGCTTATGTGGGGCCATCGAAATTCCGTTTGCACACCGAGAAATACGTGAGATAATTTAATTTGGGTGAAATCATTTACTCACATTATTTAGTCTCAAATTACCCCTCTGCTTTCACATATTTGTTTTATTGCATGAAGTCCACGTACAAGATCCCTGGCAATAGATCCAACACTGGGTGGAACAGGGGTGGTGGCAGGAGGAGGAGTTGTTGGAGTTGGTGTTGGTGCAATTGGCTTAGATGGTGCTCTTGAGAAGTTATCATTCGCAACAGACTTGGATCTCAAAGGCCAAGGCCCGATCCCTGCTGCTGGAGGAAAACTAGGCGAGGTTTCCATTAATGTGACCACCGTTGCTACAGTTGGAAGTACAACAGCTACTACTGCAGCAGCTTCTGGATCTAAAAATCAACTTTATCCAGGAGGAGGTAAGACAGTTGTTCCAAAAGTTCATGGAAAACCTAAAATTGCATCTCTACCCCAACGGTCTCCTGGAGCCCAAGCAAAATCAATGGAAATGCAGCAACAACAAGCTCTACAAAATTATCAAAACCAGAACCAGGCTCCGCCACCCGACTACAATTCTATTGTGGAGAAAGCTGGACTTCCGGTTCCTGGATCGTCATCTACTACTTCGCTTAATAAATCACCGGTTTCTAATCTAAAACTGAAGCATCGAAACATGAAATTGGGATTGCGTCCAAGAATCATAATTTTCTCGGATAAAAAGGATCTCATCCGTGTCAGCTTGGATTCAGAGGATGAAAGTGATAGCGAGATTTGCAACTTGAGTTTTAAAAAACCAGCAACAAAATTTCATGGGATGAAGTCAGCAAGACGACGCTCCATTGCTGGAGAATCCTTCACACTTTCTTCCTCAATGGAAAGTTTATCGGAAAAACCAAAAGACAAAGAAAAGTCAAAGTCAGCTTCCAAAGAGAACCTGGTTCTCATTGGCTATGATGACATTCCAGATATTGATTCTGGTGCTATAAATTATGCCTTTGATCCCGAGGAATTTGCGGCTGTGGAGGAAGCAGAAGCAATGAAGCAAGCGGAAGCTGAGCAATCGATTGCGATTGTGCCAGTGGCGCCAGCAGCAGCGTCATCAGAACCTGAACCCGAAGCGAAGGAAACTAAAGACAAGGCGGGAAAATCTAAAATGATCATCAAGAAAGATTCATCCAAAAGCGAATCTCAAACAACTGATGATGAGCCATCATCTTCGGTAGAGAAAGCTCGAGCCAGGCCGAAATCAGCTCGCCCCAAATCCAGCAAGACGACGACACGAGACCCTCCAGCAACTAAAGCTTCTCCAAAAAGGGTGAAAGTTGCTACAAAAGATTCCATCCCTGAGCAAGTGGATGAAGAGGTGGCTGAAGCTGAGGAAGGGGAGAAAGAGAAGCAAGCAACGGAAGAAGAAGCGACTGCCTCCCTCTCCCCATCAAAAGAAAGTGGGGAACGAGGAGCAGCATTTGAGCAGACAAAAGCATCATCATCATCATCCAAAGATAAATCAAAAGCAGGGAGGTCAAAGTCCGCAAAGAATGGACAAAATAAGGTGGACCCCAAATCCAAAAAGGATGGGAAAGGAAAAAGTAGCAAATCTAAAAAGGGAAAGGGTACTAAAACTGAAGCAGAAGGCGATGATGGAGATGAAGACAGCTCCAGTTCTCCAGCACGCACAAGACCCGTCACTGCTTTGGATCGGTGGAGTAACAAAGATGTGGAGAATATGAGCAAAATTGTGGCGTGGGATAGGCCAGAAGATGATATTTAGATCAAATGATCTGTAGAATAAAAAAAACTGTAGTGAAAACATCCATAAATTGTATTGCATTGTAGGTCAGTTCCTTAAATTGGCAATAATGTTTTCTTGTAAAATTAAATTCCATTAAAATATTTAATAAAAATAATAAATGAAGCATCCGTAGGTTTGAAATAGGAAGTGATATGAATTAAATTGTGATGTGATGAAAAATTGTTGATTGTTTGATTAATATGCTTATGCATCCGGACCACACACGTTGAATATTGCATTTGCTTTGTCTTTGTGCCTCTCATAATATTTTTTCCAAGGAAGTCGTCAACATTTGCCCCGTTGATACACCCACTTGAAATGCCCCACCGCCAAAATATCCACTTTACTTGCTACTTGCCCTTGCAAAAGGAGTAGTAGAGGCGAGCGAGCGAGCGAGCATCAGATCAGATCAGATCAGAGTGTAGACTGTAAATGTGAATGTAGCTCAATGTAAACTTGTTTTTCTTCAATTCATTTTGTTTGTACGTTTTTTCGTTCTTCTCTTCTCGTTCTCTCAGTTCTCATTCTAAATGCACGTGAACACACGTGTTTTGTATTCCGCTATTTTGTCTTCTAAATTCTAGTTCTACACAAGTTAAATGTTACATGTTTAATTGGACTCTAATCATTGTGGTGAAGTGAATCATTCAAGATGAATAGTAGTGTTAATAGTAACGCTGGTGGTGTTTTCGATTTGGAACTTCAGGACGCTGAAACAACTGAAAGAGAAAGAGCCGAGTTGGAACAATCTGATGATGATTCCATTGAGTTGGATGAGGTAGGTTCAATAAATAAATACCGCATAATACTACTATATATCAATATCATCATATGTGGGCTACCATCATCATATGTTGGAGTTGGTGGACGGTCTGGTGCTGCTGGTCTGTTGTCTGTGTTGTTATCATTAAATGGATTGGAATGAAATGAATGTTGTTCCTCAAGGTCAAGTGCAGTATGTTACGTGTTTGCACAAACAACAACAGAATATTTAATGAAATTAGCAAAACTACTGCGAAAAATTGAATGGGAGGTGGGGGGTTTGGAGGGAATTTATGGATGAAAAATTGGATATTAACATGTCATTTTTTGGATTCAACAGATTGTCCATGATGTTTGTGATGGGAGGGATACCCAGGAATTGATGAAGTAGGTGTATTAATGTTGTTGATGATTATGATTTTTAAATGAATGAATGAAGACGATTGAACGAGAAAATATGGATGGATTGTTGATTGTAAATTTTTAAATTGAATTTTTCAGTGCCGAAGAAGCGGTAGAGTATCCCATTTCTGAGCAAACCGTTGGGCAACATTTGAAGGCTGGACCTCAGGATTTTCAGTTATTGAAGGTGCTTGGGAAGGGGGGCTATGGGACTGTGTTTCAAGTGAAGAAATGTGGAGGGAAAGACACTGGAAAGATCTTTGCGATGAAGGTGTTGAAGAAGGCGAAAATTGTGAGGAACTCCAAAGACACGGCTCATACCAAGGCTGAGAGGAATATTTTGGAGGCTGTTAAGGTATCGGAATCGGAGTGACAATTTTTCTTTAATCTGTTTAAAAATTGATAGTTACTGATAGGATTCGATTAAAATTAACAGTGGCGTTTTTTATTGTAGCATCCATTTATTGTGGACCTCAAGTATGCGTTTCAAACGGGTGGAAAATTGTACTTGATTATGGAGTATTTGAGTGGAGGAGAGTTGTTTATGCATTTGGAACGTGAAGGAGTTTTCTTGGAAGACACTGCTTCGTAAGTCATTTTTAAAATTAGTCATATATTTGTAGACAGTGGAGAAGTTTTTATGCTCTAACATTGGTTTTAATTCAATTCAAAGCTTGTAACGTGTAATCTTTTTTTAAATAGCTTTTATGTGTCAGAAATCACCCTTGCACTGGAACATTTACACAAGCAAGGCATTATCTACAGGTATGGAAACTGTTACATACAACCCAATGCATGTTAAAAGCTATTAGCAGTTTGTTATCTTTGTACTAAAATTTGATGATAATTTTCTTCAGGGATTTGAAGCCTGAGAACATTTTGTTGGATGTAAACGGACATGTAAAGCTGACTGATTTTGGACTGTGCAAAGAAGAAATTGCAGAAGAAGGAGTAACTCACACCTTTTGTGGTAAGCTGTTAAACCAAAAGAGAAGGGAATTAAGTAGCTATACTTTACTTTGGTCAACTCTTTGTATGCATATCTTGGTTCAATATTTAATTTTATTGTCGTGTTTTAGGCACCATTGAATATATGGCTCCAGAGATACTTCTAAGATGCGGCCATGGAAAGGCTGTGGACTGGTGGTCCCTTGGTGCTCTAATGCACGACATGCTGATTGGGGCTGTAAGTTTGGTCCATTGTGAATTGATTAATTTCATCAGAGAGATAGTATTTTGATTGATGAACTAATTAATCGTAAATATAATTTAATTACAGCCACCATTTACTGCGAACAATCGCGAAAAGACTATTCAGAAAATTCTAAAAGGGAAGCTCAATTTACCTCCTTACTTGACGCATGATGCTATGGATCTCATCCGTAAACTTTTGAAGGTAAATATTGAGTGAGGGATCCTAACAGTTGCGATTTTCTCTATTTTGTCTATAAATTAATGTAAATGTACAAAAATTGCAGCGTCAAGCCAAGGAAAGACTTGGATATGGAACCCAGGATGCTTTAGCCATTAAATCCCACCCCTTCTTCAAAGGTATTAGCTGGGAAGAAGTTGCAGCCAAGCGTTTGGAGCCACCGTTCAAGCCATCCTTGGTAAGCAAAGTCATAGTCATGGGGTAGGGGTATTCATATTCATACAGTTTGCAGTACTTTATCATAAGCTATTAATGCTCCTCTTTACGACTTTTTAGGCAAATGATGAAGACACTTCCCTCTTTGACACCAGATTCACAAAGCAACCAGCCGTTGACTCACCTGATGACTCCAAGCTAAGTGAAAGCGCAAATCTAATTTTCCAGGTGAGCTGCTTAATTCGGATACCTTACTACATTATACTCATTGATCAATCTATCGTTCATCTAATATTTAATAAAATTTGATTATTTTATATTAGGGGTTTAGCTATGTCAACCCTTCAATCCTCCACGGAAGTTTCAAACCAAATGTAGTTCGCCCAAGATCCCCTCGAAAACATTCAGGCTTATTTCATCGCCCATCAATTAACTCACCTCAGTTGCAACAAACCTTCAATCAAATGAGGCACTTTTTCCCAGATCCAGAAGAAATGGATACAACAACACCAAAATAACCAGCAAAGCAAGACAAAAATGCCTTCTACTATTGCCAGTGAAATCAAATAAATCGAAAGTGCTTATATATCTAATATATTTTACGTGAATAATCAAATGAATTAAATCATCATCGGGTGACAATTTTTAAAACATCATCATCGGCCTTAGAAGAAAGTAAATGTATTTAGCGGATAAGTGATCAACAACTGATAAATAGTCAAAACAAAACTATATTAACTTTATCTATCTATCTTCTTATATGCTATCTGTATCATTATATCTATTTTTCACCAATTTCTTCGGCTTCTTGCCAGATGCGTTGCTTATTATAATACTTTCCTACAAAGATTCAATTTTTAGTTGTGTTCCATGTTCTTGTAGTAGTTCCTGTATAGAAAATTCTACAATACCAATACCACTTATGCCCTTATTAGTAGATAGAGAAAAAACAGATTTATATTCTATTAACATTAAAAACTGAGTTAATTATGTAAGGACAACTTTTGACCAAGTAAACCTCAGTTCATTTAAAGGTTTAAAACTGAGAGACTTCTTACTAAAAGATTTCACGAATGTGTACATTTCAAAGTCAGTTTATATGTGATGCAGTAATGAGTCAGTCATGTAGAAGAGTAGAAGAGATGCCGTTGTACCATGTAATCTAAGCAGAGATTGGTAACTGGAAGGTTTTAGTTACAAGTTAAGTTACAGTTACATTTTGTTACAAGCTCAGTTACAAGTTACAGTTACAGTTACATTTAGTTACAAGTTGCAGTTACAAGTTACAGTTACAGTTACATTTAGTTACAAGCTAAGTTACAAGTTACAAGTTAAGTTACATTCAGTTACAAGCTCAGTTACAAGTTACAGTTACAAGTTATGTAACTTAAGTGTAACTTAACTTGTAACTGCAACTTTTCAATAAAGTTACCCATCTCTGACTGCCAGATACGCCCTGAAAGAGTATGGATACATGCTACTGGACCCAGCTACAATTGCAGCCTTCCAAAATAGCCAATTTAAAATTGAAATTATAAAGAATTCTGTCACATTTCTGTCTGTCATACATTTTGTAACAGCCTCAGTTACAAGTTACAGTTACAGTTACATTTAGTTACAAGCTCAGTTACAAGTTACAGTTACAGTTACATTCAGTTACAAGCTCAGTTACAAGTTACAGTTACAAGTTACATTTGGATACTCGATCAGTTACAAGTTACAGTTACAGTTATGTAACTTAACTGTAACTTAACTTGTAACTGTAACTTTTCAAAAAAGTTACCAATCTCTGAATCTAAGATAATAATTATTATTATGCCATGAAAACGTTTAATTGTAATTTAAATTGAATTGAAAATTTAAATTGGTAGTTTTGCGTTGTACACTCTAAAGAACTGGATACAATTTGAGGGTCAAAGTAAGTAGATAGTAGATGATTATGATCGTACAGTACGAGTACAGCTATATATTTTTAATCTAAGGGCATAGATTAACTAACGAAGCGTTATATACTACTTAATTGTTCACTTTTACGTATGTATCAAACGTTATTATTTTTGTCCTTTGCTCCAATCTTTGTAAAGTAGCTTTACTTCTTAGTTATAATTATTATTAATTATGTATAAATCAAAGTTATGCATTTTGAGTTTGAGCACATTTTCGATGAAATATAAAAACATGTTATGTACGTAATCATGTATAAAAACTATGTCTGGGAGAAATCAAATCACAATGACAATTTAATGTGAACAGTGAACACATGTGAATCATAATATACTTGTCAGTCGAAATAAAAAGAGCGTATATACTTTATTCCGCTTTCTTCTTCCTGTCTGTAATAATTGCACTTGATTTAGATTTAGATGTAGATGATGCACAACAAAGATATTTCAGAGCTTTAAATAGCATGAAGATACTGATTATTAAACTAATTGCAACCGTCCCTAGTAAAGTCATCCATACATCCAACTGCCGGTGAACCCACCAAGGTTGACCGACGCTTAAAGGTCTCAGTGATTCCAAATCTTCACGACTGTGAGTGAGCACAAAATCAGTCCACCATAGCGCAGTGTCTAGTGGTTTTTGTGGACGGTCAGTAAAAATCCTTGAGACTTTTTTCATATTTTCTCCATACCTGCACAAAAGATTATGTTAGAATTAAATCAGATTAGTATAGAATATCAGTTTCTGGATAAAGGAATACAATAATTTGCAGTATTCGCATTAAAAGTTAAATTGAAGACGTACTTTGGATCGGTTAATACTTTAGTAATAGCATCTACAAATTCTGCTTTTGCGATTGTCGTAATCTCAAGTTTGACCCCATACTCTTTACGATGAATCCTCTCCGCATTGTAGTCCTGTTCAGCTACAATTACAACACAACGATTATCTGTTACCAACCAGGCTTTGTTTCAGTAGTGTTTTTTGGGGGGATTTGCTACAATAGTTACCGAAAATTGGAAAGCTTATAAGTGGAACGGCAGCATATATTGCTTCCTGAATTCCAATTAGTCCTGAATGTGTAACAAATGCTCGAATCTTTGGGTGCGCTAGGGATTAATTGAAGAAATGAAATGCCACATCAGCTTCATAGTCCATCTTTCGATTTTTAATGTAAAGGTTTTAGATAAATTGAACAATACCAAGAATGTCTTGCTGAGGCATCCAACTACTGATATAAACGTTTCCTTTTGGAAACAGCTTTGCTAACGAATCATTCCCTACTTTCCACACAAACTGGATATCTGGAAAACTTTGCATAGCTCCAATGATAGCTTGTTGAGTAGGTGCATCCATTTTTTGAAAATCAGCGTATGTCCCGAAGCTTATGTAAATGAAATCCTTTCCTTTGTCTAGAAACGCTGCTAGCTCCTGTGATAGCATTGATAAAAGGCATTGAATGAAGGTAAAATTTATTTAAGTTTTGTGATAATAATTTATTATATCGGATTTTATATTAGGCTTTACTTTGGGTAAAGGTGTCCTCTTCTCCACAAAAGCAATACCACCTACTGAAACAATATTAGGTGGCAGGCTTCTAGCGAATTCTTCTCCATAATGAGTATTTAAAAATACAAGGCTTGTGTTTCTCTCAAGCTCTTCAAACTTTGGCAAATCAGTGATACCCAACTTCTCTCTCGTTATTTCTTCCAATTTTGGAAAATACTTCCATCTCCTCACAAGATCCCAGGCGATTGGTATTAAAGCGTTGGTTAACCTTTGCTTAAATGTCACCATAGTTGGGTCAAATGGGATCACCATATCTGGTATCCAATTCGTCTCATCCGGCATACCAAAAGATGCTGTATACCAGGGGAATGCTGTGGAGGTAGCGAAGAGGATGGTTTTCGCTCCAGAAATGTGAGCAATTCCATATCCACAGTCGTTGAACAGTGTGTCAATAATGACTAAATCAAATTTTGAGGATTTTACCCAATTGACAAATTCTTCATCGGAATAAATCACTTCACACATCGCTATTCCAAAGTCTGGTAGGGTTATCCATCCTTTTAACCAATCCCCGCTTTTGCGCTCAGCAAACACGTCTTCCATATCTTCCCAACCTTCAACCCATTCTACTAATTTTTGAGGTGCGTAGTCGTGTACTTTTGGGTGAGGTTTCTTTGCAGGAAAGGGGGAAATGAAGGTTACATTGTGACCCTTTTCAGCAAGTCCTGTGGCTAAAGGCCAAGCTGGAATGCGATGGCTGTAAGTGGAAATGCCGAAGAAAAAAACGATATTTGCACTCTCAACTTGTGACACTTGCGGCGTCAGCAGAAAGCATGTGAATATGCAACACAACGAGATAGAAATGTGTCCCATTTTTTTCAAACCGAAAATTGCAAAATCTACATGTAAAATTTGTGTCTGACCGCAGCTGAAAATAATTCTGAGAGTGATCTCCAGCTCAGTTATGAGTTAAAAAGCAGAATAGAATGGCAAGAGCAACTCAAGCATCATCATCATGAATGAACCCAATTGGATTCACTTCAGAATTAAGCAAAAAAAACATAACAGCTAAACCAGCATATAATAGTCAAAGGATTGTGAAATTGTTTTCATGTTCTTCATTTGAAAGTAACAACCACGTTTTTCCTAACTGCATACTGAATCGTAATATTCGTAATCGTATAGTAGAAGATCTGTTATCCAATGCATAATACTTATGTGAAAATGTCCTTGAGACGTGAGTCATTCAATATACATACATAAGTGATCATGAAACATGACAGTGAAACTGTATAGTCTAATCATTTGGAACGCTTGCTTATTGTATTGTAGTGTGTTTGCTTAATGATATCTTTGTCTAAATTCTAAATCATACAGATATATCTCGACAAATATATGTTCTGTGATTGGTTTTGGTAAATTATGCTTTAGTGTTTTCACTGCAAGTGCAAGTGTCGAGACATGAGATTAAAATCATTTCCATGTTCCCGTATATCTCCTAATTTTTTTCAAGTCCGATTTTTTTACTTTCCAAAAGTGGAGGATTGGTTGAATTTGAAATAAGTGCAACTTTATTTATGTGTAAGGATATAGATGTAAAGTGAGGTGAAGAACCTAAATAATAGGTTATGTTAAGTAGTAAGTTGTAAATGCGCAAGCGATTTGCGTGTGTGACTACGGAGCGATTCCGTAGCGGGTATAAATAGAGCTCGAGAAGCTGTAGCAACTAGCATTCGTTATGATGTCGTTATGCTGGCCGGTTGTGATTACTGGTTCATGCAAGCCTTGTGATTAGGCATTAGTTAAGTTAGTTATAGTAGAGAGTGTGATCCTCTCCCAATGACGCGGCGTGATGCCGTGTCGGTCTAGTACGTAAGCGCGGTTATGAATTATATGATTTCTTAAGTATTGATGCTAATCAATAAATACCGTAAATAAGTTACACACTAAGATTGAATCCACTACCTTGTAGATTTCTCCTGCTCATTCTATTATTTATCATAATATATACCAACGTCTTATATAACTTGGCGCCCTAACGTTTAATCTTTTGTGTAGAATTTTCAAAAATTTCCAAGTAGTTTTAAGAAATGTAAAAATTAGTTTAAGAAACTTAAATATTTTTTTTTTGAGAAACTATAGCTTAAGTTTTGTTAAATTAAATTGAGTTCATTCGAGTTCAAAGCAAAATATTCAGATTTTCACTCAGTAGTTTTACATTCATTTTTCAAAATGTCAGAGCACGATATTGGTCAAGATGAAAATGCTCACTGCAGCTACAAAGAAGCTGTTATTAACGGCGAAGATGCAAAACTAAAAGCTCTTGAATCAAAAATATCTAAACAGTTCGACGAACTGAAAAAGTTGATTAGTGCAGTTGACGATCGCGTTACAACTTATTCAGGTAGACCTCGCTCCAACTCTCAAGTAGAACATGAAAAAACAGTAGTTGCTAAAGAGACCAAAAAGGCAGTTTCAAAACCAGATAAGGAAAAAACTGTTGTTGTCACTAAGACAGTTACAAAAGCTTCTGTAGATCCAGTGCATGGAGTTCCTTTTCCGCAATATGATCCTTCTAAAATGCTTCCTGAATATTTTATTTCTGAAGCCGAAGAGTTCTTGACTCTGAAGCAAATAAAGCCTGCCGAATGGCACTTGCTTGTAACACGCTTTTTCAAACCAGAAAGTGATTTAGCACATTGGTGGAGGGCAACGAAACCAAGTGTTGATGACTGGGATGAATTTTTGAACGCTTTTAAAAAATATGAATGTCCAGCTACGGCTGATTTGCATCTACAAAAGCTATACGCACGCAAGCAAAAACTTGATGAGGCTTTTGAGTCATTTGCATGGGAAACTTTTATAGCTTATCGCAGAATTTACTCTGATATGCCAGAAGGTCATGTAGTCGAACGTATTCTAGATTCTTGCTTACCAGAACTTGCATCTGAGCTTCGAGCTTTTCGTTGCGAGTCTGTGAATGAGATTGTAGTAAAGGGACGACAAGTGATTATGGATTTGAATAAAATCCGTTCGTTTGAAGGTAAACCTTTACTACGAGCTAGGCAGACTGATAAAATGCCTGAGCCCAAGCAAAAGCCACAATCTAAGTACAACAGTGCCAATGGGTACAAACCCAACAGACAGTTCAATGTTCTTGATTCAAGTACTTCAGACAAGCCGTTAGCAGAGAGGAAATCTCTGTTTACTAACAAGTCAAAATATTCTAATGAATTTAAAGCTAGATTTTTCTGTAGCTACTGTGGGATTCCAAACCACCATGAAACTCAATGTAGAAATAAGGAAAGAGATATTGCCAAGCTTAAAGAACAGACTGAAACTGGTGTGAAGGAAGAGACCCCTGGTCCTTCTGGAGCACGTAACTTTCAGGCTGGTTCGTATGCAAAAAACCAAGAGAGGAAGTAGGCAAGGAGTCTGCTCTGCTTCCAACCTTTCTTGTACCGAAAGTGACTCCTCAAGTCAAATGTAAATTAGCAAATGTAAATACTCACGCACTGTTAGATACAGGTGCTTCTCATTCTTTCCTTTCTCGTTCACTTGTAAATAAATACAATTTTCCGTTAATCAAAACAAACACACACGACATCCAAGTAGGGAATAACATGCGAGTGAAACCTCTTGGTGAGTGTACTTTAAATATTAGATTTGCTGGTAAAATCAGTACACATACTTTTCTTGTTATGAATGAACTTCCATTCCATGTAATTTTGGGTACAGATTTTATTCTTGCTCAAAAGGTAATACTTGACCTCGCAAATGGCAAGTATTGGGTTGATGGCAAAACCACCAAGAAAATTTCCTTTTCCAATGCAGAAACGCTCTGTGCATTGCAGGGGCTAACTGAGACTCAGAAAATTGAGCTTGATTCTTTGCTAAAAAGCTTTCCTGAAGTCATGAATGATAAAATTGGATGTACTGATATTGTACAATGTGTTTTAGAACCTAAAAGTGCGCCGATAGCACAAAAACCCTACCCAGTTTCCATGTTTAAACGGAACTTAATATCCGAACATGTGAAAAAGATGCTTGAGCAAGGAATAATCAGACCATCAGAGTCTGAATGGGCTTCTCCCGTTAACTTGCAAAAGCAAAATGATAACTACAGGTTTTGCATTGACTATCGCAAGTTCAATGCAAACTGTAAATCAGATCCTTATGCCATACCTCGCATTAATGAGTTGCTTGGTGGGCTTGGCGAAGCCAAATATATTTCTAAAATTGATATGCGCAAAGGCTATTGGCAAATAGCAATGCATCCAGATAGTGTGAAATACACAGCTTTCATTTGTCACGAAGGCAAATATGAATTTTTACGATTACCTTTTGGGTTGAAAAATGCTCCCTCAGTGTTTCAAAGATTTGTTAATAGAATGCTAGGGAAGGCAAGAGGCAAGTTCGCAGAAGCTTACCTTGATGATATAGTAATTTATAGTAATTCCTGGAAGGAACATTTAGAGCATTTACGTTACATTATAAGTAGAATGAAATCTTTTGGAGTTACTGCCAACGTAGAAAAATGTTCATTTGGTCAAACGACCGTTCAATACTTAGGTTTTCTTGTCACTCCAGAAGGAGTCAAAACTGATCCCAGTAAGATACAGGCTGTATCAGAATATCCACAACCAAAGTCAAGTAAAGAAGTTAAAAAGTTTTTAGGCTTATGTGGGTGGTACAGGCAATACATTCCGCATTTTGCAGACAAAGCCGACCCCCTCAATAGATTATTACGCTCAGACATTCCTTTTGAATGGACTGATGCACAAACACATTCATTTCAAATTTTAAAAGATGAAATATGTAATGCAGTAACGTTAGCATTTCCTGATTTTTCAAAACAATTTATTTTACGGACAGATGCTTCTGATATAGGGATAGCTAGTGTTTTGTGTCAAAAGCAGATAGATGGATATGAGCGTCCTATAGCATTCGCTAGCAGGTCTTTGTCAAAAACTGAGAGAAATTACCATTCAACTGAGAAAGAATGTCTCGCAATAGTGTGGAGTTTGTCTCGTTTTGCTGAATATCTTGACGGTCAAGAGTTCATACTCGAGACTGACAACAAAGCTTTGCTTTGGCTCAACACTATGAAAAATATTAATTCCAAGTTTATGAGATGGTCACTGAAGATCCAAGATTTTCAGCCCATCATCAAACATTGTCCTGGCAGAATGAATATGGTGGCTGATGCCTTGTCCCGAGCACCAGTTGGTGAACCAGAAGAAGAGGATGATAAGGAAGTAATGGATGTCCCTTTCAATTTGCTTACCTTCCTCAGTTCCGATCTTGATTACGAAAAAATACAAGAAGCTCAGTTGCATGACAATGAAGTTCAAGCTTTACTTACAGATTTACCCTCCGATTTAGTGCATGAAGATGGGATGCTTTTTAAGGTTACTAAATCTAATGCTAAACTTCCGTACATTCCAAAATGCATGCGGAATGAAATTCTTAAATACTTTCATGACTCGCCTCACAGCGGTCATATGGCTTATAGAAAAACTGCTTATAGAATTCTACGTCGCGTATATTGGATTGGCATGCACGAGGATATTTTTACTTACATTCGTTCATGTCCAATTTGTCAGCAAGTCAAAAACCCTACAAGTAAGCCTCATGGCAATTTGCAAAATACTAAGATCTACGGTCCATGGGACATGCTTGCTGTGGACTTGGTTGGTCCCTTACCAAAAAGCCGAACTGGCAAACAATATATTTTAGTTTGTGTTGACCACTTCACAAAGTGGGTTGAATTATTTGCAATTTCTGATGCAAAGGCAAGCATCGTATCCAAAGTGCTTGAAGCGTCTGTATTTTCTCGTTGGGGTTCCCCACACTCCCTATTGACAGACAACGCGACTAATTTTAGAGGAAAACTGTTTAACAGTATGTGTAAAGCTTGGGGTATACATCACAAGTATACCACAAGTTACCATCCTCAATGCAATATTGCTGAAAGAGTAAACAGAAATATCCGTGCAATGCTAAGCGCTTATGTTGGGAAAAATATGCATGGAAAATGGGATGAATATCTTCATTATGTTGCTTTAGCTTTACGAACTGCTGTTAGTGATACCACAGGTTTTTCTCCTTCTTTTATGAACTTGGGTCGGGAGATAAGAACTCCACTCGACCATAATTTGAATAAATACTCCGGTGAATTTGATAGTAGAGATAGATATGGGAAAGAGCTGCTGGAGCGTTTGTCAAAGATTATGCACAAGCCAGATGCTCTATTGAGAAGGCACATGAGCAGCAGTCAAAATATTATAATAAGAGACACAAGCGGTATGTACCGAAAGTTGGGGATAAGGTACTTTTACGTACACATTTCCTATCCAACAAGCTCAAAAAGTTTACTAAGAAGTTTGGATTTAGATGGTCTGGTCCAATTGTTGTTAAAAAAGTTCTTTCACCTGTAACGGTTTCTGTCACTGCAGTAAACAACACACAAACAGAGTACGGAGGTACTCATAACGTGAAAAATTTAAAACCTTTTTTTGATCGACCTTCATTTGAATCTTTTGCTGTAAATGACTCGGATGGTACTCCAGGTAATAGTGTAAATATACCAGACAATAATGATACTCCTGTATTAAGTCAAAATTCTGTCATTTCTTCTCCAATAGCTCATAGAACAAGAGCTCGTTCTAAAGTTTAATGTGATTTTTTTCAAAGTCAAACTTTGTTTTTTTATCACTCGACAATAAGTCAAAACAACAAGAAAGAGGTGAAGTCAATACCAATTTTGTTAGGAGTTTACTTGATAAGTCTGGTTAGACAGTTATTGTATGTATATATTCAATATATTATTTTCTAGTTTTTAGGTTAAGTTCAATATCAAATTCTAGGTTAAGTTTTAGATTAAGTGGTACCAATTTAGCAATACGCTCTTCATGAATAATAAATATTATGTGACTCATGTCAACTCAGGGTGTGCCTATCAAGTCTTATGAGCAGCAACCTGGAGAACATGTGCAATCATCGCTTCCTCTTCCAGTTCCTGAGACGCTGATCGCTCCTTTGCTTCCCCCCGATGACCACTTTCGGAAGGACTCACAGGCCTGTTAATGTCCGCCTAAAGTGACCATTTCTCCGAAGCGGGACGATCCCGTAGTGCGAATGTGTGTGATACACTTCGCCTGGCATGTGATTTGCCTCGGAACCCAGCGTTTTCTCCCTCGCAAGCAGTGAGGTTCGAGAAGGAAGAAGACCTTAAAGCGGCTAGCTGCCGGAAAAGTGGTGGGGATATGTAAGGATATAGATGTAAAGTGAGGTGAAGAACCTATGTAATAAGTTATGTTAAGTAGTAAGTTGTAAATGCGCAAGCGATTTGCGTGTGTGACTACGGAGCGATTCCGTAGCAGGTATAAATAGAGCTCGAGAAGCTGGAGTAAAGAGCATTCGTTATGATGTCGTTATGCTGGCCGGTTGTGATTACTGGTTCATGCAAGCCTTGTGATTAGGCATTAGTTAAGATAGTTATAGAAGAGAGTGTGATCCTCTCCCAATGACGCGGCGTGATGCCGTGTCGGTCTAGTACGTAAGCGCGGTTATGAATTATATGATTTCTTAAGTATTGATGCTAATCAATAAATACCGTAAATAAGTTACACACTAAGATTGAATCCACTACCTTGTAGATTTCTCCTGCTCATTCTATTATTTATCATAATATATACCAACGTCTTATATAACTAAATCATACAGATATATCTCGACAAATATATGTTCTGTGATTGGTTTTGGTAAATTATGCTTTAGTGTTTTCACTGCAAGTGCAAGTGTCGAGACATGAGATTAAAATCATTTCCATGTTCCCGTATATCTCCTAATTTTTTTCAAGTCCGATTTTTTTACTTTCCAAAAGTGGAGGATTGGTTGAATTTGAAATAAGTGCAACTTTATTTATGTGTAAGGATATAGATGTAAAGTGAGGTGAAGAACCTAAATAATAGAATGAGCAGGAGAAATCTACAAGGTAGTGGATTCAATCTTAGTGTGTAACATATTACGGTATTTATTGATTAGCATCAATACTTAAGAAATCATATAATTCATAACCGCGCTTACGTACTAGACCGACACGGCATCACGCCGCGTCATTGGGAGAGGATCACACTCTCTACTATAACTAACTTAACTAATGCCTAATCACAAGGCTTGCATGAACCAGTAATCACAACCGGCCAGCATAACGACATCATAACGAATGCTAGTTGCTACAGCTTCTCGAGCTCTATTTATACCCGCTACGGAATCGCTCCGTAGTCACACACGCAAATCGCTTGCGCATTTACAACTTACTACTTAACATAACCTATTATTTAGGTTCTTCACCTCACTTTACATCTATATCCTTACATATGAATAATAAAAATATTATGCATGAAGATAAATTGACTAAGTTATACGCTTCAGTTGTTTTGAATTATTTGAGTAATATATGGAAATTATACAGATACGAAATGTCCATGTGCAGTCTGAATCAATTCATAAAGGAGAGTGTAATAAGAGAAATGTATTTATTATATTTTTTATACAAACCAAGTAACGAATGCTGCTGCGATTACGAATAGATTTCTTAATTCTTATTGAGCTTTCTTTTTACTGTTTTTTGTACGAATTTGATTCGATTTTGCAGTTGATGCACAACAAAGATATTTTAGTATTTTTAGCAGTATCCAAGTAATAGCTATAATACTGATTGAAAGTATGATTAGTATCGTCATCCACACATCCAGCTGCCGTCGTACCCACCAAGACTGTCCAACATTCAAAGGTCTCAGCGCTTCCAAATCTTCACGGCTGTGAGTGAGCACAAATTCAGTCCACCAAAGCGCAGTCTCCAGAGGTTTTTGTGGACGATCAGTGAAAATTCTTGACACTTTTTTCATGTTTTCTCGATATCTTTAAGAGAAAGTTTACAATTATGAAAAAGCCATATTATTATATTAAGTAAAGAACACGGATGCAGATAAACGTTAAAAGTGAAGAAGGAAAAGTAAACATACTTTGGTTCATTTACTATTTTAGTAATAGCCTCTTCTAATTCTGCTTGTGTTACAGTTGTAATCTCTAGTCGGATGCCACACTCTTTCCTGTGAATTCGCTCAGCATTGTAATCCTGTTCAGCTTAAATTGGAATTTGACAAAATCAATATCTTCAGTTATTTTAATTTTATTCAATTCCTAATATTTTAACATTTACTTTGAACTTTTACCAAAAATTGGGAAGCTTATGAGTGGAACCGCGTTAATAATTCCTTCTTGAATTCCCATTAGTCCAGAGTGTGTAATAAAGGCTCGGATCTTGGGATGAGCTAATGGATATCAAGACATTTTTAATAACTTCTAATATTTGAATCAATCCGTACAGTTACAAACATTGAACATACCGAGTAAGTCTTGTTGGGGCATCCAATTGCTGACATAAACGTTGCCTCTTGGAAACTCCTTTGCTAACGAATCATTCCCTGCTTTCCACACAAACAGCATATTTTGATTACTACGCATAGCTCCAATAATAGCTTGCTGTGCGTTTGAATCCATCTTTTCAAATTCAGCGTGCGTTCCAAAACTTATGTAAATGAAATCCTTTCCTTTTTCCAGAAACGCTGCAAGCTCCTGCGATGCAATATTTAAGTGTTACATTTTATTAACGTGGAATCTTTTGAAAGCAAGTGGTACGTGCAAGCTATTCCAATTTTACCTTTGGCAACGGTGTCCTCTTTTCTGTGTAAGCAATACCTCCAATCGAAATCATATTGGGTGGCAGGGAACGCCCAAATTCCTCTCCATAATGAGTATTTAAAAACACAAGGCTTGTGTTTCTCTCAAGCTCTTCAAACTTTGGCAAATCAGTGAGACCAAGACCCAACTTTTCTCTCGTAATTTCTTCCAACCTCGGAAAATATTTCCAACTCCGATAAAGATGCCAAGTGACCGGCATCAACGCATTGATTAACCGTTGCTTAAACGTCACCGTCGTTGGATCAAAGGGAAGTGCCCCATCCGGTATCCAACTAGTCTCATCCGGATTCCCAAAAGAGTCTGGATACCAAGGGAATGTCGTTGAGGTAGCAAACTGGATGACTTTTGCTCCAGTCACGTGAGCCAACCCATAACCACAATCATTGAAAAGGGAGTCAATAAAAACCAAATCAATTTTCGAAGTTTTCACCCACTTAACAAACTCAGGATCAGAATAAATCACGTCACACATAGCAATCCCAAAGCCAGGAAGTGACATCCATCCTATTAACATAGCTTTTGTGCCCGCTTTACGTTGAGCAAATACATCCATCCCATCCCAGCTTTCAACCCACTCTTTTAATTTAAGGGGTGCATAGTCAACCACCTTTGGGTGAGGGTTTTTGGCAGCAAAGGGTGAGATAAATGTTACCTTGTGACCTTTTTCGGCGAGAGCTGTGGCCAACGGCCAAGCTGGAATGCGGTGACTGTAAGTGGAAACTCCGAAGAAAAATGCAATGTTTGCACATTCAACTTCTCTTTGTGTTAGTGTCAGAATGAAGCTTGTAAATATGCAACATAAAATGAAATTCGAAACATGACCCATTTTGAGAAATTTTACCAATTTAATCAAGCACCTGACTCTGAAAGATCACATCACAACACAACCCGAAAGCTAACTCCAGCAGCGGCTTAAACTTGTAGCTGACTGATATACAAAATGTTGTTAAAGCATGATTTTATATGTATACATTTAATGCATGCGTAAATACACGTTTTACCCAGTAAAAACAGGTTATTATGACAAGCAGTTTTTGACTCCACTCCAGGTCTCCAGCTAGCTATATAGAAACTTTTTCTGCAGCAACACCATAAGAACCGATTTACATGAATAAGATAATGATAATATGGATTTACAAGGTAAGGTATGCATGAAGATGCAAGTTGCAAGTGAAGTAAGACATTTTAAACCACATGTATTGATAGAGATTAAGCCATACTGCACGCAGCAATTCCAGCGTGTCGTCACTCGTTTCTCGGTTATATACAACTTATTATTATATGCAACCAACTATTATCATATTTCATTCCATAATAAAGTCCTTTGTTAAAATGACCTTGAAATTTATGTCTTTCTTTTTTTGTATTTAGAATTGAAGGTATTTTAGATGGATCCATTAAATTTCTTTTCTTGATTGATGTGGTACTATAAAATCTGATACGATGTCGTTCAGTAAATTATATTGCAGAGATATTTCAGTGGTAATATAATGTTATAATGTAATATTTATATCGAATTTTGATTTATTTGAATGAAGGTCATTTAAAACCGCTCAATAATTCCCAACACTTTGACGGGTTCAACCCATCTTTAACTTACTGTAGAAATCTAACTATTATTGACTGATATCAATTTTAGGCACATTATTCAACAAATAAATAAGGGCAGATATTGTCTTGTCACAACTACTGCAGTGGTATTAGCTACATTTTTCCATACATTGATCCAGAAACCTACAAAAAAATAAAGGGTTTACGGAAGTAAAGCAGCAACCAAGGATGCGATGTTTGCATTCTATTCCCAGGGGATGAGAATTTTGATGTGTCACTGTTTGAAACGCATTTATTTGATCATATAAAGGCATGTATTGAAATAATTCTGATAAAAGTACACATTACATGCATAATATTGTGCGAAAAAATGTACAAAGAAATATATGTATTCCATACATATATATATTATGTTACAGATATAATGGTTGTACCGAAGAAGGCGAACGACCAATTTTTTTGCTACCATTGCTCGCTAAACATTGATCCGTTAGTAACCAGTTTTACTTTCACCTTCATTCCATTCAGTGCAATATTTTTAGTGGGTACCCCTATCTGCAATCCAGCCCAATATTTCACGCAAGCAAGCGTTTCAAGCATTTCCCCTTGTTTTTTAACATTCCTTCAAGTTCTAATTATAAAGAAACTTTCATCTGCATTATTCCTTTGTCATTTGGCTAATTGAAATTAAGAACAGTAAAATATGCGGTCGTTAACTCAGGGAAGGTGTTTTCAAAGACAAATCCACACTACATCCGACATGGAATTGCAAAATGAAACAAATGATCCGGGAAACGTAAATGAAAACGGGGGAGCTTTAATAGCCGTTGAAACTGCTGAGCCTAATTTATTAAACCGTACTCATGACTCATCAACCTTGAGTGGAAAACCTGTTGTTGGAGAATTTTTAGAGATTTTTCTTAGTTTTTATTATTACATCGGTGTATCTCCCTTTCGAATTGATCTCAATCGAAATCTAAGGTCTAGTTGCATAAACAAGGTATGTTTTAATTCATTTCTTTAACTGATAAGCAATAATATACTGATTTAATGTACAAACAATAGTAGTAATGTGATTATGATATTCTTTTGTAATTTTGTAGATGCTCAGCATTCTAATAACTTTAGTGGCGATAATTTACATTATTTTCAACGTAAGAACTCTGGCATGGATGATTGATGAAGCAGATATATCACAACAGATCAAAGCGTCTTCTTACATTGGACTCGTCTACAACTTTTGCGCGTTTGTACTTAATGCTTGTTTATTTCGGATGATATGGTGTAAGCAGGAAGCTTTTCTGAAGTTGTTTCGTTTTCAGGATATCAGCAATATCTCGACAGGCTTGAATTCATCATTGGTGAGCGGTTTAAATTATAAAAGTTGATCCGTATTTGTACTTTTACTGAAGAAAGCTGTTCATTTGATAATTGAAATTTATTTATTTTATATAATTTAGCTAAACTTCCTGGTTATTTCAATATGCTCGCTCACCATATTCATTCCGTTGATTAGTACTGTTGGAGGTCTTTCTATATTAGATAGTCTTCAGAAATGGTCCTTTTTTGAAATACTGTCCCACCAAGAAGTAAACTTGCTTCTAGGTTTAAAAAAGTCTTGGGACTCCACAGATTCCAATAATGACACCTCGCGAATGGGAACGAATTCAACTAAAGACGATGACAATGGTGGAATATTTCTGAGTGACGCTGACCTTGAAACTACAATATTTGGTAGTGTTGGAATGGCAGTTGAGTTTTGTCAGCAAATTTTCAGTCTTTTTTCTCATGACTGCTTCCTACTTTCTACGGTCACTCTATGGATTTCGACGAAACAATTGCGAGACCAATTTGAAGTATGGGAAATTCGAGTCAAAGAAAGTAATTTGGGATCAAGTCGTAACATTGCGGACGACATAGTTAAGGAACATAAAAAGCTCAGTCTGCTGTCAAAGCATATTAACACAATCACAAATTCATTCCTGCCAGCTCTGCTAATGGCAAATATTATCACCATGTCCTATTTCATGTACAATCTCGTCACCCGTCAATGGTACTTTGCTTTGAGTCTTTCATTAAAATTGTACAAAACATGGTTGGCCATTTACTTTGCAATTAAGATATCGAAAGTGGTATGAAATTTAGTACAATTAAATTATCATCATTTCATATTATCCGATTCAACTAAATACGTAATTTTCGGTTATATAGGCAGAAGGATATTATAGCTGGTTCATATCAGACGAGGTTCGAGAAATACTTGATCTCAGTTGCAAAAATCTACACCATATTTTGGAAATGAAGGAAAGGCCAGTTGGTATTGGAAGCGGTGTGTTTTACATTGACACCAAGTTTATATTAAGCGTAAGTTACTTTTTTACTTTATGGCTTATTGTACAACAGTCGTTAAAACTCATAATAGCTCACCTCATAATATTCAGATTCATGGTACATTTCTTTTTCTTATTTGCAGTCACTCGGCATAATATCAACTTACTTTTATATGGTGACTGGCACGGGCGCATAAAAAAAAGGATAACTGCTCCGCAATTTAATTAATGATTATTGCATGATATAGCAATTAGTGATTGTGTTGCACTTATCCCATAATGTCCCGTTTGCACAACGTGAAATCCAAGTTCTAATTTATTCTTTTCCTTGCCTCTTAACAAATTCGTAAAGCTTGTATTGGACTTGAAATGAATTTCCTACAACCCACGCTTATCCTTCAACTTTTAGTGGTGCTGTTCATGACGTCCATGTTTGCTCAGGTTTAAATATCATGTAAAAAATCTTTGCTTTTGTCTGAATTTTAAATTTATGTAAAAATATTGTAGTATTTTCGTGAATTCATTAGGTATGCACTGGCTTTAAAAAAGGGGAATCGGTTATCAAAAAAGCAATGCATGGTGCGGGGAAAACCAATGGATAACAACAACATGACTACTACAACCATTAACTAAGATAAATTCGGGATACGATGAATTTGTTACTTGTTAATAATTAAAATTATCCAACGATAAATAAATAAATAAAAACACAATGATTTTGTTCTGTTCATGGGTTCCATCCTTACTGAAGTCATTCATGATCTCAGCCATGTCAAGTTATGAGAGTTACTAATACTGCACAGCAATTCCATCGTAAGCGTATGTGTGATATATGCAGCATATTACTTAACCAACTATTTATCATATTGCATAACATAACAAAGTACATTGTTAGAATGGCCTTGAAACTCATCCCTACTGTTTTATTGGACTTTCTGTTTCTTGTATTCATGAATTTCCTCGGATCTCAAAGTTGTGAATGAAGAACAAAAGTATTTTAGTGCTTTAAGGAGAATGAAGATAATTGCTATTGCGCCAATTACTAATGTCACTAGTATAGTCATCCAAACATCCAGTTGCCGACGTACCCACCAAAGTTGACCTACACTTAAAGGTCTCAATGATTCCAAGTCTTCACGACTGTGAGTAAGCACAAAATTAGTCCACCAAAGCGCAGTGTCTAGTGGCTTTTGTGGGCGGTCAGTGAAAATCCTTGAGACTTTTTTCATATTTTCTCGGTACCTGCACAAAAGATTATGTTAGAATTAAATCAGATTAGTACAGAATATCAGTTTCTGGATAAAGGAATACAATAATTCGCAGTATTCGCATTAAAAGTTAAATTGAAGACGTACTTTGGATCGGTTAATACTTTAGTAATAGCATCTACAAATTCTTCTTTTGTGACTGTCGTAATCTCAAGCCTGACGCCGTACTCTTTACGATGAATCCTCTCTGCGTTGTAGTCCTGTTCAGCTACAATTACATGAATAAAATATTCAGTAAGACCAGGCTTTGTTGCAGTACTGTTTTTGGGGGAATACTACATTGGTTACCAAAAATTGGAAAGCTTATCAATGGAACCGCGTTGTAAATCGCTTCCTGGATTCCAATTAATCCTGCATGTGTAACAAAGGCTCGGACTTTTGGGTGTGCTTGGAATTAATTGGAGAAATGAAATGTAACATCAGCTTCATATAGTCTGTTTCGATTTTTAATGCATAGTTTTTAAATGAATTGAACAATACCAAGAATGTCTTGCTGAGGCATCCAACTATTGATATAAACGTTTCCTTTTGGAAACTGTTTTGCTAACGAATCATTCCCTACTTTCCACACAAACTGAATATCTGGGAAACTTTGCATAGCTCCAATTATAGCTTGTTGAGTAGACGCATCCATCCGTTGAAAATCAGCGTATGTTCCAAAGCTTATATATATGAAGCCATTTCCTTTTTCCAGAAACGCTGCAAGCTCCTGCGGTTCAGTTTTTAGTGGTTCCATTATAATACTAATGAAAGCTAGAAAGTGCTATTCTATTTTACCTTGGGCAACGGTGTTCTCTTTTCTGTATAAGCAATACCTCCAATTGAAATCATATTCGGAGGAAGTGACCTGAAATGAAAGTATTATTTATATGGTGTTACTGTATGAAAATCAGGCTATATTGTACTGATACAGAATAAAACTTGAATAAAGATGAATCAATCAATCAATAAATAAATCAAACCTCGCAAATTCTTCTCCATAATGAATATTCAAAAATACAAGGCTTGTGTTACTCTCAATCTCTTCAAACTTTGGCAAATCAGCGAGACCAAGACCCAACTTCTCTCTTGTAATTTCTTCCAATTTTGGAAAATATGTCCATTTCCTGGCGAAATCCCAAGTAATTGGCATTAATGCATTAATTAACCTTTGCTTAAACGTCACCCTCGTGGGATCAGAAGGAATCGCCATATCCGGCAACCAATTTGTCTCATCTGGGCTTCCATACGCTGTTGAATACCAAGGGTTTGCAGTGGCAGTGGCAAACTGAATAATCTTAGCTCCAAATACATGAGCCATCCCATAGCCACAGTCATTGAATAATGCGTCGATAAAGATCAAATCAAACTTTGAGGTTTTCACCCAATTGATAAATTCATCGTCGGAATAAATCACTTGGCACATGGCAATTCCAAAATCCATCAGTGACATCCATTCCTTTAGTGGATTGCTTTGTGTCCGTTCAGCAAATACATCATCAAAATCCTCCCAAGATTCAACCCATTCAACTAATTTTTGAGGTGCGTAGTCCTGTACCTTTGGGTGAGGTTTCTTTGCGGGATAGGGAGAAATGAAGGTTACATTGTGACCCTTTTCAGCAAGTCCTGTGGCTAAAGGCCAAGCTGGAATGCGGTGGCTGTAGGAGGACATTCCGAAGAAAAACATGATGTTTGCACTCTCAACTTGAGGAAATGTTGGTGCCAGTGCAAACATGGCACACAAAAATAAAGAAAAAAAGGAACAAGAATTCATGTCCATTTTGCAAATTTAAAAAAAAATTCGGTCGGTTTTTATTTGATTTTAATTTTTTTAAACCAAGCCATGCGTTTGAACAAGTGACCAGTTTAAAAGCAGGTTTAACATAGGATTAGCTGAGGAATGCAATCTTCGGGCTGTAAGTTGCTTTTTGTTGAGACCAGAACAATAGCAACTTTATCATGAAAGCAAACATATGCCATTCAATTTGAAGTGGGATAGAAAATGATAATATGCGTAGAGCTTGATTGGATTTGGATCTGTCTAGATAAAACAGAAATATTGTTTTTATTTTGCAATTAAAGGGAAAGATAAGATCATCACTGTAACGTTGTTGTGAAATAGTACTTGAATATCTGTAACTACAAAATGTCGTTAGTAAAAATTATTTAAAAGGTGGACTTGTTTACTGAACTTTCTTCATTTTATTGTCTCTCGATTTTGCAGTAGTAGATGCACAACAAAGATATTTTAGTATTTTTATCAGTATGAACAAAATGGCAATTATGGTGGACGTTAGTCCTACTAGTAATGTCATCCATACATCCAGTTGTCGACGTACCCACCAAGGTTGACCTACATTCAAAGGTCTCAGTGCTTCCAAGTCTTCACGACTGTGAGTAAGCACAAAATCAGTCCACCAAAGGGCAGTTTCCAGTGGCTTTAGGGGGCGGTCAGTGAACATTCTTGAAACCTTTTTCATATTATCTTTGTACCTGGAATTACGGTTGTTACAAAATTAAATGCTATCAATTCATAAGCAATTTATAGTAAATTGATTTAAGGAGATGTAAAAGGAGTGGAAAATAGAGAGAAATACATACTTTGGATCGGTTAATACTTTAGTAATGGCTTCTTCCAATTCTGCTTGTGTAACATTATTAATCTCAAGACGAACTCCGGTCTCCTTACGATGAATTCGCTCAGCATTGTAATCCTGTTCAGCTATTACAATAATTATTCAATAAATCATTTATTGCGTTAATAGAATTTTCTTCAATGTCTAACCCTCATGCCTCAGTTCAAGATTTAATTACCGGCAATAGGAAAACTTATAAGTGGAACTGCATTTACAATCGCTTCCTGAATTCCCATGAGTCCGGAATGTGTAATAAATGCTCTGATTTTAGGATGAGCTAACGGATATTTCAAACAAAATAAATATAATATTTAAAGCTAAGCTGAATTTACCGTTGTTAGCTTTATTTAAAAACAAGAAATGGATAAATACCTACCTAATATATCTTGTTGAGGCATCCAACTACTGACATAAACGTTTCCTTTTGGAAACAGTTTTGCTAACGAATCATTCCCTACTTTCCACACAAATTGAATATCTGGGAAACTTTGCATAGCTCCAATAAAAGCCTGTTGTTTATCAGCATCCATCCGTTGGAAATCAGCGTAAGTCCCAAAGCTTATGTAAATGAAGCCATTTCCTTTTTCCAGAAACGCTGCAAGCTCCTAATTTTGATGCATAATAATATGCATAAAGTAAATATAAATATTTTATGTGCTTTCATTTAATATGGTTTCACGAACCTTTGGTAACGGTGTCCTCTTTTCAACATAAGCGATGCCTCCAATCGAAATCATATTTGGTGGTAAGCTTCTCGCAAACTCTTCCGCAAAATAGGTATTCACCATTATCAGACTCACATTTCTCTCAATCTCTTCAAACTTTGGTAAATCATCCCGACCCAACCCATTCCTCGTAATTTCTTCCAATTTTGGGAAATATTTCCATTTCCTATAAAGCTCCCAAGCTACAGGTATTAAAGCATTGGTAAGCCTTTGCCTAAAAGTCACAGTAGTTGGGTCAAAGGGAGACATCATCTCCGCCAACCAATTTGTTTCATCTGGACTCCCAAATGAGGAAGAATACCATGGAAAAACGGTGGTCGTAGCAAACTGAATAATTTTAGCTCCAAAAATGTGAGCCATTCCATATCCACAGTCGTTGAACAACGTGTCAATAAAGACCAAATCATATTTCGAAGTTTTCACCCAATTTATAAACTCTTGGTCTGAATAAACCACTTCACAAACCTCAATTCCGAAGGCAGGTAGTAATGTAATCCATTGATATATTAAGTCACCGTTAGCTTTCTTGCGCTCTACAAAAACGTCTTCCATATCCTCCCATGATGCAGCATATTCTACTAATTTGCGAGGAGCATAATCGATAACCTTTGGGTGAGATTTCTTTGGTGGAAAGGGTGAGATGAAGGTTACATTGTGACCTTTCTCTGCGAGAGCTGTCACTAATGGCCAAGCTGGAATGCGGTGGCTGTAGGATGAAACGCCGAAGAAAAAAGCGATATTTGCACTTTCCACTTGATTTTGATGCATACAAGTTATCAACACAAAACTTAATATGAACAATGTGCAACTAAGGTAAGTAGCCATTTTGCAAAACTATAATGTTTGTTTTGACGTTAAAATTTGACCCCAGTCTCCCGAACGTTTGTGTAATGAGTCGTCGGATATAAATATGAATGTCTGTGGTTGACGGAAGAGCATGATCACATTTTATGGATCCAAATATTTGGCCTCGTTCAACTTTAACATGTGCAATAATATCACTGATAAAATGCTGTAGAGTGTGCAATACATGCAAAAAGGGATAAAAAATGAACATGTGAAAATGTCCTTGAGAAACATGTCAATCATGTTGATGATTGAGTTAATTTACAAGCATATTCCCTATATAAAAGATATATCAAATCTGTTTTTTTTGTTTGAGAACGCTTACATTAATAGCGTAATTGAACAAAACGGGAGCAGCTGAGCACACGTATAAACAAATCGCTTAGCTCAGAATAAATTTAATAATTAAATTTTTGACAAGAAATACGACGAATTAAATTATACAAACAATGTCAAACTGTAGCTAGAACATTATTGAAACTAAATAGTTTTAATAAGGTTAGCTACAAACCCTGCAACCAATGATTATTACTATAATAATTAAGTTGCCTTTATTCTCATACCCAGCGGTACTAATATTGCTCTTGTACCTAGCTGGGCTCACCAGCAGGTAAACAAACATACTATTTTATAAACTGACCACTAGCAACTGATAAACCACGACCAGAAGTACTGCTGAAGAATATTTATTGCTTTTAAGGTCATCATCATCATACTTCATGAATATCTTCCTGTGTTGGAGACTTTTGATGTGGATGTAGGAATCCTGGAATTGGCCCGCTGGCTCTGTCATTGAACAAATGACACTACCCGGTCACTTCTACGCCTACCTGCCACGTTGACCCCAATCGAAGGACGATATTGCAGCGAAGTAGAAAGATGGAATCAAGTCGAAATGAGTACAAGTGGATCAACTGCCATAAATGTAAAATAAGGGCCCTTTACAAGCAAGGAACGAAATCAACGGAGGGCATATGGATTCACACCAAATACAACTGGATTTGTAGTAATTGTAAAAAATCCCAGCAAGATGAAAGCAGCAACGTAGATGACAGCCCATTGATTACATCAAAATTACCTTTTCATGACGTGTCAATTTTTGACTCAAGTGACAGTAATTGTTCAAATGAAGAGCTAGAAACACCTACACCTCCATCACTTTATGAGAATTTATTCCCAAAAGGGCGAAAAATAGTTCATTTGAATATAAATGGTCTGAAAAGCAAATACGAGGAAGTGCGACATTTATTAATCAACGAGACCAACCTCATGTGTTTAGCTTTAACAGAAACTAAATTAGATAGTGACAGAGACTCCCCCAACTTGTTTCTTGTGCCTGGGTATAATTTAATCAGAAACGATAGAATCTTAAAAGAAGGGGGAGGTACAATTATTTATGTAAATGAGAACTTTACATCGCACATTTGTGAGCTACCTGATTCGCCACCAGGTTTTGTTGAATGTGTAATTTTAAATATCAAAGGAACTTTTATGAAACCAATACACATTTGTGTCATGTATATTCCCCCAGATAAAATTGATGAAGAAGTTTTCTGCTTCTTAGAAAAAACATTTTGTTACCTACGATCTCAAGGAACCGAATTTGTAATAGTAGGCGATTTTAATATCGATTTACGTAGACGTACTATAGAATCAAACCGACTGACAGGCATTAGTAAGGAATTCAATTTAACTCAAACAATCAAACCTCCAACTAGGGTAGCGGTACGTTTTAATGGGAATTTCGATTTTACAAGTTCAGCGACATTAATAGATCATGTTTACGTCTCAAATAGGGAGCTTTTTTGCACATCTGGTGTAATTAATATCACAGCATCAGATCATCACATGACGTACACGATTTACAAGTCCAACAAACTCAAATTACCTCCCAAGGTCCTAGAATATAGGTGCCTTCGCAAAATTAATGAAGATGATTTTGCGAATGATTTTAAAAAGATAGACTGGAATTTTATAAAAAACAAACACACGCAAGAAGTTAATAGTGAAATTTTTGAAAAAAGTGTCATTGCATTGATGGATAAGCACGCTCCCTTAAAAAGAAAACTAATAAAAGGGTCAAACGAACCCTGGTTCAGTGCAGCGTTAGTTGAAATGTGCAAAGCTAGAGACAAGCTAAAATCAATGCAATTAATGGGAAAACAGATTGCACAACAATACAGAAAATTAAAGCAGGAAGTTTACTGCAAAATACAATCTGCAAAAAAGCAATTCTTTATCAATAAATTTGAAAAAGTGAAAACATCATCCGATGTCTGGAATACAATGAATAAACTAACAAATTTTAGACAAAATATCAACACGAAAGTAGCCAAACTAGTGAATAATGAGGGGAATGTTCTTGGCAATGATAAAGACATTTGTAAGCAATTCGCAACGGAATTTGTAGTGACCAGCGCAGAAAGTGATGTCACCGATTGCTTAGTTGACCTTGAAAACTATGTAGAAAATACTGAATCCAGTGTAAACATTTCAAATGACGACGTATTAGATGCGATTACCAATCCAGACGACATAAGGATTGATGAAAGTGATATTAGGGATAATGATATATTAGATGCAATATCCTACGTTAAAAAGTGCAAAAACACCAAATGTAACGTTCCTATGTTTATCTACAAACGGTTCTGTAATTTACTAGTTATACCATTAAGACTCTTGTTTATCACTATCTTTGTTACTGGTATTGTTCCAAATAATTTTAAACTAGGATATGTTACACCTTTGTACAAGGGAAAAGGACGATATAGCCAATCAGGCTCATATCGTGCAATATTTAACTTCCCGTTTATAGTTAGAATTTTCGAAAGATTATTGTACCGAAAGCTAATGGCTTATGTCAGCCACTTTTTCGACATACATCAGCACGGGTTTATGCGTAATAGATCGTGTGATACTGCAATCGCAGTCTTTACTCAAAATATTTACGAATCTTTAGATAAGACATCAGGAAAAGCAGTAGCCGTATTTGTTGACTTTTCGAAAGCTTTCGATTCCGTTAGTCAAACACTCTTAATTCGAAAACTGATGTTTAATTTTGGAAGAAAAGTGCCCAAAATATTAATACGGATACTAATTAGTTATTTTACTAACCGTAAGTTTAAAATCTTAAATGGAAAGTATGAGTCAGCAGAGTATTTAATTAGGGCTGGGGTGCCACCTGGATCAATTTTAGGAGCCCTTTGCTATACTATTTTTGTAAATGATATAGGAAGTGCAATAGCCCTGAAGTACTTACTTTACGCCGACGACTTGGTTATGTACACTTCATGTGAGTCGTTTATCGATGGGGCCAACGAGCTCACAAATGCCTTAGCCAAATTAGAAGTATGGTGCACTGAAAATGGCCTTAAAATAAATGTTGAGAAAACGAAATGTATGCGATTTTTTAAGGCTAAAGATCACCAAGCAAGAAAAAGTGCTTTAGGTGAAGTAAAGCTAGGTAATACAAGGGTCGAATGGGTCAATGATTTCAAGTATCTTGGGGTAGATATTGATAGCATTCTCTCATTCAAATCTCACGAAATACGTGTAGAAAAACGTATGAATTCTGCCCTAGCCAGAATGTACAGTATCAGAAGACTTTTAACAGAGAAGGTCATGAAAATATTTTTATCATCTTATGTTGTAAATATAGTAGATTTTGTAATCGTAATTTGGGGTGTACAACCTACCAAATTATGGTCACTTCAAGAGAAAATAAACCGTTTCCTCTTAGCTTTCTACCACCCAAACCTAACCAAAAAACGAAGACAAAAAATGAAAAACAGCACCCTAGAAATAAATGCACTGCTTCAAAAGGTAGACCTCATGACTGTCGCAGAACGGAGAATTTATTTTCTGTTAAAATCGATAATGAAATGGCGCCAGCTAGACATCTTCGAAGGATATTTTATAAACAGCGGAAAGGAGGAAGGTTATCGTGACAGTTATAAACAGCCGAGACATTCCAAACAGTTATACAAACAGTCCATCAAGTGGAGTGCAACGTCTACCTGGAATCATTATATTTCAAAGGTAAAAAGTCAAATTACAACGGACACGACACGAGATGTTATATTAGAAATATTTAAACAATCTATTCTGTTAGAACGTAAGAACCTTTATGTGTAACATGTAGATTATTGTGGATATTTTGTAAACGAATCTGGAATTCATTTTTGACCTTGGAATGTACTATTGGAATTATATTTAAATGTTCTTCGAATGCACGATCTTAAATGATGTGATATGTTAGAGTATGAAAACCAGACATTGTATGATGACTGATACTCAGAAACAATAAAGTTTATTCATTCATTCATTCATTCAGCGAGCACAGAAATTATTTGTCATGCTACGATTGTGTGTACATTGGTTGCAATGAATATGAACATGTAACCTAGTCCTTGAAAATCCATTTGAACGATTAAAAGTTCCTCAATTCCATGAAATAACTCGTTGCCTTTGCATTATCATTATTCATATCTTATTTATTCAAATAGACAACGTTAAAATAAACCGAAGATAAATTATTTTTATCCACCTTTTTTTTTTAACCACATAGTACATATATGTACTTAACATATGTATGTTATTTTTACAATCAAACTATTTACTTTACGCTCACCGAACCCCACCGTTTCACTCTACATGCGTACATAATATTATAATACTATAAATGTATATTTATGCCGATTCAGGATGTCTCATTATTTGGTTTTAACGGTTTGTTCAAAAATCAAATCTTGAATTATATCTAAAACGTGCATTGAAACAATTTTGGACAAGTTTATAGCATTTTATATCATATTACATAGATCTTTTATGCATTTTTTCATGGTTTATATATTTATGTTTAATTATATATATCTGGGGAGCAAAGGGGAGGTATAGCTGCCCCCAAAAAATAACGTTACTTTTAAATTCCAACCAAATGAAGCATAAAACCTTGCAAACTAATCTTTTACCAACTTCAAAAAGAAATATTATAACGCATGCTGTCAATAGAATGACGTGTAAATAAAATACAACAACAATATTATCCCTAGTGGAGTACGCTTTAGCTTCCAAGTTTGTATTTCGTGCGTTTTTAACGGTCGCATTCCAAGAAGAAATTCGATATTCCCACCGTTTCCACAAATGGACCAATCCAGAATGTATCAAAGTATTTAACCGTATAGTAAATCTGTCACCAGGCCAAGGAATCATCCTAAAAATGAATGACTCGTACATGGTCCCATAGGGAGATGAGCTTGTGGAAATTTTGCTTTGTTGAATTCCACTTTTACCCAATTGAAACTTCATGTCTTCAATCTTATCCAATGTATCCACGTACAAAGTTTTACCACAAGCAGAAATTTGTTTCAAGTAGTATCCGTTTTCAAGATGCTTAAATGCCTCCTCATTTAACGATGGTACTTTAAGTCTCCGGCCCAAAATGGTCTCGAGCTCCGAGAAGGTTTTATCTGGATTTTTATTGTAGTATATGCTACCAAACATAGTATCATATGCTTTCCATTTCAGATCTATATCCTCTACGTCCAGTTTGAGATCCATCAATAGCTTTATTGAACTTGCAAGCCCTTTAAACGCGGTTTCCATCTGGTTTGGTGAATAGATTGTGAAGTTTTCCTCCCACACTTGGTTAAAATCCTCCAGCTTTCTTTGCGAAATTGGAGCCGTTAGCTGATTAATGTTGTCACCTTGATAAAAGAAAGTGATAACAATTCCCGTCAATAACCACGCACATCCAAGCCACCTCACATGATGGACTGCATCTATTGGTTGACAAAGGAGGATGTGGAATACAAACACCATATTGTACAACTCCGCTCTGATTTCATATTTGTTTACTAATACAATGAATTTCCAAACAATTCCGCTGATGATTGCAGCGACAATTATTAAAATCCAAGTTGGTAAATCAAAGGCTGACACGTAGCCCAAAAGTGACAAAAACCCTGGTTTCGCTATGGGTGCACAAGTAATGAAATGAACCTCGTTAGCCTTTATTGAAACGCCGAAGTACTTTGCATAGAGTCCTTGGGACCCACTGATGGAAATGAAAAGATCGGAATACAGCATCGAATTTGCGTAGGCCATTGGTATGAGAGTTGAATTAGGGCAACTCAATTGTAGCAGCGTAACTTCCATAAAGCCATCATTTTTATTCTTCCATTGACCAATGTAGTTATGTTCCTGAATTTTGGCTTTTACGCTGATGTCACTTGGTTGAAAGAAAATTACAACGTTTGCGCATTCTGAACGAAGCTGCTCAATAGCATTCAAGTTAAGATGGGCGTCAATAATCTCTTCCCCTCTAAAATGGGAGAAATATAACCCGTATCCCGAGAAACATTCATGCTGGTGAAACGTTGGCATATCCAGCAAAGTCATTGGCTTAGTATTGGATATGCCACTACCTATTTTTAGGATACCAATTCTGTACTGGGCCAGCAGGTATGATAGGCAGTGTGCGCTTACCGTGATGGCGTGACACAGTATTGGTAAAGGCAGTAACATAATGGCAATGCCAGTACCAAAACAATACCGTACCGCTACTTAGTACGATTTTGCCTACACACATCAAAACTCATAATGGCAAAATGTAATGGCCCAGTATTGGCATTGCACCTGTCTGACTGTCAGCAAGTACTAGCTTAGTAGCTGTAACAATCGGCGGGATTATACAGATATCTCATCCTCCACTATGTACAAAAATAGTCTGATGATCTTAAACTTACTTTTGTTTCCAATAATATTCATATCTTTTAATCACGCACTTTTGTATTGAAAGCTACCATTTCTGAAGTTCCGTGGACGCTTAGTCAAAATTCTCGATAAAATGAAGATGTTTTCCGTTGTTAATTTCAAGAAGGATAATTCAGTCGATTTTGTTCCTTCTACTTGGATTTCTGAAGATCAAACCAAGTGCTCTTTTCCTAAGTTCCGACCTTCAAATTTTGAACAAATTAAAAGGACCTCTAACCACGTTCCATTAAAAACATGGCCAAAATATAAAATCACATTCATCAAAGGTTACGGTAAGTAGTTGAAAGAGTAGAGTTAATTAACTAGTTGGATTCAACTTATCGTTTTGTTTGCAATAATGTCGATCGCTAATCACATGATTTTTTATTTAGATGATATAAAAAAAGCTGAAGCAAAAGTTGAGCGATGTAGTGTAAGTGCGTCATCCGATATTGACCCCAGTGAACATGAAGTGCTTCGTGGAAATGGGGTCCCACTGGTAAACGCATCGCAGCCACCAGTTGACTTAAATTACTTAAATGGTAAATATACTTTGACTGAGTATTGGCAAGTTTTACTAATTTAATCTGCAGTCCTAAAAATATATTTTATTTTTAATTGTAGAAAGCATTTTGAACAGCCAACAACAAGCCTTAAGGACATCGTTGTCACGAGCAAGTGTTGTTCCTATTCCAGACGGAAGAGTTGAATGGCCAGCGAATGGATCTTTCCAGGACCCACAAGCCCTGTTAATTAATCATCCGACACTGCAGCTTGTCGATTACCAGAAAACGCAATCAGCAGCCCAGATTCGAAGACCAGCTGAGCCAGTTCAAGCTCCTTCCCAAGTGTTGCAGCAAGGAACCCAGCTATTCACACCTGGTCGGCTGTTGGTGTCCGAAAGACAAAACATTGTGGAACCTCCAAACAATCCCTATTTCATCACATAGCTTGGATGGTAAGAAATTATATTTTAAAAACTATGAAATGGTGCAGTTTTGTAGCGGTACGCCGTTAATTTCCAGTGTGCAATTATGCTTTTCCAGAAACTTTAAACGTGATTCTGCAGAACCAGGAAATTTTGAAAGAAAACTCGTGTTATCTAACGTCTAATGGTGACGTTTGCATAATTCAAGCAATAGCTTCTGATAATTGTAAGGTAAAATATTTTAAGAGAAAGCAAAAGTTAAAAATGTATCCAATAAGTAATAGTACAGATATATCGATTTGTGTTGTTAAAAATTTATCTAAATGTATTGAGGTAATGACAGAGGAAATTGTGAGAAAATGTGTGCTATTACCTTATTCAAATAAGCAAATTTGTATCCCTCTTTGTGGGACCATTTAATCATAAAATGCAGTTCAATTACGCTTAATTGTAAGATATTGCAAGTTATTATAGATGTTGGAATGTATAATACTGCTGTGCATGATAAATAAATATAGTAAAATTAATTATCTTTTTGAATTTTTGTTATATGAACCTATTTGACATTGAAACCATATATTAGCATGTATTGGATATGTATTGGCTTCGTGTTGGTCTCGTAAAAATTCATACAGACAGTTTAGGCTGGTGTGATGTTGGTTGGATACTGGGCCAATGCAGTATTAACCATACTGTTTGCCAATACATGTCCAGCATGAAGCCAATGCCGTATCAACCATACGGTTTGCCAATACATGTCCAGCATGAGGCCAATGCCTATACTGCCAAAGCGGGTGGGTGATGGCAAAATGGTCATATCGATATTGAGCCATCATGGCAACACCGGTGCCAATCCGGCACCGCGCCACCACGAAAATGTTTCTCGGGATCCTTCTCCTTTGGCAAATTTTTCACATTCTGTTTCCTCAGCACGCTTACAAACTTGCAAGCCTTGAGCAATTAGTGCGTGTAAAAGTTTGCGGTCTTGACAGGTTGCAACACTGAATTTATTTGGGGTATGCAGTCTGTCTTTAGGGGAGTATGCAAGTACTAGTAATAGCTTAGTTGCTAAAGCGTTGTTGTTTTGTCTTTCGTTGGGATACGTCCAAATTGAGTCGAAAAAACCAGATATTAAAGCAAATAATTCCGTATTATTTGTTGGTAATGTTTGCACATAAACTAAAAAAGATTTCGATTTGTAGGTGTACAGTTTATTGAAATTCAATGGATATTTTGCTGGTTTGTAGAAATTCGTGGGGTCGAAAAATGATTGAGGAATCAAATTTTTATAACCTGAAGGGAAATTAAACTTTTTATTCATTTTCCATAGCTCACAGTTTAAGGGGGAAATGTAGATAAGAGCATAGCAAAGTTTCTTTTGAGACGGGGCAACTCTAAATTTGAAACCTTGATTTGGTGCAAGTTCCATTTTTAATGCGTCGCACTTCATCATCATCCATGGCAATTTTTTAATTCGTCTGGAGTTCATGTATTTGTAGGCTGAAATTATGACTGGAAAATCAAGCTTCAAATCAAATAATTCTGACGGAGTTGTAGTCTGTAAAATTTGTTAAAAATATAATAATTATTTTCTGATAAATAAATTTGTAATGCATAAATACTTTTAGTATACTTACGTTGAACTTTGCCAAATTAAAAACTATGTTGACGGTGCAATTTTTAAAAACATCGAGGCTGTTTTTAAAGTTGAGAAAGTTTCTTGGTGCAGATTGGCTTTGGTAAGTAATCAAAATTAGTGACAAAAAAATACAAAATCGAAACATGTTGTTGGCAAATGCAGACATATACATGGAACTTAACGGAGAGATTAAAAGCCTTAAAGCCAGACGGAATTGTTTTAGGCAGCGAGGTCTGTGTAGCCAAAAAGTATAAAACACGAAGTCGTCTGGTTGAAATGAGGGTTGGATGTCTATGGGCGGGCATAAACTAAATTTTAGACTCATTAACCGGCACCCTTTGCAAAATGGGGTAGGTTCTTATTTTCACAATTGGTGTCTGTCTGTCAGTCTGTCTGTGAGCACTATAGCGGCGACACGGTTGAGAAATTTCGAAAATTCTTTTTGGTAAACGATATTTTTAGGTGAAGACCTTCCCTGGGAAGCGAGATGGGTCTTATCGGTTATTGATAACCAGGTCAAAGATAAGATCAAATATTTCTAAATAGCAAAGTATAATGTGTGATACATCAAAATGGTTATATTTTCATAGATGAATTCAGTCATGCTATTTTAAAAGTTCTATGATGACCCCAGCCCAGCGTGACCTACGAACGTTTAAATGTCGAAATGTCTTAATTTTTAATTATTCAAAATTTTCAAATTTAAGTTAAATTGCATAAGGGTGTCGGTTCGTTACGCCTGTTGTTGGGTTCATTGGTTTCAAACTGCTTTATATAAAATTATTTCTTCATGCTTTGGATCCTTTTTGGTTACATACAAAACAAATCCTTTTAATTCAATTAAACGTAGGCTGTTGAGAAATGGCATGTATGTAATCGTGCATTAAATGAATACTTTAGTATCACTTAAATATGTTGCATATCAGCACCTGATCAATGATTAACCTGGTCCTTGAATATCCATTTGAACGATTGAAAGCTACTCAGTTCCATGAAATCGTTGCCTTTCTCTTATAAATTCACATTTATTTGATTTATTCAAATAAACAACGTTGAAATAAACCGAAAATATATTTTTATACACATTTTTTTATATTTATTCATATAATATTTGTATCAATTTTATGTACAATCATCAATTAACTCTATTATAAGAATATGAATATTTTCCATCAATGATATCAATTAAGTACATAAGTACAATATTTTTATAATCAAAGCTATTTACTTTACGCTTACCAAACCGCACCGTTTCACTTTACATGCGTACACACTATAAATGTATATTTGTGCCGATTCAGGATGTCCATAAATATCATTATTTTTTGTTAACGGTTTGGTTTTATTTGTAATTCCTACTCTCACTCTAAAATCATTCTCTAAATAATACAGATAAATAGTTGTATCCAGTATTACAAGAAAATATATTTTGGACAAGTTTTTATAGCATTATATCATACTACATATCTTTGTACATGTTTTCATGGGTTATGTCTAATTATATATATCTGGGGAGCAAAGGGCAGGTTTAGCTGTCCCCAAAAAATAACGTTTCTTTCAAACTCTAACCAAATTAAGGATAAAACATTGCATGCTATTCTTGCAGCACCTTCAACAAGAAATGTTATAACACATGCTGTCAATAGAATGACATGTAAATAAAATATAACAACAATATTATCCCTAGTGGAGTACGCTTTAGCTTCCAAGTTTGTATTTCGTGCGTTTTCAATGGTCGCATTCCAAGAAGAAATTCGATATTCCCACCGTTTCCACAAATGGATCATTCCAGAATGTATCAAAGTATTTAACCGTATAGTAAATCTGTCACCAGGCCAAGGAATCATACTAAAAATGAATGACTCGTACATGGTCCCATAGGGAGATGAGCTTGTGGAAATTTTGCTTTGTTGAATTCCACTTTTACCCAATTGAAACTTCATGTCTTCAATCTTATCCAATGTATCCACGTACAAGGTTTTACCACAAGCAGAAAGTTGTTTCAAGTAGTATCCAGTTTCAAGAAGCATTAATGACTTCTTATTTGATGATGGTACTTTAAGTCTCCGGCCCAGAATGGTTTCGAGCTCCGAGAAGGTTTTCTCTGGATTGTTATTAGTGTATATGCTTCCAAATATGGTCTGAAGTGCATCCCACTTAAGACTTACACCTGTAACGTTCATTTTAAGATCCATCAATAGTTTTAATGTGCTTGCAAGCCCTTTAAACGCAGTTTCCATCTCGTTTGGTGAATATATTGTGTAGTTTTCCTCCCACACTTCGTTAAAATCCTCCAGCTTTCTTAGTGGAATTGGAGCCGTTAGCTGATTAATGTTGTCACCTTGATAAAAGAAAGTGATAACAATTCCCGTCAATAACCACGCACATCCAAGCCACCTCACATGATGGACTGCATCTACTGGTTGACATAAAAGGACGTGGAATACAAACACCATGTTGTACAACTCCGCTCTGATTTCATATTTGTTTACTAATACAATGAATTTCCAAACAATTCCGCTGATAGTTGCAGCGACAATTATTAAAATCCAAGTTGGTAAATCAAAGGCTGACACGTAGCCCAAAAGTGACAAAAACTCTGGCTGGGCAATGGGGGCACAACTAATGAAATGAACTTCCTTAGCCTTAATTGAAATGCTAAAGAAGCTCTCAACATTGATTTGTTGGTATCCAGTGACTGAAATGAAAAGATCGGAATACATTAGCGAATTTTCGTAGGCCATTGGTATGAGAGTTGAATTAGGGTAACTCAATTGTAGCAGCGTGACTTCCATATAACCATCATTTTTATTCCTCCATTGACCAATGTAGTTATGTTCCTGAATTTTGGCTTTTACGCTGATGTCACTTGGTTGAAAGAAAATTACAACGTTTGCGCATTCTGAACGAAGTTGCTCAATAGCATTTAAATTGAGATGGGAATGAGTAATCTCCACCCATTTAAAATCGGCAAAATATGTTAGGTATCCATGCTCTCTTGCAATACGTACACAGTCTCTACCTTCTACAAACTTACAAAGTTCCAATTCTTGGTCCATTATTTTTTGTAAACGTTTGTGGTCTGGACAGGGTGCAACACTAAATTTAGCTGGGTTGTGCAGCCCGTCTATTGGGGAATATGCAAGTTCTAGTAATAGCTTGGTGTGTAAAGCATTGTTTGTTTGCTTCACGCTGGGAAGCCTCCAAATCAAGTCTAAAAAGCTATTTGATGATAAAGCAAACAATCCGCTGTCTTTTACTGGTAATGTTTGCACATAAACCAAAAAAGAATTCGACTTATAGGTGTACAGATCAGTGAACTTGAATGGATATTTTCCTGGTTTGTAGAAAATTGTGGGATCGAAAAATGATTTAGGAATCAAATGCTGATGATCATGTTGATGCGTTAATATTCTATTCAATCCCCATAGCTCACAGTTTAAGGGAGAAATGTAGATTAGAACATAGCAAGTTTGCTTTTGAAGCGGGGCAACTCTGAATATAAAACCTTGATTGGGTGCAAGTTCCATTTGAAATGCGTTGCACTTCATCAATGGCAAGTTTGTGATTCGTCTAGAGGTAAGATATTTGTAGGCTGAAATCATAATTGGATAGTCAAGCTGCAAATCAAAAAATTCAGACGGAGCAGTAGCCTGTAAATTTGTTGAAAATATAATATTTTTTTATTGTTATCTGGAGTAACTTGTAATAAATAAGTACGTATACTTTACTTACGTTTAACGCTGCCGAATTAAAAACTAGGTTTACGGTGCAATTTTTAAAAACATCGAGGCTGTTTTTAAAGTTGAGAAAGTTTCTTGGTGCAGATTGGCTTTGGTAAGTAATCAAAATTAGTGACAAAAGAATACAAAATCGAAACATGTTGTTGCCTAATGCAGACATGTACATGAAACTTAACGGAGAGATTAGAAGCCTTAAAACCAGACGGAATTGTTTTAGGCAGTGAGGTTTATATAACTAAAAAGTATAAAACACCAACTCGTCTGGTTGAAATGAGGGTTTAATGTCGATCTATGGGCGGGCACAAACTGGTTTCAAACTGCTTTATATATAATTATTTCTTCATGTTTTGGATCCTTTTTGGCTACATACAAAAAAAAAATCCTTTTAATTCAATTAAACATAGGCTGTTGAGAAATGGCATGTATGTAATCGTGTATTAAATGAATACTTGAGTATCACTTAAATATATTACATATCAGCACCTGATCAATGATTAACCTGGTCCTTGAATATCCATTTGAACGATTAAAAGTTCCTCAATTCCATAAAATCGCTCGTTGCTTTTCTCTTATCATTCACATTTATTCATGTAAACAACGTTGAAATAAACCGAAAATAATTTTTTTATCCACATTTTTTTTATTTATCCATATAATATGCGTATCAATTTTATGTACAATCATCAGTTAACTCTATTATAAGAATATGAATATTTTCCATCAATGATATCAATTAAGTACATAAGTACATTATTTTTATAATCAAAGCTATTTACTTTACGCTCACCGAGTTAACCGAACCGTTTCACTTTACATGCGTACGTACTATAAATAATGTATATTTATGCGGATGCAGGATATCCTCCGCCTGAATATCCATAAATATCATTATTTGGTTTTTGGTTATCATCTTTAATATCATACCCAATATCAGTATATTTAATGGGATAAATCAGTTGATTTCCCTTGTCCCATGTGAACAACTCTTTCGTTCTGGGATTATAGGAAACCATCGTAGTGTGACGGAATGGATTGCTAAAGGTTAAATCAACTTTTAGCAGAGTTCGACGATAAAGATCCAATGCTAGTCTGGAAAGAAATTATTTAAAAATTGAGATGATTAGTTTTTAAAAAAAATTAATGTAGACGCTGTTTTGCATTTGTTTGATAAAAATTTATTTATATATTTATACGAACCTAATTTTAGTCTCTCTTTCTGTAGTGCTGTCCACTGCATATAAGACTCCACATATTACAAACATGTCACCTGCGTAGACATGACTGATTGTCACATTCCATCCGTATAATATCTCCATTCCATCAAGATCCGCGTGGATCTGTAAATAATTTTCACATGGTTTCATATATTTTGTGGCTTTTTAAAAAAAATAGGAGGTAGCAAAGTTGGACAAAAAGTTGGGCTTTCCAAAAGTTCATACCTTCACAATCGCCGTATTGTTCGACCCCACAAGGCTGTGCACAGCCCACAGGCCATTTTCATCTACGTTTAGATCCACCCAAGAAAACTCGGAGGAGTAAAGCTTATCTGCTGAAAATGAGGCGTATGGCAGCTCCAAATCTTGAACAAAAAGGATTTTTTGTTTATTTAATTAACTGGTAATTTATAATCTCTGTTGTTTTAAAGGATTTCTGGAGATTATACATAACACATACCTCCCATTGTTTTCCCCGTAAATAAATCCAAGCGCACTATTTTGGGGTTTCCTTCCTTTGCATCCGTGACATAGAAAAAGGATCCATTGAAAATAGCATGGAAGTTACCCTGAAATAAATTTTAAATAAAATATTTAATTTAAAACAAAAATTATTTCACACGACGTGCAAATCTTCAGCCAGCAAATCGCACCCTTTTTAAATTTTTTTTTACTTGTAATCTGGTTGGTATAATCTAGTTCAGTCTAGTTTCTTGGCAAACCTGTTTTTTTTTCTTTTTTAAAGAATGAAAATGAAAGGCTTATGGAATGGATGATGAGATAAGATAAAGCCCTTGAGTCATTCCTACTTTTTTTCTTCTTTTGCTTATAAACTTTCTCTTAAAGTTTAATAAACTCAAGTTTTTCATCCCGTATTCAAAACGTACAAAACATAACCCACATTTACTTTGTACTTTTTCCTTTATTTACTATTACCAGAATTTTTCAATAAGGAAAATTCTTATTAAGTATTGCAATGCTAATGCTTCTAGTTTTCTCTTGTGTTTTGCATGCACCAACAAATTTGAAAAACCATAATTCTTCATAAGTATATTCTATCTCACTCCTTTTCCCCTTTCTTTTCTTTAGTTCCGTTGCGTTATGTTGTTGTATTATTCGAGGCTATGCTGAGTTCGCGTATTCAACTTAAAAATTATTATGGAAAAGTTGTTGGAAGTTTGTTTTTGTGCCATTGCTTTTTGCTGTCCCAGTTTTTCATACTCATTCACTCTCCATTCCACTCCACACTCCAGCATAGTATTCAGTATTCATTCTCTAAAGCGACTATAAAATTCAGAAGGAAACAAAAGATCAGGAAGTCTACCACCGACGTTTAGAAATAATTTAGATGAAGAAAAAGAGAAAGGAATTCAATAGGAATATAAAAACATGGAGTTTTAATGCACTTGGATGCTGCTGGTTGGTAGTGGATTGGATTGGATTGAGAAGGAGGCATAGTAATTTTTTGTTCTATTCTATAGAAAACTTTTCACGGACAGATGAGCACTTGTTGGCTCATTGAACTGGGAAGTTATCGAAGAAAGTTTTTTTTAGTTCGGGGGAAAAAAGAAAAGCTTTCCCTACGCTTTTTTTCTTCAGGCCGTAAAAGTTTTACGAGTTATGGATGATGGCATAACAGAATTTACATATTTTCTTTGAAAAAAGTTTCTACATGCGTAAATACTAACTAAATAGGGTTTAAAATGCTTTGTATTTATAAATTCATTAGATCCATTTACAGTTAAGAAATTCCAAGTTTTTTCCTCAGATTTCGCACAATATTTTTTGGATATTTTAGTCATTGTTGGTGACGCAAGATTTTAAATAATAACGATGTGCTATCATCCATTTCTTTAGATATTTCCGCTTTATTCTAGGATACTACATTTTTTAACAAAGCACAACACTTTCTCTTTAATCTTCTGCTAACTCCACTCAATCTTCTTTTTTTTTGGGAAGGAGTAATCTCAGCACTTAATAGTTCTGTTAATGTACTGAAATGAGCTGGTATATTGTATGTGGATTTGCATTTTTAGAATTATTTTTCTTTTAATATTAGCCATCTCATTATAATTTATAGCACAGTTCATACTTTTTAAATGAAGCCGAGTAAGATTTTCGCTGGGTTTGTACTCATATGTATGCATACACACGCATTTACTATAAATCTCCTGTTTCCCCCAACCTATTCATTCTTAGATAAGTACATCTGTATCAGTCATTTTAAATGAGTTTCACTACGCTCCTATTTCACTCATTAAATTGAGGATCAGCCTGATCTGGGATTTGACAGAAGCCATTTCACTTCCAACATGAACAAGACTTCTATCCATTTATTTCATTCCCCTCTATCCATTTATCCAAGAATTCCAAAGATTTAATGGAGAGCTGTTTCTCCATTTCCCCCGTTTTATATTATTATATTATTATCATATAAAAGAATAAAGTCCTCCACACATTTATTTAAGTAGTGGAGTAGTAAAGCCCCCTTCTCACTTTAAATGCTGATAAGATAAAATGTGCTAACTCATTCATTCTGCTAGTTAAGTGGAAAATATAATGTGTGCTGCTGTTTCTACTGAAGAAAAATCTCCCTTTCTGAATATATATTCATCCGTTTTTAGAGTGCGCAATTCATTTTTAGTATAGCATGTCCATATACATAGAGAAACGTAAGTGGCTTGGCTAAATGATCTAAAAGTACATCCAACATTGTGAATCATAAATGCACTTGAGTAACGAGAGGGAATGCTGGATCTAGAATATTCTGCATGATATTATTATTGCCATGAATAATCAGGCAATCTGAATCCATCTCTGAAAAAAATTCATGACCATTAAGAAGCAGAAGACTACGAGTGGAAAATCCATCTCTCAATCTCGTCTCTCCATTTATATCAGAGTTGGCAAAAAGTAAGAAAGCGCTTCTTTGCTTTTCAATGTTTTTTGTTATCAGTTGCTGCTTTAAGGAAAATACCAAAAAGTAGCAAAAACGTAGGCAGCAAAACAGCAAAAATATTGCTATGCTTTTTTTGCCAACCCTGATCCAAACTTTTACTCAATGTGAAATTTTCATGAGATATTTTGTAAAATTGTATCTGATATCTTTCAGCCATATACTTATATTATTCCTTATTGTGTAGAAAAAACCGTATGGTGGTGCTTATCATCATATCATTTGGTAAATGGAGAAATGCGAAAAAGAAAAGAAGAGGGGAAGAGAAAAAATCAGAATGAAAGCTCGAAGGGAGCATTATCCAATTATTATATACAAAACTGAAAATGGTGAGATGCAGTAAAGTAAGTATCTCAGGAGGAATATGAGGAGTGAGTTGGAGTTGAGCATGTGGTTGGGTCTGGTTTTGGTTGGATTGGATAAGTACTTGAAATAATTTTCTCAAGTGTTCTCTGCACTACAGAGGACAATTTAGAGAAAAGTGTACATGATTTTAATGTAGAATTCATCTCGTGAGATTTCATTTCCAACTTGAGCTACTTGAATTCCCCATCCGCATAAAGTACTGAAATTTGCCTCTGGACTGCTCATATTAACCAAGAGTGTAACTATCAAGTGGTTTGGTGAGGATATGATTGTGCTTTTCATCAGAAAGCTTTAGCTGATGGAAGGAAAACAGGAAGTATTCATGTCAATTCCATTAAAATGTACTTGAAACTGAAGAGGTGGTTATTTGGTTTGGCTTTTAAAAGCTATTAGCACACTCCAACCAAGCATTCACCTCCAAACTCGCTCGTGTCGTGTAAGTCAACCATAAAAAATGGGATGTAATTAATTATATCAGACCTTGCAAAATATATACCTACTTGACTACTACTCCATCAACACATCATGCATCATCACGTAAACATTGTAAGCAATTTTGTATTTAGTATAACGATCCATCAGCTCAGCATTTACACCGGCAACAAATTTTTACATCAAATCGATATGGATATATTCCAACCAGGAAGCATACTTTTCCTTTATATTTGATGTTATAAACTTCAACTCAAACATTCTTTATTTTTTATTATCCCACCAGACCAAACCAGACTTTCCCCCCTGTGATCTGTGAAAGCAGTAGTAGTATTATTAATTTGACAACCAGAGCAGCTTTTTCAATTTGGTTTGATGGAAAAGTTTTCTATTCCATTGCAATCTACTCACCTACGTCTTTTCCTTCCGCTTTCGCATTACCAGTCAAGAAGTTACGTTATTTTATTTTATGTTATGAGGGATATGTTATGCTGGTTTGGTAAGGATATGGAGTGTAAAAATAGTTTCGAATAATTGATTGAAAGTATCAGAAAGTCGGTGAGCCATGCCATTCCCCATTCTCAGAAGTGTTAAGCAGCCTGTCTAGGTGGAATGGAAATATATTATGCATAGCACATCCAAAAACACTAAACTTTAGTTGGATAAATGACAGGATATGACGTGTGCCTATTCACTTATCGTTTGAAGAAATTGATCTTACCTTGTATTTGTATTAAAAAGTTAGTTGCCTATTTAAAAAGGAAGAAGCTCACTCGCTCATCACTGCAAAGCATAAAATATGTAGATGAAAATAAGGAAGTGGAAGAAAATGCTGTCAAATTATGTACAATGAAAAAAGAAAAAAGGGATGAAAACGAAAAAAGAAGAAAGGAAGAGCTCTTGAATTTAGAAAAACAAGATTGTTTTGACATACTTTCCCTTTCGCCAATTTTTATTGACGGACAAAGAAACAAAGGAACATGAAGGAAGAATTGAAAATTGTATGTTACATGCGTATACACATCTGCGACTTGGTTTTTTACGAGTGGGTTCTGTGCCGTGCCCTACTAAAATTGATGAAGGAATATAATGCAGTGATGCTTGAATTAAATAAGTTCCCTGTGTTGTTCTTTATTTGGTGAGTGCGAAGTTTACTCACGAGTACCTTACACCAATACCAATACACAAAAACGAAGCCAAAGCGAAAGTAAGTAGCTCATAGATATATCATGTGAGGTGGAATGTAAATCATCGTGAGTGAAAGTCAATATACATTTTATATTTATAAAAGGCTACCGGCATGAATGAAAGCGTTTATAAGTATATCTAAAGGGAAAAGGCATGAATGTGTAAAAATGTGTACACTTTCATTCTTTCTCTTCGTTTTTTCGTTATGTTTTATATACCACCTCCACACTTTACTTTACACTTGCTTGTTGTTATTCCTGGAGGGAATACTAACTCCAGTTTGAGAATGAAAGAGATCCAGAGTCCCAAATAGAAATAGTGGAGTAAAAAGAAGTACGTTGTGTACACATATACATACATGCATCACTACCACGACCGCCACTCAAAAGACGAGAGTATTTTTTTTTACACCAACACCAAGTCAAACCAGACGCTTTTCTCTAACTGAGAAAGGAACCTTTCAATAAACATTTTTCTTGCCTTGGCTCGGTTTTTTTTGCTAAAGATTTCAAAAAAAGGTTGGTTTGGTGTTGGTTAATGTTGGTGCCAGCATGAGCCCCCTTTTAGGAAGCTATTTGGTAAAAGACGAGTCCTAAGTATTTGCTCACTTTTCTGCTCTACAGAATATAAAAAATAAACCAGGTCTTTGCTTCACTAACTCACTTTTCCTGCTTTCTTTCAATTTTTTTTCTTTTTCTCTCTCTCTATTTACTATTCAACTCTAGTATATTTACTGCGTTTCATGTCATACTCATGTCCCACTGCATTGCATTGGCGTTGGTCTGGTGAAAGAGCTTGAGTTTGGGTTGGATTTTGAGTTGAATAGATAGGCAAAGCCAAAGCCAATCCAGTAACTACATTATAGACTCCTCCAACTGCAATAGTAGTAGGGATGCTGTTAACCCATTGGTATTTCAAGCCAAAGTCAAAATAAATCAAGTTTGGCAACTACTACACATCTACTCAATTCTACTCCCTAATCCAAATACGAACTGTTGGCCAAACTAGTTGGAAAAACACACCTTGAGTTGAATTTGAATCCTGAATGGAAAACCCAACCCAACTCTTTTATATTTTTATAGCTTAACAACTTCTCATTGTATAATATGGTTATTCATACCTCTCGCGAAGGTAAAAGGGATATTTCTTTCAAGTGAAAAACCAACTAGCAACCAAACCAAACCAAACCAAACCAAACCACTTCGATTTTCTGCCAAACAAAAATATATTCCTATTGGAATTTTAGGATGAAGATCCATACATCATATGCATAACTAACTAACTACTTTTTGTATACAAATATGTTATTCCTTATTGGGAAAACCAAACACGTTATTTTTTAACAAGCACGAAATGCATCCAAGGAGCGTACGTGTACTTTACAAAGAGCTTTAGAAGAAAGCTACTTCTGCTACTGCAGCACTCGCACGCGCACGTCCTTCTTTTTTATTCCTACCTCATCCTTGGTGACCATTTTATTGGAAACCGTAATCGTGTCAACGACTTTTACAAAATGACATGGCAGGATTGACGAAACAAATATTAAAACAAAGTTTTATAGTGAGAGATGACATGAATGACACGACACGCAACAGGACAACATAACAATATGTGATTGAAATGAGATCTAAAAAAGCAAAAGCAATGTTAAACTTCCAGTTAAAACTTGTTGACAGATTAGCAGGGAACTTTAGGAACATGTTTGACGACTTTCACCAGATCCTCCTGTCTGTTTTCCCCTAGACTTTTCATGATCCGCTCTTAAAGTGCGTGGAATGGATAGAATGGAAGGGATATTACTCTTGGTAGCTTGTTTTTTTGTGAAAACACGTGCAAATGTTTGAAGAGCAATCTTACTTCTACTAGTCAAGTCAATTCAAAAGCACAAACTCTTTCTTTCCGCTTTTCCTGTTGTAAATACACAATGTGTTCCTGTTCCTGATATTATGATATTTGAGCACATGTTGATTGCATTTCGTAGTTTCTTAGTGTAGCCCGAAGCATGTGTGTGTGTTTGTGTGTTAAATGTGCTGCTTGAGTCTTGAGTATAAGGAAATTACAAAAAGAGTTGGTGGCTGAAAGTGAAGAAGGAAAAGGCGAGGAGTAAAGGAGGTTGGCTTTGGTTAGATTTAGATTTGGAGATTTTTTTGACTGAATCCGACTTCGGCTTTGACTTTACAAAACGAGTAGGAGGCTAAGCTAAGTACCACAGGGAATAGGGAAGAAAGCGAGAGATGTTGAGATGAAATTTTCTGATATGGCGCTGCTGAATGGTGACTTGACTTTTAGGAAAAAAGGGATGAATGAAAAGGAGTAGTAGTGCGGATGTGATAAGGATATCACATGACATGACAGATGCTCTCTCAACTTCCCTGTCACTTACTTCTCCTTCATTTCTTCACCATTTGAAGAGGACGGAGAAATTAACCAGGGAGAAAAAAGCAAGCTGTTTAAACTAAACGTACATGTAGATTTTTATGCAAGATTTTTCGAAATGTACAGCTAAATTGGGGAAGTCAACGTGTGTAAATTCCTAGAACAGATATTTGAAACAGGAACACGTGAAAGATTTCAACATGTTTTCAACTAAATGATTTATCTCTTCGCTTCAATTATTATCAAATTACTGCCAAATCACAGCGTCCGCTTGAGAATGTTGAATGTCGAAATGCAAATAAAGTTACGAAGAATCTTTGAGAAACTGCATACGCTTGAACATAACATGGAGCATATAACATCTGCAGTCTGCATCATATAAAAAACCTTACGTCGTGGTGACTGGTAGGGTCGTGCGTGCGTGTATAAAAAGTAGTATGTAAAACAAGACGTTTGCAACATGCGTTACAAGGCTTACAAGTAATAAGTAAGATATAAAAAGCAAAAGTATAGAAAACAAAAAATTTGGTTAGGGATATCCCTCACCGTCTTCCCCGTTTGCATCAATTGTACCCCTAACATTTAATAGGATTCTGTAATACAAACAATTCTTCCTTTTCCTCGCAACGGCTTCAGCTTTGTTATATATTTTATGCCCTCTCGCTCTCGTATGGTATCAATATCAATATCAACAACATGTTTACCAGACCACTAGCACAAGCCGGCAAAGGTGATGGTGATGCAAAATGCATACGAATGAGTAAGTATTAAATGCAGCTATATAGCTCAACAAACTTGTTTTGAATGCTTATACGTGAGGTACATATCTTTCCTACACGCTTAGAATTCTCAGCATCAGCTCAGGTACGTACCTCACCATCTTGTTACGCAACATTATACTTGTTTGACTGCAACGCCGTGTAATGGAAGAATTTTGCCATGTACATTTTACGTGCATGATGGGACCAAACACGGACTTCGGATTCGATGAAGTTGTTACAAGTTGGTACTCTTAGCATTAGCAAACACTCGCGAGAGGTTGTTCGCTCGCTTCCACTTCTTGTGTTGTGAATGAGCGTCGTATTGAAGAATGCTAATTTCCATTATGTGCCGTGACTGTCTTTATATGCTCGAGCAGAAGCCGAGCCAATGGGAAATGCCGCGTATCTCATTATATGGTGATTGATGAAGCAGTCCCATTTTATATGATATAAACGGTTCGCATTTAATGGTAATAAAGAATAGTGAACGAGCAGAGCACTTAACTCATTATAATTTGGTCGTGCTGAATTGCAATTGGAGGCAATAATTCCCTTTGATTTGCTGATGATGTTAAGGGAAAAATATTATGGAGTTTTCTTTCATCTCTTGTCTTTTTAACTTACCTTGAAGGGGAAAGGAAGAGTGTAGTTTCGGGTTGACTGTCCCTTGACAAAAGCAGTTCGATTTAAGTACTCATACAAATGACTTGAATCTTCCATCTTCGTTACCCAGTACTTTTCCCCAGTGACTCCACTTTGGACGGGCTCTCTCATCCAGCAACCTGCTGGGTTTGCTGAGTATCGATTAAACACCGGCTTCCCCACGGCTGAGAGTACACAGTCTAAAAGTAGTGGTCAATCAAGATGAAATTCAATTTTTATTATGTCAATTATAATTTAGTGCTAAGCTAGCGTAACTCCTTAATGGTACTTGACTTGACGAATTTCTTCGAATAAATTAAGAAAATGGGCGAAAATGAAAACAAATGCAATTGAAATATGGCATGGCATAGTTGAGCGTCGCTAGAAATTTATCTGTTATTTTATTTATTTAGTATAAGATACAGATTGTCCATGTCAATTAATTTGGTATGACGTAAGATATTGACCTAAAATCATGTCGTGTTTAATAAATATTACCCATTTTCCTATAATTTTTTTTATTTTATCCCGTTCCATTCACCATCTCTGTTAAGTGCACTTCTCCCATGACATTTTTCTCTCTATTTATTCTTCCCTTTTCCACCGCCAAAATACGCCATATGCATTAAGACTAAAGTGCTTAATCCATAAATTGAAGGAGCACTTGAACTGGACGTGCACTGCAGATGAACTTCCATTATTACGTACAACGTACAACACATCAACTTGATTTTCTAGCTTGTAAAGTTAATTTGTGCAGTTTTGCAAAGGAGAACTCTGGCCGGAGTTACAGGTGCTTAGAGTAGATGGCAAAGAATCTAGACACTCAAAGAAAACCATTCTATTCTAGTACCAATGCCCTCTTGATCACGCCACACCACACCACACCATATCCCATTCCGCCATTATAGCGAAACATGTGATTCACAAGAATTAGTTAGTTGAACGCCTCTAATAAAACGTGTGCAAATGTGTTTCAAGATTAGTTCTAGGAATTGAGAAGGAGAAGCAGCGTTCAACTCCGACTCCGGTTTAATTTGTTCCACGTACAAAGGTACAACGCTGGTTTGGTTATAACTACTGGGGCAATCTGGTAATTGTCATCATCAACATGTTCTAAATTAAGTGGATGAAAATGAAAGTGCATGGCTTCAAAATTCTCACTGCTAATTAACTCTCCCAAAATCCCCGCTCTCTCCCTAATTATCCATAAAACAAGACGTTTGTTGGCTATCCAGGGAATACTTAAATTGTGCGATACATTTTCTCCTTTCCGTATTAAACATGAGTTTTATTCAGAGGCTTTTTGCCTGCCATAAGTTTAGAAGAATGGTCTGATAATAGGATGAGCCGAGGCCGAGGAGTGATGTGATAGGCATCTATAGCTTCATTTCATGATATCATATGATCAAAGATTTTTATAGGAACGTACATATCTACATATCTACATATCTACATATCTACCTTCTATATTCCAGCGAGCCATGTCTTCATGCCTAACTCTCACTCAAACTCAAAGTGGAACAGCAGCTAAATGGCATCAGCAACAATCCACAATCTACGTGAATGTGAACATGCACGGTAGAAAAGTAGAAAAATTGTGTGTAGTAGACTAGATAGTAGATAGTAGATAAAATGATCTCATTTCCTTCCTCTTCTCTCGTCTTTCCTCCTCGTAGTTGGAAAGGAAAGGTCACTTGGGACCAATATAACTTAATTCAGGAGGAATATTAACCATATCAATGTCGAATTTTTGAGGAGAAAATGAGGGAATTAATGCTTATGATGATTATGCACATATGTTCCACAGTTTTAGTAGAGTAGAGAAATACTATGTACAAATTTGAAGTAAAAGTCTATAATACACTTTTTAGTATAAAGCAACGGAAGTAGTTTCTTTAAATTCATTCCTTGAAGCCCTATCGGCAAACTACTTGTACATGTGCATTTATTACATGGTGAATGAACTCCGGGAGTACATGAGGCTATTATTAAACAGGTAATGTTCCTAATGCAATTCCTTTCATTACGCACAAAAAAAACTTGTAACTGAAACATTAAACTTATTACTGTCAATTTGAAGGTAGATCTGTAGGAAAATTAACGGAGGTAAAGTGGAGAGCCCAGTGCACTATCTAAGTAAGTGAGTGAAAGAGTGAGCTACAGAGTTTGTATATTTCAGAACAGCAGCAATCTGTTTAGTTAGGGATGGACGAGCCTGGCACTTCTCCAAAGTGAAGTGGAGAAATCATGAAACGCAATAAAAGGGAAATGGGAAAGCTATTTGTAACGAGAACGACAAACGACAACGAGCCGTTGTGCAGTACGCACTCAGAAATGGTTTCTAGAGTAAACTTTTGGGGTTCGAGTCAAGTCAAGTTGGCAGTTGGTGTTATGTTGGTACAAATGAAAATGAGTAAAGTTTGAGAAGAAATGGTGGAAAATAAAAGCAAACCTTGTGACCGATTGGAAGCCTTTGGAGATGTGAGATTCCCCAAGGGGTAAATTTCCCATCCAACCATGTCGAGTAAAGCAAAGCCGCCTGATCGACAACGTCCTGTTTCAATCCTGGGTGGACACTCTGGGCAAGGTGGAGGTGATGGACATAGATCGTCTAGATCTACATGCTCAGGTTGAATCTGTCAAGGAAAATAAAATACATGAACAAATTAAAGAGCTACAGAGATGATGCTGAGCTGTATATCTAGTTGGAACATTGGACATTGGATCTATTTTTTTGCAGAGATTTTATTGATCGAACAAACGTAAAATAAAACTACGCTACAAGCTGGTAAACAGTTAAAGCGTTATTATTTTGTAGAAGACCAGATTTACCTGTCCGTAAATTGCTACTCCCTTTCCTCCAACAGATTTAGGTGGTGGTGTGATCAGATTGGGATCCACTTCTATAAAATAAAATCAACTTCAACTAAGCATAAACAATATAATAATTGTTTCATGTCGTTGGTTTTGTTTGATACCGTAAAGAGTGAAGTCTCCCTTTGTAATTCCTAGCTCGTTCTTGCTAACGCAGTGATAGCGTCCCATATCAGAAATCGACACCCTTGATACATTCAGCATCATATGAACCTATCGTGGAAAGAATTTAATTGAAAAGTGATTGAAAATTATGAAAATAATAGTTATAATTCATATTTAAAATACATTACTTTGTACGGTGCCAGCTCTTTGATTCCCACTTGGTACTTTTCACTCCCTTCTAAAATTCGACCGTCGGATCTCTCCCAATAAGTCACTGAAGGAGGGAAGGCCTCTATGTAGCAGTCAAAGATACCTCTAGAGCCAATACTAGCTCCAATCATTTGATTCTGAATACGAATCATTGGTGGAACTGAAAATAAATAATACAAGTGTCATGTAATTCTCTAAAAAAATATAAATGTATTACGAAGTTATGCTGGGGAGATATGAGACAGTTAAATAAATGTTTGCTTGAGAAGTTTAACACAACATCGGTACGGTGTTTTATATTTTTGTAATGAAATTTCCAATCATTTTTAACATTAAAAGAAAAATTGAAAGTGGAAACAATGCTTTTAGTCGATTTGACGTCGCTCTAAAATTTATTAAGTAGTTAAATAATTGCAAGGTAGGATAGGTCGCAAACTTGAGAGTTTACAGAATATGTATAAAAGTATCTACGTAAATAAGTTTTGTTAAAATTAAATCTAAGTCTGATAAGTGAAAGGGGGATCCTAAAGATTCGGCGTAAAAAAGCAATAGCAAAAGCAAAACAACATTGACATAGCAATACTATTTCACATTACCCAACCCGAAAAAAACCGGCCTGTACATGAATGAAAGCCTAAAAGCGATGCGATGCGTTTACGAATTGCATGAAGCAACCTCAAGCTAAGCTCTCCAAGTTTTATGTTATTTTGGTTGGAAATTATCAGCATGTCTGCTGAAATGAAATAGATACTTTGCATTGTTGTAAGTTGTAACCGTGCATAAAAAACGCATTTGACAAACAGAGAATTTCCCCAGCCAGCCAGTCAAGCCACCAAATTCTTATGGCACGTGTTGAATTCTGGTCTTGCATTCAAGCACACGCAGGGGTCATATTAATTTTCAGGGTTTACGCAAAGACCGAGAGAACAAGAACATGGCTATGGCTTCATTTCATACAGAAAAGCAGACAAAAAATCAGTCTTTTCCGATTCCTTGCGCGTAGGCGTACGGGAGCGTACGCTTTATTTTTCTCCACTATTCGCTTATTTAAATCCATTTCAATTCTCATACATTTATTTTGCAAGATCTAACGCAGCAAAGAGAGAAGCACCTTGCGGCGTAGGAGGTCGGGTAATCAAGAGAAATATTATGCTGGAGTTGGATGTTGGAGCTCAAGACCAAAAACAAAGTTACAGAAAAAGATTTGAAAAATGAATTTCTTCTTCCTCTTTTTTCTTTTCATAAAATGGAAACCCCGTTTAGAATTTTGCCTCCGCCAACATTCTACATTGCATTATATTATATTATGCAACATAATTATTATAAATGACAAAATGAATTCCACAACACCCTCCTATCTGCCTCTTAGCGCTGCTGGATACTACATACGTATCATGGCATGGCGATGGCACGCGCTCTCAGATTTTTACATTTCTCTTCAGTTTCACAACTTTCTACATTCAGATACAGAGAAAAAACGGAGCTAACATTCATTCAAATTAAAATAAGAAATGTTCATAAAAGAGAAAAACTACAGGAGAAGGACAATGACAAGTCAAAAGTACACACCTCCGAGCAACTCTCCCTCACTCATTTCCTCCTCAATTACCTTGGCTTTGGCTTGGTGCTCATATCAGTTCACGCACGTTTTGTAATAAAGCATGAGAAGCACGCCGAGATCATATTTTATTTATGCGTGTTTGAGTAGGCGAAAGGGTAGGTGTATAGAATACTAAACTTTCTCATCTTTCAGTTTCTTCACTTTCTCCATTTATTGTAAATGTTGTGTATTTGCCCATACCACCACCCTACTTATCCATATGCTAGTCTTTTACTTGGTCGTTGGTAATTATTTGGCATTTGACTCCATTTCCATTCCATTATATTTTAGTGCTTGAACTAATTAATTTTAATCTTGGAAAGCTTTATTCATTACTCCCCGTCCTTATTTGTAATACTTAATATTAATGTCTTGTTCCCCATTCTTTCCTCTGACTTTCTTCCAACATAATTGGTTAGATTGGTCTTGGTCGTTTGCTCGCTTCTTCTCCTTCCATTCCACAACACATCATTACTTTTACCTTGTGTGTGTGTGTAGGTAGCTATTTGTTTCCAAACTCTAGCAATAAAATACATCTTCTTGAAAATGCGTGGGTTATTTCAAAGAAAACTTTCCATTGGCTCATTAAACGTAAAACTTGTTGGGTGGTTTACAAAATAAATTTTGTATTTGCAATGCTGAGCTGTATTATATATCCCCATAAAATTACGGGTCTTCGCCTTCGCCTCTGAAGAATAAACACGGTATAAAATCCGTGGACTTTGAACGATGTATGTAGCGGCCGTGGTCTCCATTTTATTTTGCATTCTCTCACTCCTCAAAAGCAATCTGTTCCTTGTCCTGTCTCTGTCCCTCCTGTCTTTACTTTAGGTTATGTTTTTGTGGAGGGCTCTCAACTCAACCAATATATTTTACATGCCGTTCCACCACACCACAACGAATATAAGAACCTAATTTGTTTACATTACAATTTAGGAATTCCAGATGAGAACAGATGTTATGTCAGTGCGAGTGCGAGTGCCAGGCCAGCAAAAGTTTAAACTGCTTTGCTCTCCTCTCCTCTCTGCCAAAAGTTTACACAAGGTTACATCCACAATTACCTCCTTTCCTTGCCCAAAAGATTCCCGTAAATCTTCACCGCAAAAACTTGAGCATATAACATAACATAACCATTTGAGAGAGAGAGTCAAGTCAGCCACGCAAATGTAATAAAATACAAAATGTTGAGTGTACAGAAAAGCCGACTAGCTCAACTTCTTCTTCTTCATGAAAATGCTGACTCTGTCTCATCCAAATGGTTATCTAGATTACATTATGTTATCCCACAGTATTATTATTATTGTTTGTGATACGTTTACATAAAGAAAATTGATATTGATATTTTTCGCTTTATTGGGTTGAAAATACCCTTTCGTATTGTTATTGCGAATTGCGGCGTAAAAAAAGGAAATGGGATGAAAGTCACGCACAAAACGGGCAAGAGTATGGGTAATATGGCGAACCTCGATGTCATTTTGATGAAATGAAATGATATTAAATAAAAGCTAATACTGCGGATCAACATAATGATGAGGATGGTGGAAGGGTAGATGGTAGATGTAGATGATTGGATGTTGGATAAATCAATGAAGAGATTTATTTTTTATCCTTCCACAAATTGAATGTGAATGTATACAATCACAATCACACAACCAATCTTTTCTCAAAGTCCATGCAAATTATAAAAGGTCTAGAACTCAAGTATGCTTTTCTTGTAGGTTCAAACTTTCAAAGGCACCCTGATGAGAATGTGAGTGGAGAGAGTGGAGTGACATGCCACCTCTACATATTCTACATATCTACATAAAGCGAGGATGATATAAGATATAATCAACCTCTCCACCAACCTCGAGCTAACTTTCATATTATATTATCACAATTGACAATACGAGTGAGTGAGGTGCGGGGGTAATCTTCCTTTCTCCTTCCGAGTCGAGCATTATTATTACGTTATTTTTAACACCTGAGTGGAGTGGTATGGTATACAATTTCGATTTTTTGAAGACTTCACTTCACACTGTTACAAGTTACAACGCCGCTATATTTTTTCTTTGTATTTTCCGTCCCTATGTAACATTATATCACGACCAGGATTATTACCATCACCATCAGAACATCACAGGGATCAAAAGGAGATGTAGAATGGAATAGTGAAGCGATATGGTTCGGCATACAAATATCTGTACTGTACTTGAAAATAGGAATAATATCATCACACATTCGACATTCCTCACTGACTTGCCACTGTACTATACTATATTCTCAATTTCGGTTGAGGAGAAGGAATCCCTAGGGATTGTTGGAGATTCTTTGAATGGAGCAGCTCTCTGTTTATTCAACGTAGTAAAGCTCAACGCTATCACATCACATCACCTCACCACCAACACCATCAGCTCTACCTGGTTTGCTTTCACAGCTGTCCTCTAACGAGGGAACTACGGCAGTGGAAACCCTTCGATTTGGCTCAAATTTTTTCCACATGCTCATTTTAGTGAGTAATGAACGTGTGCAAAAGCATTTTTCACAATGGGCTGTTATTCTCGAAAAATTAATTTTTTAAAATTTTACACCTCCAAAATTTGAAATTGCTTATGGGAAATAACATGGGAAAAGTCAAGCTAGAGAAGGGGGTACCGTTACCGTTTTTTTCAAAATCCGACTTTTTGGAAACAATGTATTTTTTACCGTATCAGGAGGAGTGGTCCCCACTTTTTGGTCCCTATACACACTGATCCCCGTCAGAAAGATCCCTAGGAAAACTGGTCGACACCATTTTTGGTTCGACAGGGAAAAGTGGTCGACAGTTTTTTTGACCGACAGGAATTCTGGTCGACAGGTTTTTTTGTTCGACAAGGAAAACTGATCGACAGTTTTTTTGGTCGACGGGGAAAACAGATCGACAGGTTTTTTTTGGTCGACGGGGAAAACTGATCGACAGGTTTTTTTGTCGACCGGGGAAAAATGATCGAATGGTTCAATGCCTCCGTCTTGTATCTGCATTCTATAAATGTAGCATTCATGTAAGCATAAAGGTTTATACAGACACGAGACTAATGCGACACAAGATCAATGAACATTTTAAGATGAATATAAATACGGCATATAGAACAATTTTCTCATTTTCCTAGGTGTCAACAACACTAATAAAATGAAGCATTAACAGAACTGCATTGTCAATTGGGCTATATTGCTTGAAATGCAGCAATCATGCAAGCATTAAGTTTTATACAAATGAAATGAGCATGTTTAGATACCAAAACCATTGCAATTATATATGTGCATGTATTTTATCGAAGCAAAAGAAAAATATACTTCAGCTTGCTTCCGATTTTAGGACTGCAATGGATGTCAATATTGAAAATTTAAGCATTATGCAAATTTATGCATAAATAGAACGCTTGTCAGCATCTAGCTTACTTCTTAGGCCAGCATAGCACTGTGTCTAAACCCTGCATGCACAAATAAATTATGTAAATTTTAACATTCGTCCATAAGTTTCTTCTGTGAAACTAAATTTCAGACATTGACCTCAAAAAGCCCTTGGCATTTTGAAGTTAGTTCGACCTGAGCAATTGAATCGTGAACATCCTTATTATTTTTAAGTGAAAATGGCTAGTGAAAATAGTGAAGTATCATACTCCAAAACCCAGCGAGGCAACAAATTATTGGAGTTCCAAAATCATGTATACATTCACAATAAGACTAACCCTACCGGCATTCAATATTGGAGATGCAGAAACAAAAAGTGTCCTGGTCGAGTTATATTAGCTCCAAATGAAAAGCCGAAAGTCTCACAGCCACATATTGAAGGAGAGTACGATATAGTTGAGTAAGTGCTTCATATATTCCATAAAAAATAATTGAAACTATACTAATACGAGTACCCATTCTGACTTTTTAATATTTCACTTATTTTTTAAAGAAAAAATGCTGAAAACGTTAGAAGAAAACTGAAACAATTGACAGTTTCCCAGTTAGTTGTACGACCCCAGGAACTAGTTACCAGCGTTTTGATGGATACCCCACTAGAAGTGAGAGCATGTCTCCCCAATGATGACCATCTTAAGAGACTGATAAGACAGTGGCGAGCAAAAGCACAGGGGCGAAAGGAGCCGCAGAACAGAGATGAAATATGCATAGATGGGTTATTGGATCATAGAGGGGATGCATTTGTGATTCATGATAGCCAGGATTCCAACAGGATTATCGTGTTTTCAACCGAAAAGAATCTTAAGGTTGCTTTAAACAAATGAATAAACACAATATTTTTCAAAGTCACGTAAGCTAGTATTATATTTTCCAATTCCTTGTACTTTTATTCAACAGGCACTTTCAACTTGCAGAACCTGGCTGTGTGACGGAACGTTCAAGGTTGCCCCAAAGGTATATACGCAATTGTATACGGTTCATGGACTACATGATGACGGATGGGTTCTCCCTTATTGTTACGCTTTACTTCCCAATAAGAAATCGTCCACCTACAAGGAGATGTTCGAAGCCATACACCGTGCAGGTTCTGGATATGGATTACCACTCTACCCAGAAATGATCATTTTAGATTTTGAAAGTTCCGCACTATTAGCCTTAGTTGAAATTTTTCCAAATGCTAGGCCCCAGGGGTGCTTTTTTCACTTTTGTCAAAGTTTATGGAGAAATTTAAGCTCTGATTTAAATAAGGAATGTAAGAAAGATTTTCATCTGTTAACTTTCATCAGAAGTTTTTTTTCACTTGCATTTTTGCCAGAAGAAGATGTTGCAATGGGTTTCTTACACTTAAAAAACAACTATTCAGGTCCACAAAATTTGCATACAGATGTGAGCTCTTTTTGTGATTATTTTATGCGCACATACATAGGAAATGAGTATACACAGGCTCTTTATTCAATAAGGTTTTGGAATTTGCATGAAAGGGTCTTGGAAGATCTCCCTAGAACTAACAATGCAGTAGAGGGGTGGAATAGAAGAATTAACTATGTTGCCAACTGTGATCATCCCTCATTTTTTAGATTTCTCGACATTTTAAAGCGTGAACAGGATAGTACCACCCAAAAGCTAGAATTAAGAAATAGTGGAGAGCAGGCAAAAGGTTCTAGACCAGAATACGCAAATATTAACTGTAATGTCAAGACTTTAGTGCATCAATATGTCGAAGGAAAAATAGAGATGCATGACTTTCTTAATAGAATGACAGTTAATACTCGCAATTTTACACTTCGTAAAGGTAAGCGAAAGCGTGCTAGACAAACCATTACCCAGCCTGAAGTTGTAGATGAATCTGAATTTGACACACAAGTTTGACTTTCATGATCGCTAATTGATAATATGTATTTGTCACTTGTATCTATTCTAAATATGCATAAACTATTGTACATTCATTTTACCTACCCTGATTTGATACATGCACGCTTGATTTAATAACTTATAGCTTATAAGTACTTTTTGTTACAAATTTTGATATTTTATGAATAATTTGAGAACAAATAATACACAAAAAAATAATTGACTAACGGTGATACTAAATAGTTTTAAAAATCCTAAAAATATAAATATATAAATATAAAATAAATTCGTTGTAAACTTGTATATAGTGCAGTTCTGTTGATACTTCATTTCATTGGGGTAGTTGAAATGCAGTACTTACATTCATCCTAAAATATTTATTAGTCTCGTGTGTAGTCATGCTCATTTTATTTGTATAAAGCTTAATCCTTACTGCAATTATAGAATGCAGATACAAGACGGAGGCATTGAACCATTCGATCATTTTTCCCCGGTCGACAAAAAAACCTGTCGATCAGTTTTCCCCGTCGACCAAAAAAACCTGTCGATCTGTTTTCCCCGTCGACCAAAAAAACTGTCGATCAGTTTTCCTTGTCGAACAAAAAAACCTGTCGACCAGAATTCCTGTCGGTCAAAAAAACTGTCGACCACTTTTCCTTGTCGAACCAAAAATGGTGTCGACCACTTTTCCTAGGGATCTTTCTGACGGGGATCAATGTGTATAGGGACCAAAAAGTGGGGACCAAGTTTCACCAACTCTTTTTTACAAGCCCATGCACATATGAAGCATTTACGTGACACATAAAGCCAAAAATGTTGCCATTGCATGAGAGTTTATGAAAAAGGGCCATTTTTGAAAAAAACAGTATTGGAGAAGATTCATTGTATATATGAAAACCATATAGCACGCCCATTTTTTATTTACCATAACTTATGCTTATGTGGAAGACCTCTGAAAGTTATGAAAGCAAATTGGATTCCTAGGTGGGTGAAACTTGAGACTTTTTCAGCAGGGTAATGAGACAACATTCAGACAGTCAGGGATCAGGGTGCAAATTTGCACTCCTGGAATCCTAATTTGCACTTCACTTAAATTAGGCATGCACTTATGCACTCCAGAAGTGCAAATTTGCACTCCCTTAAATTTTGATGCAAACTCGCATTCTAAAAGGGCAAAAAGGGGTCCTAATTATTGAAACGCACAAATAAAACTCCTGGAACTTCATATTGAGCTGGTTAGATAGAAGTTGGATTACAAAATTTTACTTAAACTCTTACCGCAAGTTATACACAAAAAATCATTTCTCATTCAATTAAGGGCTTGAATTGGACGGACTTCTTTCAATTCAATTTTTCAGGTCTGACTCTCCTTCAATTCAATTCTATTCATAATTATGAAGTGAAAAGAAGTTTTCAATCATGTATGCACATGCAATTATATATGTTTCTTACGTTTTCGTGAAATGATTCAAATTTTGAATTTTCAAAAATAATTTTATGTTACCTTATCTAATCGAAGAAACTCAAACCTACCTATATGGTATGTAAGGAATTTTTGCCAGTATATTCACTTAATTGGACTTGAAAATGAACTGTTACTGTTTTTCAAAAATGGCCCTTTTTCATAAACTCTCATGCAATGGCAACATTTCTGGCTTTATGTGTCACGTAAATGCTTCATATGTGCATCGGCTTGTAAAAAATACATTGTTTCCAAAAAGTCGGATTTTGAAAAAAACGGTAACGGTACCCCCTTCTCTAGCTTGACTTTTGCCATGTTATTTCCCATAAGCAATTTCAAATTTTGGAGGTGTAAAATTTTAAAAAATTAATTTTTCGAGAATAACAACCCATTGTGAAAAATGCTTTTGCACACGTTCATTACTCACTAAAATGAGCATGTGGAAAAAATTTGAGCCAAATCGAAGGGTTTCCACTGCCGTAGTTCCCTCGTAAGGTGTTATGTTGGTACAAGTGTAGCTGAGCCTGCACAGCATAAAAGTATACAGGCTGCTAGTTCAGATTCAAACTCTTTATTAAATTTGAAATCCCTTCAAAGCAACTCCCACTTCTCCCTACCTACCACAACATTTTTGAGATTTTTAGGTATATTTTCTTCATTGGTGGTCTCTGTCAAGTTCAAATTCGAAATCTCCATGCTTTGAAATCCCTTCAGAGAAACTTCCACTTCTCAATACCTTCGACATGATTTTTGAGATTTTACTCAAAACATGCATAAGAAAAACCAACAAAAGCAGAACATCAAAAGCAAAGAAAATTGAGTCTATGTCTCTGTATGGCAGGGTAAGAACTTCGTCCGTGAATACATAAGCACCATGTGCAATCGAACGCAAGCAAAAGGCAATGCTGCTCGATGTATTGAATTAGAGCAAAAACTGATTTCCCCAGATAGGATTTGAACTCGTGACGCTGTTACTCAAGACTCGGCACCCTTGGCCACTCACCCATGTGGTCTCTTTAGTTACATGTACCGAGTATAACCTGATTTTTGTATGTATCTTTGCAACAAAATGAGAATCCGCCGTGCAGACACGAAGCCTTTTATATAAATTGATTGATTACACTATATTTTTTGGGCCACAGGTTCAAGCCGATCAGACCAGCTATCATATATATAATAGAAGGTAAAGAGAGATCAAGTAGGTAGTAGGTATGAAAGGTAGAAAAAAACAGAGTGTAACCAAAAGCAAACCCCATAAGAAGAAAAAAGTTGACTGTCGGTGAAAGCAAAAAAAATGGTGGAGATTGAAGTAAAAACCCAAACCAGACCAAGACCAAAACCAAGTGAAAAGACAGCGCAAGTTTGAGTTGAACCGGCTTGGCATTTGGTTTGGTGTATTATATAAAAGCTTCCGTCTCAACTTCATGTTTTATGGATTGGCTTATTTAATGATATGGAATATCCGAGTGCTTTTCCTCCACCAACCAAACTAAACCAGCAGAAGTAGGAGAAAGTAGATGATGATCTGTGCGGAAGAGTTTGAGTGTGTGAGATGTTATGTTATGAGGATGTCTAGTGATGATGAAATGGAATGATACGACTCAATAAAATAGATAATTCCTCCCAGATTCCTCCTATTATACTTATATTTCTTCCACTCCAAAAACTGTAGCGTAGCGGAAGGGACTTTGACTGATCCTGGAAATGGTGAAAATGTGCCTAAAGGATGAGCGTTGGACTTTTGGGATTTAAAAACCAAACTCTCACATTACCAGAGATTTCCCACGTTTTAATAGGACAGTATAAAGTAGTAAATTTGGTTGTGAATCAATTTCTGGAAATGGGAGAATCTCTTTCAGAATAATTTTCATCATTACATCGTTGAACCCGCATTTACTGGGGGATTTCTCCAAAATCCTTTTTGGTTGGTCAACGTAAACTTTTTTCAAATGGCGATGCGATAGCAAATTCAGCGAATTTAATAATAATGCAATGGAAATTGTGCTATATCATCATCAAGAGGGGATTGGTATTGGTCAAAGCCGGGAAGAAATAAAATAAGCATGTATTTTTAGTACTTGGGAAAGCTCTATATAAAGGAGGTAATATTAAGTTAACTTACAATGAACTTCAACAATGAAGGTTCGCTGCTTGTGTGGAGTTACTCCATTATCCGCCAAACACATGTACTCTCCCATGTGCTCTCGATTGATCCTCGTCAGATTAAGGACGGGTCCGTCGACGGCAGACGCTGGAAATGGGAATAATAAATTTCAATTAAATATCATTATTATTATTGGGAGTTCCTTCTTGATTGAAAGCTTGGCTTTGGTTTTATTAAATTCCTCATTTTTTCCCTCCATTTGGCTTTGGCTACAGCAGTTGTAGATGGTTTTTGCTCTCATGAATACCCACTCAAGTCGACATGTTGCATAAAATCCTAAGTGTACTCTTGGCAATGTGACAAATTAGTGAACGGGAAATGATATAGTTAGAGTTGGGATGGGTTCTGGTTCTACAGTTCTACTCTCCAATCTTTTTCTCTCTTGATTACTTTCTACTTTCTCTCCAATATTTTTTCCCTCTCTATTATTAACCATTTCATCCTTCCAGTGTAGTTTCTCGTTCTCTCTCGCATAACTCATTTTCCTCCTGCTCAGCAAGCAGCATTAGTATTAGTTTAGTCGTCCTCGTCGTCGTTGTCCTCCTGTTCTGCTCTGTGGTCAACAAGTTAAGTAGGTATTTGAACCTAGCCTTGAAGCAATTTCCATTTATCATCTGGTCATTGCACTTGTGTACTTCTTTATAAAACTACTACTGGAATGCTTTCCAAACCAAACCAAACCAAGCCACAGATGATGATGAAACTGATTTGGAGCATTTCATCAGCATTCTAGTATGCCCGTAATATGTTGTTTGTATAACCCAAAAATAATATAATTTGTCCTTCTACATTTTTTCGGTGTGTAATGTTTAAGCTGCTTTCGCCTTTCCAGTTTCTGGACGGACGGACGTTTCAGTTTTTCTATACAAAATACATAGAAGAGGATGGAGCAAACAGAGTCTCTGTTTGTATTTCTCGTATTTCCGGCTTTGTTCTGTGCTACTACGTTAGTGAAACTAAAAGCGAAGCTGTAACTACTACTGTGTGCTGCTCCTGCTGTTGTTACACATGTCCCTATTATTTTCTAGGAAATGGACAGATGACATCCCTCCGGTCTTCTCGGCAATTCGTTTAGAGGTTTTGTGACTGTTTCGGTAAATGTTACGTTGCTGCTCCTCAAAAGCCCAAGCTCTCGTCAGTCAAATGCTGATGAAAGGTGGGATGCAAACAGAGAGAGATTGAGCCTTTTGTATTTAGGTTATATAGACTGTGCTCGTTTTAGATGTCCGTTGCGTTTTCCTCGCGTCAAAACCTCATAATGTGAATAAAGCTCAGTTTCAGCTTATGAAAACCCAGCTCTATTCACGTTCTCCCAATCACCAATATAATATCATCATATCACATCACCGAGCTGAATTCAACAAACGTGGCGTGGGAGATATAGAGAGGCGACGGGGAAAGTGGAAAACGACATTGGCTAAACGTGCTTGGAATACGGGGAAGAAGAAATTGGAAATGTAATGTTCGGTTCGGACATTGGATGAAGAGAAAGAGTGGAAAAAATTTGGAAATTTGGAAATGGGTGTAGCCTGAGCGCCGCTCGTGATGATAATGACGATGACGATCCTCGCCATCATCATCATCATCATGTTACAGCCTTGCCTGTCATTTTGTTGGTTACTGTTACGTTAAAGTTACACAAACAGCCATTATGACACTTTTTATTGTTGATGTTCAACTTTAGCACAAAATCTCATATTTCTATTTCTTTTTGTCACATTTTGAATGATGATTGATCCAGTTTCCGATGATCAATCACAAATGGAATGAGAGAAATCATAACAATGGGAATACATTGTAAACTACTTTCCTCAATATTGATGACTTTCTCTTATTCTAGGTAAAATACATGATGGCCAAAAATATGCTGTACATAATCAAAAACTTTCATTTATATTAATAATCGGATGAGAATTATTACCAAATGGAGGTGAAATGGCTACAAATTTTGGTCTTTAGAGAATTTTAATCAATCTGTAAGCCGCATCAGTTTACCAAACCTCAACGCCAAAATGTGGTATTATTATTTGGGTACGTGAATTAATATCTCAAGTATCTCAATTATACTTTCATACTTTCAATTTAATACTCCAGAGCTTCATGATGACTATGACCCCATAACATAGCACAATCGGATATGAACGAGAACTATACACAGTTCCAGCTTACATTTTCATTATTGCCGACCGACCCAATAACTAAAACTTTGGTAGATTATTAGAGACCCTTGTCTCGTCAAAATGTGTTCTATAACCGACATTCAGGTTTGTCTTTTGGGGTTTCTCAGATGAAGATGAAATTCCTTTCCATTTCATTCCCACCAAACCACCAAAACTCATCAAGTATACGCAACAAAGCCATAAATACTACTCTTCTTTAATCCCACCACCACACCACCTTGGTAGAAAAAAATGAGAAAAATAATATTTTGTGGAATAATGTGAATGGGTTTTGGCTTGTGCATGACTGGGCGGGCGAATGCTCAGGTTGAGATGAGAATTGGGAAAGAAAAAATAAAACTGTTGTGTTTGTGTTTGAGTTTGATGCTGTACAAGTACAGAAGTACAATGCAATGCAATGCAGCACTTGATATCAGATCCTCCTGATCAGTTCCAACTTCCAATCCAATCTCAAACATCCATGCTAGCTTTCTTTAGCAGGAAGCTTAGTTAGAAATGCTTACTCACATCACATCCACATGGGATCTCATATAAGACGATCGACTATATTTCATTTCAGGAAGATGTTGAATGAAATCAGCTTTGGTTGCAAGGAGCAGCAGCATAAGTAACTAAATGACAATCTGGAGGAAACGACAGTGAAATGAAATTGAAGGAAAAAATTTAAGTGTTCTAGTAGTTTTGCTTGGAGTAAATGTATATGTTTGACGTCGTCATCTCCCCCATTCTATTTGTGAAGAATAAGAATTCTTTGGAGATTGTGTATGATCTATGCGAACATGACACTTTCTTGATGATCTGAGATGAGAATCTCACCAAGAGACAGAGACAAGAGGGGAGTTTCAACATTTGCTTGAAAGGGAGTAGTGAAGTGAGTAGCATCTATCTATCTATGTATCTAGCCTATATCCTCAGGGGAATTGAAACAATGGTGCAACTTGTGTAAGTTCACAGAGAGTGAAAGTAAAGCATTATTCTCTCTCTCTCCTTCAACTTTCTCGCTGCGTATGTTGGTAGGGTTTGGAGGATATTCTTGTGATTTGTTCTCCAAATCTCTCAAGTTCGATTCCATGGAATGAGTGAGGGTGAGGAAAAGAGGCTCTGGGCTCGAGCTCAGCTTTGGTGCTTTGGTGGCCGTGTTATGTATGTACATATGTATTGCAAAGAAGAGAAAATGATTTTGTCTTTCATCTTATAAGAAGTATATATGCATACTTGCTCCTCCTCATTCAAACTTATGACTTGACGACGATGCCACATCACATCACATAACATCGAACAGAATACAACTGTCAGATTTCATTGAGCAACTTTCATGGCAGCCTTGGAAAGAAATACAGTAACCAATTATTGTATTCCCTTCACGAGCTCTCATCTTTCTTCTAAACTTACACTGCTACTCCACTATATGACTAACGAAGTGAGCTGTGAGCTGAACTGAATTGAATGGATCCCATCACCCAGTTCAAACAATCAACCTTGAGATTTGCTCATGATGATGATCATCGTCATCATCAAGATGATTGCGCTACTTTACTGTCTACATCCTGTTTTCGGTTTATTTCATGGAATTCATGGTATTTCGGAGTTGAAGATGAAGTTTTTGCTTTTGAAAATAATTCCAAGGTTAAAGGTTGATCATTTTATTAGAAAGCTTCACTAGGTTGTTTACAGTCGGACTAATTTCGAATAATGTGATGTTTCCCAATCACTTTAATTTTGGCTTGTTATTGACCAAAATAATCAGTGGCGCAGAAATAACGAGAGCAATGCAAAAAGAAAGTCAACAATAATATCATGTCATATCATCATCATCATCATCATCATCATGATAAACTTTCACAATGTTTAATTTCCAACCGAATATTTTCTCACGTTTCCTTTCTCAACGGAAATAATAATGTTATAAACTCATAGCTATAAAATAAATATATAGCTCATCTTGCATAAACCACTTCTAGTTTGTATTCAATGTTATAGTTCAGCGCCAGTAACATTTATTTACACAATCTATATAAAATACATTTAATGTAGATGCATTTCAATCAAGATAACGCAGGTAGGCTTGGTTAAGAAAACACTAAATAAATAAATTTATTTGATAAACTTCTACTTCATTCATTAGAGATCGAAGGTAACTCAAGTTTGTACATAATTTGAGCTTATAGTCCCATACTCATGATTTAATTACCTCCATTCAAGCAACTGAAGCGAACTGAACAAAAACAGCCTACGAAGTAAAAGGACTTCCTGATTAAATTATTCAATTTGGTTCCATATAAATAGGAAGGCAACCTATTCGTATTCCTTACTTTAGAATTTCTTTCGCATTAATCAAAACGTAGAGATTGGGATCGCGATCGAGAGGAGGTAGAGGCAGAGAGTAATTTATGCATCCACCAATTTTCGTTATCTTTCGACGACTAGGATTATTTTCTCTTTCAAGTTTACATACGAAATCTTCCCCATTCATCAATTCATGTGTGTATTCTCTTACTTTTACTATCAAAATACAAATCAAATAACTTACTTTTCCATGATCCAAGAGGAATCACAGAGCCATCCTTTCTCTTCCATTTTATGACAGGTCTGGGAACTCCAGATGCGGAGCACCATAGGCGAACATTCTCTCCTTCGTTTACTACCAACGGCATCACTGCAATGTCTGATCCTGTGTGTTTATTAAAAAAAAGTAATTCCAATTCTCATCTGATTCTTCAATCCAAATAATCCAATCCAACGCATGTGTGCCTTGTCTTGGCTTGGTTTGACTTGGGTGTCTATAAATTTTTCTTCTTCTGTCGATTCCTTTCACCACTCCAATAAACCAAGAAAACAGTTTCCTTTCTCCAATTTCGAATGTGGACTTACCTAAGATGGATGGAGGAATCAGGAGTTGCTTTGTGTTATTCCCAAAAGCCCACGCTTGAATACCTGGTATTCCATCCCTGCCTGGCTGACCTCCAGATCCTGATGGGCCTCTGGGACCAGGTAAGCCTAGTCAAGTGAATCAAAGCAACATCAGCTTATTTTTTTGCATCAATGATTTGATATTGAAAGAGCTACACACACACAACCTACTGCTGCTGTTATGAAATGAAATGAAAGAAAAGGGGAAGAAGAAAAAAACATTTTTTTTTCTCTTTTTCCTTTTCAGACGATTTTCTGAGCTGAACCAGAAAAACGAAGATAAATATCAAAGTCAAATAAGGCTTAGTGTTTTAAATGAACTTTTGAGAAAAGAACGTTGAACGTGGAATATTATTATATGATATGTGTGATGATGGGATCCTAAATTCGAATCAAGATAATTGGCGTTATCTTCCACTGGTGTGCTGTGATCTGTATAAAAAATTATTTTAAGAGACCATTTCTACTGCCAAACATCATCTCAGCAGCGTTAACTTTTTCCTAGTGGCTGACTTCTAAGCCGCCCATTATATTATTGTTGATGTTATGATATTGCTGCTGTGATGTGGTGCTTGTTATTTCAAAATATAATCCCCCAAAATAATACCTTTAATACCATAACACACGTATGAAAAGAATCATAATAATAATAATAATTCCATGAAATTTTCCACCGTTTCCAACCATTTTCTTCCAGTTCACTGAAATAAGACACTGTATTAAGGGAGCCAAAGGAATTTCCTTTATTGTGAAACTCTTTCTGGCTTGGCTGGTGGAGAAAGTAAGCAGAAATAAACTGGAGAAACATCATCATCATCATCGTTTTCCTTGCCATTCTAACTTCTAACACTCGTCGTCAGCACCACACCACACACACATTCCATTCGGAGTGAAAAGAGGATGTGAAGGAATGATGTTTTTATTATATTTTTGTAATATTAGTTGTATATGTGCATCATCTCGCCTTTTAGTCCTCATCCTTGCGTAAGGATCTATCTATAAAAAAAACCAACTCAAACCAAACCAAACCACCAAACCCAGTGGTTTGGTTGGCTTGAGTTGGTTAGAAAGTAGTAGAATGAGAGAGAGAGTGAAAGTGCGAGGCGAGGCTGGTGTGTTGCAGCTGGTGATTCTTTCATTCTGCTGGTGTCATCATAAATCATTGTTATGTCCCATATCTGATTTGGCCATGAGGGCTCTCATGAGACCTAAAAAAAGGCCATCAAAAATCTTGGAATACTTTCTATAACGAAATAATAGACTACTACTCTCCTCTACACATCCGACATCATCCACAGTTGGAGAAAGGAAACAACGGGAACAACAATACACTCACTAATATTCTCTTTTAACTTGCTCATTCACATTGAGCATACATTTTATTTGTTCATAACCATCATGATGAGAGAGAGAGAGATGAAATGAAAAAGGAAAAATAATTCCCAAAACCCGTAAAAAGTAAAAGTATATATTTCCGTTTGTTCTTTTTGTACCATGTCGACGTCGGAGTAGAAAGTTAATCCAGGAAAATTATTTTGTTCGTGATATTTCATAATTTTACTAGCTCATTTTGCAATGAAATCACTTTCAGCTTTTATGTTGTTGGAAGTAGAGAGGAAATGAGAGAAAAATGGTTGTTGGTGTTGGTGGCATGTTCCATCCTCAGAATAAGGACGAAATTGCAGAAATGAAAATATGTACTACTACAACGCCATCAAGAACAATCCCACAAAAAACTAATTTTAGCAAATGGAAGCCTATCAAAAGAGAATAATTTTTGGTATGATATGATGCTAATGCATTAAGATACCATTTTCCTCACAATTTATCTCAAACGTCAAACCCATTTTCTCCCGGGCTTTTTCATCACTCATTCGGAGAACTAACTGGGGCTTTGTTTTTGACGTTGACACCTTCTATTTCTAACAGCAGCAGCAGCAGCAGATGCGATTAAAAAGGAAATCAAAATATCATAAAAAATTAAAAGGCGTGTAATCATCACACCACACCACCTACCTCTTGGTCCTGAAGGACCTGTCGATCCATGTGGTCCAACTGTTCCTGGGATTCCTAGTGAGTGGAAAAAAATATGACATCAGAAGGGAGGATTCTTATAATGTTGAATGTGCAAAAAATGGGAGAGAAACGTGAGTAAAAAATGGAAATGTTGACAGATACAAAGTGTGGAGGAATCATTCATCAACTTTTGTTGGTTTGGTTTGGTCCACATTTTCAGGGAAACATTAAGGTGGCGTGTACAGAGCCCGATAGTTAATCAAGGCAGAAGGGTCGCGCTACAAACTTGGCTCCGATTTGGCTGAAAATTTGCAGGAATATAGATTTTGATGCGTAGATTACGAATCTGAAATCAGCAACCGTGTTTTTCAATCGTGGCGCCCCCCAGAGGGAAAAAACAGTGAGTTACCATGGCAACCTGCTGTTTTTTCCTTCTGGGGGGGCGCCACGATTGCAAAACACGGTTGCTGATTTCAGATTTATAATCTACGCATCAAAATCTATATTCCTGCAAATTTTCAGCCAAATCGGAGCCAAGTTTGTAGCGCGACCCTTCTGCCTTGATTAACTATCGGGCTCTGTATATTGTACAAAGAGAAATCCTTTTTGCAAAACATTTTTTTTTCACATTTGCTTTCAAGTTTGCAAAATGGGAAAAAGCTGCAAGACGCGATTTGTACTTTTCCATTTGTTGGGACGTTGGAAGTTGTGACATTTCTAAACTATATCTGTGTCATTTATCCTACTACTGGATATAAAGTGCATTTGGTTTTGGTTCCGAGTTCCCACCAACCGATTTTTGACAAATGGCAAGAAACTTTCTCGACATTTGAAAATGTCAAAGTCCTTCCAAAAATGGACACAATGGTTTATACCATAGTCCTCCCTACTGACAAGCTAACCAACTAAAACCTCCATTGACTAACCATCTGAGCCATTTCGTCCGGGTATTCCTGGTCGTCCATCCATCCCAGGTATCCCATCAATCCCAGGTACACCTGTGAGAATAATACAATAAATCCAATAAATTGGGTTGGGTTTACAAAAGGGATTCTGGATGGATGCTTAAAATTTCCATCCAAAATTCCAAATGCAAAGATTTTTACTTTTACATTACAAGCTCAAAACAAGCACTCAGACTCAAACTACTTACCATCAAGCCCATTCCTTCCTGGAATCCCATCCAATCCTAAAATACAAATAGAATTATTTTTTATAAGATCAGCAGCCCAGGTCAAAAGTGCAAAACATCATGATATGATGTTACGAATATCTCAAGATGAGGATCAATTTTCAATCTCATAAAAAGTAAATATTCAACATTTGCCTCTTTCTCATCATACATATTTTTATATAAGCGGAACATAAATAAATTTTCATACATACCTGGCTCTCCAGGTAAGCCGTCCCTTCCATCAGCTCCCGGCAGACCTAAGAAATAAAATAGAGACACATTCAACATTCAACATTTTTATTCTCACTTTTTGTAAACATATACATGGAAAATACATCAGAAGCATTAAATATAAAAGAGGAGAAAGTACAGCAGGGCAGGGTAACATGTTTCCTCCATAATATTCAACATTTCACTCATCTTATCTTATATTATATAAGCAACGGAAATAAGAAGTAAAAGGATTCCTACACAATGGCATTAGCTCTGCACTCTACATCTCTACATGGAGAAAAGGTAGAATTTGAGAATACTTGAGTAACCAGACCAGTTCCTTCAAGTTGGGTACTTTTTGTGTATCATGATAGTGAAAAAGAAGTGCTGGTACAATGTAGAATGTAGGAAATCAAGGAAATAGCATGTAACTTGACAAAAGAGAAATGTGAGAAGGACAGAATGACATTTCTAAAGAGTGATCATTCACTCTCTCTCTCTCTCTCTCTCTACTTCTTTTCCCTTCTTGTCGTAAGAACAAGTGAAAAAAATCTATCCACGACTGTTCCTTTCCACAGATTCATTACTCTTGTTGCGTGAAGTAAGAGATGTAAGTTCATGCAATAATCGTGTATCTTCTCTTTACACACCATAAGTATATATCACTCACAAGCAGATTACTTACGAGTTGTAAGCACCTACTCCTACAACTGCTCTTTGAACATTTGCTAATAATAGCTAGAATACTTTATGGAATCATGAATGTATGTAGTCAGAACATCGAACAAGACCAAGACGGTATACAAGAAAGCTGTCTGAATGATAGAATGATCACACAAGAGTTTTCCCTCGTTTCTTTTCATCTTTGACAGGAGAACAACATTCAAGTATGCTCAAACTCTCCAAGTTTTACTTCTAAAAATAGTTGTTATTTCCAGAAAAAAATGACTATTTTTATATTCGCTAATGAAATACATAGGTTTGGGTTTTTACCCGGTATTCCTGGCTCTCCTTTGGGACCCCGTAAACCTGGATGTCCAGGAGGACCTTGGTGACCTCTGTGACCCGGCTCCCCTGAAAGCCCAGGCTCTCCTTTCTCCCCTGGAGAAAATAATAATACATTAATCCATAATTAATTAAAGCAATTTCAAATATCGTCAAACTTCATGCAAAACAAGAGCTCAAGATTACCTTTCGTTCCCGCCTTTCCTGGATTACCAGTTGGGCCCTGTGGACCTGGAATCCCTGGACAGTAGTCTTTGGTAGCGGAACAAAACTCCTGGATTGCTACCAACTGCAATTTATAATTTTTTTAAAATAAAATTAGTTTTTAATCTGATGACATGACATTACCTTAGGACATCAAACTTTGGCATTGGTAAAACTTATCAAAAGTTGAAAGCGTGGAATAAACGAAAGGCGTACAAACTTAACAAAGCTCCTTGTAACTTGGTTGAGCTGACGCTCTTGAACTTGTATAGTTTTAATGTTGTAAATATATGTATGTATTGCTTAGGCTTTATAAGAACCGATAGATTTATGCGAGGAGGAGAAGAATAAAAGAAAGTAGTAGGATCAGTGAAGAAAAAGATGTTGAGAATTTCCGCTCTGTGTAATCTCAGTGATTTGTATACATATGCAATTAGTAGTTTTTCCTGAACAAATAATAATGATATCACGACTCGGAATCAGAGACAAGTGAAATGGGAATTAGGAGCGGATAATATCTATTTGAGAGACTCTTTTGAGTGCTCTAACTTTTACTAAACTCTCCTCCATCGTTTCTCGTTTCTTATTCCATTCCTCCTTTTTCATGGATGCTTGACTTGATTCAGCTTGGATTGGATGGAACATGGAACCAAATAAAAGCTTTTTATTCAGCGGAGCTGCTGCCGGTGGACGACTAAAAGTTAGGAAAGTAAGTTGTTGTCGAGGGTGTTTATCTGCAAAATTGGGATCAAGTGCATGAAACCAAGAACCAAGACCAAGACGGCCTAAAACTTGTGTGGAATGGAAGGAAAGAGAAACTTGCAAAAACAGAAGAGGAAGAATAAAGAAAGGAATAAAGAAGAGCTGATTTCTTCTCTTGCTAGCTAACTAACTAGTCCTTCAGTCTTTATAGTTGTCATCAGGGATTTTCATCGTTTGCTCTCATTCTCCGGCACAAAAACAAACAGGAAACTTATATTGTATGTACCCATCGTATGTATAATACAATCACAATCGGGTGGCAGGTCACATTTAGAGAAACTATTCAAAAGTTCTGTAGAGTTTTTTTAGCTTCATAAAATAAATTCATACGAAGATGCAAGTTTAGATGGATAAAGACGGTCGCTTGCTCTTGCTGCTCCACATTCAGAACAATAATAATAATAACCAAGAAGTTTAGTCACAACTTTGATATATATTTATGTACATACTTTATAGTTTGCCCCTATAATTAAAACTAGTTAAAATGCTTGAAAACAATGGTCATGTCATCATAAAATTATGGAGTTAGTCAACCAACACGCGTACTTAAGAATAGGATTCGGTTGTTTTATTAGGCAAAGTTTTTGCATAATTATTTTCATGAGGTTCCACTCCTTCCACTGTATAAAAAGATGAAGTGAGGCTGCAGAGGAGAATTTGATTGAGTTAAAGGACGAAAAATGTATAGTACGCATTCAATCACATCACATTCTCATGTATGTATTATTTTAAACATCAACGTCGCTAATATATTATATTTGTGTTTTAAAATTTCAATGCCGATATAGGTCATACAGTTTGACGAGGATTTCATAAAAGCCAAAGCATAGTCACGTCTAAAATAATTGTAATTATTTTTCCGATATCTAAACATTTTTTAATACATAAACATATATATATATATATATAACTACTTTTATAGGCATTGTATAAAAAACCACAAGCTCTTGTATAAAACATACACATAATATGCTACTTCAGTTCATTCTGCGTTGTTAAATTGAAGCTCAATAGCTGTCTGATGTTGATAGACAAGTTTCCTTCAAAAGTGAGAATGATATATATAATATATATTTACTATATAACCTGTCATATAGGCACAAATAGAAATATGTGCATTAAGTATTTTAGCAACTGACTAGGAGCTTGTACCTCACAAAATTCATCCATTTCTTGAAAAAGCTTAACGATAATATATAATCCCACTCAATATCAATACTCATGCATAATAAAATAGGACATGGATACATGTACCTGTGCCTCCTGTACTTATTACCTCCACTTGTCAGCCTGTAATCTAGCCGAAGCCAAGCCATAGTCACAGTCACTTACAATACAAAACTATAAACACAATGGTTTTGTTTCTTGGCATAAAATACAAAACATAACATAACACAACATAATACAACACAACCAGATAGTAATAAAAGCTCTCATCACATCACTCACTCGAACTATGATTTACATAACAAGATAGTAAAAGTAAGTATGCATAAAATAATATAAAACATTCCGCACAAGGAACAATGAATGAAGAGAGGAGTTCATGCTGGTCTGGTGTTGGTGTGGTTTGCTTGAAGCTATGTTTTGCAAAAAAAATGTTGAAGTTAGAGTAGCAAAGCCAAACCACTTAGCTGTTTAGAAATGGAAGCTGTTTGCTCTTACAGCGACCGCATCAAGACTAAAATTTATGTAGCATCTTTCTATGTAGTTGAGCGTCATACACCTCCTATTTATATAAGGGATAAGCTCATGAGCTAGTCTCACTTTTGCATTTTTCCAGGGCTTCAAAACTGCATGGGTAATTTCTATATTCAATATCAAATATTGATATTTATGATACATGTCAGCCAAGTACGAACGAACGAACATTGGATTTCTGAAAACTCAAAATAACATTGCGGATGTAAACTTGTGTCCTTTTGAAGCCGGAAAAAATGTAAATATTACGTAGTGGGGCAATTTCAGTCATACATTCCAAGTATTTTAAGTACTAGTTTATTTGCGTTAAAAATGAATGAAAAGGACTTTTAGTTTTAGTTAATTTAATCTTGGGCAATTACGCTGGTTTGACCCTCTAAATAGCTTGGTTTGCTGGTAAGGAAAAAGGTTATCTAGTCTTTGAGTCTTTGAAACGAGTTGAATTTCGTCGAAAACGGTTGGGCCATGATATGATGAGGTAGCATGTAAACAACCAATTTTTGCATGGTCTGCGTTTTTGCACTGAACTAATTGATGAAAAATGCATTCAAGGATTATTACCAACATGTACAATTTGATTGATATTTACTCTGTCACACTTTAATTTTCACCTGTTACCAAACATCTCATTATATTATTAACTTTGGTTTTGGTTATTAACACGCAAGATAAAAATGGAGAAAAAATTTCAAAATCATAAAAATACAGGTACAAGCATAAACTAAAAGATGACTCACAATCATAACCATCATAGATTTATCCTTCAGCTAGCAACAGCATCAACAGCCCCTCGCTGCTTCAAGACGAAGAAGGCAACGACGTACGTAAATCGTTACACGAGCTGAGCTTGATCTTTACATTGGTAATTTTGTTATGCATAATCTTCAACTTAACCTTAGACCCAGCATAAAATATACATGAAATACGTAATGAATGTCTCATTCCACATCCAAATCCCAAAACCAATCCAGGTGTAGGTATTTGATTATACACACACATGTGTTCTTAGTTCTTGTGCCATAAATAATTATTGAAAGTTTATGATATCACGACCAACTCCACCCAGCCTTAAACTTGAAGAAGAATCTCATCATCCTCATCATCTCATCTCTAACATTTGCGACTGGACTGGACTCCTCCAATCAATGGAAAAAAATGATGTTCAGATAAAAATCAAACATGTCAATAATATGTTATTGGTTTTGGATGTAAAGAAAATCCCAAAATGGTTCTAAGAAAAGGTTGGTGATTAAATATCAAACATCAACCATCAACCTTCTGACTGACATCATATCATACCACACCACACTCTTTAATTTAAGCTGCATGCAATAAGCCGCATCTGTATTTGTAGACGATCTGTCTTTGGAGCTGTATTTGCTTCCAATGCATTATTCTCACTCTCACCAAATTGGCATATTTCTTTCATTCGCACACTAATAATCATGATGTTTGTAAGTAAGCATGAAGGCTATGGCTATGATACTGTGTTAGTTTTGTGTGCTATGACTTATGACTTCGAGGAATCAAATAGACAAACATGACGTCAACAAAACCAACAACCAACACAAGTCCAAGTCATCTCCTCATCTCTTCTTAATATAGCATAATATATATAACGATAAGGTTGAACGTTGAACGTGTGTGAAGATTTTTTTTTCTTACATGGATGATTATTTCTGCATATTAATTTATAGGCATGAAAACACGCACAAAATAAGCTGGACATCATTGCTCACGATTTCCCTAGCTTTACATATAAGTAACGCCAAACTACCGGCTACTTCGTCCAGTCTTGTTGGAAACGGCATAGGAAGCTGCCGTAATAAAATCATAAGCAAAAAGTGTTTTTTGCAAGGTTTAAATTTAGCCTTCCTTTTATCATACAAAAGTTTTCTACTTTAAGAGTAGAAATCATACAGGTTTTTATTTTAAGATCTCATAAAATATTTTATTCAAAATGGGAACGAAATACTTTCTTGGGATATTGCTATGTATAGCTCTCATACATGCCGCAATTGCATATCCAAGTAAGTTTATAATAATTTCAAATGGAATTAAATTTAAAATATGGAAGAATGAAAAAAATATTATATTTTTTTTCCTAAAGGAGGAGGAAGTTCTGAAGATGATGATGATGATACTCAACAACAACAACAACAAAATCTCGACTCTGATTCTTTGGAGGAATTAACGCAAAAGATTCAAGCAAAAGGGAAAAGACCACAGAAGCTGCAGGTGACAGAATTGGAGCCCGAGCCTGAGCCATATGATCCTTGTTTGGATGTACGGAAAATGGGGCCATGCAAGGGTCGTGTTCCACGGTAAGAATGAAATGTAAAATGAAATAAAGCTCAAGGCTGCTGAAATTGATTTCTCTTTGACATCAAATTACGAAAGAGTATCAAATTGAGACTAGCGTCAAACTCAAACACACATATGTGCTTTCCAGTTTTGTACCCAACCCATTCCATAAGGATTTCCTATGTAATGTTATTTATAGTGAACAATGTAATCCTTGAAATTGCAGATTCTTCTTTAATCAGGCCACCGGATCCTGTGACCGTTTCTCATGGGGTGGTTGCTCAAAGACTGGAAACAATTTCAAAGAGCTTACCGAATGTGAAACAAGTTGCTCAAAGCATCTCACAACAGCTAAATTAGATGTCGAGCAGGATCAAACTGAAGTTGTGGGTAAGAAGTTCAGTTCAAACTTTTCTCCTTCAAACACAACACGCTACAGAAAGTTGAGAAATGATGATGAACTTGAAAGCCAGAAAGTCCCTTTTGTTATTTTGTTACAAGTTAACGACGAAATGCATTTTTATACACATATTTCTCAGCCATTCCAAAGTTTTCAGCTTTGTGATCCTTTGTTTCATCTTTATCTTATTTATTTATTTTAGCAACTTGTGAAAAACCGCCGACAAGACAAGACGGTCCTGAATGTACAGCTTATATCCCTCGTTGGACTTTTAATTCTACGGAGCAACAATGTGTCAAGTTCATTTGGGGCGGTTGTGGAAAAACTGAAAATAATTTTGCAACAGAAACCTCATGCAAGGCCACATGTGGTGAATATTCTAACCTAAAAAATAATCCTGTCACCACCCCAAGATCCAGGGATCTTCAGCAACAACAAAATGCCGACATTGGGCTCCCTGAGCCACCCAAATCTAAAGATGTTTGTGATCTCCCAGCCCAGCCTGGTCTTTGTATGGCTATTTTTGAAAGATATTATTTCAACAAGATAAATAACCGTTGCGAATTATTCACTTATGGTACGTATTTACATAAAATTTCCCTTTGTGTAAAAATATAAGCTGTCATTGATTGAAGACTTTACATAAAAATGAATTTATATATAGGTGGTTGTGGAGGCAATGAAAATCGATTCAACACGGCTGAAGATTGCGTGCGAGCTTGTGGTGGAGACAGCCCAGTCAATGGTAAATACATATTATAAATCAGCTTCAGTTGGAATTAATTTGAGTTTAAGAAGGAAACTGACATGAAAATTATGACAAGATAAACATTTTAACCTTCGCATTATCTTTGGAGGAGAACTCCTCATCTTTTTAAAAGAACGTCAAAGTATGGCAAGGCAAAAAACAACATTTTTTTGCAGAAAAAAAATGAGTCAAAATATTAAGTCATATTTTAAGTCTGTAATTATCTCCAGCAAGACTAGCACCAGCAGTATAATCTCTTTGCTTCTGTAAATGTCATGATGAATGTCAAGTGAAATACTGAGAGTGTATTTACCATGAACTCGAAAGAAAAAAAATTGTATGCTTTCATCTCATCCTCATCCATTTAATCTCTCAATTTTTTTTCTCGCACAGATGCTCAATGTGCCGATGTGGAATGTCCTTGGGCTTTGTATGACCACTACTACAGTTTGGGATGCTCACCCATTTATGACGGAGAAGCGTGTTGTCCTACGCGTTACGAATGTCGTAAGTAATCTAACCCAAAGATCTAACAGTAAATAAATAACCTATATAGTTCATAGTTAACTAAACAAAAATTGTGTTGTGTTAACGGCGTTAAAGTTGACGCAATTTGGATGACGATAGAAACCTGAATGAAAAGCGCAAATTTTTCACGTTCTCTTTCTTTACTTTCTTTCACTTTAATTTTTTATTATTTTAGCTGATAACCAACAAGAAGTTCAAAATAACACACTTCCTGACTCCCGAAGTTTGACCCTGGAACGAGGAAATGATGGAACAACCACAGTCGGACCTGAGATCACATTGCCCCATAAATGTAGATACCGTGGAAAGTACTACAACGTTGGAGATCAAGTTGATGAAGCATCTGATACAGGAAGTTGCCGTGCTGGCTGCATGTGTACGGATGCCGACAGGGTTTCTGGAGCAAGAATTATCTGTGCCCAGATTGAGTGTCCAGAGCATTTAAGTGGGCGACCATATGGGAAAGAGAACTGTGTTCCGTTGTACAAAAAAGGCAGCTGCTGTGCTCATGATTATCATTGTCCCGAAGGTACGCACTAAAAACCCTCTTGATATAATAAATTTTGCCTGTCACAGTCACATGAAAAGATGTGTCTATACTATACCAAAACCGATTTGAAAATGTAGGCTTCCATACTATAACCATAATAGATCCAAGCCAGCAACAGCAAACCAGTCATACTCTTCCTCTAGCTAAATGTGTGGTGGACGGAGAAGGATTTTATGAAGGGCAGAGAGTATACCCAAAGAAATCTCCTTGTGCGAAATGCATTTGCCAGAGGAATCCCAATAATGGTAAGGATGTTATTTTGGCCGAGCTGTTAATTTAACAATTTGACAGGAAATTAGGGAAACGAACGCATAAGCTATTCATATTCTCATTAATTAATAATGTGATCATTGAAATTATCTAGTGACTTCTCCGGAAGGGCAATTGTACTGTGAGAAAATTGACTGCGGTATAGAAATCTATTATTCTCATTACTTGGCAAGAGGCTGTGCTCCCGTGTATTATGAACGGGATGATGGCAGCACCAGCTGCTGCCCAATTTCCTGGGAATGTCGTAAGTTTTAGTAGTGTGAAATGAAAATTTAATTAGGGAGTTGGCGTTGAAGTTGATCGTATTATTATGTTACAAAAAATACGTTATGTTTATAGCGGACGACCATCAGGAGGAACAAGAGGAAACTGAGAACCTTTCCACCACCACCACCACCACACCTGCTACATCAGGATCAGGTCCACAACCACCTAGACCACCATCAACCGATGTTCCCTCTACTTCAACCACTACTACCCCATCCCCAAATCAACCAAACAGTCCACTCCGTCGTTCTCATGAAGCTTGTGCAATGCCGAAAGCGGAAGGAAACTGCAAAGGCCACCGTCCCCGCTTTTGGTTCAACAGTGAAACAGAAAAATGTGAGAGTTTTGTGTACACCGGGTGTAGAGGAAATTTCAACAATTTTGCATCCATTGAGGACTGCCAACACTTGTGTGAGCAAGGTGTAACTACAACACCAACACCAGCAAGTCCAAGTAATCCACCTGCTAAAGGTGGTGGTGGTGGTGCAAAAGGAGGACTTTTGAGTCGTAGTCGCACCGGTGAAGTTGCTCCTCCGAGAACAGAAACTAAAGCTATTTCATGTAAGACCTAGACTCCTTTATTGAATTAGATTCTTATTGAAATATGATGCAAGTCAATCAGCCGAGGATCAGAAGGAAAAAGGGCTTCATGAGAAAAAATCTATTCTAAATCTCATATCTTTTGCAATCCTCCTTTTCCGAAATTGATTTTTGCTCATTTTTTTTCTTCTTCTTTCTCTTCCTTCATGAATAATATTATAGTGACGGAAGTTGACTCTTGCACATTACCTAAACGAGTGGGAAGATGTAAAGGATACTTCCCTCGATTCCATTATTCCCCTGAGGATAACGAATGCAAGTTGTTCATCTTTGGTGGATGCAGGCCAAATGCTAATAACTTTTATACAAAGGACTCCTGTGAGGCTACATGTTTGAACGAAATCCCTGTAGAAAATCTGAGAACTAACCTACCAGCCCCCTTTGCCATGATGCCAGAACAAAGATTAGCAGCTAACAACAACGAAGGAGGTGGTGATGCAACGAGAGTAAACTTTGGAGAAGAAGAAAGGACCTTTGAGCTGAGAACTCCCCGACCTCCAGTACCACCAGCGAGTGCTAGTGCCAGCTCAGAAGAAGAAAATCCTTGCACTATGCCCCCAAGAACGGGAAGATGTAAAGCTTTTGTTAGAAGGTTTTATCATGATAGTGATAAGAAAACGTGCAAATCTTTTACGGTAAGAAAGACTCAAAAAAACCAACTGTTGAGTGTGAAATTCTTAGAAACATTTATTTTATAAATATTTTATAATATTTTTTTTTCAGTATGGAGGATGCTCCGGGAATGCAAACAATTTCCAGTCACTGGAGGATTGTGATGCGAGATGCGGAACTGGGAGGAATATGGGAACCTTTCAACCAGGACCACGTTTAGGACAAGGACAAGGATGGAGAATTGCAGGGAATGATGAAGGTGGAAATGGGGGCAATGTGAACACAATTGGTAGGTTTCAAAGCCGAAATTATATTTAAAATTAAATAAAAAAATATAGTTTCCGGCAGATTGACTTTTTTCCAGCCACACTGATTGCGAGAGACCGACTCCCGTGGTTTCTCATACCTATTAAGTTAAATAATAATGAGAAGTGGAGTGTGAACTTGTAATTAACCATATATTTTTTATTTTATGGTCTGGTTTTTTAGGTGCCAGAAATTCCGTCCCACCACCAAATTCAGCTGGTTTCACAGCAAGATGTAAGCTACCCAAGCAATCTGGATCTTGCCATGCTTCCGTCCGCTCCTACTATTATGACGCGGAGACAAAATCTTGCAAATTATTTTTTTACTCGGGATGTTTTGGGAATGCTAATCGGTTTTCTAGCCGGGAGGATTGTGAAAATTTGTGCAAGAAGCCATTGGAGACTGAAGGAGGAGGCTCATCATCCACACCACAGTCCACAAATGATGCTATTAATCAACCTGGCAGACCTCAAGTTCATGATCTAAGCCAGCCAAGCACCACCACAGCAAATCCGGTTGAAACAATTGAACCTCAGAAAGGTTAGATAGAGAATAAAAAAGAATATGAATAATATGCAAATGAGCTTAAGCCTTCAATTTTTCACTTTTCCCTAATAACCAAAACCTAACCAAAAAAATATGGTGCAAATAATATTATGACCAAGAGCTCTTTTTAATGAACTCGCTCCAAACCCAACTTTTGATACGCAGCAAGTTTTGATTATTATTCATTCAATATTATTATGTGTGGGCGTCCTCCTCTCCCAACCGCAGAGTTTTAGTGCTTTGCATAATTGAAAACTAATATTGCATATATTTATTGGTATTCCCCTTTTTTATACGAATTTAATCAATTTTTCAGCTTTCTGCTCAATGGATCCTGCGCCAGGAACTTGCAAAAATAACCAACTGAGATTTTACTATGACTCCGTTGCTGAAGAATGTCTCCCATTTGTTTACACTGGATGTGGCGGGAATCAAAATAACTTTGTAACCGAGAGAGACTGCAAGTCAAGTTGTGGACGGAAACCGACACTAGAGCAACTTTCTGATGAGATGGTTCTCTCCTGCAGTTTTGGAAATAGGTCGTTGCCATTGGGGGCTTCGGTGGGAGCAAATGGAAATAGTAATAAAGATGGGTATTCTGGGGATGAGCCTCCATGTGGGGTACCAGTTTGTCAATGTATTACTCCGCCAGCGGTTACTTGTGTTCAGAGAATGTGTCCGGAACCCACAACTACTCAGGCACCACCGGTGGTTCCGGTTTGTGCGACACCCACGTGCCTTCCATCCTGCAGACAGAGTGTTGGTCAAGATGGATGTCCAACTTGTGACTGTGATGATAATAGTAGAGAAACTCCGGAGACTGTGATGATTGTTAAGGCACCAGCCAAGGGTGTCAAAGGTTAAGATTATTATTATTAGGGAAGGGAGAAGGAAAGGGTTGTGAAAAATGCATTTTAATAATTATTTTATAGATTTTATTCTCACTCAAAACTTGCTAATTTTAAATAACTGTTAATATACATAATAACCTGAACTCAATAAATATAAAATCTCTCTCTTTTGCATTATTATTATGACATGGAAAACTTGGAATGACTCCGAATCCGGAAGTTTTTTTTTATCATTACTTTGATTGCATCCCATTATCGATACAAAGGCTTCCTTTCATTCCACAGCGAAGCGGAAGCTACATATTTGCAAAATGCAACGAGCATCCAGCAGGTATCCCATTAAAATTATTAATGATGCCTTTGGCAAAGATTATGGAACGGTTTAGATGAGGCTCCCCCGGATATGTAGTCCTGATGGCTTAATTATTTATTTATTTATTCGTACCATATGGTTTTACAAATAGGTTTGGAAACTTTTTTTTACTACGTATTTACTCACAAAAGTAAAGCTTTCCCTTGCACTCAAGTAATTATAGGGAGCGAGCACAAAACATGCATGATAAAATGGTGTACGGTTGTAAAGCAAAACATCTTTTGAATTTTTAGATGAGCTACGAGATGATAAGAAGCGAACATACAAAACATTAGTAAAAAACTACTACAACTACTACTCTTTGATATCCGCTTATTCTGCTAAATGAAATATTAATGAATCGTAACCAAGCACGTTCTTTGATGTAAATAGAAACATAAAACCGCCTATATCATCCTCCAATTCTCGAGCCAAGCCAAAGCCAAGCCTACAACCAACCTACACAACTGTCAATTTAATATGTTCTACTTTCTTGTGGGACGGGCGTTGTGATGATGCATATGCTAGCTTAAAAGCAGATTTCTTTTTATCTCAAACTCGATCAATTCTATTTCAGCTAACTAAGCTTCAACTCCAGCAGCATCCCATCTCATCCTTTATACTATTTATTGAACGAAAACTGAAATGAAAAACCCTGCAGCTACAAACATGCGCTCAAATTAAGTAAATGAGATTTCTTTTAATGACTTTAGCATCATCAACAGCATCAGAGCAGAACACCTTTCGCTTCTTTAGCGAAATAATTAATGCGTAGGTGCTTTACTCAAACTTTTCATGACTTAAACTAAAATGGGTAATCCAGCTCAAAAAAACTATTCTACAAATAAAAGCATTGTCAATTGTAATCATAAGTAACAAAACAAATGTTTTATTACAGCAGCATAACCAGAGGGCAAACGCTTCCAATCTTTAGCAAAACAATCTTGTACAAATCAACAGAGGAGTTTTTCGTTTTTCTATTGTAAAGGTTTGACGATGACGACGAAAGACGACTCATTTATTTCTCTTATTTTCAAAAGGAATCTCCCTCAAGAAATAAAAGTCAGACAATTCATTACCGTGAGTAGGTAAATGGAGGAATAACTGGTGATGTAAAAAAAAAACAAGAAGACACCAGAGAGAAACAGGACTGAAGAATTTGAATAGGCTGATGCTGTTTCTTGAGCCATTGTCAAAATATGAAGTGTTCTCATCTCCTCCTCTGGCTTTTTCCTCATGATTAAGCATGTAGAACGCAATAACTTCCAAACAACAAACTCAACGATGACATGCATACATTTACAATTTACATAGAGCATAGAACTATAGCCCGTAGAGCTGAATTCTGTCTAGGATCCAACATCCAACTATCCAAGACCTTTTGAATTTGAAAGACATATTTTATAGAGGAAGCTTCGCGTCAGTCACCGGAATTTCGAGCACAAAACCTATGATGACAAACATAATGATTTTCCTGGAAGGAATACGGAACAACGGAACCAATGATGAGCTTTGATGACTTGGGGCACAATAATTCATGCCAGAATGGAATATTTATAAAGACTTATTTCCTTGGATCATAATATTGTGTCTGTCTTGTGGTTTGGTTTGGTTTGGTTTGGCTGTTGGTTCCTCAAGGAAAACACATGCACAAAAGGAAAAAGAAAGAAAGTAGGTGGTAGTAGGTGCATTTGGAATGCTGGAGGGATAGTGGCAATAAGACCAGGCCAGACCCAGACAAAAAGAGAAGACAAGAGAAAGATATAGACACACACACACGGTTCAGCAAACTAAAGGGGTCTTCTATCTTCTTCTAAGGTTCTAAGAAGGCAAATGTGGACTCACTGACTCGCTTACTGGTATGGAAAGGAGCCACATCACAAAAAGATGTGTGTATAAACATACAGGCATACTTCAATATGAATGAAAGGCAAAGGAACTTGAGGCAACAGCCAAAGTCAAGCCAAGCCACAAAAGAGCCAAGGGACAAGAGGGAATAAAGAAGATGAAGAAGAAAACTGCTGAAGAGACTTTCAATGTTGAATGTGAATGAATGAATGAAAGACATGAGCGTTAAGTAAAGGATGAGTAAATGATGGAAAAGTCAAAAGAACTGGATCCTTTTGGTGGTGACTTGGCTTGGCTTGGCTTGATGAATGACAAGTTCTTTTTTATATTTAAAAGCCAAGCCAAGCTTTATTTATTTATTCAGTCAGTTTGTCAAGCGGATATATCTTTGGAAGATGACAACGCCAAGCCAATGTATATATTTTAAATGTCAATTAATGCCCATACAAACGCCAGTAAAGACCGACAATATTGATGATGACACTGCACATTATGAAGAGATAATCAATCGTCTAGCTCTAGCTACCTACCTACCTACCTACCTACAACTTCCATTCCATACCAATCCACCATTTATTTCCACCTTCAAAAAAATCAAGTGTTCGTGAGCCGACTAAATGAAAATAATGAGTGGAACAAAAGATCGGGTTCTGTTTATACTTGCCTTGCCCCATGCAATCACACAACTACAACCATAATTACAGCTGTCAACATCTTTGATGAAGCACAAAAAACAAGTTTGATGATGACGACGACGACGAAGCAAAGGTAGGAAGGTAGTTTAATAGAAATAGTTGTTGCTCCCGTAAAAGAGAGAAGACATAAAAGGACAATTTGTTTTGTTGGTGTTGTGTTGTGTTGGCAAAATGAAACAAAAGTTTTTATTTTCTCATTTAGGAAAGGGGAGATGATGATGATACATTCCATAAAAAATTGCACCCGAGCGAAAATCGTATCGTGTTTCACCTCATTTAATAGAGAGGAGCAGCCATATGATACAAATTACGTTGTGTATTGTATTGTGTTTTAGGTTTTAGATGCGTCTTTCTAAATTACATTTGTTTGTCCGTCTGTCTCACATACGTGCCAATTTATTTGAAAAGCTATAACCTCGCTAACTTGAGTACATCATGAAAAACCTGATGATTACAGGTTTTTTAGTAGAAAAATACCTTCATTCACACACTCTTTTTGGGTTAGTTTTTTTATCGTGTAGATCATAATCAAAATCAAGGAACAACCTGACTTGTAATATAAAGCCATAAAATTTTTCCATCTCTTTGATAACCTTTTTGGATGGATTGAACTAACTTTTCATGAAATTTATTTGGAAAAAATTTAGCACCTTTTGTCTTTGTTATGACATGCATGATATTTTTTTTAGGAGATGAAAACAAGAACAATATGTATGACTTTGTTTTTGTTACGAGCTTATTTTGTCATATATTTCCAAAAGTTCATAAAAAAATACATACGATACGATGATATCCTCTTTCTAGGTAAAATTATGAGGTTATTCAAACCAAACCGGATGTTTGATGCACAAGTGATGATGGAAACGCTACTAACATAACAGGCGATGCGAAGTGGTGCATCTTTCTACTGATTTTTTGTTGAAATGACTTGTCATAAAAATGGAGCTACAAAAAACAAAACCATCAAAAACCCACTCCGTCAAGGAGATGAGAAACATTAACCGTTGTTTCTCTGCAGTCTGCAACCTCGTAGTATTATGGATAGAGGAAAAGTAAACTCTCTGTTTTGCTGGAAAACAAAGCAAAAAAAGTATAATACGGGGAGTGGGTAATGTGAAACCTACAATACAACCTCCGAAAAATTTATCTCTTATGTTGTCTGTCAGTCCCAGCCGCCGAAAGTCTCATGAAAACCTTTATGTTGTGGGTGTACAAATAGTGATAAATTAAGTTGGTAATGAAACACAATACTAATATTGTATACTACCCAAAGGAAACATTCAACTTTTCCTTTTTGTGTGCAACTTTAACTCATCTTCATTTCATTGCTACTGCAACTACTGCTGTCAGGGACAGTATAACGATAACAAATATAATATTATTGCTATTGAATGCATTTTGTGAAGCCGGTAAAACCCCGTAAGTATAATTTGATATGGTATAAAGCAACCATTAAGAGAGCTCTTTGTATTATTTCTCCCCTTTTGTTTCGTTTTCAAATAGTCACTTTATAAAAATCGCTTTTAGATCTGTCTGTCTGTCCATTTGCCAGTAAACTTCAGTAGTATTATATTGCCGATTGTAACCTTAATGGTTGTGCAGTCTGTTTACTCCCGTCCCTTTTTTTAACAGGTTTATTATTGCTTTAATGCCTAAGTAAAATTACCTCACAAATTGTATACAACTTTTCAAAGCAAAAGGAAATTATATTTTTTTATTAAAGAGCTCCCGCAAATTGTGATTCCTCCCTGCTGTTTTTGTTTACCTATCACTATCAGCAAGCAAGCTATTTCTGAAAAGCTGTAAAAAAATCAAATTATCGTGAATATGACAATACGCTATCTCACATCTCATTTTGGATTGTTAGTCTTTCCAATTTTGCTTGTCATCCTGGCCAGGAGTAACTGCCTCTACTTCTACTCTACCTTACCGCCGCCCTACCTCCTCAAATTTTATGTCAAGATAAAATTGGCAACATACACAAGAAGTAGCACAATACCTTCATCATCATCATCATCATTCAGGATATTCATCTGAAAATGAGATATATGTATGAATTATAAAAATTACCTGTCATGGCCACTCCTTTTCCACGCTATTAGAAAAGTAATGAAAGGAATAGGCTCTTGGAGAGATAATGTGCTTCGCGCTCCCAGCAACATCATAAATATTATTAGGAAATTTACATTTTCAATTAGGTAATATCAACTCATATGCAGCGACAGATATACATGTATCATATTTCAAATTTCTTACTACCACCACACCAAACCAAACCACCAACACACAATGCGCTCTCATTATTCCACTAGCCACCTCCTCCGCCTCTGGTACTGATAAGAATACAAAGTACGCTTAGAAATCAGTATTATACATAATGCAACCAATTCTGTGGAAAATGAGCATTCCATTTAAATTATCAGAATAATATACATACATATACATAATATGTAAAAGTAAGGAAAATGGAGTCACAACTGATTTTAGATTTCATACAAAATGTTGGGATTGGAAATGAAACGGAAAATTGAATGAATGTGAATGTGATATGCGCTGTGGGCAAAAAGGAAGCTCTTATATATGCTGCTGCTGATTTTATCAGTGGCATTGATAAGAATGAAGAAATGAAATCAGGAGAAAGTTATTGCCGCTTTGCATTCATTTTGAATTTACACAATATTCCTTGCAAATGAAGGCACATATTTGCATCGTGTTTCGTAACGTTATTAGTCAACACATGTGCTATTAATGCAAACAACAATATTTGGAACAAATTGTGCCCTTTTATGGCTCCAAGTTTTAAACCATCTTACCATCCAACCAATAAGTTACTTTCTAAACGATTTCGTTTAAAGAAACACGTGGATAACCTATCAAGACTCTGCATGAAGAAGAAGGTCTGTCTGGTGAACTGAAAGCAAGTGCTTCTTCAAAATAAATTCCTTGTGTTATTTTATTGCCTTTAGCCAATTTACTGACTGACTGACTGACTGATCATCGTCATTACATACTTATTACATTATGCATGAAATTAAGAAGTTCAAATATGCCAAGTGGAAGGAGATAGATAGATGTAGACAGACCTAGAATTATGTCATTATCTTAACGATATGGTACACAGACACACACACACATGGTTATGGTTCTCTGGCCTGGCCTTTGATCTGAAGAATGCCTTGTTCATTCGTTCAGGAAGTTTAACAAGGGTTAGCTATAAATGGTTTTGAATACAAAATGAGCTTGTGGACAAACAAGCCAACAAGCATCTTACATCTCATCCATCCCCTGCTCTCACGATTTTTGGACTTGTGTCTTGTTGAAGCCGTGCGTAAAATAACAACACACCTGCTTCCTTCCTTCTTCTTTCGATCTCTTGACTTTTGAGTGCGTGCGCTTGATCACACAACACAATACATATATATGGTAATGAAGATGGACGGCGGAATGGTAGCATATAACAATAATGTAAATATGTACCATTCAATTCAAAACCATTTCTCTCAAATCTTGCTTCTTACGCCAGACCAACGCACTTTTTCAAACCTGCTTAGCTGAAGAAATAACACAACTCACCATTAAAATAATAATGATATTGTAATTGCGCATGAAAAAATACATATTTGAGTTCAATTTGCTGGAACTTGAAAAAGGCTTAAGACATTGCGTTTTGCGTTAGACGGTAAAAGTAGGAAATCTAATGAAAAGGTAAAATACAAAGCCTGTCGGCAGCAGAACCACCGATTTTGTATCCCATTCAGTCACGTCACGTTCGCCGTTTAAATCTTTTTCTTACAAGTTTAAAAGCCTAAGAACAAGAAGTTTTACACAAGAACTTTCTAAAGGAAAAATCTCCAGGTTGTTTTGCCTTGTTATTTCGGAGAGTAAGGAATGTAAATGTAACATAATAATTTATCGTTCTACTCTTTGATCAAAAACATGAATATTTGCACCATTATTACTACTTTTATTGTGTGTTTCTTTTCTTGAATACATTCTTGTTGTGTTTTGTTGTGTCGTGCTCATCGCCATCCCATTAACCAAAACCAAACCAAACTACAAACTACTGAGCGAGTTTTACTACGGTACTTTAACAACCATCCTACATAGCAGCCATCTAAAAGATGTGAGGTGTTGATAGGTGTGAATGGGACATGGAAAATAAATGTATTGAAATTGCTCGCAATGATGATGATAATGATAATGGGGCTTGTGCTGGACATCATCCATATGCAAATGTATTCTTCATTCAAGTTTCAAGATGTTTGAAATATTTCGTCTAGTAAATACTACAAACAACACACTTCAGCATTTCTTTTCTTTTGTCAAGTGCGTTGTGTTTTGTGTTCCCCTTGTTCATCTCTTCTTTTTTAGGATTGAATTGAAAGTGTGCGTGTGGCTTGGCTGTGAGAGCTGTAGATACATTTGCTCATCTCATTTATATTCAATAATGCAAAATGACAAATAATATCTCCACTTAGCACAAAAGGTTGTGAATCCATTCCACATATATATATATATATATATATATTCAATGGAGCACACTTCAAGCCCGCTACAAAAAATAACAATCCACCAAACTCCAAACCACCCGCAACTTCAGGTTTTTCTATTCTGCAGACAAGAACGAAACCAAGTAACATAAATCAAATCAACGTTTTTTTCTCTCGTTCCCTTTTTCTTCTCTGTCGCATCCCATCGCATCGCAGCCTTTTTGAATGTTTCGATTTCTCCACCACAAAACATCATACCACAGCTCTCCACTCCACGTAGAATAATAGTCCCTGTTAGTTTCCTTTCATAGCATATATTAATTGAATTGCCTTTTGTGTGAGTGGCGTGGAGCTGCGTAGAATGGAGGTGCCATATATTATTTTGTATAAGTATACAATATACTACCCATTAACAGGATTTGTTATAGATAATATTATTCTTAAACTTTTTAATAGCCGACTAAAACAAGACTGCAGAATAGAATTACCTTTTGTTATCAACGTGTGGAATAATAATAAATAGTCGTGTTGGATTTCAACTCCAAACTAATTTGTTACACGGTGTTTCAATGTTTCAAAGTTTCAAACAAGACAAAATCAAGACCAAAAGACGGGCCACAGCGACAGCCACACTAAAATGTCGTATTCGTATTCAACATTCAACAAGAATGAAAATGAGGATGATGCTTGTGCTTCAAATGCTTCAAGTTTGCAAGCATTTAGAATAGGGAGAAAGAGACGGGGTCGTACATTACGTGGCAAACAAAGCGACCATGAAATTCTTGATTTATTACGTTTTAAATTGAAACGAATGAATTAATGTCGAAATAAAATGCTTTGACTTGACTCAGTCTTTGCTCTCTTCAAAGTGGTTGTGTGTATATCTGCATACATTACATAAATATAGGATGGAGATGAGATGACATGGGGAGAAGAGAAACGGGCATGGAAATTCTTCAGATAAACACAAACCCGGAAATTCTGGACTTGTTTTGTTTAAAAAACTTGGACTTTTTACACAAATAAATCCCGGATTTTTAAAACATCTCAAGTCATTTCGGATCACCAAAAGAATTTTCATGCCCGGTGAGAAAGAATGAGTGAGCCAACTCAACTCAACTCCAACAACTCTCCCAACGTTTTTGGCATTACCACGGTATATTAAGCATGCCAACTAAAATGGCAATAAATGGAAGTGAAATGTCTATATTAAAATTTCAGTACTACCCTCCACTAACATACACACACCCTCTTTTTTTATTTTATTAGTAAAAAGTGAGATATGCCTTATGATATTTGATGTGAGTTGATACGTAACGTCAAACGTCAAACACGAGACAGTCAACTCTTTTTTCTCTCTCTACATTTCTCCATCTTATCGTCGTCCCTTTTTCTTTTTCTAAGTAACTCCAACTTGCCAATTGAAATTGAAAATGAAGCTTTTAGCCCAAACCAAACCAAGTAAAAGTCAAAGTGAACTACCAACAACTACCCATGTTTAATGGAAATATGCTAGTTTTTTCTTATATAATATAATATAATATGTTCAATGTTTAAGTGAAGGAATTCAATGCAATGCAATAAGAATAAGATGATGATGATGATATCACCAGATATTATGCTACAACTCCAACTCGTACATCCAACTCCACTCGAATCCAAGCCAAGCCAAGCCAAGCCAAGCCACCACCATGGGACGAGGAGAAGAGATGGATGCTGACATGTGATATTAGCATATATATTAGTTATGTTATATATAACAACCAATAATGTGCGTTAAAGGTTTTCCTTTCCTCCAAGTAAATAATAACAGGGAAGAGAATTTTCATGTAAAGTCACTCACATTCAATTTCAACAATGATATGGGATATAAACACACTCCAACTTCAAAACTCCTTCACCAATCCTAATAATCATACTGAGACGTAGTGGAGGAAACCAAGCAGAGTACTTTCTTTTCATCGTCTTATTCTTCCCTGTCATTCTTTTCCTACAAACATTTCCTCCTTTTTCTCATGTACTCCATATTCCATACTTCTCCCTATTTCCTTCCTTAATTTTTTCCTCTTTCACTCGCTTTATGCTCTCTGATGCCGTTCTCAAGATTTTTATTTTCTATTCTCCTTATGTATAATATTATGTATAGTGTACAATACAAAATACAACACAAGTACAACAAACGTTGTTACTTTTTCCAAGAAAATTCCAATTTCCCCTTGTTTGTACGTATTTTTCTTAGCAAGAAGGGAACGTTCGTAACTTGCTCATAATATTATACTGTAGTTTTTTTTATGGAAAAGGAGGGTTTTGTTGGTTGGTGATATTGAGTTTAAAAGTAACTTTAAGTACCGCTTCCAGTCATAGTCATGAAGGAATGGGAATAAATACATGAGAAACTTTTATGCTTTTACAGCGTCCTCATCCTTCTTCTTCTTCGTCTACTTTCCCTTGCCCTGCCTGATGCTTGACTTTGCCGACGACCGACATTAGAAAAAAGCTAAAATAAAATACATACACGAATCCAATATGAACGTAACGTGTGTGTTTTGAGTGTAGAGAAACACTAACAATTTGTGAGTGAACTTTAAGGTTGAGAAAGTACATGGATGAAAAAAAGCAATTGCACTTTTACTAGCAAGTTTGCCTAAGAAGATTTACGGAACTGCATTTATATTTTCCTTTTCTATCTTAAAACTTTGCTAAAAGGCATAAGATGGGGAAATGGGAAGATCAGGTAAAGTTTTGGGAAGGCATGCAGAAAGCTTATAATGGGCTGGTTTGGCTTGGCTTGGTTTTAGCTTGCATGCTAAAAGTCAAAGGAGCAGCATAGCATCGCATCAGGAGCGAGAACCGGAGAGTCAAAGTGAGTTGAGTTTAATATTTGTTTATAAAAGATTGCTATTTTTTTCAACTAGGTAATAAATTGAGCGCAAAAATTTCTCTGCTTCCCATCTCACTCTAAAACACTTTTTTATTTATATTATTTACATTCTCAAGGCTTTTTGTGAGGTAGTAGATCAAATCATTTTGCTTTGCTACTACTACGGCTTCCTACTTGCTTTAGTTTGGTTTTGGGGCTAATCGGTATCCATCCAATCCACTCCACTCTAAACACACTTTCGCTATTGTAGTTTATGTTTGTTGCAAATATAAGCTTAAACAAAAAAAATCTTGTTTATCAACTAGTTTGATTTACAACTGCACTTTTGACTTTGTTATTTACTGTTTTACTTACTGGCTTGGCTTGGCTTGGCGAAAATATTATGCAAAAAGAGTTTTGCTATTATTATAAACTATATACTTCTCGCGTGATGTGAACATTGTGATGTGCATAACAATAACACATGAAGAAAGGTAAAAAGTTATTGAGGAGGAAAAGGAAGTCGAGAGTGGCTGAAATGGGATTATTAACTCGTCTCGCTTTAAAAAATAATAAAAAGCCATAAAAACTTCCAGTTTCCAAATACTTATACAATGTTGTGGTAAGACGTCGTTCCTAGAAATTACAAAACATAAAATAACATGCTCCTAATGAAGGTTAGCTTCAAGTTTACTTGGAAAAGGATTGGCAAATTTCATCTGGTGAGAATAACCTTTGCAATTTGATTACCAAAGGAAATTCCTGTTATCTGTAAATGTCAGCAAGTACATAAAGCATTGTGTGCAAAAATGTAAAAAAAAGAAGAAGTGGAGCACATCGTCGCAATGGTAAAAGGTTGGTGAAAGTTGGAAAATAAGCAGAAATGCAGCTTCTATTTTATACGTGAGCTTTTTAAACCTTCACCGCTACATTCTGTACATAGATATTTGCAAGGAAACGTAAACGCCGTTGGTATTGGTGAGACCAAAAAAGGAATTCTTTCTTAAATTTCTTGCGCATTTACTGCACCCATGTTCTATGTCTTCTTCATAACATAATTGGATATTAATAAAGACGCATTACCACCAACTTGGCATCATAATTATAAGTTTTACAAGACAGTTTACAAATTAGGTACTAAAGAATTTAGAAAATGACATATCAGACTCCCCCATCCCAACGCAAACACCTGCATTGTATCTCTATAACTTTTTGGCAGAAGACTAGCAATTAGCATTAATTATTGAGTAACTAAAACCAAACTAAATGAACATCAATCACGCTAGCCAAGCCTGCTGCGTCAAAAATCACTTGCTCAATAAACACGTCGCTATTTGAACTGATGATGACTTAAATTTTTACACGGCTGATTCAACTTCAGACTTGTGCCATTTCCATTCCACCATGAATTTTTGCATCCATAATAATCTACTCAGAGCTCAGTCTCAATCCAGTCCGTACATAATTTCATGTTTCGAACCACATCACGAAATTCATAAGGAAAGTAAAATCCCATAAAAACAAACTTTTGACAGAGTGAGACTGTGTGGCTGGCTGTGTATGAAGTATGAAACTCACACTAACAACTAAACTCACAAAACAAAAAGTTTATAACATCCGTCCCTCCTCCACACGACACGACAAACTTCTCTTTTAGCACATTACGAATATTACGATGGACAAAGAATGAAGAGGGATGCTGATGCTGACGCTGGTTTGGTTTGGTTTGGTTGAGTGCGTTAAAACTATGTGAGGAAAGTGGCAAGTAAAAGGAACCTCGTCTTGTTAATTTTTATTATGTGTGTGCAGGTTTCTTTCGACATCATATTCATATCCCATCAGGAAACTATAATATGTATCATATAAAGTTAGGCGAGACTCGAGGCTCGAGCCGTAGATTAGTAATATCATAATGCAAATGCAAAGCAACTGACAAAGTCACCAAGTTATGAATAACACATGAAAAACCGTCCATAATCAACTCTCTTTCTCTCTTTTCTTTTTCCCTATCCACACATTTCATGTGAGTGATCATGCACAACCCATGAAAAAGTTTTGAGCATGGTCCATTAAAAACAAAACGTTAAAACGTGTACAAAAGCTTTTGCTTTTAGTAGCTTTTTACTGGCGGGAAGAAATATAAAAAAAAGTGTTCCTCATCCTAGGCAGGATCGTTCCGAGAAGCTGAAGAAAAATGAGTGATTTGTTAATTTGTTCTGAAGTTAGTTTAGTGCGAGCAGAGCAATAGCTATTTCAGCTCCAGTTACACGATGATTCGGGATGAAAACGTTTTTTTATTCTGCCGAGCTTTCCTCTACTTTTCAATGTATCTTTTTCATGGGTAATCGACAAGCTTTAAATAAAGTATGCACACACACACACACGCGTGCTACTTTTCAATCTGGATGATTTGCTTTGAGTCTTTGAGATAGAAAAAAGAGGAAGGAAAAGGGGAAAGACGCTGATTGTGAGATGATGAGAAAACACTACATTCATCATTTTCTCCGTGATAGGATGATAGGATAGGATGTAAAATTGTAGAGGAGCAAGTTGAGCCTTTGATAATCAGAGACTTTCCCCATTCCTCATCATCATCATCATCTTGTTTACAAATTTATGCATCAGACACTGAAATCTCATTAATAAATAATATTTTCATAAAAATATTATGAGCTAACAGCCATCATCACATCGCATCGGCTTCACGTGGAAAATAGATAGATATTATATGTACCTATCAGTTTAAAACCATTTAAGTCGTGTTATGTTATGTTATACTATATCACCTGTCATGTCTATGCTTATCACTCACTCACTTGCTCACTCAGTCATGAAGTGAAAATACAAAGTTTGCATCCATCTTTGTTCCTCCAAGTTTATCCGTTAATTAAAAAAGATGAAAGGAGGGAAAAGGATGAAGATGAAAACTAAACCCTACGAGGCAGATACATATTATACTGCTGTAACGCGAAAGCTTAATGAATTGCTTCCAAGAAGACTAAAAACGGGGAGAATTTGAGAAAAAAACCGATTTTCGGTATCTAAAACGCTTCTATATGGATTCCTTTTAAATTTTTAAAAATTGGTTTATAGTAAAAAAAAGTGTTAGCCTTGAAGCTCACTCAAAAGATTTGTTCATCAGCAAAATTTACATGATTGGTTCTAAGAATTTTCTCGGGGCGAAAAGAAACAATTAAATATTTTTATTTTGGCATTAAATTACGTCAATTGAATAATTATACGGTTTCCGAGTTATTTTAATTTTATTTTCTTGTAATTATAGAGATCATTCCATTCCCAAAGATATTCAGGTTTAGCTTTTCATAAGGAAAAAGCCGGAAGGAATACGTCTAGTTTATTTTTACGATACCCCAAGCTCCTCCAGAGCCTAAAATGGGAAAGCTACTGCCTGTTACTTACTGTAAAGCGATCTGGATATTATAATTTTACACGGAAAAGAACAAATTTGAAACTAAATACTCCAACTCTACTACAAAATTCCCCATTTTGTGGTGGGGAGAAAATTGTTTGGGAATGGGTAAGGTATTGGTCCGTAGATGACGTGTGATTTATTAGACAAACTAAGTTCCCGCTTGGGCTGTAAATTACACAAGATTAAATGAAAATTTCACCCTAATAACTCCCTTATGCTCAGGCTCAGGGCTCATCTCATGCTTTCAAATATGTAATCCAAAGTTTTTTAGATCTTCTTCTCCTCCTGCTGCTGCCTATCCTATACGACGATAAAGTACGACCAAAGTATAAATATTGTACTTATCTTCTTCATATGGATAATAATATTTTCTATATATTATATGATATTTGTTGCTTCAAACAACTGAAAAACAACTTCTTTTTACTTCCGCAACGTGTGTGTAATGTACAACTTCAAACTCACAACTCACGTAAGAAATCTAACACAAGAGACTAATAATTCCATTCCTTGAACCACCATCATCAAAATAAGTTTTGTTTTTGGGTATAAATATTTTATATACCTACTTGAATGTTGGATACACATAAAAACCTGCTGAGCTATATATTATTCATCACAAAACCTCACTCTAATGAAGGAACGCGTAAACTTTATACTTTTTACAAGGCTTTTCGGCTGGAATCCCATTAAAAATCCAGTTTTGTGTACTTCCTTTCTCCTTTGCATTATGTTTTTGTATTTAATGTATAGTAAATGCGTAAAATAAAATGTAAGTTTTGTTATTTCCTTTTGTTTTGTTCTCATCTCAGGAAAAACCCAAGCCAAGCCAGAGCAGGCCACAAAGTAACGTCAGCGTGCCTCAGTTTCTCTGTTTATTACCACGCGTTATGTGATCCCTCCCCCCATAAACTCATCTTGTAAAGCTTTTAAGTTCATTAAAGTCCTTTGTAAGTGTCAACCAACAAGAAAATAATATATATCCTTTGAGGGAATTGTTGCTGTTGTGTTTTACTCTGAAAGAGAAAACCCACGTCATCTTCACGTCGCCTGCTGCTTTTTCCTACTTTTTGTAATTTCCTATATCAAGACAGTCAGGCTGCATGTAATGTAATCAGTTTTCTTTTGAGGTGCTTCCGGAATGTGGAATGGGATTGCCTACTGAGTAGCGACAGGAGCGAGTGAATAATATGATGAAAAGTAAATGCAGACGTTGTAGTTGTAGTTGCACACTCAAATGACACAATGAAAACATGATTTTGTGTTCTTTTTCAAGGGCATTCAATTCAGTTCCAAATCCAAACAACAAACTTTTCAAGGGCAGAGAAAAGTGTTGAGATCGAGACTAAAAAAGAATTTCATTTCACTTAACCAGTCTTTTGATCTGATGCAACATGCAACCAAAAGGGTAGTTCACAACTCACAAAAAGAAAATTTCAGTTCTTTACAAACCGTCCCATTTCATTTGGTAACTTAAGATCTGTTTCTGAAGATGATTCCTTCCTTGTTTATATCTATTAACGCATCATCATTTTATAGTAGATTTTATCAAGTCTAACAAAATGATTCATGAAATCATGATGACCAAGCAAGGAGTTTTGTTAAGATGACGTCGCACGTATTCAATTTCTTTGATCGGCAAATGATAAACTCTTTCTCAGCATGCAACCGCATAAACCTCCGATGCAACATTTTCTTTATGGTTTCCTGATTCATATCGAACAAACAAGAAGTAAAGTGTAGTTGTACTTACGGGAATCCTCGAGTAGGAGGTCAACCAAACCCATTCATCATCAGGTACGGATGAGCCGGACTCACTGGCTGACCCAGCAGTTTTATCATATGATGTTCCTCCACTAGTACCACTACCGCCACCAACACCAACACCTTTATCCTTATCCTCTCTCAGCTTGGGGTTCAAAAACTCGACGTTGTAATTTGCCAAATTGGTATTTCTTGAGGATTGCTGCTGATTCTGAGACGAAGAGTCCACACGCCTTCTCACCTAAAAAAGAGAAAAAAATATATGCTTTGTAATAATGATCATCGTTTCTTCCTTCCAAATTAATCATTTGACAGTTCTGTCTTGTCTCATTGTAAATTGTAAACACAAACAGTATATTACTCAAGTGAATGAAATATAAACAACATAAAATAAAATATATTAATTGTCTGACAAAAGTGTGCTCACTGTTTGGAAACCCATAAATGTTGGGGTAATGCAAACATATTGCACTATAATAGAATTTTATTAGTATTAAATCAACCCAATTAGCATGATCCTATCATTATCATCATCATCACCACATCTTCGTCTATAGCATTACACGCTCCAGTAAAGCAGAACAAGAGAACGAGGTGGTGTGCTGGAAAATGCTAATAATCATAAATAATGGAATGATTATGTGGAAAATCCTTCGCTCCATAGTTATTACTTCCTTTCCATTCCATTCTCAACAAGATAAATAAATACTAGCGAACAACACAATCCAACATGTGGAGGAGGAGTAAGCAAGTGTGAAGATTAATTAACACATAATGGATAATTTAAAATGAGATGTCATCTAATGAAAGAGCTCCCCATTAATACAATACAATACTCGTACCATCCCATGTTGTTCAATGTTGAACAAAATCCAGTAAGAGCGTGCAAAAGCAACTAAAACCAAACCAGCAGCAACATTTCAACATGAATTTAATAAAACGTTGTATTTACCAAGTCCCGAAACAGAGGAACCAACTTACAATAAAACATGATCAAATTAAGATGTCTTTGTCTCTCGATTAACAATGAAGATTTGTGAATGCTGATAGTGATAATATAATAGGAAGCAGCTATAGGCTAGGCTACATCCCCAAATCTCTGAGGATTAGAGAAGAGAAAGAGAGAGAGCAGATCTCATGAAGCTGCACTTTCAAAAAGTTCTTGGTGGGTAGATTTACTGATATAATATAAAAAGCGTCTAGATATAAAAATGTATGTAAGCCTAAGACTAAAGCCTGCTTATATAAGAACGTTCATTTAGAGTTAGAGTTGGATTTGGACCCACCAAAACTGAACCAAGACCGGCTCGTCTTTTTCTAGCCAAGTGATAATAGGCTTAACTCAATTCCATTCCACTAAGTCGAGCTTACAAAATTTTTGGCCAATTTATACACTAAATATATCCTCATTCTTATTGATTAGCATCATCATTACCATCCCCATTTTACTTTTACATTGAACCAAACCACACAGAGCAGAGGATAGTATCATCAAGTTGGTGAAGCTATCATTGCGAATTGCAACAAATATAAAAGAGTTGGGCTTAAGTTGGGAGCCTCATTCTCATGAAAAGGGAAAGCTTTTAATCGAACAATGGCTGCCAAAAAGCAGTAAAAGCCTCACAAACAATACTCATGTTTTTGGTGTAAAGTGGTCTGGCCTGGTCTTCTCTCTCGATAAGCCCAAGCAATACCAAACTCAAACCATCGTCAGTGATTGTAGATAGTATTACAGAAACACAAAAAAAACAGGATTAGCAACAACAACCAAAGCAGAGAGAATCCTCGGCATCAGCACGAGAAAGTGATAGGATAGGATAGGATGCCGATATAGCAAAATAAAATGTGCATAAAGAGCAAACTTGCATACCTTATGATGTGTTTATGTTTGTAGTTTGTAGTTTGTACTACTTATATTATAAAAAAGGAATGGTGAATGGGGATTCCAAATAATCCAAATCCAAAAAAAAAACATTTGCAAACTTGCTTGCTCCGCTGATAATAAACCAAACCAAACTAAACCAGCAACCGGAATTCTCATCCAATTTCTAGTATTTCATGAGAAGAGAAGCGATTCACGTTACGAGTGTTGGTAGTTGGTGGAGAATGGAAAAACGAAGAAAAAAAGATGGAACAAAATGCCTCATGCCTCTCACTTCTCTCATCTCGTTTTTGTCTGCCCATTTTATCTTGGTGTAACTACTAAAATAAAATACTTTTTGGTTTGAATGTTCGAAATGTTCCCGTCGACTCACAATCCTTTCAATCCAATACAATGTAAACATTTATTCGTCTTCTCAACTCTAGAAAAGATCCAACAGCTCAAGCTCAGCATTGAAAAAGCAAAGGACGTACAAGCCAAAGCCAAGCCAAGCCAAGCCAGGCCATTTTATTATCGATGTAACAAAACATAACAAAATACAAACCCAAACATTCTCACATCTACTTACTACTTATATGTATAATACTAATCGTGTAAGCTGTAAGCAAATGGATTTCCTTTGAATAATAAATTCTCGTCTTGAGCTCGAGCTCTTTTAATGGAAGGAGGTAAAGGCCACTAATACTCTATAGAAGAAGACGCGTGGACGATCGGGGCATTTTTGCCATTTATTGAGAATTTTCCAATGGAAAACACGAAAAACTGCGAGTCCATGCCATTTACATACGAAACTTGTAGCTGAGGCGTTTCACTCTAACTGAATTTCCGTAAGAAAATGTAATATATGCATACTTACTGTAAAGATCAATCCTGTGTGCAGTTGGCGGCGGCGGCGCCGAAATTTTAGGTGAGCGTGGGCGTAGCATGGCTTGATAAATTACTTAAAGTGAGATATTTGGCTAAGTTATCACGCCAACTGCACTCAGGAATCGTCTACACTGTATTTTAAATGTTACTTATTGGGACAGGATGATAAAAAATAAAAAACAAGGCGATTTGAATTCGAATTCGACTCATTCGCAATGGACATTCTTGATTTAAGCAGCTTTTCATTTTGCATTTGCCCTTTTTCTTGTTCTTATTTGCTTCCTCTTTCGCATTTCATCTTGTCAGTTATCATAAAAAGGGGTGCTTATACACTTGTGTTATATGTTGTGTTAGTTTGTAAGACTGGCTCACTATAATACGCACATATGTAGGCATAACAGCTTTAGAAATCGTTAGCCATCTGAAGATGTCTGGCAATAAAAAGAATTCACTTGCTTGGAACAAATAAAACTAGACATAAAACACTCTCCCATATTATTTCCTTAAAATTGTGCAATGTAATAGCGCTTCAAACGGGCACGTTCTCTAAATGTATCACATCCCATTCTCTTTATGAAAGAAATAGGCAGTTGCCGAAACTATAGCACATCTATCTACAAACCAAATTGATTGCCAGTTACAAAAGTTATAGCGGTTTATTGCATTTAGGAGGAATATGGAAATCTACATTTTTCTTGGTAATGAATTTTATTGTTTCACGATGCTCAATGTTCTCACTAAATCCCAACATCCAAGCAACTCTTAATCTACAGTCCAGCTCATACTATCGTGCAGTAGGCGACGGCGTGGGCGTAGCATGACTACTAAACTGATTTCTTCATGGGAGAAATTGTTCATACAAGTAACTAATTCCTGCGCCGCCGTCGCCGACTGCACGATAGCATGAGCTGTACAGTAGTTTGAAAATATTGCAACGACAACGAAAGTTTATAGCTTTCAAGTAATTTTAGATGAAACTCATGATTCGATACACACAATACCCATGAGAAAATACTAAACCTATTTTCCAACAAAAATAAGAATGACTAATAAAAATGATCAAGAAGTAATAAAGTTAGGCAGATAATGATTTTTTAGGAGGCTACAAAGGGATGAGATTTCCTCTTCATCTTCAAATAAAAATAGCTACTCCACTCGAATTCGCATTCCATCTCGTAAAAAACATCCTGTAATGTAGCTGAATCGAATATCGAATCTGTATCTGATTTCATTTGCTTATGTAATGTAGCAGTAACCTGATAACTTCCAACTTATTCCTGAGAAATGTTCGCGAATTGGATACTTGTAAATATATCCGTTCGTTTGTGCTCATTATTTGCTCAAATCCTGTTTCCGTTCGTGAAAGCGAATACCTTGCAATAAACACAGCGGATGTACGTAATGATGTATTTTTTATTTTTCGCTTATGAATATTTCATCCATAAACGACTTTGAAGATGAAAGGAAAAGAATGTACAAGTCGGTTCAAAGCTATGTGAAGCGATGACACTTTTTTGTAATAAAAAATTGAAGGAAATTGAATCCGTTTGTTTATTTCTGATTTTTTTAGAATAAAATCCTGATATTAAACAGATCCAAATTCCATTATTGAATGGAGTCATTAGTCAAAATCACAAAGGGAATTTATCTCAAGCAATACACGCCGATTACACGTTTTTCAATTCGTAAGTTAAAAGCTGAAATGTTTGTAAAATATGCGATTTGTTAAAAAGCTCCGAGTTAGCATATCTATCTTTATGTCTGGAATCTACAATAGTGCAGAAAACTTAAAATCTTTTTTTTTTTTTACAGCCAAGCAGTAGCACATATAAAACTGTGTTTTTAAAGCTGCTTCCTTCACTAACGAACGTCCCAAGGGTGATTTATTGGCTTGTGGTAACCATAAATTTCAACTTTTTCAAGTTTCTTCTTTCGTTTCTTATCGCACTCGGCCCCTATTTTCCTGCCATGTAAATCCGGTAGATATGTCTTCCCTTCTTTTTGAGACACACGCTTTCTCTCTCTCTTTCTTCCTCTTTGACTCCCAGTCCAAAACCAAAACCAAATAGCAAAAGGGACAAAAAGAGCAGCATCCCGCACCTTTAAATGACGGTGATAGTTAGTACAGAAGCTTAAATAAAATAGGGAGAAATTAAACACTGCACCAAACCCACTTTCTCCCTTTTCATTTTGTCTTTTCTTCAGTTTTACAAGACTGATCTCTTTTTCGTCCAAAAATAAAGAAATGTTCTGTGCGGCGTCAAACAAAGTAAATTTTTTCACAGGGTTTTGTGAAATATGCACATTGTTTGCTAACTACTAACTACCTTATCTTCTCATTCATTCATTCATTCATTCTTTTTGTTATGTCCAGTTGTGCATAAACAGATGAAAAATTGATTTAGTTTAGCTTCCGGTACATAACGGTAACGGTGTCAGAGTCAACCAAACATCTCTTTATAGACAACATACGGTATCATCATTTCCTTCTCAAGGTTTTTACATACTCCCTGTTGCCTAAAAATATCTCTCCCCTTTTTTAGAAAAAAATATTCTCTCTTAAACATTTGAAGGTAGTGTAGCTCCCAAGCCATTTTTCTTATTTTCAAACTGCAAACTTTCAACTTTTACTTTAGTGGATGAATTTTTTTTTTGAGAGGACAGCAGAACAAGCAAGCATTTTACTTCTTACAAAATACATCTTTCTTTTGTCAGCATCAGCAATGTCCACAGTCCAATCCACACACGTAAGTAATATTAAGAATATAATACTTATGTAAATAAAAAGCTCATGGGAAATTCTATAGATATTTTTGGCTAACTTGACTGCCGTTCCACTAACTTTTTTGAAGGTTCAATAAATATTCCAAATGGATTGACAGAGCAAGGGTACATTAAGGAAATGAGTTAGGGCTCTTTTGAACCTCCTCCCTAGCGGAAAATGTTTGGAATTTCATTTCAAAAATTCAAATAATATATATTTTGTGAGTGTTTCCCATTTGTACCTTGGGTTGCTGTCTCTCTTTTATTCCATTTCCGCTGGTCAATCCAAATCGCACTTTAATATATTACACAATATATCAAAATCAACTTCTAACGTCCAAGTCGTCCAACTCCAAAATTTCTTTTATTAAGTACATTTTCAAGAAAAGGGGGGAAAACGCAAGTGTGTAAAGATTTAGAAGAATTACATAGCAATGCAAGAGAGGTACGTGGTTTTAGTTGACGATAATCCCAACTAATTTCACGCTGAATCATTCCCATTCTCACGCTTAAAAATTCTCCATTTTTTGCTAACTCACTGGGAAGTTGGGTTGTCACTCAGCTGTTCAAATTGTTGGTGGGTTGAGCAGAGCTGACACTGTCAAGAATTTAGCTGGTGGTGTGGTATGTATACATCAAGTGACTCAAAAGCAGAGACAAAAACCGAAACTCAAGAAAAAAACTCAAGTATTTATGTGACGTGGCATGGCATGGGAAACAGAAGGGAAGAGAAGAAGCATATATGTAGCTTCTTTTGCTATACTAAAAGATTATATCAAGTGTTGGGCTGCTGAGAATGTGCTCAGAATTATTTTTTTTGTATTAACAGAGTTACTCAAGAGAAAAAAGGAGAGAGCAGAGTGTCCTCTCTCCTCTCTTTTCATTTCTTTTCTTTTCCTCTAATCTGTCAAAAGGGGAGAAGGGGCTGGGGATGAGATGAGAAGAGAAGCCACAGAAAAGTGAAAGCAAGACAAGCAATTTGGCCGGAGAGGAGATAGGTATTTAGCTAGAGGATTACATATTACATTACATACAAATACATATCAGTTGTGTTATGTTGTGTACATGTACATATTTATTATAGGCGCTATAATGCTTCTGCGTCTCCTTCTCTTCAACTAATGCTTCAAAGCAAGTGGTGATGGTGATTTTCGATACTGTGAAGAGAACTAAAGAGTAATCTCTTCAGAAAAGTTGGCTTTTCATCCTCTCTCTCTCTCCAAAGATCCTTGATCAACGATTGATGGAATGATGAACAACTTATATAACTTTCGTTGGCTTCTTTCAGCCGATGGAATGGATGGAGTGGATGATGTTATGTGATGTGATGATATGTGAGAGCGAGCTGCTTGTGTCGTAGTCGTAGTCGTGTCTGTCTACAACGGAATTAGTGCAATGCAATAGGAAGGGCTTCAGCGTCTCCGTCAAGAGCTTCAGCTATAGCCATAGCTTCATAAAACATTATTGTGGTTTGGTTTGGTTTTGGCTTTTAGGAACCCAGTCACGATGCACATCACATCATTCATCTTTTTTCTTTTGGGTTTTCTTTTACATTTCATAATATTAAGAAAGAGGAAGCATATTCTTCCTTTCTCTATCACAATAAGATAAGGATGATTGAAGATTTCCTCACGGCTTCCCCTGTCACTGAGGTTTGCTAGTGAACTCCAACTCAGTTGTAAATTTATTTGGAGAATGGAGTGGAGAATAGGTATTAAATTCTATAAATGTTGAATTCAATGCGCTATACTTCATTATATCCGTATGCTTTTGGGACTTGAATTAATTTTTACGTAACTCATAATTTATTTTCGCTTGTATAATATCTTTTCGTATAATTAATGTTTTACGAAACACCCAACCAAACCAATTTCACTATATAGGCTTGTAGGAAACACGAAGACAGAAAAGCAATTTGGATTTTTTACAAATAATTTTTTTATTTCAAGTATTTGCATAATATTTCCATCGATTATGTCATAACGTTTTATTAATTAAGCTGGAGGAAAGAAAGGAAATCAAAAAACCTTTTGAAGTACAAGAGCAAGACGGAAATCTTGGCTTGGTTCTTGGATTTGCATTGATGAAAACACAAGATGAAAACCAAACCAAACCAAACCAAACCACCAAGATTAACTTTCCCTGAGGCTACATATCTCATCATATCATAGATATTGCTTCAGCTCAAGGCGATCTCTCCATCTCATTCATCTCCATCTCATGCTAATTAATTATTTGTTCTGATGAGCTGCTGCTGACGCATGACATGACGTTTTAGGAAATGGATTGAGTTAGAAGACATAATTAGTTTTGCGAATTAAAAAGAGATATTTATTTCATAAAAATTTACATAAATCAAAATTGTACCGTTTTATTTTAAATGTGGGAGCTTTCCTTCCTAGAGAACTAAATTTTATTAGAATGAGTTTATTAAGCAGAGGAGCTTTGAGCTTTCCTAACATTACATTACGAAAGTTGCAAAAACAACACAAAAAATCTAAATGGTTCTGTTCTGGTCTTTGTACGTGCAGCATGTCACACACACGTAACAACAGAAGGTTCTATCTGAATCGGACTCATTCATTAACCCAGAGCGCTTAAAGCTCACCATACCACACCAACAGCAGTTCATTTTGAGAGAGTGAACATGAACAGAGGACACGTTTGGGATAAATGAGGAAACATGAAATGAAACAGAGGAGATTAGCTAAAGGAAAGAAAGTAGGTTATGTTATGCTTGTAAAGGAATTGTAGCAGATTTAAATGCATAATCCAATCCACATAATACCCCAACTTTGTTTCCCTGTTCTCACAGGATGGATGGACATTAATTATTATGGGCATGACCAAAAGTAAAAACACATTCTGTAAATATTTTCCTAAGGAAATGGATCACCAACCAACAACACCAACCGCTCATATAATTTCAATCTGACCTGAGATAAGACATTTCCCTTTTTACTATGCTCAATTATCATGAAGGTTTAAATTAATGTTACTTTTCCTCCGAGTAATAAATGAACATAATCCAAACCAGGAAAATGAGTTCCGGTAGTTCACAAGAATTCAATGATTTTCACACGGAAAGGATCTAACAATTGCAGCGGAATGATGTACAGCTAGAACGACATACCGTAGAAATCCAGTAATAAAAATAATCATTATAATTTTCTCCGTTGATGGTTATTGCGTTTCCAACGGCCAAAATTAATCCTATTTGAGTTACTCTCAATGCTTTTTAAAACACCGAGAAAGCCTACAGCCTCTACTTCATTCAGAGAAAGTGGGGAGCGGAAGTACCAAACTAGCAATATATTTTTTTAGCTTCATTCCACTTCTTCTTCTTCTCAAGTCTCTGCTCAATTTTATGGTGACGCAGGAGGAACTCGCATTCGTATTACAACCTAAATATTTAAAGCCACGGGGGATATGACACTCTCGAGAAGTGGTGTGGCTTGGTATTGCGCGGTAATAAGTAATACCATAACACTCTTGTTTATATCACTTTCCCAAATCTTTTTTTCTATTGTCAATTGTGAAAAGGAGGTCGCTCCAAGCTCTAAGGTTTCCTTCAGGTTTCTAATATTGAAATCTAATAGAAAAATGTCACGAGTCTTTATAATTCTGAGCTAGGTAGTTACTTTTATGATAGTCTTAGTTTAGTTATCTTGGCTGCGGTTTGAAGATTTCATATTAATTTATATGACTAGGAATGCTGTCACGGGAGCTAATTGAATAATATTGCAGTAGCGCTAGATTAGATGCTGCACATCCACCCGCATATAAAAATTGTTATAAGAGGCTTCAACCCTTGTCAGATTTATTTTTTATCTTTCCTTAAGACATCTAATAGAGGCTGTCATGCATGACGCTACACGAGGAGTGCAATTAGTCCGTTACATTAATCATAAAAAGCTATAAATTACTTTTAAGTGGTTAGGACAAAACAGGAGCAGCAACTAGGACAAACGCAAACTATTGCAACGATATTAATTTAATTTAGTTGGGTAAGAATGAAAGAACGGGATTATACTGAAGCAAAATAGAATTATGTATAGGCTAGGCTGTCATCCATGATGATATGAATATGAGCATGAGCTCCACGCCGGAAAAGCAAAAGCAGCAAACATTGAACATTGCCAATTAACAAAGTTTCCATTTTGTGTATATTATTCGTCACAGTTTTACAAACTACAAACGCTTCTGGACCTTTTCCTAGAATTAGGAAATGAAAAGGAAGAAGCAGGAATCTGCTGCATTGCAAAAACATATAAAATGTATGATACTATATATGTATTACATGTGGATTGTATGGATGTGGACTGCGGATGAAATCAAATTAAACGGCTGGATTAAGCCAAAAGCACTTTGTTTGAGCTCCGGGGCACATGGGGTTTAGTGCCCACACAAAACAGCTAGAGCTGAGTTTATAATATGCAGAGTGCAGGGCTGAGCTATACATTTCTCATCTTCTCATCCCAAAGTTGCTTGATTGAACATTTGAACTGATGCTGCTGCTGGAACTGGAAGAAGTTATTTGTTTTATGCGCTTGGAGTTATCCTCACACAACTTTTGATGAATGTTATAATATATTGTTTGTAATTAATTTAAGTCATGTTTTGCTCGTTTTCAGGAGATGATGATGAGATGATGGTGAGAATTATTCATTGTTTGGCTTGGGTATCCTCAACTCTCAACTCCTCAAGTGATTCCGCTTTTGCTTCTTCATACTTGCACTTGTTCCTTTGAATAAACTTGTGCGTTGTGTTGTATAATATGCATACGTTCATTTTCATAGTTTCATTCACCAAATTCCATCCATTCATTTCATGTGATATTCTTTGGGTGCATCACATCACATCACAACAAAACGGTTTTGGTTTGGTTTGTGGCAGCAGCACAATTACTCAACGTGAATGAAATGAAAGGTGGTTTGGTTTGGTTTTGGTTTTTAGGGAAGAGAAAGCAGCAAATGTTTTACAATTTACACGCCATCCCACAGTTGATTTTGAATTCTCAAATGCAGCAAAATTAATGTGATATAACTCAACGTCGATGATGATGATGATATTTGCCAATATAGAGTAAAATTGTAAAATATGTGTGTCTTCTTCTGTTGATGAGAAAATCTTCTCAAAGCCAAAGCAGTCGCAGAGAGAGGAAATGTATGTACCTGCTATACCTTGCTGATTCTGATTCTGATTACAAACAAGGCACAAAGTTGAAGGGTCTTTAATAACGGGGAGAAGAGAGCTTGAAAGAAATCCTTTTGTCTTTCATATAGCAAGAGACTTTTTAACTTTTCTATATAAAATGATGATATACATATATATGTATTCCTTCTCCATTCCATTTCCCATTTCATCATTCATGCACATTACTACTTACTTATGAAGTGGCTTACTTTGAAGAGGAAGAGCGGAGAGTAGAGTAGAGTAGTAATACTACTACTTGTCATGAAGTACCATCAACATCATCATCATTATTGAACCAAACCAAACCAACTTACAACTACTGAACTACTACTGAATTGAAGCCATCATTCATTCAGCCTAGGAAATTGAGAGAAGGAAAAGGGCTTGGGCTCGACGTCGAGTCAACCCAAAGACCCAAACCCAACTCATCTCATCTATCTATCCAACATTAAAACATGACGATGCTGATGAGGAGACTATGATACTGAACAGGAAAGAGTAAAAAGAGTTGATGAAGTAGCAAGCAGCAGCTCACAAGTTTTTTTCTTTGAGAGGGGTGCGATTTCCCATGTAATGCAAGAATGTAACATGGAATTGGCAATTATATTATTGTACAACAAACTCATTTCCATACAGAGTGGTCAATTTATTCCTCTCTTCTTGGTAAATGTATGTGGCGTTTGGTTGTTTGAGCTTGAGCTTTTTAATTTTTATCAAGACTAAGTAGTAGCAGTAGATGAGCATGAGCATTTAATGTGATCTGTAAATACGATTATGCATATTATGCAAAGCGAGTAGTTTTCAGCGTAGACACACCAAGCCACAAATGCAAGTAATGATGATGATGATGGTGATGGGTAGAGATGGTAAACTGTAATGTAATGTAATTACAGTCTGTAATACAATCATAATGGCTCCGTGCTTTTCTTTGCACTTCACTTGAGGCAATCAATGAAGCATGTTATTATTTTTCACTTGATGGAAGCTGTTATCAATCCAGTTTCTTTCAATAATCAACGTCCACAAAGCTCAAAAGCCCCATACTAATACAAATGCAAGCCGCTTCTGTATACTAAAATAATATGTTAAAACTGGACGACACGACATGAAAAAACTAGTTCAAGGTATGATATTATTATAATGTTCCTCATTTTTCTTGTTCACTAACACGTAAATTCATACGTAAATACACGCATAAATCAAGTTCTTAACATTTTTAGTGCTTAATCAAAATCAATGCAAACATTTAGGTTATCACATAAAAATGATTGATTGAAAAAAAATTCCATGGGATGCATGACTTGATTTGATCGCCATTATTCACATTAATAACTTAACTTTTGACTCTTATTGGAATGGTGATAATAATTAAGAGATGATAAACTTCAACAACAAAAACAAAACAATCTCAACTTACCCTCTGGGCTCTGCCAAGCATTTTCCTTAATCGATGCCCAATATTTTGATTAGCCATATGATTAGGGTCAATAAGGTTGAGTTGATTGATGCCACCACCACCAATATTTATATCATCATCTTCTTCTTCTGGATCAAAATCTGGGTGCCTATTGAGAAGCCTCTCAGCTGCAAGAATATTATCCGTAAGAATTCCCATCTTCTCTTTTTGCCACCCAATTTCTCGTTCCAGTGAGGAAATCCGCGTGTGAAACCAAAGCCAGGTGACAAGAAAGATTGAGAACACGCATAAAACCACCAACACTCGACTGAGCCCTGACAAACAGCGGATATAAGATGAAGATGAGGAGAATGATGACAGTTCCCTCTCACAATTATTTTTCCCGTCTTTTATCAAAGCGATGGGAATGGGGAGTGAGGAGGGACGCTTGGCTTGAGTAGATGATGACAACGTCTTCGAGATATCTTTAGCAGGATTCTGGACTTGATATTTACGCTGATACTCAAGCTTTGCTTTCCCATCCTTTTTGTTGATAATGTTCCGGGAGTCGGCACCATCTGCGGGAGGAAGCAACTGCTCATTTTCATCGGATGATAGATGCTTTACAAAAGAGTCCTCATCAGCTGTGTTAAGGAAACTAATGGAATCATGGTTATCATCATCATCATCATCATCATCATCATGGAGGCTCGCTTCTGTGTCTGTTTCTGTTACACAGCTTCTGTCTCCTCCGTTGCAGTTACCGGCTTCTTGGATTTCTAAACCATTAATGTTGAGAGACGACGACGACGAGGAGGGATGTTGATGTTGATGTTGATCGTAGCCAAAGCCACGCTGAGGAATGGAGTGGTGTTTGTTCTGCCTTTCTCCTTTTCTACTTTCGTCCTCTTGAAACAGTTCATTCCAGACTGTTGAGCGGTGGTGGTTTTTGTCCATGATAATATTTTGGGTGGCTGTGCTTTCTCCGCTCCTAGACTCTTCCATTCTTTCTGCAGAAGAGAGTCTAGTTCTTTGTTGGTTTCCTTCGGCTTGGCTTTGGTGATGGCGTATTTCTCTTCCTGCTGACTTTTGTTTCACTTCCCCCTTTTTAGTAGAATCTACGACGCCCATGCTGCTGCTTCCATTTGTGTTTGTGGGATACATACTGAATGAGAAGCTCCAGGAAAAAATATGGCAAATAACCTTGATATTTTTTCTTTCCTCCTCTCTATCTCCAGTCCACTCTTCCGCTTACAAACTATTGTTTTGTTGTGTTGTATTTTATATGTCACGCTGGATTTATCACAAATGACGATGTATTTGGAGAAATAGTAGGGCCATGGTAGTAGACATACGTGGTAAATTACTGTTATTGTTATGGTCTGCAAGTGAATACGATCCTATTCTAGTCCACTGACCTTTTTCCCTTGAACAGTTGAACAACTATAAAAAAAGAGAGGAAGCCCGACTTTGTTGTTTCGGTGTAATGGCAAAAAGAAAAAGTTTCATAGACACTTGAGAGGAAAACCTAATAATGATGATGATGATGATGATGGGAGGAAGGAAAGAAGCCCAACGAAAACGATGGAGCTACTAAAGCTACTTATATGTACATTCTCTCAACAAACATATACACACGTGGTGGTATGGTATGCTTGTGTTGTACTTGTACGCCACTCACATACAAATTACTTTTGTAGAGAAAGAATTCAGTAGGAAACTTCAACTAGGTTCTTGGGGGCTGGACAAATGGCTCTCATATTTTACACTCTGTGTTGATACTTGATTGTTTTCTAGTAACTAGTTCCAGTTTTTTTTATATTAGATGAAATCTAGTAGAAACGGACACAGATGTTGGTTGTTGTTGCCTTGTTCTTGTTGCAATAATCTACTCTCAGATATAGAGGTAGTTGTAGTTATACGCCGTCCATTTGTTTTGTCGAAACTCCTTTAAAACAAAAAACCAGTACTGCTGAGCTGTTCGGTTCTGTTACGTATTTATTTAACAACGCCCGTCGAAACTAGTAGTTGTATTCCTTCACTACTAATCTTGACTTTTAGTGTCCTTTTAATAGCTAATCTCCTATGATTTATGGTGACTTGTACATGGAAGCACACTGCTCAAAATGATTTGCGGTTTATCGACTCCCCATCACGTCACATCAAAAGAAAATCTCTGCAATTGATTTTGATAAACTCACAAGAAGTAGAGTGGTTGTGTTATGAATATATTTTTTAACTTGTTTAAAAAGTCAGTTTTGCAAAAAATGAGTGACTTTTAGAGTGAGTGTCAGACCAGGCGAGATTTGATTAGTTTTATGTGCTAAAGCGAACCTACAGAGAAAAAGTTTTTGGAGGAAAAAATAAGCACCTTTTAAAAAGAACTACTGACTGAATGGCTTGGCTGCCTTCTCTCACACTCCATTTCACAAATAACGCTTTTATATTAATACACTCTGGAGCCACTAACAGTTCCTTCACCTTTCAACTTTTTTCCCGTATAATATTCATCATCATCATCATGGGAATGTAATAAACTGTGTACTTTTGAAGTTCTTTCACCGTTTCGCCACACTTTCCTAAACCTTAAGCTTTATGTGATGTTGCATATATTTATTTTACTACTTTCTATACATAAATACCTTAATCATACTCATATTTCCACTTTGTCCTTTCAAAGCTTCAAAAATACAACTCAAAAATATTCTTTCGGAAGTTTGAAGGAAGCTACCTAAAAATCCAATAAAATCTCCTCGTCCTTACGCCTTTATTCAATAATACATATGTCAAAAATTCACAATCACACAACACAAAGCTTAAACTCAAACTGTAAAAATGTTATGCTCACGCACGTCACCAAAGAAAAGAGATTTGTCTTTCTTTCTTTTTCAAATTCACACAAATTGCGTCCTGAATCTTTTCTTTTATTGTATTGTTCGACCAAAACGCCGACAAATGACAAACACAAACTTGCGTTTACGTTTTTACGCACGAATATTGTATCAATATAATATAATGTTATATTATATTATTATTACTACTACCACTTCTTGTAGGAACTACTTTCCCCACATTTACGCACAAAATGATGACAAGTGAAGATGGAACTAGAGAAAACGCAAACGGAGAAAAAACGAGAACCACAAAAGCTCATCTTCCTCGCGTCACAAGCCTTTTCTCAATTGATGATGTTGGATTTGGATGTTGTAGGAAACACGGAGAAAGAAGTGCTGAAACCTACTATTTTATAAAAGGGAAAGGAAAAGTGAAATTGTGTGCTCACTTTTTTATTCACCAAAAGTGAAACACTTTTTCCCACAATAGGTTTTCTTTATGTACCAAACCAAACCACGAATTATACAATTGAAGTTGTTCTCTTTTTTTTTCATTTCACTTCATAACAATTGTTTGGGAAGTTTGACCAAGAACTACTACACTACGTTGTACGTACAAAAAAACTGAGAATGTTTTATTCTTTTGTATTTTTTCTGTAGTCACTTTTCAACTGCACGCAGATCCCATTCTTATTTCTGTGATTTTGGAAGAAAAAAGTGAAGTAAAAGCGTGTGTTTGTATATCCACGTTTTTTACTTTGACTTTTTCCTCAACCCTTTACAAAATAGGAGAAACTTTTTGAGCATTTCAAAGTTTTTACTGCTCTTTTCTCTGTTATTGTTGCTGATATTACTACAATTGATGATAGTACTGTTGCTGCTGCTGCTGCTTTCCTTCGGCTTTCCAATCCTTTCTTCGTTTTCAACTGGCGTTGAAGTTGGACTAGCATTCCGAGAGCCACAAACGACTTTTTCTAAAGCTGCTGATGATGGTGGTGTTGGTGATCCCGAAGTAGTGCCAGTTGTAGAAACTGACGAAGAAGAAGATTTTACAGTTATAGCCGTATTTTCAAGCTTATTGGCTTGCTGATGAGGTTCACTTGTTGAAGAAGATGAAGAAACTGCGGAAGGACTTTGATGCGGAGAATGTTTTTCTAAAATCAGTTTCCCTTGTTGCTCTTTCCTTTCCTTCCGTTTTTTTGATGATATGGGAAAAGCAAGAAAGCTTGGTTTTCTGCTAGTGGTAAATGGAAAATGTAATTTCCTCAAAGTTGATAACAATCTTGCAGATGAAGATGGACGAAATGGTTTCCTTTTTTCAAAATTACTCGCTGCTGCTGCTACTTCACCAAAGTCATTTTCACGTGTGAGAGAGTTTGGTGCCGATGTTGGTTTTGTTGAGTTTTGCAAAGCATCAAATTTTTTACTCTTACTGCTGCCACTTGTGCAGCTCCTGTCAATACTGACAGACGGATAAAGCTTCTTTGGTTGCTGCTCCCTGTCTTGTTGATTCTCAGATTTACAAGCTTTCAGCAGGTTGTTGCCGCCTGCTCGTCTAAAATTAGAATTGGCACTTTGTTTCTGTTCTCTGCAATTTGATGATGATGATGATGGAGTAATGCAATGCAAACAATTACAGAAATGAATTCTTTCATCGACGGTGTTGGTGGTCGTGGTTTTGGCTTTGGTTTGACATTGACTTGACGTGATATGTGTAGAGGAGGAGGCTGATGTTGTTGTTGTTGTTGTTGATCCGCCTGAATTGCAAATTGACTGATGATGATGCTGATGCTGTTTTGCCTGTTGTGGCTTTCGAGGTTTGGTTGTTGTTGGGACAGGGTGGTGGTGTTGCTGCTGGTGGTGATGGTGGTGGTAATATGATGGTGGCTCGTGTTGAAAGGTAACGGGGCGAAGAAGTAAAAGGTAATGTATCATCTGTTTAATATTCACCAGGTGGATGATAATGATTTGCTGATTTGAGTTGATTTTGGTTAGTAGTTTCCTATGCAATTACCCATATATGGGTACAAGATTTAGCAGATTGACCTCACTCCATTGAGGTGGATGTGGATTGCATAACTTTAACGTTTTTTGTTGTTACAAATCAATTTATTTGCGAGTGATTTTGTTTAGGACATGTTATGCACACGCCCGAGCATCGAGTCGAGCACAAGCAGCGAAACCTTCTTTCAAGTAATCAAATGAAAGCATAATAATATTCCTATTGCTTTTGCTTATTTGCAGTTGTTGCAGAAGACTACCCAAGAAGTTTAAGTTGACTCATTCAATTGAGTGTAATATATATAAATGTATGTATGCTTTCTGTTTCTGCATAAATAAATCAATATTATCCATCAAACAAAGTAATGTCTTGTTTTCCACTCTCTTCCTTGAGTCTTTACGTAGTCATTCAAGCAAGGAGAGTGGTGTTGAAACAGTGCAACTTTAGCGTCCTTCTTGTTTTTCATATGGCAATACTGGCATGGCATTATATCATCTTCCTCTTGTTCCAATGTTCCTCTTGGTTCTTAAGACCAGTACCTATAATACATAAGAACAAGAACACATACGTTCAAACGAAACCAGCTCATAGCACAGCACACAAATGGAATAAAAATAGAATTCAATCACTGTAATGCATGTTTCATGTTGCGTGTTTCATTTCCACATCACTTCCCTCAACATCACTTTGACTAACTGGAATCATGGGAGTTGGGAATGTGAATGTGATAGCTTTTACATATTTTGTGCGTATTCCCATAATATATGACGTGTATTGTATCTTGTACAGACACTCGTTCTTCCTTCATTTCATGCGGAAAATGAACAAGCCAAAGAAAGGGCTCCTTCGTTTTTTTTCATACAAAATTGCAATCAAACTTTCACTTTTCACAAGTTTTTTTTGTTTTGTTTTCCGCTAACAACCTAACGTGATATTTGTCAGTAGTGGATTTAATGTTTCTACAAACTACAAAAAGAGGAAGATTGTATTGTACTGTACTACTGTCCATTATTTTACCATTTTTATTATTATTATCGCAACTACCATGCAACTACCACGCTGAAAGTTACATGGAAATGGTCATGTATACAATACAATACAACAAGGAGAAAAGCTGATATTATATTATACTACCCACCATTTATTTTGTATCTATTTTTTGTCGGACCAAGTTTTTACTGAGTCGTGGCACGTTTCCTCATTCAATGAATTCAGATTACAATGACTATGCTACTGCTTTACCCGTCGATAAATATGGTTTCTGGTTTTCTAGTCAAGCAGAGTAGCTTTGCAACTACATAAAAATGTACAACATACATGAAGATCACTCTCATGTTGATGATGATGTTTCTGTCATTTCGATCAACATTTATTACTCACGATATCTTAAGATATGGTATGCTTTTACGTACGTACTCCACGCCACTAACCAAAACCAAACCAACGAAAGGAACAAGCGAGTGATACACTGAAAAAACGCCCTGGCTTTGGCTTTTCTGTAAGTACAAATAATGTACAAAGAAAAATGGTCGTCCTTTCTCTCACGATACGGAATGAATTGTTCAGAACAGAACTACATAAAGAGCTAGAACCAGTGTGTATATATTTTGTATTGTATAAAAGTAGGTAATTTATCGATTCCAATGTCAAACGTGGTAACTCCCTTTGTAGAATTATGGAAACATTACATGTGTTTTAGTAGTAAAAAAGGGGAAAAAAAGTAGAGAATTTTTTTAAGGTTTCAAAAAAAAGAAGAAATAAGATGGTCGTACATGTACATACCTTTAGTGAGGTTGAGGATGTTTAAGTTAAGCTGATATGATGATGGTAGGGCTCCGTGCGATGTTATGTTATGTTCTCTCCATTTTTCTATGTGACAGGAGAACAGAACACTACAGCTCGCGAGCTCCTGGTCTGGTGAAGCCAAGCCAAAGCCAAAGCCAAGGATAAAGAAGACAATGAATGGGCGCAGTTGAGTATAAGAAATATGTTATAAATCTAGTAGTTAACGATGGAGTGGAGGAGGAAAAAGGTAGAGAAAAGTAGGGAGGTAGGTAGATATGTACAATGTTGTGATAACCGGAATGACTACGATGATAACTAAAGTCAACCAAGTTTTATGGCTTCACTCACTCAGAAATAAGTCAGGTAAAATCTCACGTAGCATGTAAGATGTACGTACGAGAGCTCTCTCTATACCTGCAAAAAACTACAAGAAGTACAACGGTGGGAGGATTACAATTTTTTTATATGATATGCTGGAGAGAATTTTTTTTCCTCGTTGAAAAATGTCCAGTTACTCGTGCACAATGTGAATGTATAATGTTTCGTCCGAAGAAATAAATGGCAAGAAAGCCAAATCAGCCAACAAGATCTACTCGACTTCTCCAAAAAGTTGATCCTGTACTTTTAAGTATGAACCTCGAGAAACTTGAAACTGGTGGTGCTACTGTTTTTGCTAAGCACTTGACTCTGACTTGGATATTTGGAAGAGCAAGAGGTACGGGATGATGGAGACGCTCACAAAGCCAAAAGAAGACTAAACAAGGAGCGAGCAGGAGCAGCTTAAGGAGCAGAACAGAGCAAAATGTCTGGTTTCTTTCTCCCCAAGAATGTAAAAAACAGGGTTTGCGGAGGAGAGAGGAGAGCTGTTGCTTTTTGCTACCTCCAACCTCTCGTCTTCCTCTTCTTGCTCAATACAAATCTTTTTGGTCTTTAGGTTCTGTCATAGGCTTGAACGGGGATCACCACGCCAGCTTATTTATGCAATCGGTGGTTCCCTGTTTTTTTTGGAATAAAAAATTGGTGGTGGATGACAACGACAACCAAAATAATGTAAAGTTACTACCACTCCGTCTGGTAGCATTTACTAAAACTGTGAACGCAACGCACCTTTGAGTATTTTTGGTTGTGTTTTTTTGTATTAAAATTAAAGATATTTTATTGGGAAACAGAATGAGTGTGGACATCGACAATTAGTAAGGTTTAGAAAGGGCTAGAGGCAGACGCCGTGAATATTTTAAAAGTGAGACCTACTAGATCATAATATAACAGATTTCAAACCCATGGAAGAATATTTTTAACTCGGACTTTCAACTCCTACAATACATTGATTTTATAAAATGGCAAACAAGTGCGGAGGAAGAAGAGCAGAGTTTAAAGTGTAGATGTGCAGCATGATATAATATAGCTCTGAACTGAACTCGATCTCAAGACCAACTGATAGGAGAAGGCAGAGAGCTCTCCCTTTTCTTTCTCTGCGAAAAGGCATAGTCAAGATGATGATGCATTCCGTGTTGAAACCATGAGTGTTTGGGAGCGTCGAGAATGGCTCTTCCTTGTGAGAATCTTATTTCTCATGTTTTGTCTTGAGTACGTTATATTTACTATAGTGGCGTTTAAGTTAGAATTACATCCATATGCAATGAATTCTTTTATATATGTATGGATGACGGAAGGTAAGTCAAAAACATAAATATTGCTGATTATTTCGCAGGAGTTTTAATTTATTCTATACTTTCAAAAAAGAGTATATTTCATATTATTTTTTATTACTTGCTATAGTAAGTGTAGGGCTAGTGCTATTGGTACTGCTTCTATAATTGTAATGTATCTTCTAGTTTTTTACATGTTTAATTAGATCAACTTTTATACTACATCTCGCCATTATATATTTGCTTGGCTTCATCTTGCTATGCTATGTTAGCTGAATCCTTTTTAAATGCTTTATATAATTTTTTAGATGCTGAGAAAATAGACTTCTCTTCAATTTCTTGATGCTTTTTAGTCAGTCCTGCCTCATTTGTCATTATTGGGAAGTTATCTTCAGATATTAGGAGTTTCGCTTTGTGTTATCTTTGCTACTGCGACCTTTTGAATGCAAATTGGATCCAACTTGTGAAATATTAGGAAGAGGGGTGGTGTCAGAGTATCGACCTTTTCTTCCAATGGTCTCAGCCTCTGGACTCATAAAATTATCCCAAAAATTTGCGCCAGAGTCGTTGTTATTGTTGATGGATGTTCGAGAAGGTGTTCGTGCTAGTGGTGGAGGTGGCTCAAATCTAGGAGTTTTTGGAGTTGAATTTTGAGGTGGTGGAGGCAGAGGTGGTGTATTCCAATTTTGGGGTGGTGAAGGCAGAGGTGGCGTCTTCAAATTTTGGGGTGGTGGAGGCAGAGGTGGTGTATTCCAATTTTGAGGAGGCGATGGAAGTGGTGGAGTCGAAATTTGAGGAAGAGGGGGCGGCGGCGGTGGAGTTTTATTTTGTAGAGGTGGAGGTGGAGGAGGCTTAGAGGCGAGATTTAAGTCAAGAGATTTCCTTCGAGAAGATGAGTTTGGAGGTGAAGGTTGAGCGACTGCAGCAGATAGAACGTTGCGAGGAGGAATTGGGGAAATGACTGGGGTGCTGACAATAGGTGACTGAGGTGGACTTGGTAATTTGGGCAAGACATCATCATCAAGAGAATACAAACGAGCCTTAGTAGTAGAAGAAGACTTGCCGGGAGTTGATGGAAACTTAATCGTCTCCAAAGCTAACTAAATAATAAAACAGAATAAATTATTTTGTTAGCTTTCAAAGTTCAAATAAAAAAACTTTTTTAGACATTTTTTAAAATTTTACTCATACGTACATACATGCTTGGAGAGATTCACAATTTTGCTGGGAGAAAAACCAGCATAACCAAATGGATTATCCCCAACCATCCCCTCAGATTGAAGCCCCATCGAGGGATGTTCTAGTGGAACAAGCTCAGTTTCAGACGGCGCAATTGTAGATTGTGGAGGTGATGCTGCTCCATCACTACCAAAGCTTCCTAAAGGCCTTACACCAAGAATCGTTCGACCGCTAGCTTTAGTTGGGGTAGGAGGAGGGCTTCCATCATTAGTGAAATGCGACTGCATCTCCTTCCCTTTAGAATTTTCCCCTCCCTTTTCTTTTTTCCTAATATCAGCCGAAAAATTAAAACCCGGTGGGGACTTAATGTAGTTATGTCCTAACGACGTTGTTGGACTTTGCAATGGCGAGTCATTCAAGCCCCCAACTTTTTCTTCTTCCTCATCAAGATTCCAAGGGGAATAAAGAGAAGGGTCAACTTGATGGCGCTCCACAAAGCTCCTATTTTGGTTAACATCATTGGCAGGAGGAGGAGGAGATCCAATTAATCCAACTTGCCTTGGAGGTGTCAACCCCACAAAGGCCTTGTCCATGGATGATCTCTGAACCTTTTCATTTTGATTAGGATTTCCGTTACTATTGGGTTCTGCGAAACTTTTCAAAGGTGTTCCATACGTTGTAGTTTGAACATTTTCCAGACTTGGATTGTTAACAGAATATTCCACACTTCCAAAGTTCCTCGGAAGATTTTCAGGAGGTGGGTTAGTGTAGTAATTTGTTGTGGAAGTTTGCGCATACTCTGGAATAACTTGAGTTGGTGAAGTTATTTGTATTTGATGAGCTCGAGTAGCAGCAGAAGTAATTTTCTTAGGTGTTGCTGGGGCAGTTAGAGAAACTATAGTTGTAGCACTTGGTGCAGCAAGTAGTGCTGGTTTAATGTTAAGGCTCCCTATTTGATTATTAGCTGCTGAAGGTCGTGATAATTTTATAGTAGGATTAGGATTTGAATTTATTGATTGATTACGACCATCTTGAGAAATTCCTCGAGGATACGGAGTTTTTCTGTGATGTGGCTGAGTTGTTATAACAGGATTGGAAGCGGAGCGACCTGGAGCACCACCACCATCATCATCATCTTCATCATCATCATCTTGAAAAGGGTCTGCGCTTCTTGTTCTCGAAGCGACAACTCCAGGAGAAGGAGGAGGTGGTCCACGAGGTGGAAAGTCTTCAAATGAATCATCAGGTGAATCCGGTTTCGGACCAACACCCGCAAGATATCTAATCATTTCTTTAATTTCCGTGATTTCCTCTTTGGTCTCGAGTGCATCATCCCTCGAAGCCTTTTCTTTATCGAAGCTATCCTTTCGGAATTTAAGATAGCGTAAAATCAATTCCAAAATGAGTCTCCTGTACTCATCATTTTTTCTCCTCCACTTGCTTATTTTGATGCTGTCAGTGATATAACAGCATTGTTTGAATGAACAAGCAGCCCTTGGATCCTCAGTCTTTCCAATTAGAGTCAAATATTTCAAAGCATTTCCAATGGTTTTCAATGGTGGAATCAAATTAAATGGGGGAGGGAGCGCAGTGTCCTTAATGTGAGTGAGGTATAATTCCGTCCTGCTAAACTTCCAAACTCGATCCGCATCCTTCATAACTTGTTGCATGGTTGAAGCAAAATAACCAATCAGCATGGAATGCATCATGATAAAGCAAATGATGTGGAAAGAACAAACAATAAGTTTCCCAAAGAATTGAGTGTAATAATGATGAACTTCTTCCACTGTCGTCTCATTAATTTTTATATCCCAGGTGAGGAGCGCGCCGCGAGGATTTGGCATTTGGAAGTACCAAAAGAGGTCCTCAAAAAGTGTCTCAGGGGTGCTGTAAGTGGAGTCCTGCTTTTTTGGATTTTTTCGACCGTCAATCCCCATGTATTCATTATATGGAACATACAATGCGAGCAGTGCTGTAAAAGTTGATTGAAAAGTAATCTATAGCAATATAGAATATTTTATTTCAATATTTCTTTTTATAAAGGCGTTTTGTTTACGCATACCACATCCAAATGCGAAAATGATCAGCATGTACATCATTGCCGTGCTGACAAAAGCCGTAATTTGTTTTCCAACTCCAACTTGAAGGGGTCCTATCCCCGGAAATAGTTGGAGGAAGCGGAGGAGTCGACCATAAGCAAGCATTGTGGAAATGGAGAGAAAACACTCGCCAAGAATTTCAGGGGAGTATGGATTCCAAAAAAGGCGATTCGTTGCAGAAATAAACTGAAGAATAAAAATTCACAAATTTGAAGTTTGATTTTGAAATTCATAACGGCGTTGTTTCTTTTTAAAAAAATAATTTCTATTTCTTTACCGGCTCATTTTCCGGCACTTGTGTCCAAATCCAGGCTAGCCCCCAACAAACAAAAGTACAGATGAAGGAGAGGACGAAACAGGCTTCATAAAAGTTCCAATTTCTGCTCCAGTACCAACTCACACTTTGTCTTTTGAGCATGCTCACACAATAGCCGAGAATGTAGGCTACAAGTACCCATTCCGTGCCCATATTTGGAGGTCCTCTTTTCTTACAGGTGTCATCATTAACTTGAAAACTTACAACATCATTACATCTCTGGTATGGAGTTACGACTTGAAAAGTGACAAGGCCGAGGAACAAGATGTAGGAGCCCATGTAATTTAAAAAGCGACCAAGTGGAGACCCCAAATTTTTTGCCATTTTACTGTCTTGTCCAACAAACAGGATAAGAGCGATGAGGGGAAAGGCGATGACGCGAATAGCCAAATTAAAAATGCGGTGAATTGGTCCGTAAGTGTCCCAATCTGGCCAGTCATCCGTTGCCCAATATTTGTAAACGATCTTGAATTAAATTAAAATCAAAATAATTATTATTTTCGATCAAAAATTTATTTTTTAATTATTTTTTTTTTTCAAGTACATTTTGAGTATTCGGATGTGCAACAAAACTCTTCATTCCCAATCCAACCGTGTACCACAAGCGAGGATGTTCATGAGGAAGCCTTTCTTTCTCCTCCGTATCCTTCCTACTCATAAAGACTTCCGTTTCACGGGAAGTCCGACAGCGGGCTAACATGTCCATACAAAATGTTTCCAATTGTTCTATAAATTTCTCATACATTTGATCATACGCAACATCAGTTTGGACAATGTCCCTAATCTTGATTATCTTGTCAATTGCGTAGTTGACCGGATCCACTTTGGCTTTCATTGCCATAAAGCAAATATATTCGGGTTGGGAAAGGGCTTTGAACAGATGATAACATTGGTGAACTCTTGACATGTCATCCGTTGAATTTGGATCTAAGCTCTTGCAAATTTCACACTCGCAACCCATATTATGATGGAGCTCTGGAGACTCCAACCTTTCCCCTCTTGAGTAGAATAATTCCATCAGCTGGGTGGATCCAACTTGGGCAGCGAGCATGAGCGGAGTTATTACTTGATGGAATTCAGAGTCGAATGGAATATCATCTTTAATTTTACTCAACGCTGCCTTCACATTCACAGCGTTTTCCTTTTCTGGAGTTGGAGAGCTGGAAGAACCTGACGAGTTTGAATTTGAAAGTTGATTTGACCTCTGAGATTGGGACGGTGTTAGCAGTGGTGGTGCTGATGGTTGTTGTTGAAGAGTAGGACTTCTGGATCTCGATGACGCTAGCTTTACAGAAGTCCTCACTCCAGAGCGGTTGGAAGTTGGCCAAGCAATAATATTCGCCCCATCATTCATGGCGGCTGAATTATTCACGATTTTGTTAATGTCCTCCAGATTTTGAGTAGATAATTTGGCCACCAGCTGTTGAGCTCCTTCCTGCTTCACAAGTCTGTCGTAGACTTCCAAGAGTTGTTTTGTAATTTGCAAGTTGTCTTCCCGGATAGCGTGAAGAAGGGTGTCGTTGAGTCGGATTGTAGTGTTTTGGAGGAGGATACGAACCATTTCTTCGTCTTGGCGTCGGATGGCCACGTGGAGGACAGTGTAGCCCTGTTGGATTGGATAATTTTGAGCAAATGAAATTTATACCTCAAGATCAAGATAAAAAAGAGTTAGATTTTATATGCAATCATGCTTCTTACATGCTTGTTAAACCGATTTATATTTATTTTCTTGATGGAGCAAGACCAAATCGCATTCAAAAGGCCAAGCGTGTCACCAGCTTTAACCATAGAAAAGAACTCGTACTCTTCAGCATCCAAGATAGACAACGGAGCCATGACTGGAGACGGCTGCAAATTAAACAATTATTAATATGATTCTCATTTGAAATGTCTAGCAGTGAAAATCATGTCATATAAAAATGGCGTTTGTTTGCCTTTCTCTCCAACTCATCGGATCCATCTGATGATCGCCTCTTCTTCACAAGTGGTTTACTCCGAACTGGCGCCTCCGTGTCGGAACGCGTTGGGACGGATTGGTAGTGGGTAGAAGTACCTGCGCTGCTGAAGCTAACATTTCGTAATGGTGAGCTAATTATAATAGGAGTTTTGGTTACCTTCCGCTTACTTTTACTTTTGCCCATCTTTCTGAGCAAAAGGTGAAAGAAAAGAAAGTTGATCTAATCAGTAGTAAAGTCTGATCAGTATATGACAATAGGCAAAAAGTTTATGGGAGGATGATGAAAAATATTCTTCTTTCATGATGATATCGTTTTGTTGGAGTAATTTAAAATTCCTGTAGCAATAGCAATAATTATGTGGGTCAATATGGCTTTCTAATTTAAGCAAAAATGAATGTCGTGATGGTATGCTAAAAGTGATTGTTGTCCACTATGAACTGTTGAGTAAACGAATGAGGATGATTTGGTACTTCACAAAAAAAAAATTCAAGCAATGTCAAAGAATTGTTTCTCTTTATCACATTTTAATTACGACTTATTTCAGTTTATTTAAGCTACTGTCATTTCTTACTTTTCAAGCTTGATGACTATATATTACTGGGATTCATTGTTCCGCTTTATATCACTAAGACTTAAGTCAAAAATTAAAAATTATTCAAATTACTTTTTAAATCATACAATACTAAATGAAAAACTAAATTTCTGACCACTTAATACTAAAAGACGTTGAAGAGAATACTGGTACGACTTGCATTGACTCATATAATATTTATATTACACATAAGACTTGATTACGGTGGCTCTTAACTGAAAGTTCATCTTCTCGATTATTGAATCACATTATAATATTGAATATCAGATTGCCCCCTAAAAATTAACCTAAGGATAAGAAGATTCTTCACTGTACTCCTTCTATTTTTAATTAAACCTTCCGTGGGGATGGTGCTTTAATCGTCGTGACCAAACCGTTTGACGGGGTTTCGTAAACGAGTACTTCTGCGAGGGCTACTAACAGTTGCTGCTGGCTGCGTTTCTTTTAATCCTTTCCTTCGAGGCTCACCACTTGTGTTGTTGGGCTTCTTTGCAGCAGAGCTGGAACTGAAAATAAACAATAAGAATTATTAAAGTTTTGAAAATGGAATCAAGATTACTAAAAAGTAATTGTGTTTAAAAATTTTACGAGACATACCCTTCATTCTCCTTTGTATCTGCTTTTTTCCGGCCCCTTACTCTAGCGTTGACGTTCATTACAAGAGGCGAAGATGCAACAGTCAGGGTAAATGCTTGATCGTCATCATTATTATTGGCTGAGGTTACGGCTCGATCTAGAGATTTTCTTCCCAGTTTAAGGACTACGATTTCTCGTTGTAATTCCTTATTTGAAGCCTCCAGCGATGATATTTTATGATGTGCATCATCAAGTTTCTTGGCAGTTGCCTCCACCTCAGCTTCAAGCCGTTCCTTCTCCTCCAGCCTATCCGTGTCTTCTGCCGAGCTTAAATAAAGTCTGATGGAGCGTGGTATAAAGAATCGTTCTTTGCAGTTCGGGCAGGCGACGGGGTTCAAATGCAAATCAGCGTGTGGTTGACTACAAGAGGGCAAGAAACAATTTAATTATTAATTTCATAACTCAAAAATAACTACTATTTTCTCAAACGAAGCAATAATTTTATGGATTTTAAGCAAAGTCAAATACTCTAAGAAAGGCCAGTATAGAAGACAATTATTACTCCGGTGCCACTCTTTGATGCAACACGAATGAAATCCGTGGCCACAAACGTGACTCACAATTACTTCCGGGGAAGTATCACTAACCAAGTCATCCTGACAAATTCCACAGATGACTTTATAATACTGATTAGCACTCATTTTTAATTGTTCAATAATTTCAACTGACCACAAGCTTATTATTTGTAACTGAATAAAATTATTAATCCCAATTAGAGATAATGAACAAAGATCTTTTATTACTGACGTTTGTGTCAAATTCACGAAGCATACAAGGGTAAAATTAAATTTCTAAAATATTCAATATATTTACTCAACGGAAACACAGCGAAGAGTAATATTTGTGGGGAGAGAGAATGATGGCGATGGCGCGTTTGCCTCCACTACACTGCACTGTCTTTTAACTCCAGACAAAGACGGTGTGTATCTACTTTAGTGAAGCTTATTTACACAATCTAACATGCATCATGTACAATATACACATCTACAATATTCACGGTAGCTTTTCAGTTTTTGCTTCGGTATCCCTCATCATGTCCTGCTTCAATCATCATTCAAGATAAGTACACTCTCACTCACAACTTCAATCTTCAAATTCCAATATTTCACAGACAAAGTGACTGTGGTTGATAGCAAGCTTTCTGGAAAAGCATAAAAAGGAAGCTTACTCAAAGACTAGGCTTGCCAGATTTTCCGAGACCGAAACTTGAAATATATTCAACATATTTGAAATATATTGAATTTCTTTAACTAAAAGGCATTGTTAAACTGAGTCAGATACACATTTTACAAGTAAAGCGACCACATACATTGCATCGTAAAAAATTTTACCTTTGATCGCCAAATATTTAAAACGTATTTCAATATTTCAAATATGTAAATTAATTTTTTAATACGCATACTTTGCAAAAAAATAATACTTAACTGAAAAAATTTCAACTATGCGTATTCAGCCAATAAAATATTAGATTTAGACTCCATTTTAGTACATGTATGTTGAAATTTCCCTCAAAATTTAAATAGTGTTGCTAAAACTGGTTTCAAAATCTTACGCTCTCAATAATTTACAGTAATTTTGTATATTAAATTACGGTTTTGAGGTGTGGGTTAATGTTGTGCAAATTCAAGGCATTTTAAGTTAAATAAAATATCACCCGCAAAATTAAACCTGTCTCAAACTCTTGAGCTTATCTAGGGTCAAAAATATGAAAGTTGTACAAATTTTGCAAACCAAATCCCAAGCTGAAGCCCACCATTTAAGTGGACTGTTTACTAACTGTTATTGATAAAGTGAAGCATGTATGACACAGCCAATTCATTAAAATAATTTGAACTTTAGTTTATCAGTAGAAAACTGACAAATATAAAACACTTGTCACCTTCAGTTGGCAAGAAAAAGAGTAATCGTGGTAAACCGTCTACACATTGCGAAAATTTGAAAAAAATGCAAAGAATTAACACTTTTTTGATAAATTTTTTCCTAAAACTGGATTAAAGTAGCTAAAATTCTCTCTTGAAAAATTCAGATCGGAAAGTAGTACCAGTAGGACACTTTCTTCAAAAGTAGTACTGTACTACTTCTCCGAATTTTCAGGGCTGAAAACTAGTACCGTACTAGTGAAACTAGTACGTCTGGCAACTATATCAAAGACTAGAGTAGATACACAATGCTATACCTTCTCAGCTAAAGGAAACAGATTTAAAGTTATTTGCATAATTTTGCTCTTTTACCTTTTAGCTTGTCGTGATCCCATGTTTCATTACTACTAAACTAACAAAAACACCATGACCAACTTTTAGTTTCTCATTTCAGATTTCACATTTACATTATATATTCTACACAAAATATAATGTACTGTGTAATGCAAGTAAATAAACGTACAGACGAATAAGATACTTATCGTTCTTAGCTATGGCAAGCTGGAAAAGCATAAAAAGGAAGCTTGATTGGAGGGCATGCCTAGATTATATAAAGGTGTAGGTATATGGACTCCTTTAAAAGAGTCCTTTTACTGCTCAAACCTCTCTGTCTATCACCTGTATAAAAATAGAATGTACGGTACAAAACATCATCAAGTTCATTAACAAGCAAGCTACTAATGACTATGACTTATGAGTAGGTGCTGTACAACATAATGATGAGCCTGCTTAAATGTTTCACCCTTTCCTTTTAATTTTTAATGACAACTTTTCATTATGCTAGAATGATCAGTTCTTGTTCTGATTTCATTGAATAATAGTTTTGATCAGCGACAGCCGATATAGCTTTTCATATATAAAATATACCAGTGATCTTCTATCTATTAGAGTTTGAAAATGTACAGGCTGCTGCTAATAATTAGTGATGGCATCAGCCTACCAAAATTTAATAGTGCTCAACTCCATCCACCACTCATACTGCATTTAATATTAATTATGTCACTGATATTGGGGCAAGTTGAGAGTCAAAAGCGTCAATTCGAATTAGCTCCAAGTCTCCCATCTCATTTACCCGGCCCACCGGAATCTACAAAGACGGGGGGTGCAGGAGGATCTCACGGAGGTGGCTCATCTAACTTGATATTAGGAATTCCTAATCCAGTTCCACCTCAAAATAATCCACCCGTTCCACTTGGACCTGGAGGTGGTCCAATTGGTCCAGGAGGAGGGCCCCCTGAACCAGAGCTAGCACCATTTGGGTTGAATCACGTGATTCTGATTTTAGTGCCCCAGTTTAAAACTAAATTTAGACAACTTCCCCCCTGGATAAATTCGAATGTCAAGGTGGCTTTGCCTATTACAGGTAAAAATTAAGAACGAACGATGTAGAAAGCAAAGCTCAAAGCTGAGCAATTATTACTCATTTTTTTGTAATAAATCCCAAACGTTCATTTCCTTCTAGTTTTCTTTGATAAATTGGAAGTACCTCCAGCATTCGCTGGAATAATGAAACCTCAAGTTCCAGCCCTTTCAGCATTCCTTCTCCCACCACCACCACCTCCAGGACTTTTTGGACTGCCACCAAGACCCAGACCACCACCAGGTTCTGGTTTTGGACAGTATCCATACCCATATCCTCATGAAAACCTTGAAGAAGATGATGATTTAGAATTGGACGGAGATCAGGAGGAAGCCTCTGACAACGATAATGAAAATGACAATGATGATGACTCTGATTCTGACTCAAATGTGGATGATGTCGATGAGCATGAAAATGGAGATGGTTATGAGCATGGCAGATATGAAGAGGCAGAAAAAAGAGCACTTCCGATGAATAAACGAAGAAGAAAAAGAAATATAGTTTTTGAAAAGCCATCCCTTCCATCTCCTCCACCTAATTTCCAACATCATTCAAGAAGGAAAAGAGCAGTAGAGTTTAACAAAACGATTCATGCCACGGAAAGGGCTGTCTTGTTCCCGAAACTTGAGAATCTTTTGAGTTCAGCAGGATTGGGTGGCAAGTCCTGTTTACTCAGAACCATTTGTGAAGTTCATGAAGCACCGTTACATCATTATGGCTTGTTGGGGCAACTCTTTACAATGTTTTTCAGGTACATGCGTACGAGGCTAATGAATTTTACCGTTTATGTTGCATAAAATACTCAAGAACTCAATAATTAAGCCCTGTTTCTAAATGACTTGATGAAATGTTTGTTTCTTACAGCGTAAGCCGCTCAATGTTTGCTGAAAGCCATTTACCCGAATACCTACAAGCTGAGATGAAAGGGAAGACCGGAAACTGTTCTGAATATCATTTTGATTGTAGGAAAACAATGTTTTCATGGGAGGAGGAGGAACCAGACATCTCTAGTTATAATGACATTTATTAATTTATTCCCACCTTCAACCTTAGATTCTCACTATCTAGCTTACGTGAAATCTATTTAAAAAATATGTCCAAAACTTATTGGCGTAAAGCTTAGCCTAAACTGGAGTTCATAAAAACACTATGTATATAATGTAACATAATTTGTATTTTGTATTCTATTTGTTTTAACTCTCTGACTGAAGATACAGTATTTTTTTTACGTATGTGCAATAAATACTTTACACTACACTATGATACCGAACCGAAAATAAAATTTTACGAAATTTAAAAGAAAAAGCTTGTAAAATAACGAGCATAACCACCACCATGATGATTGAAAGTGAAAAAAGTTGTAATTAACACCATATACAGCACACATAAACATTATATTTCATAATAATTTTATTCTTCAGATAAAAACAAGACCAACAGTCAAGTAACAACGTTCACACCTACATAACAATTTTTACTCAGTTGTCATAATATAAAATATACTTAAAGCAAACAAGTCATACATTAAAACTGCAATTGCAAGCACCTGCATTAAAGTTATAACAACATGCAACAGTCAGCGGTATAAAATCTCAATGATTTACAGTCTATTTTTAATTAAGATCTATTAACCGGTTTGCTTCCCTCACTCCAGATTCATAAGCACCGTGAACAGTAGAATAGAAGTGGTCATGAGTTGCTTCACCAGCAAAACAAATTACCTGGAATAAAAAATAAAAAGGGTCGATAAGTCAATATAAATAAATTCATTAAAAATTGTATTATTAGTAATACATACCGGGACATTTTCCTTCCCAAGAATGGGAGCCGCAAGTTCAGAAGACCAGACATTGTTCGACTCGCTTTTCATTTGTCTAAAGCTATAGGACCCTTTGGTAAATCGGTTACTAAACCAAGAAGTTCTACAAAACTTCACCGGCTCAGGAATGTCATAATTGGGCAGAAATTTTCGGCACACTTTCATAAAAATATCTTTAACTTCTTCATCAGTCAATGTCTCCATTAGTTTGGAGGCGGGTCCTGTTATCCAAGAGTTCAGCGCAGTTGGATGGGACGCGACCACATAGAATCCAAGAATATTACGGCACCATAATGGAAACTGAAACAATAAATATTCAGCCAAATTAATACGTTGCAAAGCGAAGTAAGTTTCTCATTTAAAAATATAACAAAACAGAATTTTTTTTACTAACGCCATCAATATCCTTCTTTAACGTTTCATCGTCAACATCAGAGTTCCAGTATTGCCCCACATGTTCCGTGTCATTCCACAAGAAATTAAAGCCAATGATTGAGTTAGGCCACCACTTTGTTTTAAAATCGAAATGAAGTTTATTTACGCAACCAATCCCAAGATTTTCTATCGTCTTTTGTTTACTGTCAGATAGCGGTGGATAAAACAGAGTTTTATGGAAGTGCTTCAGAACCCCTAACGAAACAGTACATATTGCGTGATCACCAGTGTACTGTGAGTTATCCGAACAAGTGATGCGCACTCCATTATTGTTTTCTCCTTCCAATAACTCGATTTTCTGAACCTCCTTGTCTAATTCAATCCATTCTGGAAGTTTAGGCTGAAATGTTGGTGCTGTGATTGGAGTGCCATTTAAAATCACTCCCAAGAAGGAAGAGTAGCAAGCTGGAGGCTTCCAAGCAATTGTCGGATTTCCTTCACACTCTTCGTATTCATGTTGGCCTCTTAGTGAAGTCTGGAACCAGTTGTCAGATCCATCAATGTTATCCTTAAAAAATAGTCAGAGCACAGGACGTTTAATCGTTTAACTTTTTAATTCGAATAATAAAACAACCAAAAAAATTAAATTAATCTACCTGAAAACGATGAATCCAGTCAAGAACGGCAGAAGACAGACTTTTGTCATTAGGGTCACTATCTAATGGGTAAGCTTCCAATGCTTCTTTAAATCGGTTTGTTGCCCATTCTCCAACTGAACCTTCTACTTCATTATCTTCTGGACCGTCCAAGATTTTCCCAAGTATTATGGTCACCTTGTCATGCAAAGTTTCCTCCAACACCTTTCCAGATTCCAATACAAAGACTGAGTCTGTACTAAACTGTGATAAATAAATATAATTCAAGCCTATCAATTCTGTACTTAAAAAACGTTTCCAGAAATAGTTCCAATATGTTCCATTCCAATCTAACCTACCTTAATGTTATTCTTCTCCGTATCAAGAAGTTTCAAAGAATTCGCAATCTTAAACACTTCATTCTCATCCTCCCCATGAACCCACTGGGCACCACTTTCAATAAAGTAATCTCCTACAAAATGTTGAATATAAAATAACCTTAAAATCTTCAATAAAAAACTAATGCAAATACACCATAAAAAATAATAATTACCAAACGCTCGCGTATGAACTCTACCCCCAACACGGGAATCCCCCTCCAACAGCTTCACCTCAAACTTTCCACTGTCAACCAATCGTTTAGCAGCAGTAAGTCCTGCCACGCCACCTCCAATCACGATAACTTTCTTCATGCTATCACTCTCAGCAGCACCGGTACAGTAAAAGTTATTGAACCTGGCTCTACCAATTTGCAAATGTCTCTGTTTTTTGAATGGATTGAATTTGAAGGCAAACGGAAGACCTGATCTCATCAAACCAGTTTAATCCACATTAAGTTTGTTGCCAATTAACGTTAATTAAATTAACAACGGGAATGGAATGACTAGAGTTAAAGGAAGAAGATGAGATGAAGATGGACACAAATTGTCACGTCACCTTATTTCTGCCCTCAGTCTTAACATGTGTTGCATGCATTGCATTATGCATAAAAATCAGCAGGTCCGACATATCCTTTTTGTATTGTAGGATACATCAGCCGGGTGCATGAACATTTTATATTGAAAACACCTGACTCCAAAAAGCATGCAAGTTGAATGTATATATTTTTGTTTTTAACACGTTCGACGCTGCAAGTTTATTTATCAAAAAAGGTATTAACCAAATAATAGTGTAGATATTTGGCGAAAGTAAAATGTGTCATTGATAAGCAACTGATAACAGTTGACAATAGTTAATGATAATTCGTAGTGCAAGTCGGTTAATTATTATTATCTTGTAGGTCATGATTTTTCGATCGATTAGATACTGACAGAAATTGTCAAGTTATGCATTTGTGGATTGTGTTTGTATGTGGAAGTGTATTTACGATTTAATTTAATTGCCACCAAGGTTCTGATCATGAACATGAGATTGAAGAATGATAGAGATAGAGGCACGAGTCTAATTAAGACAAGAGATCGAAACAGAAACAAGTAGATCATATTGTATTTTTAGCCCAAGTTCCATATAGAATATAGAAGTGTGAACGTCTTGGAAGCAGCTCACATGATACACGATCCGATTCGCAATTCAATTCATTTTCTCAACGCAATATATAACACAATCATCTCTTGAAAAACAAACAAGGTCTTTTTTGTTAGCGTACCATGTCTACGTTACACTGCGTCCCAATTACTTCTGTCAGAAGGACAGCAGCTTCAGCAGCATCATCCCAAGCCCACAAGTTTAGCAGACACAAGCAAGTCTATAATTATAATCATCATCATCATCATCGTCAACAATATCAACATGGATCAACAACTATTAGGAAAGACGTTGTTGGTGAAACACAAAACCAAAAGTCTTTCCTCAGATACGCAAATAGTGACGGTGACGGAAGGAGACATGGTGCACTACTCCACCAGGAAAAAATGGCAAAGCCAATGCCAATATTGTCGACCTTTATGTTGACGACGAAGCACCATCACCATCATAATCATCATGACCAGTTTTGCAGTTCAAGAGCAGCAACAACATCATTTTGCATATTTGATGCTGATCCTAATGCAAGGTTTTTGAACACAAGTCTCAGAGTTGCGCCATCCTATTTCCGGAACTCTTCGGCCGGTTTACATTCTCTTTCTCTGTGGAACAGCAGCAACGTAGACGGGAGCAGACAGGTGAAATCTTTTGGAAAAGGTGGAGGAGGAGAAAGCAAGTCTGATTCAGATTATCATCGTTGGGATTTGGATTCCAGATCAAGAACAAGTAGGTTTACTGACAACTGACATTTATCAACGACATTATATCAAATTCCATTTGAAAGTAGTAGATCATGTAATTTTAAAGGTGACCCTCCTCCTCAGGAACGGAGGAATTACTCACAACTAACACAACAAAATAGATCAATCATGGCAATGTCTTTGTTACTTGATCCTATAATTGGAAGTCCTCCATCGACAATCCCTTCCCCAACGGCAATTGAAGCTCGGGATGACATTTCAGCGTTGAGTGAAGGCTTTACAAGAAAGATTTCTGTGTTTAGAAGACGCTTGTCTACCTCATTTGATGAGCCTTCTGGTCCCACTAATGAGCAGGGTATCAGGCACTCTGGGAGTAGTGAACATGTGGGACCTTTATTTTTCGACTTTAAAACAGTTCCTGGGTCTAAACCTCCTGATGGAGTGGCGTCAATACCAGAGGATGATTCTAAAGATAAGAAAATCAAGTTAAATGCTTGGCTATCTCGGATTCATGAGGAGGCAATTTCAAGAGGTGATACGGTTTCAAGTAGCAGTGATGGTGAAGGTGGAATCAATGACAGGAGATCTTCTTCTAATCAAGATGATGGTGATAGTTGTGGTGGTGGTGGGGGTGATAGCAATGATTCCAAGAGCCCCACTGCTTCAAAAAGGGCTACTGACGACTTGTTTCAACTTTTAGAGAAAGTTATTGGGTTTAAAGGAAGAAATATTTCCCACATAACTGTTGAGGTGACTAGTAATATATACATAAATAAATAAATTCAATCAGTTTCGAATATGCAATCAATCGATTTCATGTTGAAAAAAACACGTTTGTTTCCGTTTCTTGTTGCAGCAATCAGTCAAAGACCTTTGCAATATTTATATGGATGCAAATGATGAAGAAAAGCTTAAATTTTTCACGGAGCTGGCAGAAAAATATGGAGTGGATCATGGTTCTGTGACATCCGCAGCAATGACTTTAGTATCATGCACGGTAAATTGAATATTAAAAACTTGCTAGACTTAATATTTTAGTTTTCATTTAATTTTTAATAATTTTGGTCATTTACATTTGCAGGAGTATGACCTGAAATTAACTCTCGAAGAAAAACTTCGGGGAGCCCTTGTTCCAAAATCGCAATGGCTTTTTACTCAAATTGGAAGACTGGAAAATGGTGTAAAGTTTCTGGTGGATTTACGCACAGATTTGCTGGTATTTTAGCAATATTAACATAAAATTTGCACAAGCAATAGCAAGCATGTGTTGACTATAAAATTAAATTAAAATTTCATTTTTATAGGATGCAATCGGAAAGTCTGAAGGGAATAATGCATCACTCAAAGCACTGAACAACGGGATACGAGATTTACTTGGAAATTGGTTCAGTATCGGTTTCTTAAACTTGGAGCGTGTAACATGGCAGTCTTCTTGTGAAATGCTTCAGAAGGTATTTCAGCAACTTTCCTCAATAATTTTCATTCATTTATATTTTTATTATTAATTTGTTTTTGCATAGATATCTGAGTATGAAGCCGTGCATCCCATGCGTAATTGGACTGATCTGAAGAAACGAGTCGGTCCGAATAGACGGTGCTTTGTATTTACTCACAATAGTATGCCTGCCGAGCCAGTAGTTGTTTTGCATACTTTCCTCACTGATCATATTGCTTCATCTGTTCAGAAAATCGTTAGCAGTCATCGAATGCGTATGATGTCACGTAAGAGTTTTAATTTTAAGTTAATTGCAACTTTTGGATGTCAATTGCAAATGGCTTTTTATTGTTTTCAGTGGACAGCGACTTGCCAATGACGAATACAGCAGAGGACCCTAATTTTATCAGCACTGCCATATTTTATAGCATCACCTCAACACAACGTGGGCTAACGGGTATAGAACTTGGAAATTACTTGATTAAAAGAGTTGTTCGGGAGTTACAAAGTGAGTTTCCAAAAATGACTCAATACTCAAGCTTATCTCCTATCCCTGGATTTACAAAGTGGCTTGTCAGCTCACTTAAATCAGCAGTGAAAGGTTAATCAGCAAATTTTACTAACTTTTGATTGGTTTTTATTAATGATGATGGGTAAATACATAATTGTATGTTTATATTGCTTATAGACTCGAGCAAGGCAGAAAACCTTTTGACTGAATCAGAACTGGACGCTTTGAAACCCATCTTTGAAACTTACAGCAGTGATAAAAACTTTTACCAAGTATTTTTAGATTTACTCAAATTAAATTCTTGGTTTTCTGATCCAAGACTGGTAAAAGAACTGGAGAAGCCTTTAATGAGATTATGTGCGCAGTACCTATTTGTGGTAAAACGACGTGGCTACGCTTGGGATCCTGTGGGTATGTATGCCATCGCACATACAAAATATAATATATACCAGTCTCTATGAAGCGTTTGATTTTAGATGTTTGTACATGTGTTCCTATTTTTAATGAAAACTAATCCAATTTTGTAGCTCACTTTCATCTGAAGAATGGCGCAGTTTTGTGGCGTGTAAACTATAGAGCGGATGAGAGTCCAAGAGGTTTGGGCCAGTCATGTGGAATGATGGTTAATTACAGGTAGCTAAAATTATTTTATTTTGAGTTCAGGTTTAATTTTTGCTCATAAATTCAACTTTGACTTTAATTAAACAGATATTTCCTGGATAACTGTGAGAATAATAGTCAAAATTATATGGAAAATCAAGTGATTCAAGCGTCCGACCAAGTTCAACATTTAGTGAAATTAACGTAATCTTACAAGACTTGTAGTTAACATCTATTCAATCAAAGATATTCAATGTTATATATTATCTTAATGAGTTTAATGAATGTATTTATCTGTCGTTGAGCTATACTCTGTTGTACAACTTTGATTTTTTATGAAGACAAAAAATATTATGCACAAAGATGTTGTGCTGTCCCGTGTCATGCACATTAGCTTTATTTTGTTAATTCAAATTTCGCTATATACGTTATGATATGATGTACATGTTTACAAGCAAATGTATCTATTCATTTTGATCTTGATTTACTTAATTTAAAGAACGTCTACAACTTTAACCGAGTCAAAATGAGAAAATATATCTTCAGTAGTGAGAGGACAAATAAAGTATCTTTCCATGCATTCCGTTGTGTTCTTTCCTTTTGCATCCCAACCAACTTGGACGGCTTCTTCAAATACTGATAATATAGGTCGATCTGCAATGAAATCTGGTCCCAGGTCTACCTTTGGTTCTTGTTGACGTTTCCAACCCGATCTGTGTTTTACAAAAGGAAAAAATTAGCAGCTATATCATTTGTAAATTAAATGATAAAATTTTATAAAGTCTTTTTTATCTTACTTGCTCAACGCTGATAATGTCAATTTAACCTCTCTTGGCAGTGTTTTTCCTCGTATTGAATGAACTTGAAGTTCGCACAGCATTCTCAAGAAACAATCCTGCATGTCTAATCTTCTTATGACCTATTATTATTTTATATTCCCAGTAACATATATAAATAAGTTTTGCAAAAACTCATTATTAACTACCACTTATAAATGAAGCAGCCGTGTTTTCAACGGCGAAATAATGATCCAATTATTTTACCGTAAACATGATTTCAGCCAAGCGCTCCTTTTCCTTCTTGATCTTTGACTCGTCAAGCCCAAGTACATCTCTCTTGCGGCGTTTCTTCCCAAAGTCAAAGTAATCCTTGTTGGCAAGATTGTTGATGTCAACTGGAAGGATAGTTAGGTATCGCAGAAGCATCAGCTACATTAACAGATAAAGGAAACGCAAATGTTATTAATTAATGACGCCAACAAGAATCACTTCGAAACCAACCTGCATGATTTGAATTTAATTTGGATATATGTAAAAATAACAAGGCACCTTGAACTTGATCATACCTTAAGAACTAGCATCCCCAACAAAATGGATTCAAAGGGAGTTAAAGAAAAGTACCAGCTACTCGAAGGAGCCACAGATATATTACTAAACATGGCTTTTGTTGGTGGAGTCATGGATCCACTGGACAATAGTAAAGCCAAGGCAGTAGACGCTTGTCCCATTTTCATGAGGGGTGATGTGAAACACATGTCAGATCGCACTGGACATTGATGCATGCTTTGCTGGAGCACCGGAAATAATGCTGTCAATGCCATGATGATTTCTTTTAGCTTTTTTGAGTATAAAATGGCAAAAACATTCCCAGAAAAAAAACGAAAAACTACCCACCCACCACCTAAAGTTTAGCTTAAAAGCTTTCTGTTTTTGGCTATACAACGCTTTACACAGAAAACCAGCGATAATACTTCATCCTTTCATGGTGTTATGTTGCTTAAACAAAAGCAACAGTAACCTATTGAGTCACGTAAAACCCTAATTGATTGTAAAGGCTTGAAGTAATAACGGTAAGAAGAATGAGAATGAGGTCTCATAAATAATTCAAAAGTTAAAATATGAGTCAATAGGGTGCCAATATAAGAATAAATATTGTTATTTGCATTCCATTGCAAGCAAGATCGGTTACAGCCAGTTCGCCCTGCTTTTTGTGGTTCCGATTTACTACTCATAAATGTAACTTCCTCTGCACTCCTGACTCCTGCACAGTTTTTCTTATACAAATACAACTGTCATTGTTCATAGGCCGCTTCTCCTGCTGTGAATGATGTGACTTTGCCATGTAACGATGTAAGTAACTCTACTTTTTTTCACAATCATCGATTTTTGCTAGAAATTCATTCACCACTTTTGACTTTGCTTTTGCTTCAGAACTATTATGGGAGAATGGGAATGGTGGTCTGGTGTCTGGGGCTGGTCATTTCACTGATTTATTGTCTTGTTGATCCAAACATCATTATTGTTTTGAACATTGAACATTGTACATTGTACAGGGCAGTACGAGTATGTCGTAGTAAGTCGTTATCGTTGGTCGTGCCAGGTGCAGTTAGCTCATAGTCAGTCACTCCATCATAATCATATATTATGTACCTACAACCTACTCTACTCTTCTTACATCTTACGCTTTATTTTGACACCTTGACTTTTACGCTTACATAAACTTACACGTTTTTGAGTAATTTATGCGCAAATAGCTATATGGCATGACTGCATGGAAATAGAATGCAATTCAAAGTGGGAGCAACGGAACACACAATGTAAATTTTAGATGTCACATAATGTGACATTTTTATGGATTTGTACTTTAATTTAGGTATATCGTATTCGCATATAGCCCCGCTCCTGGATTTTGATATAGATTTCGCATTATGATATGATATAGATCCACCTAGAAAGTAAGTATTACTTGCTTAACATGATTTACGATGCCGTCAATAAAAACGTGATGTATGTATTATGTAGGTAATTATGTACGATGGCGTAATACAAGGAGTAACTCAAATTTTGTTCGTATATAATAACATTTTCTTCTACTTGAAATGAAATGCCCACTTACTATATTGGAAACGTAAATGGAGTTTCTGTAAGTAAAATGAGCTCTCAAAGTCTGGTTTGTTCACTCATTCATTCATTCACTCCCACTCCTACTTCTTCTCACATCGGATTAATTTCACGTGAGAAAAAAAATGAACTGAACTTTTAGCTTTAGTGTTGTTAATCTTGCTCCGTGTGCTAATGTTGATAATATAATATAATATTCGTCCAAATATAATCACATTCCGTTCAGTTAAGGTACATAATATTGATTTTATATCATAATATCATATCATATCACATTCATGCGGTAGAGTGCATCAAGATCAAAAAATAAATGTGTGTTCGTTCTGGGCTGGTGGAATGGAATTATGGAATGTAACTCGCCTCTCATGAAACAATGTAATGGTACATAGCATTCACCAACTAAAGTACAACTAAAAACATTATGTATGTCATTTCCTTCCATATCAATCTCTCCCAAGCCAAGCCAAGCCAAGCCAAGCCAAGCCAAGCCAGCATCAGATGAGATCAGCAACCCTATTCAATTCTATGTCTATTAAAACTCGTAGACATATTTATCTACTAGATCTGTGGGCTAATCGGGTTGAAAACCAAAAATGACTGGAATCCAAATCCAAAAGGATTGAAAGAAGAGTGAGAGAGCTTTTTCCTTCATTTCGATTTCATTTGTACATTTGTAGGATTAATGCCAGTTGCCAGTCCCATTGCATTGGTACGGCTAACTAGCTTCATTCTCATTTTCCCAAAATTCTCTTTGTATGTATGTATGTACCTAGCTACTCACTCATCATCATCATCATCATCATCATCGTTGTCATTGTAAACCATTGCAGACATTGAACCAGCCAGCACCACATTTGAGCGGTTTTTTGGCTTAAGCACTATGGATCCATAATTGTCCCATCAATCATTTTTTATCATCATTCAATTCTGAAATCCTGTGAGCGGCGGCAAGCAGCAACGGAAAACAAAAGTTTCCAACTCCAACATCCAACGATCCAACATCATACGTATCAACATTTTGAAAAGGAAGAGAAAGAGAATGAAGACTATACCGATACCGCAAAAGAATGGGTGCCATTAGTGAAGTGTGCAGTAGCAGCAGCTCCAAGTTTCTATTCCTTGTCGTTGTCCGTCCTCCATCATCACCGTTCGGGAAGTGGATTTTGGATTTATATTAAATTAAATAAAATTGGACTCAACTATGTACACATCTCGCTATTCTGTTCCATTTGGAAAATGTCAAATTTACAGTAACATTTATACAAATGAATTTAATTTATTAAGGAACATGTTCAATGTTAGATCAAAACGACGAGCATTTTTGATGCTGCAGCAAGAGAGGCTTTGTCGTGTAAAAATGAAAGGATATTTTATTTGATTATGTTTTATATTGAGGGAAAGTACACTACTTTCCTATACTAACAACAAGTCCATTGTTAGTTTTATCACACATCACTCTCACTCTCATTCTCATCTATATTTTATGGGGAAAGGCGAACATCATTTGGGTTGAAATAGTACATTGTATTATTAGGAAGCCACTCTTCAGATTTAGTGTGGTAGTTTTCATATAAAATAGCAACATAACATAACGGATGGAAATCGGAAACTGAAACTGGTTGTGGCTGTGATGGATAAAGCATAACATTGGTTTAGTTTGAATGTTTCGTCTTCTTGACTATATATATATTTTCCTTGGAAGTACGTACGAGTAAAAGTGTAAGCGTGTTACAAATCAAATGACAAAAGTGGAGTAGGTGTGTAGACTTATTCATTCCTGGAAATAAGTGGATATTGGAAGAATCGTGTAACGTCGAAACGTCGTGTGTAGCTTTTTTGGAAATAATGCAAGAAATATGTGTGTACCTAAGCGTAGGTGGTCTGGTAAAGTAGGTAAAGTATAAGAAGGTTGTATTAGTATTATATAGTTTTTTTTATATAGTGCTCTCTCGTGACAATGACAGATGCGTGAGCTTTTTGAAGCTTTGTCTATGGGTGGAAGGAGAAATAAATGAGTTACTCTCTGAGTCTGCTGATACTGATGATGTGATGCCCTTTCCCTCAAAGTAGCGGAAGTTGGAAAGGAAAAAACTTTCACTTCTTTTGTGACACACCGCCCCATTTCATGTGAAATCCGTGTTCATTATGTGTTTTCATGTTGGCTCCTTGTATCTACAATCCTACATCACTATACACATCCTACCTTTCATCCTGCCTCCTCTTCTTCAACTACCTCCAACTCCAACGCCAACCCAAACCCAAGTTGTTGATGGAGTTTGCAAATTCCAGAATTCCACCCTCTTCTCTCACATCCACATCCTTTTCTCTTTCTCTTTTGTTCATGGTTTTTTCCCCTGATGACGATGATTACATGTCAGATTCCTTACTTTCGTTCACAATATTACTAGGTATTAGCCAACTTCCCTTTCCCACTTTATCAGCCCGATTTTTCTTGCTGAGGCTCTCCTGTCACCATACCACAACCACACAATCTTATTGAATTAAATGTGGAAGCGGTACAGATGCAGACCAGCCGTATGCCGTGTGCATCAAAATCAAACAAAAAGTTTGAGTTATTGGCAGATGGTGACCAAAAAAAACGATGTCGACAGCCGACAACCGATGTACATTGAAGTATAATGCGAAAATGTTTTATATATGATGACATTTTATTTACTTCTTCTTGTAATTACATTTATATAAGTATTATATTATATAACCTTAACCTATTACATAATATTTATGTATATATATCGCATACACAAATTGATTGACACATTTTTATGATATGTGCATAAAACCACACGGTTATACTATACATATGTGTATACCTGCAGTATTAAGATATAAAGATAAAGTATATAGTTTAGTATAGACTAGAGATTCACAGGATGACTGAGATTTCTTTCTTTACTGATAACTGCTGGAGATGATTGATAAGTTCATCTAGACTTGTAGACTTAGACTGTCAAATATCACTCACAGAAATACATATCTTCTATTTATAACACATAATCACATCACAACAGTCATTCTTCCTAGAATTTAGTTAAAAATTCATTCATAACAATCACAACAACTGACACCTAATACAATATAGACTATAGACATACATAGACGACCCTCAAATTTTGTTTTGTAGATTGCATTTACAAATACTTGTGTTAGTTATGCACAATATATGTAGATATTATAGGTGTAAATTGTAAATACATTTAAGTGCTTTGCTTATCATAAACCGTAAATATATCGTCTATCAAAATTTCAATACTATAAAAAATGTTGCTAAACTTGAATGATCATTAAGTAATTGTAGAAATATTTATCTTAATTTAAATACAGTTACAGTATATTATATGTCTAAACCTAGCAGTACAAAAAGTGGCTTAAGGTATGTATGTAATTTAATTAGTCAATAATACAGTTATGCACATAAAATGAAATTACAGATCCAAATACATTGTTGCTAATTGTTTTATTAGTCATATGATATTTTTCTTCAGTGTTTGTACACATCTAAATACTGTATCACTAAAAATAAACACAAGACTTCACACTCAGAATACTTTACTGGAATTACTAAAAATGACCACCACAATTTTAATACAAATGGTCTACAACAGAGGCTTTTAATGGCTACTAAACTATAACCGCAGTCCACACAAAACACTAGGACTCGACTGGCTCTATGCCAAAACTCATTTAAATTAGATAGCATGGCGTTGCATTTCTAATGAGTTGTTCAACGCCGTCCAAATATTTTGTCGGAAATGAAAATATTCTAGCAACAATGTAGATTACTCAGCTGGCTTCTTTCTGGCATTGTCACGTCACTGTACTTTCACAACCTGTAAAATGGTTACTAAAAATGAAAGAAAGTGCAGCCTACGTACGTACATGCATTGAATACTTAAATTGAAGACAAGTAAGACTTTTTATGGACTCATCTACTCATCATCACATTTTCTTTGACGTTTTCTCTCATCTCATATTGGGTACCGAATTTTAAGAAAATATATGCACCTACCTATCTTAAGTTACCACCAACCTACCTCATACAGCCGCACACATCACCTTATCTTACGTATGTATATTCAATATTACCTTTAAATACTTAATAAACGTACCTTGGAATACACTTTAAATGCTTACGTATGTACTTTGCTACATATATAAAATTAAGAATCTCGTCGAGTCGAAGTCGAAGATGGATGTTGCTCATAATATACATATAATCTTATAAAACTTTTCCGCTTAAAGTTTGAGTTTGAGGCGATAGGTATTTGTGAGTGACTAGCTTTTAGATGCTATAGAATTTGGTAGATATTTCATATATTATAATAAAAAAAACATTTTGGGAGCTAAAAAGGGATATGGTCTTCTCCTCATGCAGAATCTAGTAGTAATCAATTCAATCCTCATCTCATCATATTAGTGAATCAAGTTGACGTCACATAAATCCACATGAAAATTACACATTTCCTCTGAAAACTGCACTCTCGTAAAATAACATGGAAGATAAGATAACACGGTTTTGAAGATGACAAGACAAGGCCAAACAGAATCAGCAGCAGCAGCATCAAGCATGCAGCAACTAAAACTAAGCTTAAAACTGATGCCGATGTCACATATTCCAAACCAATGCCACCGCTCCAAAGTTTCCCATTTCAGCTTGTCACGTTAATTAATCAAGATGATCTTAGGAGATCGTCGCGTGTTTGGAAAACCTAAAATTAAACTGATCCTTCTTCTTCATCGTCTCTTCCTCGCATTTCGTCTAACCAAACATTCACCAAACCAAACCAAAACATTGGGTTCTTTCCATACAAATGTGAATTCGCCTACAACTTCCCCATTTATTCTCTCAAAAGAAAACCAAGAATGTCTAAGAAATATGTATATTTATAATAATAAACTAATAAAACTCTTACGACATATAGTCGGTTTTCTTCAAAACAAATGTTCAATTCAATCCTATTAACGAAAAGGAAACAGAAACAGAGTCTCTAGCAAAGTTTGTAAAAAGGAATCTACCACATTGTCAACTTTATACGAAAAGGGCAAAATGGTAGTGGCGTTTACATGACACGCTATGTGTATATTTTCAACATTGACAAATTGCGCTTGGTTATAGTTCGACCTCGTTTCATTTCATTTCTTATACATTCCAGGCTTATTTAACTATACACAAAAAACACCTAAAAACCAAAAGTTGAGTCGCGTGTGTGCACTTTTTTTTCCATGTGGTGTAGTTTGTAACAGGAACAACCATAACGAAACTGGGATGTATTCCTGCTGCCATCATAACCAGAAGCATATTTTGTGTTTGTGAGAACCAAATCGGGTTGAACAAGTTGAAAATGTTGAAATCCGGGTGGTTTGAAGCAGCACACAAGTGTGGAATCAACCAGAAAATATTATGGTTTAAAATATTAGAGAAATATGTACATAAATATCTACACTTTTCCTCAAAAAAAAAAAGATTTCATGCACTTGCTCCATCAATCTTGAGAGAGAATTCATATTTTGTCAGTCAAGGAAATCCGTTTGTGTTTGGGTAGGTACGGTGGTGGTACTGGTGGTGCTCAGCTGAAGAAGAAGGAACTTTTGGAGTTGGAGTTGGAATACGCGTGACTAATCCCTTGGACAGACAGACGCGACTGGTCTGGCCCTGGCTCTGACTTGGTTTTGGTTCTGGTCATCTTTTTCTTCTTCTTCTTGGCCTTGGAGTTTTGACCCGAGACTCCGATCAAGTCCATTACCAACTTTTCCTGGGATGTGATGTGATGTGATGAGGGCTTTGCTTTTTGCTTACTGATCTATATCTCTTCCTGGTATTATTGGTCCTCCATTATATTATTCCATGACCATGAAATCCATCCAAAAATGGTAATCTCCAATCTGCAAAGAAATTAAAAAGAATTTTTATTACTTTTCTCTCTCTCCCTCATCTTAAACTCATATATATTCTGATGATGACACCACAGACCACACCACCTACAGATTAAACGTAACGTGTGTCATTTCCTATCCAATTCAATGTAAAGTAACGTATGTGCATAAAAATAAAGGAGGCCACAAACATGGAACTCCTATCATTAAATTTAATGCGCATAAATGAATGAACTAGAACTACTAAAATTGGTTGAAGCATGTGGGATCAATTGCCTCTAAGTTGTTCTTGTGCTGCTCTGAACATTGAACGTTCGTTAAATTGGATGTTCAATGTTCAAGTCCAAAAAATTGATCTGGTTTTGGAGTACGGAAAAATCAGAATGCCTCCCTTGCATGATATTGATATGATATGATATGACGATGGTGAAAGTTTTTTTCTTGTGTTGATCTCCTGATATTATTTTTATTAGTACTATCAATGACCATCAAATCAATGTGTTTGGCCAAACTGCTGCTGCTGGTTTTTGGTTGTTATATGCACACAAAAATATATAGGTAGAGATGAGATGGGACAAGGCCACCAAAAAAACTTTTGATTTATGGCCAATCTCTGATCATAAAAGAGAAGAGGTGGCCTGGTCCGGTCCAGTCTCGGTCCTCCATTCTTGTGTGAATGGACATATTTGTAAGGAATATATAAGCTTTTCAGCCAGCAAAAAGTATAATTTGTATGAGTGACTGTGATTCTTCCACTCCACTACTACCAGCTGCATTTCTTCGGGTACTTCTGGTTTAGATAGCCATGATTTCGCCTCATTACACAAAAATGTTTTTCAGTCATGCATTTTTCCCCTTCCTTTCTCTTTTTTATTACATATATGTAAGGCAAATTCATGTGTAAAGAACAGTAATGCAGGCAGTGTACAAGTACAACGCCGATATTTCTATTGATATATTCCTTAATGCTGTGCTCTAGCTTCCATTCCAGTTAGCCACTTTCTATTCAGAGTCAGTTTGGCTTTGATTTTGTTATTTTTTCAAGGAGAAAAATCAGAAACAAAGGGAAAGGGTTAATCTTGATGTTGATATTAGATATCGTCCCCTCAAGTGGAGAAAGTTTTTGGATAAACTGCAAGTGTGTTGAAGGGAAGTGAAGGTAATGAAATATAGCGTCGACATAATCCCATCATATTTTCCAATATATCAGAATCAACATCAGAAGCCCCAAATGGGCATATACTAGACCTGACCACGTGAGCTTTCTTTGGGAACTGAACCCTTAGCTAATAAAATGTAGAAAGTATAAACGTGGGTCGAGTTATGTGAAGTGAGTACAAGTAATTTTCCTTTGATTCTCTTCATTTCCTCTGTATTTCTACGGATGAAATCCTTTTCATAACTATTATGTTCATATAATGGTATTGACAACATCAGATCATATCACATCAGAGCATTTCACATGGAATGAACAAGAAGAAGAAGAGGATTTAAGATTAGTCCATAGAAATTCATCGAGGCTTATCATTAATAAATCTGAAAGAGGAATCCCTTTTACGTTTCCTTTTCATGAGCCTCATGTTTTGATATGATATTGATGTGATGATATGATGGTATTAACAATGATTTTCAGGTGGAGAGGACAGGACAGGACACAGCAGACGCCACAATATGTACGTAGCTATTCAGAAGAAGAAGATTTTGAGTAAAAGAAAATTTTCTTAGATTGGACTTTGCTTTTATACTAAAAAAAATTTCCAACGGAGTCCAAATCCAACATGGAGCATTTGAGCTTCAAGCCAAGTTGATAGATATCAGGAGATGGTACATCAAGGAAAAGAAGGTCGGGAGGGGAAGCTTTCAAGTTGAATGAAAAGAAGAAGATGAAGAGTGCTCAAATTTATCCTCCCTTTGCGTTTTCCTTTCTTTAGTAAATTCCTTCAAGAATGATGAAGGTGGATCCGTTCCATGAATTAGATTCTGTAATATAATGTAATGCTCAAACCATTTTACTTTACAACAAGCAGTCTAGATCAGGATGGAAAGATAGTGAGGATGGTGACACTTGGAATGAAATATGCACTTTTTGGCAGTTGTACTACCTTACACAACTGCTCTTCTCTCTCTCTCTCGTTCTCTGTTGGTTTTTACCAAAACCAAAGTCCCAAGATAGATCAACTTGCAAAATCATGATGCCATCCAACATTTTCCCTTATACTTGGAACAGCGCACGTTGTCTCTTCCCTTTTGTGCATAATATCTTTCCTTTCCAACCAGTTTTTGGGATAGTTTGGTGTGAAGATAAATTGTGTGACTGCTTCGTGGTGACTAAACACTGTTTGGTTGGATGTTGGATGTTGGACTTGGCTTTGGCATTGGCTTTGGCTTTGGTGTCAGTTTGAGCTCAACTTTGCAGAGACATTATATTATACATTTATTTTAGTATAAAGCAGGTAACGGCATAGTCATCCTATCCTACAACTCTCGGATGATGATCGGCATCCGTCTGCCAGGTCAGAAGCTCTTTAAGAGTTATTTCTATCCATTTGTCAGTGACGCTTTTAGGCAGAGGGCAGCAGAAAACCGGAGAAAGTCAATGGGGAAGAAGAATGAAGAATTAGATGTGCATATGGCTTCTCTATGTAATGTACATATTGTAAAAGATATGAGGATGATCCTGGCTTTTTTCGCTTCCTCACATATTGAACCTTTCTTCCAGTTCCAGCTTCCAGCATGCAGCACTTCCTTCCGGATTGCAGGTTTTCACCAGTTTAAGCGGGTTATTTCCTTACAACCTCTCCGATTTTCTTGCTGTCCACTTCTTGAAAAATACATTTTTTATCCAAGGACATCAGGCGTCACATATCACATTTTACATCCTTTCCCGTTAAATACATAGGTGGATGTGTGTGGGTGGCTTGTCTTGGCTTGGCTTTCCAATATTTGGTTTTTTCTGAGGCGCATATAATGTTTGTCATTTTAATATTTTTAATGCAAAGTTACAGCTTTGCATTTTTAAGCGCATAATATATTTTCTGGGAAATACTATATGCTAAATTATACGGACAGTTGTTTGTCAATTGTTACCCAAGAATATTTTAGCTTTTTGTAAGAGACAATGAAAAGACAAGCGGAATAATTCCGGAAATACAATCCAATCCAACTACGTACTAAAACTATAGCTCATATTGTTACATGCATCAGATTTCAGGCGAAAGCCAAAAGGCTCCAGTTTCCTTCAGCTGGTGAATGCAATGCTGGCATAGTAAAAGGAATGACACGCGGCAACGCCAAGGCACGGCACGCTTTAAAGCGCATCAAATATCAACATCAACTATGCATGTGGAATTCAATTCAGTACTTTAGTCTTCTCCTCTTTTTAAAGCTTTGCGCATTCTTCCTTTCACCAACCAAACCAACTCAAGCCAAACCAAGCCAGTTCTGCATTTTCAGTGACTGTCATTGTCATGTCACAAAAAATGTGAGAAACCAAACCAGAGCAGAAGCAAAACCAGAGTCGGAGTGGAGGCTGACATACATATGTTGTAGAGAAATGCGGCCAAGGAACTAAAGTCAAAGTGAAGTCAGAGAAGTGGATTTAAAAAAAGAAGAAAAAAACTAGAGGGTTCGAAGAAACAACAGGACAGGATTTACAAGAAACTCTTATTACATTGGAACATGAGTAGAAAGGTGGTGGTGGTGGTGGTGATGGTGGAGTTGAGCGCCGGCATCAATTCTACCATTCATAATAGATAAAGCTGCTGCTGCTGCTGCTCTGCTGCCAGAAGCAATATATAGTGAGTCTTGTTCTTGTTGAGTTTTTGCAAGGAATTTTATACCGACCAGCAACTCACACAAACTCACTTTCATCCCAGCCCAGCTTCAGCAGCCTCAAACTCAACTCAACTCAACTCACTTGAGGGCTACAGATGTTTTCAAAGGGGACATTTCAACAAATTGGATTACTTTCTTGCTGTTGCAATAATCCTCCACCAAACCCAAGCCCCGGAGGGGTAATAGGTGAACTGGAGTGCAAAAAGAGTGTAGAAAAAAAAAATCTTAAGAGAATCATTCAATGGAACAAGAGAGCTCCGAGCTGGATGTTGGCTTGGCTGGTTAGGAAAAACCTGTTGTAGGTTATTGGAGAAGGACTACGTATGTATGTGCATTATTGGCATTAGGATTATGCTTGCTTCGGTACAAACTTGCAAGCAAATGCAAAAGCAAACCCAACTAAAATGCTTTTATTGAACCAACCTCCTTTCTCTTTCTTCCTGTTGAATTCAGCAGTTTGGTAGGCTGATGCTGATGCTGGAGTTGCATTGCATACCAAACCAACCGTGTAATTCCAAGGGTGTTCAACGATTTGAAGTAAATGGAGCCGGAGTCTAAAAAGGACGCCCTTCCAGAACCTGCACTATATTTTCCTTGGGACCTGGAACAACTTTCAAGTATTTACAAGTAGCAACCAGGAAGGTTGAAAGTGCCTATGTCGTCGTCATTTACATAGTTATTTGATAGATTTTGGGTTTCCTACGGATCCTGGTCTGGCTTCCAAACTTATGATTTGAATTGAGCTTGTGATTGAGATAGGATCTCTCAATGTAATCGTTTATATGTACATATATCCATGTTGGTAAATAAATGGGGCATAATAATATCCATTCTTCATTTCCTCTAGTTTTTTCTTGTCGTTATACTCCAGCTCGAATAGGAAGTTGGAAAGTGGGAGTTAAGTTCGAGTTCCTAGCTATTTTCATACCATCTGATTTTGGAGTTCCAGGAAATACCAAAGCATGTAATTACATATTAATCATCCTTGTCAGAAAATGCAATAGTATTCAACAGAGGAGAAACGGATTCTAATTTGCCTTTGGTGGTTTGGTTTGGTTTGGTTTGGTATGGTGCGATGACGTGACGTGAGTTGAGTTACTTCACTACTAGGTTATCTGCATAGATTTATGAATAAGGATGTGTTTTATGCAACCAACCATGTAATGCAATGCAAGTTAGGCAACCTTTTTGTTTTATCATAAAATTACGCTTTAAGGTCAATCAATAAAACTGCAACCAGCAGGCTTCACACTCTGCTATACCAGGTGCTGTCAATTTTATTTGTAAATTGTAAAGAATAATTTGTTGTGAGGAAAAACATGGACTTTTCTTTTGAAAGGAAGAGTGCAAGCAGATTCTGTTTTTAAACAATTTTTTTTCACGCAATGTTTTTGCTTACAACAAATGTTCAATATTAATTGCAAAACATTGTGTTTGCAGCTGTGTAAATGAAGACGTATAAGTGATTCCAATTTTGGCAATTAGCTTCATTTTACTTAGAAAACATTATTTTGACGTCATATTCCTATAGATCAAAGTCCCTGTTGTGACACTACTAAGACTAACCGTTCAAAGCAATGCCCTCCAATCCCAGCCTAATTAAATATGACAAATTCTACGCTAAATAGCTTACAACTTTTAATAGCCAATCAATAATGAATGAAAAGTATCAATCAAACAATCGTTAGGTTTTTACATTCTACCAAAAACTCCCCACTTGATTTATTAATGGTCAGCACAATTTAAAAAGGAATCAATTATTCCAACACGTTAATAAAAGCGAACAAGAACTGAGATCCACTTGATTTTTCTACTGCTCATCAAGACACGAACGCAAAATTCTAATCGACTGGACTTGCTTCTTCTCTTCTCTCTCTCGACCTTATCGACAGCCAAATCAGTGCAACACGCGCACATCAATCATTCATAAATAACCATACAAATTCATCTCTATGGCTAAAGCCTAAAGCATATAAAATACAAGGAACGTTTATACAATTTCTAACATTTACACTCCCACCTCTTTTGTGGGATCATCAAAAGAACGTCTAAATAACTAATCAAACAACTCATGACTGTGGGCTCAGGGAAAAAACTAACAGGAAATATTTTAGAAAAAACCTGGCCCAGTGAGAGTGAAGCTCCCACCGCATTTGCCCAGTCTAAGAGATATATATACTATCGGTTCCACCGCCCATATCGCACTGGTTGTCGCACCTCCCTTCCCCTTCGCGTTATCTCCGCACCACTACTGGATCTAGGTTTTGAAGAGGGCTCACGTTCAACATCATTCTCAGGTAACTGCGATTCCCGTGACAATTCCAAAGGATATATCCTCTGGAGGGGACGAAGCAGAACACCATTAGAAGTCCTCACACGGACCACCCGAATCTTGCCATCTTTTCCAGGAATCAATTCAACCACACGTCCCAGGGGCCACTCGAATCTCTTTCTATTATCCGCTCCAACCAGAACTACGTCACCCAGATTTATGGAACTCCACTGCTTGTTTCCAACCTTCGTGACTAGCTGTGATAAATATTCTCTTCTAAACCGATGCTGGAGACGGAGCTGAACATCTTTCATTTTTCTGTAACTCTTCTGCATACTGGCGGCGGACTCTAGCTCTGGAAAGTGCCCAATAACTGGTGCTCTAAGGAACATCGCTGGGGTGAGTGGCACCAAGTCATCGTTATCCTCTGTGACGAGAGTCAATGGTCGATCGTTGATTGTAGAGCTGACACCAGCCAAACAAGTACGCAGCTCATCATAAGAGAGCTTGGAACGCCCAAGCATCCTCTTCAAAAGGTCCTTCACCGATCTCACGAGTCTCTCCCAAAAACCACCCCACCAAGCTGCTGTTGGAGGATTAAATATCCACTGAATTTGGTGGACCCCACATCTTTGCTGAATATGCTCCCAGTCCAACGTTTTAAATAAATTTGACGCTCCCACAAAGTTCGTACCGTTGTCCGAATAAACGGTGTTGGGGCGTCCATACAGACAAATGAAGCGTTCCAGCGACCTCACAAAAGCTTCTGTTGACAAGCTGGTCACAAGATCAAGATGTACTGCTCGATACAGTGCACAGGTGTAGAGAACTATCCACGCTTTTGCTCCATCTTTCAAAACTAAAGGACCAGCCAAATCCACACCTGTTGTAGCAAACGGTTGAGCGTCGTCAACTCTCCGAGAGGGCAGTGATGCGGGATCAACTTCCATCCTCTTTGTAGTGTGACGACGACAACCCACACAGCTCCACACCACTTTTCGAACAACACGACGAGATTGTATGATCCAATATTTTTCTCTGAGCTTGCTGACAAGAAACTGCACTCCGCCATGACCATAATAACGGTGGATGTCAGCGACCAGCATTTGAACAAGGGGATGATTCTTAGGCAGCAGCAAGGGGTAAATAAACTCATTAGTATCGTTACGATTCGTCAATCGTGTTTTCACTCTGATGAGTCCATCTGCATCTTTGAACACCCTCATCCCTCCAACTTCAGAACAGTCTACAGGAAAGCATTCTGCTTGAATATTTTGCACCATAATCTTTTCTGCTCTTCTCATTTCAGCCAGACTCAGGAGCATTTCTTTGGTAGGGCACCTTCCGCGCAATTTGCTCACGAAACGTAAGACCCAGCCCCAGACAGCTACATTTTTGCGATACGATGAGAAGTAAGGCTTTGAAAAGGAAGTGCTTATCATCATCGAAACAGGAACCTTCTTCAGCTCACCCAACACTTCGTGCTCATCCGGTTTTGGTTCTTCAGGGAACTCCGTTTTTGGTTTCAGAAGCCAAGTTGGTCCCTCCCACCATTTAGATCTCAACAAAGCACTCGGCGTACATCCACGTGAAGGTAAATCAGCCGGATTCACACACCCTGGGACATGACGCCATTGATTGGATGAGGTGATGCGTAGTATCTCATCAACCCTATTCTTCACGAACACACCCCAACTTCCGCTCCTCCGAATCCAACTGAGAGCGGTAGTTGAATCACTCCAATAGGTGAAACAAGTTTCTGTCATCTCAAGCGCCTCCTTAATACATGCCGCCACTCGTACTCCCACTACGCAGCTAACTAATTCTGATCTTGGAATAGTTGGCTTCTTAACCGGTGTCAGTCTGGATTTGGCCAGCAAGAATTGTAGTGCAGCTTCGCCGTTTACTTCAGTTTTCAAGAACGCTACGGAAGCCATTGCAGTTTGAGAGCTGTCACAAAAGACATGAACTTCCCTCGTTGTGGCATTTAGTACCTGGTTATAGCGAGGGACTTTGACAATCTTCAAATGACCCAAATCCACGTTCCACTTCAAGAAGGTCTTCTCCACTTCGCTAGACACCGAATCGTCCCAGCCTAATTTTGATGACCACGACTGCTGCACCAATAGCTTTGGTAATATCAGGGCTGGTGACAGGAATCCCATTGGATCAAACACCTGAGCCAAGGCGGATAGGATGTTTCGCTTCGTTACGGCCTCATAATTGACCTCATTTATAACACATGACAAGGTATCTTCCCGTCGGTTCCAAATAAGTCCCAACACAGGCATCTCAATGTCTCCACTCATTTCTTCACAAGTTTCAGGTAAATCCATCCCACTACCATCCACAATAGAGCATGCCCATTGGCGCAAATCCATTTTTGCACTCGCCAGGACCTTCATACTAACATCCTTCAACAGCCCATACTCGCTTGCTGTTGATACCGATGTCACCAAATTGTCACAGTAAAAGGAGCCCTTCAACTTCTTCGCCATCATCTCATCTTCTACCTCGTCAAACAATAACTGGAGTGCAGCCGCCAGCAAAAATGGGCTGCAGGTGGCTCCAAAGACAACACGTAAATGCTGGTAGATCACCAGCTTCAAGCATGACTCATCCTCCCACCATAGGAACCTCAAGAAGTGTTGATCCTCCTCTCCGACTTTGAGCATCTGGAACGCCTTCCGAATGTCAGCGATCACCCCAATCATCTTGTGACCAAATCTCAAAAGCATAGCTGGGATCAACTCGATCAGGTTCGGACCCTTGTGGAGGCAGTCATTAAGCGATGGTCTCCTCCCTTGTCGACAAGAAGCATCAAACACCGGCCGCACTGGCGTGGTTTTGCTCTCTTTGAAGACAGGACGATGGGGTATATAGTGACCTCCATTTGCAGTGTCATCCACCCTAGCTATAAGAGCTTCATTTTCCCACATCCGAAAAATAGTGTGGTACTCCATAAACTTGCCGCATTTCTGCAGTTTCCAAGTTGTATTTTTGAGCCGTTGCTCTGCCACCATTCTATTGTTGGGCAAATTATCTGTTCCACTCCTCCATGGGAGGGACACCACAAACCGACCTTCCAGGTCACGCTTCACTGTGCTCCTAAAATGAGCCACCGCGTCAAGTTCAGCTTCCTCCGCTGACTTTATAACATATGGATCTTGTATCCCAAGGGCTTCAAAACGCCACAAGTCCTCGACATTAAGTTGGCTGACCGTCATTGTGGTAACCATCATGCTAGAGGATTTGGAAGGAAGAGGACCACCAAGTGTCCACCCAAACACCGTTTCCTCAGCTACCAATCCACAAGACAGCTTCACCATCCGCCCAGTACGGATGGCGCCCCAATAGTCGTTCCCAATAACAATGTCGGCTGTTGACAACTCATCCCCCATATCAGTGAGTGTCACTCCGTTCCGACCCAATTCATTTATCCATGGCCCCGAAGGCACCTCTTGGATCTGCCCAGTCAGTTTCTCCTTGCCCAAAAGCTCCAATCTCATCTCATTCCCATTCAATCCAAGTAGGGTGAGCTCATGTCTGGCGAATTTCTGTGGTGGAGTTACACTCCCTCCGAACAAGATGTTTTGGAGCCATTCGTCTTCTACCCATGTGCATCCGGTCTTTTCAATGATTTCACTGGAAACATAACTCCGTTGGCTCCCATTGTCCCCAACCAGTCTAACAATCCACTGCTTTCCAGCCTGATCAGCAACCTTTACTTTCAGCGTGTTCATCAATACCATTCTGGAACACTGGTTACTATTTTGATGGAAAGTCCTTGGAGTTGGCACCAAATCTTCTTGCAACTGGCCATCAATTCTTCGTTTTTTTGTAAGTCGGCTTGTTGGAGGAGACTCCATGTTCTCGCTCCACTCCTGCCTTCTCGCTTACTGGACACATGATGGAGTAATGCTTCCCCGAACATATTCCACATTTCACCACCATCTTGCAATTCCGTCTGACGTGTCCAGATGATAAACACTGGAAGCACAAATTCTTTCCACGAATGATAGCTCGCTTCTCCTCCAATGTCATTCGCTCAGCTCGAAAGCACTTATCAGAATCATGAGGCTTTCCACAAAATCCACAACCATTTGCTTGAAGGTTAATCAGGCCTGCAGCAGTCGGTACATCTCCACCTCTTCCATAAAACAATTTTGGTTTTCCCCTGTTCACCCGTTGAGAAGTATGGGTTGATGGTTTGGAATGAAAACCTTGTTTTGCCAAAGATATTTGTTGATCACACTGCACCTCAGCTTTCATGAAATCCATAAGCAACTGGAGTCTTGATTTCTGGGGAACCAACATCGCACCATCCGTTTTGCATTGGGTGCTCCTCTGCCATGCTCGTAATGTTCCCTCCGAAAGAGAAGACTCCACCATTGGAAATAACCATGTTGCAGGATCAGCATTATTCAGGTTCAACTCTGCAAGACTTCTCAGATGGGACTCAAGTTGAACATACAGCTGAGACAGGGGCAACTTCTCTTTACTTGAAACATTTCCAATCACCAGTGAAAGGAGCTCACGAACATAAACTTGTAAGAGTAAGTCATGCCGACCAAACCTCTCCCTCAATGCTTCAACAGCTTTCTCATAATTCTCTGCGGTTTGCGGGTAGCTATCCACGATCTGTTTGGCTTCTGATCCGACCTCCATGCATTGGGCCAAGCACTGGAACTTATCTGAAGGATGTAGATCTTCATCCAGATGAAATTTCTCGAACTGAGACCACCAACCAAGCCAATGCTTCAAATCCCCACCAAAAGTCTTGAGCTTAACTTCCGGCAGATGAAACTTTCGCTTTTTAGTTTCAGCAGCATTAGATGTCACATCAGCATAAGATGATCCACCTCCAACTGCAAGGAAGTCATCCAAGTCTGCCTTGGTGGCAAGGTAAGTACGTCTATATTCTTCAATACCGTCTGACTCCTTGTCCACAACATCATCTTGGGCACCATCTTCTAACCACTGCTCCTGAACCTTCTTATCCCATGCTTCCAACTCGGCCACCGTCTTCTCGAGCAATCCACTACTCACTCTTATGGCCTTATGGTCAGGAACTTCCTCAGCAAGAGCAGCAGCGATGTCTTTCACTATTTTGGTGAACCTGGAGCGAACCGGGCGTCTTCCACGCGTCAATTTCTCCATTTTACATGTACGAGCACTCTCACTACAACTCGAGCCTCTCAAACTTCACACTTGCCGTGATCTTATTTGCAATTCCAGAGTTTTCAATTGTCAGTGTCAACAGTCAAACCTTTAACTGTTTCAAAATGCTTCTAAACTAAAGGATGACACTGTTCTGGTGTGGTTACAATTTTTAATTATTATTAATAATTCGGGAATCCTTCAAATGACAAATTGTAGTCACCAAAATATTAAATAAAAGTAAAAAGCACCAAACCAACCAGGTTGCAACTGATTAAGCGTCTTTAACTTTGTATCTTATTTGTCACATAATCAATCTTCTACCACCACTTATCTGGGCAGGGCCTCCTAAAATGTTGTGACACTACTAAGACTAACCGTTCAAAGCAATGCCCTCCAATCCCAGCCTAATTAAATATGACAAATTCTACGCTAAATAGCTTACAACTTTTAATAGCCAATCAATAATGAATGAAAAGTATCAATCAAACAATCGTTAGGTTTTTACATTCTACCAAAAACTCCCCACTTGATTTATTAATGGTCAGCACAATTTAAAAAGGAATCAATTATTCCAACACGTTAATAAAAGCGAACAAGAACTGAGATCCACTTGATTTTTCTACTGCTCATCAAGACACGAACGCAAAATTCTAATCGACTGGACTTGCTTCTTCTCTTCTCTCTCTCGACCTTATCGACAGCCAAATCAGTGCAACACGCGCACATCAATCATTCATAAATAACCATACAAATTCATCTCTATGGCTAAAGCCTAAAGCATATAAAATACAAGGAACGTTTATACAATTTCTAACAGTCCCGACTCGTTGGGTGAATGTTGTTTGAAGGTGATATAATTACTACTACTCATACGTTCGATGGGTGCAGAGCAATCTATGTAAGATAGCAATTTTATATTTAGAAAATTAATTTACGTTCGGAATTTAACTAATACATATGACAAATTCCATCAAATGTCCAACTTGCTGGCTAATTTAATTCATTGTTTCTTTAAGGGTCACGTTTTAAAAGCAGCAGCGTTTACAGCAGCCGGTCAATCTTCCAAGAAGACCTAAACTGCTTCAAGGTAGATTATGTTGGACGTCATATTTTATAAGAAAACAAATGACCTTTCTACGTGTCTACATTGTTTCTATTCTTACACCCGAACCCGAACCGAACCAGTATGATATTCTATGCCTCCGGCCGGTGTATTTATATAATAATAATAATAATAATAATAGAACATAACGTTGTAATTTTGGAAGGGAAGGAGAGAACAAAACGAAAAACCCTAAATAAGCAAAGCCCAGTTTACCCCACACTTTATGCTCCTTTGAGTAGTAGGCAAAAGATTCTATCACTTCTGACTCTGACGTTCTAACATTTCAGCGCAGGTTTCATAGAATTGGCAGTAAAAGCCATATAGAGTAAAGTAAGAGGAACTCGCTAAAATAACAAACTTGTTTATGTAGCGTTAACTTGACACGAAAAATGTTTTGCCAAAAGGCAACAGACCGAGAGTCGGTTTTCATGTCTGATAAATATTGCTGTTGAGGAAAGAAAATGGTAATTTTCTGTTTTCTTTAAGACTCTCGCCTTATAGCCTCCTAAACGTTGCCATCCATCCATCCAACCATCCTAAATGGATTGCTATTGGTATTTGGTATGAGGCTATGACTTGTGGAAACCGAGCATTCAAGTCAGTTTAATTTCCATTAACACTTGAAAATAAATATATAAATGTGGCAGCTTGTGTGCAAAAATCATGAGGATGACGTAAATTCCAATGATGCTTCCAAAACTCATGATGTTAACCTGGCAATTTATTATATTACTCGCTCATGTGAGGAAAGGGGTGCCTAGAAGAGAAATGGGATTCGATTACCAAATCAAAATCAAAATCAGATGGCGTAGGAAACCGAAAGATTGGCATTGGCACATCAGTCAAGACTACACACATGTTTGTTGACACGGAGCACCAAGTGGCAAGTGCCAAGTGTAATAATTCGACGGCGGAGTAGAAAAATATGATATTTAATAAATCAAAGACAAACCAAGATACTAAACAACTATCTTTTTATAGCGATATTTTCATTTCATTGGCGTTAAGTTAATGCATTTTGATACTGAATAGAATGAGAAGCTTTTTACTTAATTAAGGTAGGGTAGTTGTCGTTGTCGTTGTTGATTCGCAGTCTCACAAATGAAAATGAGTAGGAGAATGTTTTTTTGCCTCCAGCTGAGATCTCCATGATTTCCCACAGTGTAGTAAACTTTATTCTATACCTAAATGACAGTGATACAAATGAATGAATGAATGAATGTTTGAGAACTGACAAAAGAAATGTGATATTTGACTGATGTATGATTTCACGGATGTGCCTCCACTCCACTGGAGTTCTGTTTACTTAACAAATAATATTCCCAACTCCCAACACAAACAAAATGGATAGTTGAGCGAATTCTCTCTCCAAAACAATAAAATTTTGGGACGACATCAAAGTATCAAACACAAACAAAAAAAAACTGGGAAATAAAATTGAAATGCTTTTGTCAACAATAAATTTTGGAAACTTTTTTAAAATATCACGAAACTCCTTTTCATTATCTTGAGTAACGTAAAAATAGAAAGAAAGTAATAATTTCGAGTTGGATGAGCTGCATATGCTATCGAATTTGCCTTGGGGGCAATTGAGATTTTCAAAATAAATCTTTTATACAACGTGCATCACAATCTCACTCACAATTACCTAAAGTATATATTTCTCCAAAAAATCAATGAGTGACTCTTTACTTTTACCAAACATCAGAGATAAAAGCAGCGTTTCTTAAAAAAATCTTATTCTTGGATGTGTCTCGACTTCGACTTCGGCAAAGTTATATTTGATATCAAATGTTTACCTTGCTCAACTCACTCAGTCAACATATCCCATGAATGTCAGTCGCGGAGGGAGGCAAGCCCAGACAACGACATTTACCCAATTTTTACTTTTCTGGTGGTGATATGATGATGACTTGACTTGGCTTTAACTTTATCTACCACGCACCAACTGATTCAGTAACTCTTTCCAAAAATGCAAACTAAAATGCAAAAAGGGTAGACACAGCAGACACTAGACAAATATTATGTATGCTTGAACAACTGGATGGATACATATAGATATATATATGCAAGTCAAGAAAATGGGTAAAAAGTGCAGATAACGAAGGACCATGATGATGGAGAAGGCCTTGAGTTTTATAGCGTCTCAAATTTCCTTCCTCGAGAGGAAATGGCAATGCATCATATCACATCAGCATCCCCATTTGTATACATCTTTCCATAACCCCTCAAACCATCTAAAACCGTATCATATCATATCATATCACTACCACTGCTGCTGCTGCTGCTGCTGCTGGTTGTCAGTTCAGTGCTTTTAGCAACAAATTGCAGTTTTACAACCAATTGCGCAAGTGAAATTTGAGAAAGCTTGTAAAGCTCTCATAAAAAAAAACACCGGAATATCAAAATGTAGTTTGTAAGTTTTTTATTGCATTGCTTTACAACCAGAAGAAGCTGCAATGCACTTTATGTATAATGGGAAAATATTTTGAGGGCAGATTTTTTGAGGAGGAAATGATGAATAAACAATTCCGAAACGATTGGAAAACCAAACCATGATGGAAGGGAATATTTGATGTACATAATATAACAAAAGATTGCAGGAAAATGTGACCACTGCTGCGGAATCTCCGAACCAAACCAAACCAAACCAACCCAGCAGCACAGAGTAAATCACATAAATAAACTTCCAGTCTATTTTCTTTGATTGTTGGTTTTTTGGTTCTGTGTTTGTGCTTTTATGCCAAATTTTATTTACACAAGGAAAATGTCGAAAATAGCTGGAAAAGTGGCCGTAAGTAACTAGGAAAATGGATGGATGATATTATCGTCATCATCATCATCATCACATCACTTTACTACGCAAACTTAGCGTGTGTAGACCAGACAACACGCGGTTGGAGCTGCTAACAGATAAATGGGCTGGTTGGGTTGGGAATCGATCTTTCAACGGAAGAAAACACGCGTCAACAGAACATAACATGCATGAATTCTGCATCTTTAATCCTATCCTTTAACCTACCACCTACCTACACATTTTTTTTTTACTTATCATCTGATCTGATGTGATGTGATGTGATGTGATATGATAAGTCAGTTGCGAGCTCACCAAACCAAACCACGCACATGTGTTCTTCCACTTTCCACCAAAAATATACAATATAAATGCAAGCAAAATGTGGATGAAAATTGAAAACATGATTATTTCATTCTAAAGTAAAAATCTTTTTTCGTTAATTCATGTCAGGAGGATGAAATCTTCTCAAGGATAAAGTTTAGGAGATTTTGTTTCTTCTTCATGACATTTTAAATTTAGTGATGCACTGATGAATTCACACATTCGCCTAAAAGTCTTTACCTTTCACATTTCACAAAATTGTTAGCACTATTTTTTTTCTTAGCAAAGTCAAGTCAACGACGAAAAAAAGTTCTTTCAAAACCAACATTATTTTTAAATAATGCAAATGATGAGCGTTATTTGGACGCCAATTACATATTACCTATATATTAAAGAAAGCTTGCGAAAATATTATTACCAACTTTTTTATTTTGTTTTGAATGATGCGCCCATTGAAGAAATTTATTTTGATTTGGGACCGGAATAAAAAATTACCTTTTCTATTTCCGACTTGCTCTTCTTGCTAACTTCTTTTTACCACTTACTCTTATATGATGGTTTTTAGATGGCGTGAGAAAGTGAAGTAAATAAAGTGAAGGGAATTCAATCATAGCCATTTGTTAATGTCGAACTCTTGTGAAATCTATTTTAATAGCAACCTACCAATGATGACCTAAACCAAACTCAAATCAGAGGAGCAAGCGAGCGAGCGGCGCACACATGTTCCAACAACTTTTCCTTTTAGATGATGATGACGAAGACGACGCATTGAAATGGAAATGAGATGAATAATGAAGCTAGATGGCTTCCAATTCACTCATGATGTTATGTTGTTCTGTTCAGTTTGAATGATTCAATGACAACGTTTTTTAAAGAAAAGAGTCAAGCTTTTTCTCTCTTCTTGTTCCTGTTCCTAAAATAGATAGAGAGAGACGGAGAGTCTATAAAGAATATAAAAGCAGATTTATAGTGGATTGCTGTGTAGACAGACGTGCACACAAGATAAGGACGTGTGTGTTGTAGAGAGAGTAAAGTAGTGAAAGATGATGCATGTGGCAGGTGAGATAGGGTGGAAAAATGGAAATATGCGGTTAAAAATACCTCATATGCTTGACTTTGACATGGCGCTTGATATTTATATAGTTTTTATAGTGAGAATCCATTTATGTACTCATGACACATTTATTCACAACTTTGCTTTAGTGTACCAACCAATGTTCTTGCTACAGCGATGGCGCTGTACGCATTGAAGGACATCGTAGATCCCCAATTACTCTTTAGGCAATATAGCAGCTAGTCAACTACCAAACATTTCTTATAATGTCCATAACAAGACAGATGGTAATGGAAGAGATCTCTATCTCATAAAAAAATTATTACATTACCTTATTCATTTCATACAATAAAATTGTACTATGTTATATGAACTTTATGTAATACGCACAACTTTTAAATATGTTTTGTAACTGACTGAAATGTTTCTGTTCACTTCACCATCTCCCACCGGAAATCATTAGGAAGCATTACCCTTTTTCACCCTGGGCTATAGGCCACCAACCTTTCAAAACTTTTTGAACTGAGGACTTTTCTAGCATTTCCTCAATTAAACGGATTTCGGGTTTCATGGAGCAAACTAAATACTAGGAATGGTAAAGTTAAATAGGATGTTATGTGGAGTTTATCGAGTTTCATATTCCCAGAAACTGTTCTTGTTTTAGTGTTATGTTGCTCAATACCTAAAACATAAATGCCTAATTTTAAAAATGAGAAGAATTCTGAAGCACAACATTATCAAAATTTTGATTATCAGATCTTTGTTTTGAATTAAATGAAAAGGAATCTTTCCCATATTTATAGTAATATACTTTATCGATTTGCCATCATATATGTATCTATCATCAGTAATATTAATAATGAAATCTAATAAAAGATCTAACGGCGTTTTACAGCGTTGTTTTTTATCTTTAAATCACATTCATCATGTTTTCATGTAATTATTACTATTTTCATCAAACATTCTGCCACCACCCACATTGATTCATACAAGTTACGTAAGTAAAGTAATTAATACACACAATGCATTACCAACCTACCACAACCACATCAAGTGCATAATTAATTGGAGGGAACAATGCAAATGATGATATGTATGAATATCGTCGGTTGTCGGTCGGTTATGAAATAATGAGCAGTTTTTATTCATTTTCTCGTCGACTTTCTACAAAAGAAGTAGATAATTCATATCGTTTTTTATTTATACATACTTTTTATCTATTTTTAAAAATAAAAATCGGAAATGGTGAAATGTACACAACAGATTTCCTTTTAACCCCAAAACAACCTGTTTCTAAGCTCACAGTTCAAAAACGAAGGTCTCCGCTTATTGATTCTCTTTCTATCTAAACCACTTCTGCAAAGTACGTGACTTTTAAGGAACAAGTAGAATTTTAACCTTCGAGGTCAACCTTCTAGTTTCAGAGATAAAGCATTCGATTTATTTATGTCGGTCGAGTGATTTGCCAGCCTGTACACCAAAAACAATGACTAATACTAATAGGAAGCCAAAAACTACGTGCGTTGTGTTGTTTCCCTCAATTTGTATGCATTATTATTAGAGAATAGTAGCATTGAGGAATAAGCTTTTGAAATGGAAGTGAAATGGACGTTAAGTGCATTTTTCTATTTTTACTCTGAAATGAAACATGTAGAGATAATATGTAGATAGATGCACGGTTGTTGGATGAGAGAGAGAGAGATTCTGATTTGCCTCGTCTCTATGGATTAATGAAGTGGAGCGTTATTATACGGGAGGTTTCTATGAGCATATGATCCTTTTCATTTCTACTCACTCTTTTTGGAGGCAGGTACAAAGTGAGTCAATTTAGATGCCGGCTGTTACCACCTGCGTCTTATTACCCACCCACCCACCAACCAAACCAGCCGCTCATCTCACGTAAAGGAAAGTAAATATATAGAGCCAGATGCAATTGGATTTGGAGTGCGAGGCTGAGTAAGTACTTCTAAAAAAGGTAAAATAAAATAACTACTTTACTACTTGCATGTGATGTTTATGTGCTCAAACTCAAACTCAACCTTCTCCCAACTCCTCGCAATGTACACACATTTTTTTTATTGTTTTTATATAATGATTCCAACATGAATATAGTAGTTTCAACTTTTCTTCCGAGTAAATAAATTTTTTATGTAATTCTACGGAATCCCATATAAACAAGGCCAAAGGAAGAAACACTCCACTCCACTTCTACCGCTTCAAAATGTGTTGTGTTTTGTTTTGAGAGATGGAATTAAAACAGATGGAGCCATCCTTTTCTGTACACGTGCGAGAAATTGCGTTGTAATATGTTTGCGCATTAACTCGCTCGCTTTCTCTCTCTCTCTCTGGAGAAGTGGAAATTGTGTGTGTTTTGTTTTTCCAGTTTCCACTCCACTCCAGCAATAGAATTTATTGTTTGGTTTAATGAACCTTAACTCCATCCTCCTCCATCATTCAAATCTCAGTCGGTTTGGTGTCGGTGTGTGTTTGCTTTCTCCGTAATTAGGATTATCAAACAAGAAGAAAGGGAAAGTATAAGAACTGCTTTATGCAATGATATGATGCAATGTATTATGCAAAGGAAACTGCTATGAAAAGTCAAGGTAAAATGGAACAAAGAAGAGAAGGATGTTGATGATAAAACTTTGAGGAACAAAAGGGCATAGTGATACTCCACTACTATTCAGTGAAAGGAGAAGGAGGATGCCAATTTCACTAAATGCATGCTTTTACAAATAACACACACAATGCAAATCTAATGTCAGATCTCAAGGGAATGAAACCAAATAGAAGTGAAGTGAATGAGTGAAGGATAAGGCTGAGTGGAAATACCATCCGATCAGAAGACGTAAAATGAAGGGGCATTACAGAAAATATAATGGCTAATGAGCAAAACCTTATCGTTTCCCTGCTTCTCGGTTGAGGTTAACATTTCACAATAAATTGGGTCATGATTTGATGAGATGAGACGCATCCCAAACAAAACAGAAAATATTTGTTGGTTAGAATGAATAGCGGTTTATCGGCGTGCAGCTCAAGCACGATTCTCTGGAGAAATGAAAGGGTGCAAGTATGAATGCGGGAGGAAAGGAACCAAAATGAAAGAAAGTTATTCCGGTGCAGTGCAGTCTCAACATCAACATCAAAATCAACCACCAACTCATGAGATTTCTATCTATCTATCTTCGCATCACATCACATCACGTCAAATCTTTGCCCTTTTATTTCTTCCAACCAACTCCAAGAGGATTTGCAGAGTTGAAAGCTTCCAAAGAAAAGTTAACATTTGATTTGATGGTATCCAATTCACGAGACTATCTTCAATCTTGTAATACATAAATACTCAACATTACATGATTACTTTTAATTTTGTTAAACCTTTAAGAAAGAGAGATGTCGATATGTCTATAAAAATTAGAAACTGGAAACTCTCCACCATTTTGGTTTATTCATTTCTTGTACTCAACCAACAATCTGATTAAATTCCCTAGAGAAAATATATACGGTTTGTTAGTCAAGCGAAAGATAGCGATTAAAAAGAAGACTGGACAGAGCGGGAAAAGGCATAAAATAATCTCAACTCTAACAACAGCTTTCACTTTTACGAGCCCCAACTTGTTTAAAAGTACCGGGAAATTTTTTACGGATGTACTTAAATACTCAACACAAGCACAAACTATATAAAAACAAGAACGTGCGTGAACAACAATATTGTGTAAATTTATAATAATATTCTTTTATATAAAGGAAATTGTTGTTGAGGCGGATGGTGATCCAGTGTGAGCATCCTGTTTTCCCTCATGTGCTCCGTATTTTAAACAAGTTTATTATCATATTATGAATATTATGGTTTATGGTGGTTGGCGTTGAAACGATTTCACCACGTAATATTTTGCACACGCTTAGCATACATAAAGTGTATGAAGGAAAAAGGATTTGAGGATGAGAAAAGGGGAAGTTGTTAAGTTATTGAGTTTTCAATTTCCAGCTACATGAGAGATATGATGCTATGCTCCTTGATCCGAAATCAAGGTCTTGCAAGGATGTTATGCATAATTTATAATATGACATTGTGATGTGCAAACTGAATTAGTTGTACGTTGTAGGGTTAGGGTTATTTGGGATTCAGTGCGGAAGCTGGAAAAATATAGACACAAAATATTCAAACGGGATCCTCCTGACACAGTAAAACTCCGACGAAGAACCATATAGTTATTCTTCACACATTCATATATTCATAGCATAAAAAAGAAAATCAAGGAGAATGCTTCATGCATAACAAAACCTCAAAATAATAAGCAAAAATCATAATATTTTGTCAAGTTTGAGAAGTTTTTTTTCTGGCTTAGAATTTCTTGGAGAGGAATTTTATTTTAAGAGAAATTCTTCATTCTACTTGACTTCTTGACTGGAGATAAGAAGCAGCTCGGAAGTAAAGCGAAATGAATGTTTCATTAGCACACAATGCTCGCTTGTTTCGTTTTGCTTGCTTTACTTATCAAACTAAATTTTAAACTAAGAAAGAAAGCTTCAAGCTTGCTTACTTGCATGTGGTTTAATATTATTATGCATGTGTGCAACGCCGTCAAATTTCCTTGAAGTTTATTTCACACACAAAAACCAACTAACAAGTGGTTTTGTCACTCGGGTTGAGTAACGATAACCAAAGTAAATTGGACAAAGTTTTGCGAAATCAAATGGTTTTTCAAGATCCGTCTCCGTCGACACTTCATTTACTAAATGTAACACGTACCATACTAATCTTATAGTTAAAATCTTCTTGTCTCACTCTAAACCAAGCCAAACTTTGTTTTTTTGAGTAGGTTCAACGCCATAGTTAAATTAAGTTTATCCTTGAATTAACCTTGTGAAGGCTAGGCGGCTTTAAGTCTGTGTATATGCTACAAAATCTCATTTCATTTGTGGTTGGTGAAGAGTAAAAACACTTTTTTTTTATTCCTCAGCTCCATAATATTATTTTGAGAAAGGGAGGAACGCATGTCAGTTTTAAAATTCACCGCAGATGATGAAATAGGTCAAGTGGAAGTTTTTCGTAGAATCCCATTCCAGTAGCAAATAGAATAATATGAAATACAACATACAACCATAATACACAGAGCTTTGAGCTTTAGCATATTTGATATTGGCATAAAAATTTATATCATGGTTTTGATGTAAAGAAAAATATGGAAATGGAAATAAAACAGTTTGCAACCTTTCAGTTTCACATTGAGCTCAAATAGAAAAGGGATATAATATAATGAGGAAGGAAAATGATCTGGTTGATGTTGATGATCACGAAAAAGGAAAGACGAGACTTAACCATCTTGAACTACACTACAAAATACAAACAGTCTCAACCGGAGCAAGTTATATTCAAGGATTTGAAAAGGATTTTTAAGGCTATGAACTACTTCCACACTGGAGCTAAGCCTCATTCACAGGGAAGTTGATCTTTGTTATGCGCATCAAAAGTACCTATAAAAAATGAATGATGAAGAGGAAAGCTCGAAACAACACTGCTGCTCGACTCTCTTATTTCTTGTAAAAAAATAAAAAGGATTTTCAGATACTCGTACATAAGTATATTGTATGAAACCTAAAAAGGAATTCAATTCGCTTTTCTCATCACATTTTTTCAAATTTAAAACATCTGCTCTTTTTCTTTTCATACCGTGGAAAAGTGAAAGAAACCATTTCCTCTGTCTATTTTTACTTTCACCGTTCACCTTTCTAATTTAAAAGATTTTGTATTATCCATCCATATCCATATCCATATCCATCTCTTTAAAAAAAGCTTCAACTGTATCATATCACCACCATCCAGAGCATCCAGAGCAGTAGCATTCACACACTCATAAAAAATGAGCTACCTAACTAAAAATGCGTATCTCTTCCGTCCTAATCATGAGAATGGGGGTAACGTGGCGTGTGTTCATATTAGCTGCCTTATCTCTTCTGCATTGGATGGCTAAAGTGAAAAGCCCATTAAATTAAGTAAGTCCAAATATTTCATAATCCAATTTCAATTGGTTTCACTCTCCTGACAGCTTTTGCACAATATGGGGAGACACAAGAGGGACGTACCTATAATTGAAAGAGAGTGAAAGTGAATTGGATTGGAAGGGAATGGAGGCTGCTGGCTGGACAATTTTTTAGGACAACATAATAATAATATTATGCCATATATCCCATATAGCGGATGAAGCAGCGTATTGTCCATGCTCATAAAAAATAGGATAGAAAATCGACTTTCCTTTCGTCCAAAGTCATCGTAGGTGCGTATAAGCCCTTGTCTAATCTTTAATTCCCAATAGAATAGAATCTGACTCATCCTCCTCGGATAAAATATAGATAGAAGAACAGAAAGGTACGTATTATTTTCGTTTGCTCTTTTTCCAGCTGGAGATGATAGTGGTATGGTGGGCTGTGTCTTATATGGATGAATGTGTTTTTAATGGTGATGTGATGATAATATGATAATATTTTGAGCATACATGGCATGGGATGGCAAGAGTACAATAACGCAGTCAAGCAAAGAGGAAGCAAGTTAGTGCAAATAGACATTTGAGTGTCTTGCTTTGCCTTTCCATTCCTATCTCTTTCTTCAGGAGGATTGAAAATATACTGTACAAACCATTCCTGTGTGCAGTCGGCGACGGCGGCGCCGAAAGTGGCGGCATTGTTTAATAGATTAAATTATACCAAGCGAGATTTCGTTTGGCAAAGACCAAATAGCATAGGAAGTAACTTTTGACTGAACTCAGGAATGGTCTATATAGTACATAGCAGCTATAGTAGCACTCACTTTGTAGGTCCAGGTGAGGTATTTTATTAACCATTCAATACATTCAAAATTCATAGAAATTTTTTGAAACCCTGTCATCCTTCATTGAGTCTGAAAGACTTTTGCCGTTTTGACGGTATGAGGTACGACACGACGGCTTATTGGAAAGTACAGCAGCACAGTAAGCATGCATTCCAAAGAAGAAGAAAATTCTAGATCAGGATCAGTAGGAGCTTTTATGGATTGAAGAAAAGCAAATCTTTTTCTTCCTTTGGAGAAATGTTGACTGTGATGATGATGAAACAAGCAAACAAATATATACTGTTATGTACATACATACATACGTTACGCAAAGGTTAGTAGGCTCTTTTAGACACGAAGGTCTGTTTGTGTTTGAATATTATATGCATTGGTTTTTTTTATTAGTATCCACATCCACGTGCATTTATATCCAAAAAGCTAACACTGTTTCCAGTGTTGTTCAAGTGTAAAAGTGAAAATAGACAGGCAAAGACCAAGGAAATCAAATGATCACATCACATATTCACACATCTTTTTTTATGTTTTTCCCTTTCAGCTTTTCTTCAACTCCAAAATATATGTATTTGTTCACAGGAGGAGAAAATTGGATTAACTCATTCTTCGAATTGATATTTACCTACGAAATGGCGTTTCATCAGGTTCCGTCTCCAATTTTTCATTCTCTCCCTTTTTGTGCACATGTTTCATTTTCTCACTTCCTTTTGTTGTCACTGCCATTACCATCTACATGCATAAAGACCAGCCCATGCTATCGTGCAGTCGGCGTAGCCGTGCGTGTGCGCACCATGGCTTAACAGACAACCAAATCTTTGCGCCGGCGCCGCCGCCGACTGCACAAAAGCATGAGCTGGACAGTATATATACTATTGCTCTGTGAATTTGAGTTTTTTTTTATATTAACGTTGGATTGAGAACCTTATATATCCTCAGTCAGTTCAGAGAAAACGTGGGATTTACGCCGTAATTTTTATGGGGAATGTGTCATGTGTCAATAATTTGTGTGCAGCTCCTATTAATGTATCACGTCATAGCTTTAGGTAATAACTTTCTTCCTTTTTTCCCTTTCCCTATATATTTATTTACCTAGATACTCGTTGGGTTTCCTTCACCATAATTATGACATGGGAAAAGAAGGATAGCAGCATGCATAGCTTATAGCCAATATATTTTCTTGAAAATATTGCTTTCACTCTGGGAAATTAGAAATATCTAGACTTTGGGAGCGGGAGAGGGATCCATGGAGGCTCATAACTCTTTTCTTGCTCCTTCCAATTCCTTTTCTCCCACCAATATTTCTTTTGATGATGGATCCCTTCAGTGGAACATGTGTATGTTGTTTGTGGACGCTATAATCCTCCTGTTCTCATAGATTATGCATGCTCTGCTTGATTACTAGTCATCTACACTACACAAAATGCTATATATATTATATTATATCATATTTTCTATTTTCTTCTTCGTTCCCACGACTTGATTGGTCTTGGTCTAAGTTTATATACTTATATATGTAGGTAGTTATTGCATATTTGATACTGCTGCTATATTATATTATGAATTTACTCTAAGAAAATTTAGGTGAAAAAATGAAAAGGTGTCTGTCGTTGTCGTTATTCACACCTTTCCCTTAGTTAGTTGGTTGGTGGTAAAAGAGTCATGAATTTTACTGTTGATAAGCTCAAGACAAGTGCCACACAGCATGCTTTAGTTTTTGCTTTTCTTCTTCATCTTCTGCAGCTGATGGTGTGCTCACTCTTTCATTTCATTCACTCGCTCGCTCGCTCGCTTTTCAAAAACATATTTCATTTTCATTTTCATACCAAACATACCACCACCACCTTTTGAAACTAAAAACGCATTAGAGCATACATTAACTGAAAATACTATTCAAAGGTTATGTTTATAGCTTTATAAAGGAGTATAAGTAAGAAGGAATGGGTAGAGTTTTTTGCTCGACTGGATATTCATTCCTCCTCCTCCCCATTTTTTTGTTACTTTTGCTAGCTTGCTGTTATGTTATGTTATCCTATTCTTTCAACATCACTCATTGTTCTGAGCTCTATAGTCGACGCTTGCAGCAAGAAATAGAAAGGCTTAAAATATATTACTTATATATAGCAAAATTTTGAATGAAAAGAAATAACACGAGGTAACACAACGTCGACGTCGTCGTCGTGTTTTTCCCATGAACTTCACAAAATTACTAAGGAAAAGTTTATATGCAGCTAGTAGCTAGAGCTAGACTAGCAACTTCAACTCATTTCAAATTCTCACTTTCGTTTGTCTGTTAACTCCGTTTTTCTTCAAAACAAAACACAAGACAAAAATATGACGGAGCAATATAATATTGTTATTTCGTTAAAGCAGTTGGTTTTTTAGGTTGATTTTTTTCTTTGTAGGATGTAGACGACGGCTGATGGGAATAATTTTTCTTCACACACGCGGAGGAGCAGCATTATATTATTCGCAATATGCTGAAATATCTGCTGCTTCGCCATCATGATGCCAGTGTTGCCAGTCAGTGCATTTTTTTTACAAAGCGAAAAAATATATTTTTTTTATTCAAGGCGAAACCTTCCGTGTCTCATTCCATTAGTGAATTTCTGAATGAAAAGAGAAAGGTGTCTGTGTCTGTTTTCTTTTGAGGAGGAATAAGAAAAGCGTTCAGGTGCAGATGGAGTTTAGGAATCATCTCTTGGGAGAAAACGATAAAGTTTTTTATGCCCGTCATCGGTTTCCAAAAAAGATACTCACAAAGATAGTATGTAAGTAAGGTAAAGGTAAAAGGTAGGACAATGTTGCAACCAACTTTTTCTTTAGGTTCTCAACTACTCCTTCGCAGTTGCATTACGAAAGTAAACTACAATCTGTATTTATCCCACACACACCCGAAATACGAACACACTACGACTACGACTATAACAGTTTCGTTGTGCCATAATACGACGCCACTCACTTGTAGCCGCCTGTTTCTTATTGCCTAGCTATTAGGCTTTTTGTATACAGGATGAAAATAGGGAAATTGCTAAAGCTGAACATTTCAAAATTAATGGGAGAAGCGGAGCTGCTGCTGCTGCTGTAGTTTTCCTATCCTGCATGCCTGCATGTAGAGTTTCCTCGGGACATGACAGTTTCAAATAGGCTAAGTGTCAGACAAGCATCAATCATTTTGGCCGGCTGATGTGCTTTCCCCACTCTGACCTAAACCATCTACATCTATCCTACCATCAAACCAGCGCCACACCAACCCAAGTCACGCCACGCCACCCTGAAAAGATATATCCATATCGAATCAGCAGCAGCAGCAGTGGGAATGAATGGCAAGTGGGAAAGAAAGTTTGATGTTGGTATTGGTAATATAAAGATAACGACAACGCCGATAGCAAATGTGTTATATTAAAGTCATAATATGAATATTAGTGAAAAAATCTATATACAAATTCTTTGGAAATGTAAAAGGTTTCTAACGAAAAATATGATGATATGATGGTGGGATGATAATAGGCTTTGTAGATTTCTTGACGACGACCAACCGACACACACGTATTTTTCTTTCTTTAGACACATTAACCTCATAAAAGCATTTTCAGAAAATGTATTATTATTATTATTAATATTGTTAATACTAATGTATATTGATTCAACCCGCCCACACACATGGATGGGGAAGAAGCTTTTAGGAAAATGTTGATGTTGGGGGTTGGGAAGGCTTGTATTGTATTGTATTGTATTATTGAGAAGGGAAAGAAGAAAGAATTACGCAGTGGGACAGTAAGAAAAACCAAACCAAGATTTTAACGCCAAACATGTAAAATATATAAGGAATGGAAAAACTCAGTTTGCAATTTGTAACATTAATGGTAACAGTCTTTTGTATTATTGATCCCATGGCTGATTTGAATTAATCGAAAACGGAAAAGAAGAGGGAAACTTCCTTAATTGATCGGATACTCACGATCGTGATTGGACCTATAAAATGCATTCAATTATTGACTAAATGCGCTGAATGGTTACACACCTACTATATATGATCAATTATTCAGAACCAAATAAATTATTTCAGTTGGCACTAAACTGCTGCTACATATGCCATGCCATGCCACGTTTAAATTTTCAGTACACGTGTAATCCAAATATTTAATGAGAATAAGTTGTTGGCTCAACCCCTACACTTACTACTTTCTCTGGGGAAACGTAAATAGAAAATTTAGGAAAACATGGGAATATTAATTACGCAATATGAATGTATATATTTATGGATGCATGTGGTTAGAGTTAGAGGTTGGATTTCCGAGCGGTTATTCAAGTACGTATCTATCTTACCAACCATTAATTTCTTTCACTCTAATTGGAAGTAGGGTTTGTACAATTATCTGGTTTCTCACCAGCCAAACCAAGCCAGGCCAGGATTTCATATTTTATGAGCTTTCAACTTTGTGAGACTGGCTGTGAATTTCGGATGAGTTCTGAGAAATGCTATTAGTATTTCCCACTATGTTCGTGGTTTGGTTTGGTATGGTGTAAGATACCATACCAATACTTTAGTTTATCTTTCCTATAATTTCCCAAGTTGTAAAATGGTTTAGCGATATGAAAAATTGCATGACATTATCTCGTTTATCATGATGATGATGGTGATGATGATGATGATGATGATATCCAGTTCGCCCCAAGATAAATAAACCATGTTCGTACATGGCTACACGTTCCGATAAAAATTCAAAGAAAGTTAATGAAAATAAGATGAGAACGTGAGGAATTTCGCCACTGGCAAAATAGGAAGATAGAAGGGAGCTCACGCGGGAAAAAAGTTTTGGAGAAGAAATTTGCATTTTTCTTACACAACGTGAAACAAACTTTGATAGTTACGATCAACCAAAGTATTTTTCAGAGACTTGATCCAACATCCGACCATCCTCACCGCTTTCGCAAAAGTTTGGATTTATTTGGATCATGATGAGCTTTTTATTCAAAGTGATGGGGTTCACACTGCTTGTCTGTCTACTAAAATTGTTTCCGTTCAGCTTACACCACAGATTTTCTTCATAAATGTTTTTTTGCTAAAGATGCAGTTGCTCAATCTGTTGTAATCAGCAGCATTTTGTTATCGTGTGAGTGCAATATACGTCTCACTTTCCCCAACACAAAGAAAGTTATTATGGCCGCATTGAAACGTTGTTATGATGCAACGTGCCAACAGCATATCTTATGTAAATTAAATTTTTTATAAAATTTTAAGGATATTTATCCGGCGTCTAAAATGTTAAAAATGAGATAAAATTCTGTTGGAATTTGTTATTTTTTCAGAACTTTACATTTTTTATGCTGAATATGCACAAAAATACACAGATTCGGTACTTAAACCAAAACCACAGCATTCAAGTAGAACTAATGATTACATCACGTTATATTATATTACATTACATTGCAACTTTGCAACCCTCACCCTTTTTCAACCTAAATTATTATGCTATTTGAGGTTACAACTTTTAACATCATACATTTTGCCAACTGTTGGGCATTTATCTCTCCCAAAAAAAGTGTCGGCTCGCAATAACATTTTCCTAATCCTTTCCATCATCCATTCTTTATTCCCAACCAGAACCAGAGCCAGAAAATATAATATTTTTTTCAAATATTTTATTACCGAGGAAAGACGCATTTTTTATTATTTTTACATCCTACTTATTCCCACTCCAAATCCACCAAAACGGAAGACTCTCGAGTAGTTTTAAGTAATAACTAACGAAAGATAACGAGATGAGATGTAGCTTTAGCTTGATGTAACGAATGCAAAGTTGTTGAGTGACAGAGCATAAGAACATGATGATCATGATAATGATGACAAAACAACAATGCTGTGCACGAGGTAACCCTGATGAAGGACGCAATCTGATCCTTTTTTTGAAATGTAAGAAAAGAATGAGCAGAACTCTCTTCGCAGGACACTAACGATGAGTGTTTTGTGTAGTGTGTGTAGTGTGTAGAGTGTGCGGTGATGTGAATATATGAGCACAAGGCCAAACCAAACCACAATTTCATTTTGTGATGTTGAATGTGACGACCTCTTTATTGTACTCTTTAGGTCTAAATAATTGTCATTAGTTGAAGCACATGATAAGTATACATAAGTATTATACTATTTTGTATAAAAAGACGAAGAAGAACCTTAAAGTTCAAGCATAACATAACAAGTAGGGAAAAGAATGTACTTTTTTCTATTTCCTCCAAGTATCCCATAATCATAAAGCATTGTAGCATAGCATAATAAAGCGGTTCCTTCTCACATCACATCATTCTTCCTCTGAAGAATAGAGCATCGCAGATCAGAGCACGAGACCAAAAAAATATAATAGCAACTTTCTCCGCATAAGCATATTATCTATCTATCCACATCCACATCCACATCCCAAAGATCTTCGCACAATTTTTTCGCTTACTTTGTTCCTCTCTTCTTCACACACACTCTTCCATGATAATATTTTCCTCGGGTGCATCCAGGGAATAGAAGGAGCCAGGTCATTTGGATAAGTGCTTGTAATAACGGTTATTTTCTTAGATATCGTGCTAAAAAAATATATTATGTGGGATGAGAATTATACTTATAAATGTACCTGGTTGCGGAGAAAAAAAAGAAAGAAAGAATAGGTGTGAAACTTTCTTTCAATTTACCTATATTTTTTAGTTTTCCCCCGAATCGAATGGTGAAGGGTTTAAGTGGGCTTACGCAAAAGCCATATAAGGGATCTAAAGCTTGATTTTGAAGGAAGAGTAACGACTCTCTTGCCACCAAAAGACAGGAAGCGAGAAGGAAAAAAATGCATAACCTGAAATTGTTTTCGCTTTCTGATAAAATGGAGAAAATTACACAGACGTGGATAGAAGATGGGAATCTTAGCTCACGTAATGTAACAAAATATGAAGAAAGTCGATTAATGCTTGAAGTTGATTGCGATTCTTGGAATTCGGTATTGAAACCAAAATTTTAGTTGAATGTGTTCAGAATATTGAATAGTTGGCTTAAAACATGCAGAGAGACTGATAGACAAACAATTCGTTTTTCTAAATGTAAACAAGGTGATGCGTTTTGTTTCGTCTGAAGAAAACAATGTTTTCTTCACGACATTCTATTACTCTCCAGGGGTGTTGCGCGTTGAAAAATGTATTATGCTATTTCACCCAAAGGAGATAAAAACTTGGTGCATTTGCATACTTAACAAAATGGTGAAATCAACAAAAAAAATATTCATAATGCATGGACACACATTACAAGTTTTACAAGTGTATTTTTTTAAGTATTTTATAGTGAAATATATATTTCTCATGGATGGCTGCTTTTACTTACACACTCTAAAATTATTACTCCTACGTAATTTCACTGGTTTGACGGCGATGTAGCATACTTTTTTAATTTTTTAAATTGTACGTTGTACGTAGGCGTGGTTCGTTTACACATTCACTTTCTCTGCATCGAAAACATAACAATTATTGCTAAACCAACATATCATGTAGGAGAGCAGGGATGTGAACAAACAATAGAGTACTTAGAATTGACCAAAATGTTGTTGAACCTAAACTTTTTTCACCCAGTCGTTGATAAGTAAATAGCCGTAGAGTGGGGAAATAGCCACAAGTATAATTAAATGAATGACCTTTTCATTTACATATAAGCAAGAGGGATGGTAATTAGATGACCTTTTGATAAGTGCTCAACTAGGAATTCACATTGAAAGGCATGTATTGGATTTTGTATTACGGCTGGGAAGGTTTATCAAAGTTGCCGGAGTAAGTTTAAGCAGACAGATAAACGTATGGGAAGCATAATGCCGTTTTCAGTTTTCAAATCCACCCGTAAATTTTTGATTACCACCATTCCAAAATTTCCCCACCGTTACCATTACGAACAATAGGGATGGTGACAGTGTCATTTTTGGAACCCATTAGCGTCAAAGTCTTTCATGAACAACATTATATTATTTTTTAAGCAGACGTAAAATTTAACGCTGCGTCTGACGCTGCTTTCAGAATTTGTGTAAGTTAAGTCGAACAAAATTTACAGCATTCCAAAAATTTCCCGTCGACCACCCCGAGCAATTTGATCTGATTGGTAGTAGTGGAAACTTTGGAATGTCATAACCTTGTCAAAAATTCTGTTTATTTGAGAGATTTTAGGTTAAGCAGACTCAAAATTTTATGAAGAATCGATATCTGCTCTCATATTTTCATAAATGTTATCACTGAAGACGCTAGGGCATTCCAAAGCTTGCCCCGATCTGGTCAAATGTCAGACTGTACTTACCAGACAAATGCATGGTTACCACTGCCATTATGATGTAATAAATTATCGTACTAGAAATTTTAGCATGCTCTTCTTTGCTTACTTAGTGCGTTCATACATGGACTTCGGATATAATAAAGATCACACTGGTTTCTGTCCGAATTAGTCTTAGGAAAGACCATTCACAATATTTTGACCACTGCATACGCCACCAGACTTGCAAAATATGCCACCAAATTAAGATAACATGCCACTCGGATATGTCTCTACACTGGTAGAGTATACTACCAGATTCACACCCTTAGAATGTCACACAAGACTAATAGGATATGCCACTATAATTGTAGGACGTGTCACCAAATAGGAAAATAGGGCACTAGCCGATATTTTAAAATTAGATTTTTATGCAAAAATTACAAATAACTTTCAATTAATCTAAATGTAAAAATTGCAATTACTTTCATTTAATTTGATGGTGAAAATTACAAATAACTTTCCTTCAAATTGATTTTTTAAAATTTCATATTAATTTCCTACAAATTGATTTTAAAATTCCAAATTACTTTCAAAAATTACAAACTGCACCAAAATTACAAATGGCTTGGTTACCAGCCAGAAAGTCGTAGTAAGGCATTTAATGCTTTCCGCTACGTCTCCAGGCCTGCTTACAAGCAGTTTGATTGTTGCATTCCCTACTAATGTTACTTCAAAATCATGACATTTTCAATTTGATGGTCATTATTTTATTCTAGTCTTCTTTCTGTTGTGGTACGGTCCATAATTTTAATTTGGTTGTGTATTGTTTTTATCTGGTCTATTTTCTATTGTTTCACTATTCTATTTTTTGGTTCATTATGATTTACTAGCGGCCAGATAACGGGCCTTGCCCCGTTTCTGAACACCAAACGTTTTTAAGTCACGGTGGTATATATTGTACACCATTTCAATCTTGCAGGCTAGGCGATCGGAACGTCGGCTTTAGTTATCCATGCATTTATGATTTGATTACCAAATTTCAATACAAAATAATCCCATAGAATTTGCTCTTCGAAGTCAAAAACTTGAATAACTCAATAGTTTTGAGACACTGGTTGTTTTACGTTTGATAATAGGTAACTGAATGTCAAATCGTGTCTATGAAATATTTTTAATTAAACTTGTGTTTTTAAAAATCGAATTAAATTATAACCGTTCTATAAAGTAAAAATTTGCAGTATTTTTAAGCAAGGTGAGAGAACTTTCATACTGGGATTAAAAAAGGAAAAAGTTCATCTTATTTTTAGACACCTTTATCTAGTTAATTGAAAGTATTTATGCTCATCGTAGAGGGCAAGTGAATTTTTTATATAGCCGTATAACCACATCTCGCATTTCACTTGTGACATAACCGCATAAGCTCAAATTTAGCCCTTCCAGAGAGTCACAAACGTTAAGAGCATAGTCATCAATCCGTCATTTTTTCAAGTGAGCGTACTACCATGACCCTTGCCCTTGCAACAAAATCAGCTAAAGATAAGGACTCATCGAACTTTCGTGAGTTATTTCAGGCTGCATGTCTGCAGTGCTACAATTGTAAGCCCTCTACAGAAATGCAAATGGATGTGTTTTTTTGGGTTAGCAACAAAATCATTGAAAAGTCACTTTTTTAAGGGACCACATGACCATGATCCGAGTTGCAAACATCAAGTTTAGCAGTTGATGTGCACTGGGCAAAGCTTTGCGAATACAATGGTTAAGTTAGGTATGCTACACGTCTGTACTACTTAAATTGCAAACCCTCCAGAGGGATGCAAATGAAGATCCCATTTATTAACCTGCGATCGAAGATCAATCAAAAGCAGGTTATTTAGAATGGATCATAGTCTGTCTGTCCGTCCGTCCGTCCGTTCGCACGATAACTTTTACACCGTTGAAGATTTTCAAAAATTCTTTTTGCTAAACGACACTATAGGTGAAGACCTTGACTGAGTTCGAAGATGAGCAAAATCGGTCAATGGCAACTGGGTCAAATGTCAAGGTCAAATATTTTTTAATGACAAATCATGGGTTATGATACATCGAAATGATGCTATTTCTTGAGAAAAACTCAACCATGCTATTTTCAAGATTCAGCAATGACCCCAGCGTGACCTATAAGCGTTTAAAGGTCAATTTTTAAAAAAATTTCTCAGCAGCAACCACAATGATGAAAATTTTTTTTAAACCAATGAACTTCTCAGACACATAGCTTATGCTTACTTCATTCAGCATAAATGCTAGATCGCAGGTTCCTATATATTCTGCCAGTTGTCAGGTTTATTTTAACCACAATATTGTATAGATTACCTTTGAATTCATATGCAATTCAAAGGCCCATATTTAGTCAAAATCAATATTCAAATTATGATTCGAGTCATCTGCAACCTTTAAGAAGTCCCAGGGCACTGCTAATAAACAGTTCGCTTCAAGTAGTTCTACTCAGGAGGGAGCCAATGGAATATAATTCTTTTGGCAAAATCGTCAAATTTTACAAAAAATGCCAGTTTCATGAGGCTGTGTATTCAACATCAAACATATTAGTATGAAGATAATTATTTATTATGAAACACCAACTATTTGTGATTCGGATGATGTGCAATATGACTACCCGACTTAAAGAACGAAGTCAGTAGGGCCACCGACACATCTTCAGCTTTGGTCGCTGCGAATTAATACCTGAAAAGTGCTCCATATTAAAAAAAAATCATTGCGCAAACATACAATCAATATGGATGTAACGAATATGATTCGATCCATCTGCAACCTTTAAGGAATCCCAGGGCACTGCTACTAATCAGTTCGCTTAAAGCAGTTTTACTCAGGAGGGACCGGTTGGAATGTATTTTTTGGGTAAAATCATCAAATTTTACAAATATTGCCATTTTCATGCGGCTGTGTATTCAACATCAAACATATTTGTATGAAGATAATTATTTATTATGAAACACCAACTCTTTGTGATTCGAATGATGTACAATATGACCACCCGACTTAAACAACGAAGTCAGTAGGGCCATCGACACAACTTCATTTTTGGTCGCTAAGGATTTTATTTATATAGATTCTGGTGTGGTCTATTGATTTATTTTAGTAGTCTATTATTTCATTCTTGTATTCTATTGCTTCATTTCGTTGGTAGTACCATGGGGTGCCAGGTACAGGTATAAGAATATCTTCAATAACTTGGTTGTAATAATTTTGCATTTGTAAACTTGAATTTCGAACAATTGCCTTAGTACGTTTCTTTGAAGTTAAGAGTAGTGACAATGACAACGTACACTAATCAACAATCAAAAGAAATACGATTTTTATAAGTCGAAGCGTTCTAAAGTTTTTTTGCACACTGTGGAGCTATTTCAAATTTCTGAGGACAGACGGACGTAGTTGTATTCAGAAAAACGAATAATTATTTTGGTTCGAAATCCCAACCAAGTTATTGAACAATTTCAAAGATCTGACTAACCTATTAGACTGGTTTGTCACCTAATGACGAAGGCTAGCACTTGTTTTTGAATTCGAAGGATCGAATTCAAAAATCAGTACCTACAGGTTATTTGACGTGCTGAACTGGTAGTGCTAGTTTTTAAATTCTAAGTGTATTTCGAAAACTATTTGAAGTCGTTTTATGTCTACATATATGTATATGGTCGTTAGATTCTACATCTGTATAGTCAGCAGAACAGTTGCGTACTCTAAATTTTAACAAAGTTTATTTTAGTTTGGTAGTATATATTTTTAATTTGGTGGCATATTGATTAATTTTCGTAGCCTTTTATTACATTCTGGTAACCTTATATTTTATTCCCTTGATATATTGTATTATTAAGATAGCACATACTTTTATTTTAGTATTCTATATTTTTAATCTGGTGATATATTTTTTTTATCTGCTGGTCTGTTATTTTAATTTGATGATATATTTTTTTATCTGATGGTCTGTTATTTTAATTTGATGATATATTTTTTTATCTGCTGGTCTGTTATTTTAATTTGATGATATATTTTTTTATCTGCTGGTCTGTTATTTTAATTTGGTGGTCTATTTATGCTTGTGATCTTTTGTTTATCAGGAAGTCCATATTTTTAATTTGGTAGACGTTTATTTTATTTTGGTTGTTAATTTCTTTTAATCTGGTGGTTTATAGTCGTTATTGGGCGGTATAAGCTTTTTGTTGCTATGGTCTATCGTTCTCATGCGTTTTTGATAAAAAGGCCACTAGGCCGTTCTTGGCTCCAGATATAATAAATGCACGCGGCTTTGTAGGCCGGCCTTCAAAAATTCCGGCTTATATCAATTACTCCAGACGACTTTTTTTCAATACGGCCTCCGTCCCAGAGCTTACATTAAATCCAATACAGTCCTTTGTGAATATCAAGGTGAACATTACATTTTATGTAGAGGGAGGGACTCCTGGACTGGAGTATCTATAAATTATGCATTAATTATTAATTCATGGGGTTTCACGTTCCGAATATTTGTCTCTCGTTTTTACAAGTTTCAACGTCAATTGAAAAATTAAATTCATACATAATAAACTCATATTACGTAGGTGGAAGAATTATATGATAGTTCATTTTTATTACGGAAAACGTGACTGCCTCATACAAGCAAAGTCAAGTTCCTATATGAAAGATAAATATTTATTTTGGGGGAAAGCACACAGGTTAAAAATGCCTATATTCAAAAAGTATTTCGCCATTTCACAACACAAGCTTTCAGTTATATAACCACTTCATCAAACACTGATCAACGGAAAAATGTTTTTTGGAAGAGGAGTAGTAGTAGTATAAACAAACCGTTTTTGATTGAGAAATTAAATTCCCACTTAACAACTGGTTTTTCTACACGCTAATCAAAATGAACTGGGGCTGGTTACGAAATCCAAATCCAAACTGCCTCCCATAACAATAGCAAGTTTATGTAATGTAATGTAAGAGGAAATTGAGACTCTTGAAATACACGCCTGAACTGTCGGCCTCAAATTATGATCATGGGAAGTCATAGTACAAAGTACAACCACACTTTTCAAGTATTGTTTTACATAATCAATTCAACTTCAACCTAGAGATTGAATTGGAGTAGGGATCGCGTACATAAACATTTGAACGGATGGAAAAATGATAAAATGTCCCAGGAAATATATGTGTAAAATCAAAATCAACATTTATTTCCTCAGTTCCTGAAAATATTTGAGGAAAAACCAATATTACTTCATTTAATGAGGATTTTAGAATTCATCAAACGTCGTGAAATCGTGAAAAATTCAATAACCCTTCATTTCATTGTCAGAAGCCATACAAATAAATCCATTATAAAATCCATTATAACTATAAAAAATTAAATAAATATGTATCGTAGCATAACGTTTTTGAGGCTTTCAGCTTTATGTGTAATTGAACTCATCGATCTCAGTTTTTCCTATTTATGAAACATTTTATATAAAAAAAAATTAGCATGAAATATGATGCTTTTCACATCACGCAATTACCACATGTTAGAAGGAAAGTGAAAAACTAGTAGTTGGGCTTAATTTGATTGTGCATGCAAGGAAACAAGCAAATATTGAACAGAATACATTTTCCTACATACAATCTACAGTCTACGGCTTGTCTACGTCAAGTATCAAGGGAACAAAAAAGCACAATATATTTTTCATATTTTATATTAAAATCGGAAATCTGTCTTAGTTCAACTCCAACTCACAATTCTACATCAAAAGGTTTGATATATAAAATTTTCACACTTATGAGGTTAACATAAGGGAAAAACATGTCGTTTATTCGTTTCGTTACAAATTCATGACACGATTCCATCATAAAAAAGGAACCACCAACTTTAACGAAATACAATTGCTTAATAGATATGCATGAACCTACCCAAAAAATAATACTCACGGAGGGGAACATTCAATCAAAATATGACATGTAAATGTTCAAAATAAAATGCTGTTACTACCAATTTCACAGGGAAACCTTTTTGTTACAATTTGTTTTGCTATCAAAAGAAACTACACTGGAGAATGAGCGACTGGAATGGTAATTTAGCTCAAGTTACAATGTGAATGTTTTTTATAACCTACTCAAGCTTTCAATGTTTTTACCAACACCAACAACAACCGTGAATTGAATACGTGGTCAAAATGGGTTTGGAAAGCCTTCCATTAAAGCATGAAGCCATGTAACAATCCCATTTTTGAATTTGTATACATACATAGATAAGTCGTTAGTTGCATTCATATAATGGAAAAAATTATGGTAAAAACTATTGTTATTAAGCCTTTTTCACGTTGGCTCGGGCTCCTATCAAAACTTTTATCAACAAATTTTTTTTTTGTGCAAATTCAAAATTAATATGGCCACCACCGCACAGCAGCCCTTTTTCTTTCGTCCTTCGATAACAAATTTATAACTAGATTTTACTTCTTTTGTTGCCGCCCATTCTTGTTCAAATACTTTTCCGAAACTTTTCACAATAATATTCTCAATAGTTCGTAGAAAAAGAGGGACAATGTGACCGTACAATGGAAAATGAGCAAGAGAAACTTTGATTGTCATTAAATTCCTCCAGCTCCAGCACGCTTTGGAAACACAGTAAATAAATAAAGACGGGCAAAGTTTTATTATATAGCTACGCTGTGGCATATGAACTTGAAGATTTCATGTTCGGCGTTCGGCCTTGACTATGAAAGAAAGTCGTTGAGTAGTCATCCTCTCCATTTTCTCGATAGTCATCCAACAGCTGCTTCTTTCTTTCTTTCTCCGCTTTCCTTTTTATGATAAAGTAGTAATAACTTCACCATGATTGCAATACCAATGGGCTAGGCACCAACATAACACCAGCTGCACCGTAGGTATATGTTTATATTAAGTAGGTAGGAAGGGAGATGTAGAATGGTCTAATGGTGCTTGAAATTCATAGATAAAAGGCTTAGGGAACCTGAAACCTGGAGTCGTCGTCGGGAGTGAGGAGATCGTGCATGCAATTCAATATCTCATAAAAGTGTCTCGTGCCATTAAGATGATAACTGTTGTTTTGCTACAGAAAGTGGAAGGATGATTGGACCCTCTCGACAAATAATAGTTGCACCACTTACTTCCCATGTTACTACTTTTTAGCAGATACTAAAAAAATCCTTAAAGGTTACCTGCAGTTGGACGAGTTGACTTGACCGTAAATAGCTCTACTGGAGACTACTCCAGTAAAAAGTACATTCAAGTCGTTAAGACGGGTTATATATTAAAAGAACGGGGTAATGAAAGAAATTTATTGGCTATTTCAAAAACGATTATGATTCTTTACGGGAGAAGAGGACTTTTTCCAAAGTGTCCATCTCTAAAAAAAATGCTGGAATGGATATTATGTTGTTTTAGTGGACACAAAACATGTTCCTTTGTCATTTACGTTTAAAAGTAGGAAAGTTTTGTTGTCTTTGGTTTGGTATTAAGTCACCCCTTGCACTTGAATAGACGATAGTCTTTGGTACATATAAAAGTCGTTTGTTAGTTTTAATGTTAGTTCAAATTCTTGTATAATTGACTGATAAACAAACCCGACCAGTTCAAACCGAAGCAAATTTCGAATTAAGAGAGTTTGAACGGCCATATTAAAAATGCAATTAAATTAAAAAATCCATATTCAGGCAGTTCTTTCTTTTATCTTCATTCATTTTTCAGACTTAAAGGAAGTTGTATTTAATAGAGTCGAATTAAAAATTATTTTGCACCAAAAAATAAATGTAAATGTTTAAATCAATTTAGGAATTAGGTTTTTTGAGCGGTTGGCCCACATGGGGGCTTTCGAATTTCCAACAAATTGCAACGAGCCATTAAATTGTAATCAAGGTCTACATATTTTTTACAGAGAAAGTACACCAAAGAATTTCACCAAGCATGTAAGACACAGAAACCCTTCCTCTTTACATGCATGTATGCCAAATATCAGCACGAGACCGTCAAAACTACATTCCATTCCTACAACTTTTCTACTTGGTTTATTTAAGCACAACCGAGAAGTAAAACTAGAATAGTAAATTATTCTACGGGAAAAAAGTCTGACTCACATAAAAACAAGGGAACGCAACGGGAGGAGAAAAAAGCCGCAGGGTCATAAATCTCATATTTGCGTTTCCTTTGTGTTAACTACATCAATTCAATAGGCCCCCGCGAAAACGGAACAAAGAATGAATGATTGTTCTCGACTTGTTAGGCACATGTTCTATTTTTTTTAAAGCTAACTCGATTGAGGACAAAAATAACATTTTTTTATTGTAATTTTCCAATCTAAACTCGACGACGAGAAACCCACATGATCAAGATACGCATGATTATATGCCTTTTACATAAAATTTCTATTACCCAACGTCAGCAACCAACCACCCACTAAATAGAATGCTAACTGAATTTTTTCCCAAGCTTGTCTTAAAAAATTCAATCGGGATCACTGCTCTGCAACAGGCAAAATTGAACAAGGACTAAAAAAGAAGGAGAAAGAAAATCTAATATTCTATAATAGAATCCTGACCCGCAGCCAGCTTTTTCCATGCCATACCATCACATCACGACGACACGACTTGCAAAAAAAATATTGGAAAGAACAAGAACAACGATCAACGAACAAAGCATTATGAACGAAACCATTTCTTTACTTGCTACTCTTCCAACTTTCAACCTTGCAACGCCAACGCCAACGACAACGACAACGACCACAGCCTCTCTGAATGAACAAAACATTATATTATGTAGTGAGAGCAAGGAACGACACCATTAATATCAATATCACCATTTCCGCTCAATGCTTTACTGCAGTTAAAGCAGGCAAAGAAGCCAACGCCAAAGCCAAAGCCAAAGTTTTCTTCTTTCTTCCCAACTCCATTTTCCTTGTTCTCCATCGTCTCCTATTTCCTTAGCGTGATGTGATGTTATGTGATGATCATAGACCCACCCGCAGTATCTATAGAGTGCAAGCATCCCATTTAGACAAAGTCGTTGCACGACCATCTCAAAAATCAATTTTTTGTGCTATATCGAAAGACCTCGCAAAAATATTAGATGCGTATTTTTTTTCTAGCCGGGGTATGTTGAGACAACGGAGCTGGGGCTACCTGAAGTTGAAACACCATAAATCGATTTACTCCAATATGCATTGACCGATTGACCTGAAATTTGGTATGGGAAATATTGACCAAATTCCCCATAGGGTATTTTTCTCGGATTTTTGAAATTCGATTTTTGAGCGGGAGATTTCAAATTTCAAAAATTCAAAAAAATTTTGCAACTAAAACAAAGTAGTAGAAAAGTGGTCACTACTCATGAAAAGAAATAATCAATAAATACAAAACAAAAAATTGACCGTTAAAAATTTTCAAACTTGGCGCCAACGCCATTTGTTACCAAACTGAACATTTTAGTTCATAATCTTATAGCAGACGTAAAAACAAACACATTAAAAAAATTTCATCCAAATCGGTTGACTAATTCCTGAGATATTTGAGTCTACAGGTTTTTTGTCCGTTAACTATTTTTTTCATTCAAACATGATCAAGCATCACTCAAGCATCACTGTGGTCCAACCAGAACCTCAATATGTGGTATACTTCTCGAGATATTCGCAAATGAAGATTGGCAGCCCAGTCCGATATGAGACCTTTTGGAAGAGTTGGTCGGAGTGCCTCCAGGAATAAAAATTTGGAATTTTAAGAGAAATACCCTATCAGAAATGACGAGAGGATTCGACCTGTACCAGAACGACGACAGTAGCACGTATAGTTTAAGTGCAAATCGAAAAATGCCTTGGATGGATCTTGGTCCTCAGAGGTCGAACACGGAGGAGTTGGCTGGACTCCGTCCAGAAATGAAAATTTGGAATTCTAAGCAAAATACCCTATCAGAAATCAAGAGAGGAGTCGACCTGTACCAAAACGACTTCAGTAGGACACATAGTTTAAGCGCAAATCGAAAAATGCCTTGGAAGGATCTGGGTCCTCGGTGGTCCCATATGGAAGGATCCACCCAACTCACTCCATGAATAAAAGTTTGGAATTCTAAGAGAAATACCCTATCAGAAATCAAGTGAGGAGTCGACCTGTGCCACTTTCGTCGCAGTAGCACCTATAGTTTAAGTGCAAATCGAAAAATGCCTTGGAAGGAGCTTGGTTATCCTAGGTCCCATATGGACTACATACTTAAAATCTCTCTGGGTATACCAATTTGGCATTTTGAAGGAAATACTCTATCAGAAATCAGGAGAAGAGTCCATCTGTACCATAAAGATGTCAGTAGAAATTATTCTGTATAAGAAAATTGCAGGTGAAAACTGGCGACCCCGTTAAACAACTTCTCTCAGGCCCGAATTTTGGAGTCAAATACCGTATCAAAGTTAACAAAAAACGAGTCTAGTAAAACTACCTAGACGCAATAGACTAAATACATTTTGAGTACATCAATCTACTACTCTGTTAGGTGATCTACTTAAGACGATCAAATTCATTTTTCGATTTGCACTTAAACTATAGGTGCTACTGCGACGAAAGTGGTACAGGTCGACTCTTCTCTTGATTTGTGATAGGGTATTTCTGTTAGAATCTCAAATTTTCATTTCTGGACGGAGTCCAGCCAACTCCTCCGTGTTTAACCTCTGAGGACCAAGATCCATCCAAGGCATTTTTCGATTTGCACTTAAACTATAGGTGCTACTGCGACGAAAGTGGTACAGGTCGACTCTTCTCTTGATTTGTGATAGGGTATTTCTCTTAGAATCTCAAATTTTTCATTTCTGGACGGAGTCCAGCCAACTCCTCCGTGTTTAACCTCTGAGGACCAAGATCCATCCAAGGCATTTTTCGATTTGCACTTAAACTATAGGTGCTACTGCGACGAAAGTGGTACAGGTCGACTCCTCTCTTGATTTGTGATAGGGTATTTCTCTTAGAATTCCAAATTTGTATTCATAGACGGAGTCCGGCTGACTTCTCCATATGGGACCTTATGATGACCAAGACCCTTCCAAGGCATTTTTCGATTTGCACTTAAACTATACGTGCTACTGTCGTCGTTCTGGTACAGGTCGAATCCTCTCGTCATTTCTGATAGGGTATTTCTCTTAAAATTCCAAATTTTTATTCCTGGAGGCACTCCGACCAACTCTTCCAAAAGGTCTCATATCGGACTGGGCTGCCAATCTTCATTTGCGAATATCTCGAGAAGTATACCACATATTGAGGTTCTGGTTGGACCACAGTGATGCTTGAGTGATGCTTGATCATGTTTGAATGAAAAAAATAGTTAACGGACAAAAAACCTGTAGACTCAAATATCTCAGGAATTAGTCAACCGATTTGGATGAAATTTTTTTAATGTGTTTGTTTTGACGTCTGCTATAAGATTATGAACTAAAATGTTCAGTTTGGTAACAAATGGCGTTGGCGCCAAGTTTGAAAATTTTTAACGGTCAATTTTTTGTTTTGTATTTATTGATTATTTCTTTTCATGAGTAGTGACCACTTTTCTACTACTTTGTTTTAGTTGCAAAATTTTTTTGAATTTTTGAAATTTGAAATCTCCCGCTCAAAAATCGAATTTCAAAAATCCGAGAAAAATACCCTATGGGGAATTTGGTCAATATTTCCCATACCAAATTTCAGGTCAATCGGTCAATGCATATTGGAGTAAATCGATTTATGGTGTTTCAACTTCAGGTAGCCCCAGCTCCGTTGTCTCAACATACCCCGGCTAGAAAAAAAATACGCATCTAATATTTTTGCGAGGTCTTTCGATATAGCACAAAAAAATTGATTTTTGAGATGGTCGTGCAACGACTTTGTCTAAATGGGATGCTTGCACTCTATATTTCCTTCCTTTTGACTACGTCTTCAATGTAATCTACCCCCAACTATACTTAATAATGTGCTACCTTAGTACCTACTTCTATTTCTATTCTATTACCAAAACTAACCTACACTTCACGTGTTACTTCGACGTCGATGTCGATGTCGATATAATATGTAACTTGCGGCAATCTTAGAAAACCGATCTGCTGCAATTTTCTACTAGCTCACTCCATCAATTTTCTCACCATATTCTATCATCAATGGGCTTGTTGGTGGTATGGTAGTGTTTGGCTAACCGCTCCAAGCTAAGCTTTCTTAGGAACAGCAGCAGCAGCAAACGAAAGAAAAATGTTGGAAGTTGGAATCGATCTCGTATCGTATCGTATCGTATCATAGTGCAAACCTGATTTAGGGTAGTCCTGAGTCCCATATATTTATAGGTTAGAAATAGAAATCTTTTTGCAAACAAGAGAGTAGCTCTAAAAATAATGAGTGGAAAAAAATCTGAAAAAAATCCACTTAAGGGGATTTCATGGTTTGGAGGCAAAAGCGTAACGAATCAACACTACGAGAGTAGATGAGTAAATGTGATGATGATGCGATGTGGATAAAAAAGTATGCCTAAATTTAATGCAAAAAAAGTTACCGAGGTGTAGCAGCTTCACATTAAAGTTAAAGTGGATAGAAACTGGCGAAAAATTGATTCCGTGCCATGCCATGATGTTGTGTCATGAAAGGAGATGAAAAGGAGACTTTAGTTGGAGATATGATAAAATAACATGAGTAATAATAGTTAAAAAATATCGTCAATCGTGCTTCTCCCCATGCCACCCACCCCCAAGCATGAGAAACGTGAGTATATTTTAACATTTTATTATCGATTGTGCATTCTGGAAGCTATCTGAAACACGGTGGTGCGGCGTTATAGTATAACATATAACATGAAAAAATAGGTAAAGTAAGTGGATTGAGTGTGCAACCCAAAAACATTCAACCGGTTACTTAACGGTCGGTCTGATTCCAGAATGAGTGAACTAAACATAAAACACACACACAAACTTGCTCTACTTTGGAGGACGAGTGCTCACTCACTCACTATACTTGCCAAAAAATTGATGAAGTTCTCACTTGAAGACTTGAACATTCACTCACTCTTCCAGAACGTTAGAATGCACCGCATTAAGTTTTAAAACGCAGTTTGGGAATACTTTTTATCCGAAAACTAGTCTGGTATTTTTATTATTTTTTCAAGAAATATAAATATACCCTGATCCTGACGTGCGGGAACGAGAAAGCGAACAAGAGTTGTTCCCAAAGTTTATGGGGGCCTTTCTCTCATTATTGTTGCATAATAATACTCCCATTTCTTACTTATACACTTAACAACGCACGTGTAATGTGCAACGGGAATAGCAGGAAGCTACATAAAAAATATGCGTGTATGAAAGGAAATAGTCTACTTTGTCCTCAATTTTCAGCACACAAAACTCTAAAGCAAACAAAACATTTCAGAACTATGTTCGTACAACAAGAAGAAACATAATGTGGGATGGTATATGATTGTTATTACTTTTGTTATAAGAAGCTAACTACCAACTTTCAACAATACAATACAATTGTATTTTTGTATAGATATATTCATGAAGCGACTTCTTAGTAAGTCAGTGACTTTTTACTCTACATTTCAGTGAAATAAAATATAGCATCAGAAGAGTAGTATTATTATTGTGTATTCCAATGACATAAAGGGGAACATAACACAACTCCCTGAAATTATACCCGATCCATCTTAAACTCAACAAACTGGTACTGTACTGACTAGTGTAGCTGAATACAAGGAAAAGACGTAATGTTCCAACGACCAGCAACATTTTTACTAGAATTGTAAATCGTAGATGGTAAATGGGATAGTATTCTAATAGAAACGTAATGTAAGGCTAAAGTGAAGTGTCTTTTTGTTGAAGGGCAGTAGTCAACGTTAAAATAACAGAACAGAACAGAACAAAATAGAGGAATTGTGTACTTACTTTCTTCCCGCTTTTGTCATACTCGTACGTCGTAAGCTTATGTGCATAGAAAACATATAAATACGCATGTACGTACGTAGCATCCATTTATATATATCCTTACATGCATGCATGAAGATTTGCTCATTCGCGAGTAAGTAAATATCAGTAAGTGGAAAGGGCACTCAGCTGAAAGTAAATAACAACCGGTCTACTTTCTTTTTTTCTTCTCTCATCCTGTTTGAGCCTCTCTCTCCTTTCTCCATTTTATTGTAGTTCTCTTCTAGCTTGGCTCTGGCTTGGCTTGGGGTTAATCTTTGAAAAAGCGGAAAGAAAACAAGAGAGAAAAACGATGAAAAGAGGAAGCAAAAGAAAAAAAAGAGCTGAGAGAAAAGGCAAGTGAATCCATTTCTTGGAAGACATAGACATGAACATGGACTTCTGCGATAGGCACGATGGCATCATGGGTTGTTGGTTGATCGAAAAGTAAGAGGAAAAAGAACAAGGGATAACTATTATATATTTTTTCTAACAAGAGAAGGAACAAGGAAACCCCTATAAGAAATAGGTATAATATGAGTGTAATCAATGCAAAAACTTCATGGCTTTGGCAATTTGGATTTGGCTTAAAAAACCTCTAAGTATATCATACTGATAGAGAAAAAAAACCTCAGGCAGCCATGAACCAGCACACTTTTTTTTATCCATATTATCCAACGTTTATAAAGATATAGAGTGAGTGAGTAAATCGTAAAAAGGTATATGAAAAGTGCGTTTACTGTAATGGCTTGAGAGTCAAGATGAAGAAATAATCGTTTCCTTTATATAGCATCTATGTACTTCCATTTATTCCACTACTATTGACTACGCCGGGACGTTGAATTATCCGTTTTCCTTCTATTACCATTACATTACTTTTAGTGGTATTATTATTCCCTTGGTGGAATCTCCTTTATTCCTTTGGACTAGACGAGGCTGGACTGACCAGACCAGACCAATGCAATATTACATGAGATTCAAGTGTATATTGACAACTGACGATCACATAAATTGACATTTATTTGGGGGTTAATTTTGGATTCCATTTGGGAGGAAATCAACAAAAGCTTATTTTTATGAGGTTAAAAAAAGATTGAGTTTGTGCGTGAGGGTGAAAGTATATTAGCTTCATAGCTTATCATAGATTTGAATGAAGGCGCGGTATAGAGACACGTGGTCGATTAATCTCGCGTTGCCCCGAAATGAATTTAAATTTGTAAAACCGTTTAGATTTTTTGCTCAGATAAGTTCCAAGTGTCAACGAACTCAAGCAAGGCGTGGATATGGAACAACTTCCATTTCAACTTTGACTTTTTCAGCATAACACTTTTTTAAATTTATTTTTACAAGAAAGTGGAATGGTTCATTGATTGGTTTGTGTGATGTGGTTTAATGAACCAACCCACATATTTTTAAGATAAAGAACAAAGGATAAATGTACAGTGCTCTCCATTCCAAACTCAAACTTCCTTCCAATATAATCCATTTTGTTTTTGAATGAGAGTGGAGCAGAGTGGAGGGAAAGGAGCTCATAAAGAGGATTCGAGAATAATTCGAAAAATTTGCGTGAAATTACTTTTTATCGCATCAGTGCGAGTGAGGGATTCAAAAGGGTCAAATTGAGCATGACTTATTGCATTCACCAAACTTAAAAAGAGTGTCTCACACTCGGATGATGATGATAAAAGCGGAAAGAGGCAACGCATGCTCGCATGCACTACAAAACTAAAACTACACAACACAACTCTACACTACAGCTTTCAGCTCAGTCTAAAAGTTCTATTCTCTATATCTTCAGCAAATATGTAATTACTAGTAGGAAAGGGCGACGACGACAACTCCGTTCAATGTCCGGGAATAAATAAAGTGCTAAAAACTTTTGCTTTCATTTTATTCCTTTATCTCATCCTTTTGTTTCTACGATTTTGTGATCGTAGAAACTCAGCCATGTATTTTTTGCATTGCATTCTGATGTTGGGGTACTTTTTGTTGATTTGTAGGAAGACAAATGGGATCCTCTTTCAAAAGAGGAAAGTGCGGAGATCGTGACCTCAGATGAGAAAAACGATGGTTGTTTACATAAATTCCAGTTCAAATACCAGACCACAAACCCCCAGATTGAATTCAACTATTCCTCCATGTATATTAAGCATCTACTCAAATATATGTATGTACATCCGGTTTAATCTCTTTCACCTCGTTCTTCCTTTAATAAAAGTGTGTTTAGGAACGTACGTGATTCCTCCATAATATAATATTATTCACGATGTGCTTGCTTATTTACAGTTCTTGATAAACTTTCGCGCTATTTGTTTTTTCTGTTTAATGCAATCTCATCTAGGTATCATCATCGCATCACATTCTTCTTCTTTGTGAACTTTAAATGTCTCCCGCCTTTTATTACAATTCTCAGAGCTACTCCACAAATAGAAGTATACGTACGTATGTATGCATACCATCGATTACACAAACAAAGTAATCACAATGGGGTGCCTTTTATCCTCATCTCCTTCTATTTCTGAGACAATGAACTCTCAATGTCGTGGGAGTGATGAAGAGAAGGGAAGGCATGTTTATTCGTATTTGTATGAATGTTTCAGACTCAGAAGATGTGAGTGAAAGCTTTTATTTTACTCACACTGGAAACGCAAACCTCAAGAAAGTTTGGAGCAATAAACAAGTTTATTATCACAAAACTTAACGAACAAGAGATCAACCTAAAATTGAGTTGGGAAAGACAGACAGAGGAAACATTTCAAGGCGTCATAGTAGTTCGTTCATTTCATGCCTGCTGCTGTCAAACCAAACGTTAGAAAGAGAGAAAAAAGTTGGGTTTAATATTGTTCTGTTCCGACCATCATCATCCGAAAACAAAGCTAGTATAGTATTGGTTACTCTGGAGTAAATGACATTGGAGACAGTCACCACATCCAGCATCACATCACGTTCTCTCACTCATTCTCAACAGATCACCAGAACCAGCGGCATAAATCTTTGGAGGAAAAGTAAAAGGCATCCGATTTTATATGTCATTGGATGAGTTTATGTGAGTTGCAGCCATCAACCATCCTCTGTTACATTTTATGTTTGTGATGTGAATCATTAAACCAAAGCGTGGGGATGATGATGCTTTGGATTGTTCTGTTCTTTCTTTTGTTTCATTATGTCAAATTGTCGAATCATGAGAAAATGCTGTTGCTAAATGTAGCACTACCTCCTAATGAAGAATAGGTGCATAATATGTATATAATATATATTCTTAAAGTAGGCGGATCACAAAATAGTCGACTAGACAATGTATCATAATCAACGTCATCCACGTCATTTAAACCTTCATGTTTGCTTTTCGAAACATAAATTACCAAGAATTTTTTTTACTTTGGAGAAAACCGTGCGTGGCGTCGCATGGCGTGGGAACAAAACCAACAAAATTTAAAAATAGTGAGATTTTTTTAGCGTAGGCGGATTGGATTATACCCCATTCTGTGCTATTAAATGAGAACTCTATACTTCAGAGATGTTAGCAATTAGGAAGAAATACAAGGTGGATGAGAGGACCTGTGGTCTGTGGTGTGCGTGAATCGTGAATCATTCCTTTCAGATCTTATTTATTATTAGTTGCAAGTTATAACGTTACAAGAAAAGTACATAAACATACCTTATACATCTCTTCTTCCGCTGAATAATAATTGTATAGCCCTGGCCTTATCCTTTTGTGAGTTCCTTGCTCCTTAGGTGCTCTGTCAAGGGCGAAAGTAGTAGAGTATGTGATTCATTTTCATTTCATTCCAGATTCTAAGATATTCCACGCGGTTGTGTTTCTTTGGCGTATAAGTCATTCAAAAATTTTGAAATCAGAATCAGATCAGTGTGATGTTTTTGATGATGATGATGATGATGATGATGAAAATGAGTGTATATTGCAATTGGTTTGTTCCAGCTCAGCGATTCAAAACTAATGAGTGGGAATGAAAGCTGCAATCATATCATATCATATCATATCATGGTCCAGGATGACTTTCAGATTGCAAGAAGAAGAAACAAGTTTGTGCCGAATATATATGATCAACTTCTTTTGGTAGAGAAAGAAGGAGTAGTCAAGTCAAAAACTCACAAAACCAAAACCAATCTTGATAAATATTTCATAAGATAGTTGTTCAAATAAATCCAGTTCAAAGTAAGGTACGATACGATATACGATACGATATGGGATCCGAAGCACGAACACACACGGTATTATATATTATTGATTCTTTTTTTGTCATGTCTGAAGGAGAAAGCAACAAAAAATATCGTAGTGTATTTACTGAGCTACATATATATATATGTATATATTGTATATCTTGTATTATCTGTAAACTTTTTCATTATCCTGATGTCCATGAGACACCTTCACCTCCATCACCTTCCACATCCACGTCAGTCTCAGGATCTGTGGTGAGCTGAGTCTCAAATGTTTTTCGGTTACTTGCTGTCCACGGGCTACCTCTAATAATCGCTGTGGACGTGGTGATCGTGTTCTGACTCGGAGATGAAAGTGGTCCACATGAGTGTTGGTAGTTGGGCAACTGAAGTTGCGTATCTACTCCTCCCGCTCGTTGTTTACTTGACGTGCGGCCACAAACCGAGTTCACGCCACCAACAACACTTTCCGTACTCACCACACCACCATGCTTCTTTTTGTTACGAATATAATATTCATCCCCACCATATTGGTGATCATAGAACTCACGCCTCATCAAATCATCTAAGGTGGAGCACCGGAAGCAAAGGATTTCATGGAATGGACGACGAAAGTCTCGGTTCAGGGTGGCGTAGATTACCGGATTTAGAGCGGAGTTGGCGTAGCCTAGCCACAAAAATAAGGAGTTGATCCACCCTGGAATCACCGCTGAAAATAATAAAATAATAAAAATTTCTTAGAAGATGAATGATGATGATATAGGAGTAATTTTTTGAAGATTAGTTAGAGTAGCTGTACTACATGGGAATAATAATAAATCATCCAAGATTTTTTCGAGAATGGGGCATTGAAAGGTAAGTGCACTTGTGTTATTGTTTGTACGAACTTTTGGTTTTCTATTATAAATACTACGATTTTATGGCATGCGATATTTTTTCCTTTTGCAACAAGATATTTCAGTTAGTTTTATTATGTTAAGAGGTTAAGTGTTATTGCTATTACAAACCTTCTCTACCTTGTACAAATAGACGAACAAGAGCAAGCACGAAGAAAGGCAACCAACAGATGATAAATGCGCTCATGATTATCCCCAATGTTGTAGATGCCTTATGGTCCTTGAGTCTCACGGCTGGCCGGAATTTTTCTGAAAAAAGAAAGAAAAGCAAACATTCTTAGAAATATTATAATATTCAAGAAGGCACAAGCCTACAGTTATCAGAATGAACGGGCCAGTAAGTAATAACTAAGAATTCGGGTATCCGTAAAAAGTACAAATCGCAATAAACTTGGCAAGTTATCCATTAGAACATTAGAAGAAGTACCAAAGAATATAGTGTTTTGAGTATTTTGACAGAATCCAAATCAAAACCCTACGATAAATAAAAATTATAAGAAAAGCCAATTACTTTCACATGCCCTTGTAGTTTAGAGCTATTGAAAAAGTAATTCGCATCCTAATTCAAGCCAGATTCTCAGAAGTGGCATACCTACCACCACCCTGCTCCAAACTGTCACCATCTGTTATTACAACGAAGGAAGTATTGAATTTAATAAGTATTTGAAGTAGCTAAGAAGCAAGTCACCCTCCCTTTTTATGAAGAATTGTTTTTATCATGTTGGTATCATTTTTCTGACTTCCACATCAACTCTTTTTGTGAATGTTCAAGCCGTTCAAGGTTTTCTTGGAAGGACTGACGCGACATGGAATTTGATAAACAAATACTATTCTCCTTAAAGGCGCTGGGGTAATGCAGAAATATTTCTTAAGATGAGCATAATATTATTCTATTGAGCAATTAAATTTCTAAAGTCTCCGCTTTATTTAAAATTCCGGTTACCAACAACCCAAACAGTTGTGAAATGGAAGGTAATTTGTGATACGATGTGATGTGATGCAAAATCAGCATGTGCATTTATACAGACTGTTAAGTGTGCTGTGGTCTGGTGGTAGTAGTTGGGGTGAAAGTAGCACAAGTGGAAAATGGCCCAAGTTTTGATATTTATATGCTCATTATTTACTCAATATTATTCAAGCTGTTGCCTCTCGCTGTTTTTCCCATTCTCCAAACAATTTCCGTCCTCATACTTCATTCTAAATTCCAAAACCCTCTCACATATCATATCATATCATATTCTCCTTTACTTTTCCCCAAAGTTAAATCTGTTGTTGTGGCAGTGGCTATGCTTTTTCCTCTTTACTTTAGTAGAAAGTAGAAGAGATAAAGGATATTAATACTATACTTAATTCATATTTGCAAAGCGGAGAGAATCATCATGATGATCATGAACACAAATGTGGATGATGGGAATGAGCAAGGTTTATTATCTCCTCTCTCGACCCTCTCCATTCCATCCAATCCAATTCAATCCACCGTCGTCGTCGTCCAACAAACAAAACAAAGGGAAAGACAAATACAAACAGACACAAGGGCAAAAAATATAATATGCCCTTTGAGCGTCATCATCATTATTCTCTCTCCCAAAAATAATATCATGTGTCAGTTTGCTTCTTCTATGAGAAATGGTCCCCAAAGATGTTTGTAAATACCAAAGTTTATGTATAAACTAAACTACGATGGGATAGAATGATGGTAGCCTTGGTCTTATGGTCATCATCTTCTTCAGCAGAAGTTGTAAATAGCAACAGCAACTGTATCACATCATATCAAATTATATCATATATATATTGAATTAAGGGCTTTGCTTCTGAAAATCTCGCTAAACAAAAGGAAAAGCACAAACAAGGATGATGAAGTTTTTGGGAGCTGCTTTGGATTTGGAACTTAATGAAAATTGCTCCGTTTTCCTTCCTTCAGAAAGGTTAAAGTGATTAGATTGAGTTGGGAGTTGGAAAAAGGCCTTGAAAGTGTAGCAAAGGAAGTTGGAATTGGGATGAGCTTGCTGTGTCTAGTTGACCAAGGAGGAGTGGAATAGGATTTTACTATGCTAACCTGTTTCATTTCACCATCGTCAACATCCCCTTTATTTTACTTTCTCCACGTGATCTTGCATTGGAAGTAGATGTTTGCATAACAAAAACTACTCATCTTTTACATATTGTATAATATATTCATTCTCCCTGTTCGTGTCACCACCACCTTTTCAAAGAACTTGATTCCTTCTCGCTTATTATTATTAGGCGACGAATTATTAAACTAAATTTGAGTTGAGTTGAGTTGAATTTGGCTCTCTTTCGCCCTCGTTCCCATATATATATATATACATCTACTTTCTCATTATCTTCAGTAAACAATTCTACAAAAGTTGACTCTACCTAAAAACTTCAAGACAAGAAGAAACAAGAACGATAGTTAGGCATTGTATAAACATATTGAAATTATCTAGAATGGGATGGCTCCCACACTATACCCCTGGCCCTGCTCTGGTCTGGGTTAAAGTTAGTAGAGCCATGGGATTTTAAAGTAAAACTATCACATCACATCCTCGTATCATTTCATCATCATCATCATATTGGATGTTTTCTTTCCAGTCCTCAGGCCAGGCCAGGCTGAAAAAGAGTTTTTTTTCTCGTATCTTTTCCCTTTTGTTCTGGAGGAAGAATTTGATATGAGGGGAAAAAGAACAGAGTTTCTCCCATGTACATTCATTCATCCAACCCTGGGAGAGAAGAATCACATCGTCTTTTGCACATGATGATAACATAATACCAACACCAAGTTTCCTATTTCCTTTCTTATTCTGTTCTCCGGATATTTGGGTGATGAGGCGATGTGACGCCGTCTTCATCTATTCTTTTTTAAGGGTATATTCAATCCACAATTTAACGTGGAAAAGTGAAAAAAAGGATGAAGTAAAAATGGAAGAGTGTTGTCGTTGTGAATGAAATGGAATGGAAATAGAAGACGAGCTTTTCATGTCAACTTTCTGACCATATTAAGCAAGCATAGGGAAAGTGAAGAAGAAAGTTGATGGGATGTATTGTGTTTTGACGCTCGATCCATGACATTTTAACCCCTTTTCTATCCTTTCTTTCAAACAAACAAGATTATTACGCTTTCACAACTTTCTTTTATAATTCTTTTATGGATCAGTTACCCCCCTTAGGTTTTTTCTGAGGCGTTCATTATTATTTACCGGATTTAGCCTGAACAATAACTTTTATGTAATAATGTATTTATGTAAAGACAAAAGAGAAAGTTGAGATTGGATTACATACGGACATGTTGCTAACGAGGAGGCATGGATCGAGAGAAAGTAGATATGAATATGAATGTTAAAATTGAAACAGTTTATGGATACAAAGTTTAGAAACACATTTTTTTAAGAATCATTATATTTGGGTTGCACTGCACTTTCGTTCAATAGAACAATCATCTTTTTAGTCAGAAAAACATACGTGTTATTTGAGAGGCATTGAGCAATCGACAACAAAATTCAAATCCCGCCTATTTTTGTAAGTCGTTTGCTTTTCTAGCTGCAGTTTTCATTTTTTGTCGATGCTCTTTTAGGATTGTATACCCATTTAAGGATAATGGTAGGCTAGACTCCTTGTTTAGAAATATATGGATGAGGAAAGCGTGCCAAAAAAGCGCACAACGTTTACTAATATCATCTAAAGAAACGATAAGTTGGTTTGGTTTAAAAGGCATACTATGACTTATCTACTTTTATATTTTTAAGACAACTTTATGAGGGAACCATTTAAGAAGTAACTCATCAAAATAAATGAAAATTGCAATTCTAAGTTTTCTTTTTCTTCCACTTGAGTCCTCAAAGTTTTATTTATATATAAACATGTGCGTAGTTCATGTAAAAGTCACGGAAGAAAACGGTAGTTGGTAGGTAGGTATAAAGCAGTGAATGGCAGTGAAGCAGAAGCAATTTAATATATTTCTCTTCCTTCCTCTTTCTATTTCATTATTACACTTAATAGTTTAGCTGGTGAGTGAAGCGAGTTGAAGAAAGGAGCGAGCAGTGAGCCCACCAAAAAAACAACTGCCATTTATTTTGCTTCTTTACTAATATTATAATGGTTGTGCTTTCTCCTTCAAGCGCCCAGCAACCAAACAACATTTTTATGGGAGATTCTCCTTCCGTTCCTTCCTTTTCACTCATTATACAACTAAAAGTTTCAATTTCCTGGAAATAAAATAACGACAGCAAAAACTCATTTATTGAAATGGTAAGCATGTACGTTCCTTTAATGTATATAGCACGAAAACGTATTAAAATCAGTTTCATTTGGTTTAACTCACGTCGTCTATGTCCTCTGCTTTGATAATTTATGCAAGAGGGGAAGCCTAACCATGTTTCTCATAAATTAATGCTACAAAATCATTATATGCCATTAAATCTTAAAATTGGGCATATTATCATATATTAATAATATAATATTATAAAAAAGAACAAAAAAATAATTATTATTATATCCAATTTACCAACCAGAGAGGACAAATTTAACCGCCTGATTGGCAAGAAGCATACCTAATGCTTCCCTCATTGTTTAAAAAAGCTAACATCCCAAAGTAAAAAGGGAAGGAAAACAACCGTTTGTTTGGACTTGCTCCAAACTTGGGCAGTATAGACATTAAAATTAATACGTCTGACAACCTGATTGTCGGTGAGTTATGTACAGTAGACACAACAACAAAGCCCACTTCTAAGCTTCATCCACATTGAAGCAGAATACACAGTAGTATAAATTTCGGAAGGAATCCGACACATTATGTATAAAAAAACTCTAAAATCGAAAAAATGCAAAAAAAGGAAACATTTAAATCAAAACAGACAATGAGCCCATTTCCCTAACAAGGAATCACTGACTAAAGCGGAGTAGTGAAGGACGTTGAATAGTAATATTGTGTCCACAAAAAATACTACATACATGAGTAATATCAATCTGCATACCTACTTAAACATCTCCTTCTTCTCTTTCTCACAAAGAAAAGGAACCATGCCGGGGATCTAATCTAATTTGAGCAGAAAATGAGCTTCAGTTCTTGACAACTGCAGGGGACAGAAGCAAATAACTTGTCTGTATAATGCGGAACTCAGAAATGCAAGCTTGCAAGTAAGTATGTAATCATTTCATGTCAAAATGTATTTGCTGTTATACAATTTCCTTTCTCCCCAAATACATAAGTATATACATTCTTACATCCGAAAGGATAAGAAAGTAACGTAACATAAAAAATATAATATAATATAGACAACTTTCTTTTTTAGCTGGAGCACTCACTCCCAAGACTCCAACAACCACTTGGACTACCCACTCGCTCGCTCACTCACTCACTCACTGTTGAGTTTCATCTCTCATTCTCATTAGTCTTTCTGGTTTTTTTCGTCTTGTTGCTCATCAAAGAGAACGAGTAAAGAAGACATGACTGTCCTCTCCCTTTCACTCATTAGTTCCCAGCTAAAGTCAGTTTTCCATTTAACTTTAGGAAAGTCAGTCCGGTCCAAGTTGCAAGTCACTCACCAATTTTGTTTTTTTTTGGAAGAAATGTGTGAATAGTGACTTGAAATTGGAATTTCTCTTCAACTTTTTACATCCTGTCTTGGCTTGGCAATTGACAATTAGGCACATTAACCATCACATCAGCTAGCGAAAAAATAGCATGAATGCGTGTGGTGGTCCTACTATTCACACAACTACCCAACCCACAAAGCAAAATACTGAAATTCTTGATGCTCATGAATGACATATTATTATATTATATAGTTTACCTACACAACACTCAACTACGGCGTAGTACTTTTACAGCCAACAAGTAGCATAAGCTTTTTTTATCTTGATTTAATTCTCTTTTAGTGCTCACGCATGTCGTTTATTACCCGGAAACAACTCTACACAGCTATTCTCCTTTTATAGTCTTTTTTAATTTCGTGATTTTCTGGGTGGGAGGATGTAGCATCATGAAAATCATTATTTTTTTCGATGATGATAGATGATTAAATCGAAGGCTAATTCTTTCCACACCACAGCACGATCACGCACGTAATCTTACAAAGGACCATGATTATGATACATGGAGCTGATGCTGACTTTTCTCCTTGTACTTTAAGAAGAACATATTATTTAATATTCTTACCAAGTTATTTTTCTTCCTTACAAATGAGCTTTTTGATAGTTAAGAAGACTGACAGACTGACTCATCTTATACATATAATATGTAAGTATTGCAATACATAATAATTCTCTCGTCTAAATACAAGGAGAAAGCATGTGGGTGGACTTATTCATCACATACATCACATTTCACATTTTCTTTGTGCTATTCCTATCCTCCTCCTGATGATGACAAGGAGAAAGGCATTTTTCAAATATATCACGATTCACGTTACTCCTATGATTATTATCAGGAAGGAAGAAGGGCAAACGGATGAGGGACGCACAACACACGACATCACATCACATCCAACATCCAACATCACATCACGTCATGCAATCATCTCAGCATTATATTACAGAAGAAGAAGTGAATATTCTCCATATAAAATAAGAAATATACTCCCTGTCATCCTATATAAATTGTACAAGCGGTGAAAAGAGAAAGTAATGAATCTTTCACGATTTCAATAGAGATTTTTCCTCTCCTTCTTCCCTTTTACTTTATTACTTTTACTTTTAAACGAACTAACAGAAATACATAGAAGATAGAAGACATTGAATATGACCATGGCCAAACCAAACCAAACCAAACCAGAATTCCCAGAAAGGAAACTAAGTATCTATGTGGAAATGTTTAGGAGAAGAAAGTTAGAGGGACAGACTTTTCTCATTTTAAAGAAAATCATAATATAATGTTGTGGCCATATTATTAAGTTTAAAGAGGAGGACATGATGACGATGAGGACGACAACGAGGATGTCGGTTCAAAAGACTCTTCTTATTATTATACGTCGTCTTGGTTTGGTTTGGTCTGCTTTTGCCTCTTGCTTTGGCATTCCTTTTCCTTGTTCCTTTTCTTTGAAATGGATGGAGGAAGTGCAAGTTGAATGGTTGCTTGTTATGCTCTCTCTTTTTCTCTCCACTGTACTGTCCAAATATTGTAAAGGGATGCCCATGTTGAATATCATGTTCCTTATTTTATTTTGTACTACAGGAAACTTCCTTTCTCATAGACACAAAGTGAGTGTAGGCTAGCTGCTCACTAGACCACAGCCATTTAGCCCATCAAAAAGTCGTGTAAGTACGAGAACTATAGGGAGTTATATAATATCTGCACAAACACAGGCGTACAACTGGAAATTGTTTGTTAGGATGATGGAAATGAGCAGCGGCCAATGCCAATATACATAAAAATACGATACGATACGATACGATGGAGAGTTTGCTTGTAATTTTGACAAATAGGCACATAAATATTTTGACTTAATATAAAAATATATAATAGCTACTAATATATGATGATGGCGACATGTGATGTTTTTAGTGCAAAAAGGCCAAACATAAAAGAATCTGCGCAATATTTTCAGTTTCAATGTACTGTCCAGTCCACGATGTCGTGCAGTCGGCGATTGCGCCGCAGAAATTAGCCGCGCTACGCCCACACAACGCTAGATTAATTTCTGGGTCGCCGTCGCCAACTGCACAACATCATGTGCTGGACAATATTTATTTCCCCCTTCTTCTGCTATAGACGTATAGACAGTTAAGAGGCAATATAAATAAATATATTGAAAACATTTTCTTTGACACGGTAATAATACTCGGAAGACCCTATACCAACACGGTAAATTAGGTAGATAGTCTGCAGTTCTTGCGTATCTATATCAGTAGGCACTTTTGAAAGGAAATTTCAGTGCGGAAATAAAATAAATTTATCTAACAATACCAAACTTTCTTGAGCATCAACTAAATTATGTAACGTGAAGTAGGTACATTATACGGAAGCGCAAGGTGTCAGCAAAAGGTATCGCATCACATCACCGTCAGCATTTTCCCTTTCTTCATCTCATTTATCCAAGATCCATTGTATCCATCTCATCTTCTTCCAACTCCTCCAACTTTTGCAACTATTCAACAATGATGCAATGCATGCGGTACTGTACTATACACACAACACGAGTGTCACGGGAGTAGGCATAGCTCTTTGAATGAATGAAGAGGAATAAAGAAAGAAATGGCAAGTGTGCCTTATATTGTACACATGCGACTCCCAAATTTGATAAACCTTCCATTCCACTCCACTCTACCTATCCCTTTCCCAGCTTTAAATAGTTGACTTCTTTCTAGTAAAAGTAAGAAATGAACTTTCTTCCTGGAGTTAATACAAAGATATAAGTATTGTGAATACTTCCCTTGAGGATTCTTGTGTGGTACTTTCTCCTGCCAAATGAAATTATGATTTCTCTGTTTCACAAAGCCAAGTGAAAGCCAAGCCAAAACTACAGGCTCATATATTTTACAACAGACCAGAACCCGACTAGTCATAATATGTACTTATGCAAGAATGACTAAAGCAGTTTCTTCAAACTTGAAGATTTCCTTTCTAAATAGATACAAAATACAATACAATAAAATTGTCTCTGAATCCCTTGCAGAAAACACATACAAACTGAAGAAAACAAATTATATTTTAGATAAGTAAAATGGTTGGGAAGGTACTGAATTTGGAAAGAAAGAAGAGGAGCCAATCTAAAATGATGACTTCTTCTTATTATTACTTGCATATCTGGCACAGAGTTGCCAGTCCGGGAAGTTTATTGAACAAGGAAAGGAAAGTAGTTTCATATGCGTAATATCAACTTCTTGTGTCTGAGTGACTAGTCTTCATCGTGTTTAAATTTCATTGGGAAAAGTTTACTTGACACAGTTATTGTAATTAGCATAACAAAATGAGGAGCTGGTGCTGGTTTGGTGCTAGTTTAGGAAAAGTACACTTGTAATAATTTGCATTCTCACAAATATGTCATTACTGTAGGTGCACACATATAGCAAGTCTACTTTTCATATTATGCAGATGCAGACTTTCTTAGACACACGGAGCAGCATTCATTTATTCGTGGTTTGGTTTTTGGTTGGATTTGGATGCCGAATCTCTCTTTCTTTCTACTCTTGGCTCGTCTTCTTCAACTTGTTCTTGCTCCTTGTTAGTTTTACTTATGTAACTTATATCCTCATAAATACTAGAGAAACATGGAAATGGCCTTGTATATTTATAGTTTGGAAAATGAGATATTGTAATGTAATGACTGTACCAACTTACTTATACTTAGATCCTTCATGTTTGTGATAGTAAAATAATGACACAAAACTATAGAGTTCCTTTGCTGCTTTAGTAATGAAACATGAAGCAGTTGTAACAGGAGCGCCTTGTGTTTCAATGTTTCAATAAGAAGAAGAAGAGCCAGCAACATCCAACCAGAAAAAGTGAAACGATAACTACTCAACTCTCAACTCAAGAAAAAATCCTCCAACGTGAATGTTATAGGAGACCGAGACAGGCTCTTTTGCTCCTCTAAATTATAGTGAATGGTTGAATGCTGGCTGATGTTTTGCTGAGTCACTAAACGACTAAACGTATTCATGAACAGGGCGAGTGTTTATTGCTTTCCGGAGCCACATTTGTAAACAAAACGTAAAAACTTGCATAATGTTAATGTATGTACCTCATTCTGAGGAATATTGAATGTGTGGAATGCTTTAAGTAAAGGGAAAACTGTTTTCTTCTTCTTCTTCATCATAATATACATTTTATGTGAATGTGCAGAAACGGCTTTTAAATTCAACAAACTATTACTTTTGGTTTTATGAGAAATGAGAATGTAGTGATGTGAAATGGAAGCAGAAATGGAATGGATATTTTTTGGAAAAGGAATGGTAAAAACAAAATACATATATGCAATTAATGTACTATAAACACACAGATACTTAAAAGATTTGTTTCGTTACGCTAGACCAGCCAAACCACTATAAAATTTGTTTTAAACTAAACTGTGACACAGAAATAAAATGCGTGAAATGTGATTTCTCGTTAAGAAAATAACTCATAAAAATGGTGAAGATGCTTTTAGGTAGGTGTAGGGATTCAAGATCTGAAGGAAAACGAAGAGGATCTTCTTGTAGCCTTTTTACTTGCGTAATTGTAATTATAGTCGATGCTGTCTCTTTTAATATCCTACCCAATTCATCTTGATCGTAATAATGGGTAAAAATAGAAAAGTAATTTCTAGTAAATTAAGTTAACTTAATATTATTAGCAATCACATGAAAATCAATTTTGAAGGAGTGCTGCGTCGCTTGGCTTTGTGGTGTAGCAAGTATAAAAAGACAATAGACAACAGAAAGAAATTTAAATTTGTTATTGATTTTCGAACAAACTTTCTCCATGATCATCTATGTTTTCGTGAGTGCAAACATGAGACATAATGGTTTCAGATTGGGGTATTCTAATTTTAAAACAATTTATAAAAGTTAAAAAGTGTATCGAGCTACATAAAAGTAATAATTGCTTTGAGCATTGCATTGTGAGCGATAGTTGTGAAATACTGGAACCAGCTTTAGCTTCTTGGAAAACTGCTAACAAAATTAGACTTGAGATATAATATTGCCTTCTTATTCCCCACTTAGATTAGTTACATCTGATGGTACACCCAATAAATAAAAAATAGTTTAAACATAAAAAGACTTTGAAGTACAACAAATCCTTCAAAATGGAAATTTATTTGGGGAAATTGAATCATAAACAAAACTTTTACATCCAATCAAATTATTTATGTTTATTTTTATAAATTTCAATTCAAAAGCCATTATTTACTTTGTCATCCACCTTCAATATAATTTTATTTGCACATTTTATTTCAATTCAATTCAATTCAATTCAACCCATCCCTCATAAATAATGTGAGAAAAGACAAGAATGAAAGCAAGCACTTTAAAAATCCAAATTCCACAGCACACGTCTTGAGTAGTTGTGGTACTCCCGTCGCCTGCAGGACTTGAAAAATATGTATACATACACATATCCAACTCGAGATAGGTTCCAAACAAACGACAATAAATACCCTGTCCTATCCTGTCTCACAACACAAAAATGCTTGTAGATGCATTAAAAGTAAAAAAAGAGAGAGAACAATTTGAGCTGGACATTTGAGTTCCATGCGAATAGTGGTGGTGGACTGGGTGGAACGAATGCCAAAAGAATTGTTTGCAAGCCTCTTGTCCTTTTTCTCCTTCTCCGCGAAAGAAAAAAACTAGGAGCTGCGGATAGCATTACTCAAAGTAGATATCTATAGTGTATGCAAGTGTCGTAAAAAGCCAAGAATGACTTGCAAAAAAAAAATCCACTCCATACATTCGCCACGCCGAAGGAAATAATGGAGAACATTTTTCGAGAGTGAAAAAACACGATACGATTCATATGTCGTTTTCGTTGTCGTTGTCGTTGGAGGCTTGCTTAAGGCAGTAAGCCAAAACCAAGCCACCTCCAACAAAAATGTAGATGTGTGTCTCTCGCTCCCTCCATCCTCCATCCATACCAAACAGAATGACAAAATGACTGACTACCTATTTTCAACAAGGTCGATTTCGATATAAGGGAAGAGTAAAATAACGTACAAGTATGTATACGTATGTATATAGCAAATAAGATGCAAGAACAAGAGAGACATACAAGAAAAGAGTTGTACACAATAATAATTCGAAATTCCAGACAAGTGTAAGAAATAAAAATTTTATACGCTGCACTACAATAGCCACCTACAGCTAGGAGCTTCTCTTGCTCCCTTTTCTCCAAAAAATGGTGCTGGTGCTGGGAAAGATATAGAAAAGCACAAGTGTTCCCATTTTTCTCAATCGTACAAATCGCTTTTTCAGGTATCCTGAGGAAAAACATAAACATGGAGGCATGTAGGAAGTAGGAAGATTGTAGTTTTAGTTTTGTATTCTGAATTGAACTTATTCTATACGACGCACAGATATAACATATAACTTTATCAGAAGACATCACACCAATTCCTTTTGAACAAACAAACATATTTGTACTTTTCAAAAAATACCAAGAAACTAGTCAAGTCAACCCACCATGAAGCTAGAGAGCTAGAGTTAGCTCCTCCGATCACCGTTCCCAATCCACTAAATAATATAATGTAAAATGTATAGAAAAATATATATACAAGTGGAGAGAGTATTGAGTATTGTGTCCGATTTCCTGCTCTTGAGGAGGAAATTCAATAATAAAAAGAGAAATTCTTTGAGAGGACAATAGAATCAAGAGCTACCAACAATGAACAAGGTGTTGAGAAAAGTACGTGTTTGTCTGTATCTGTACAATAAATAGGGTACAGCAAGTAAAAAAAGGTAATAAAAGTGGCATCCCCATTTAAAATTTATAGAGACATGGAGAGTCACACACGTAAAGTAACGACACTTGGTTTTGGTTTGCAAACTTTTTTTTTGCACAAAAAAAATGTAACGTACGAACGACAATGACGTCTACTTTTTTCATTTCTTGGAAGAACGTCTAGTCTGTTATAATTATGTTGTGCAAATATGCTTTTCTCCGGAGTATTTTTTATATCAAGTCCAATAAAAAATAACAAAAAGAATGACATAAAATACATAAGAAATTTTTAATGCATTTTGATGATTACGTACCTGTGTGAGGATAGTGCATATCCATGTGCACAGCATTCCGATCTACACTACTGTTTCGACTGTTATTAGTCCACGTCATACACTTTTTCTTTTCGGCCACCACCCGCAATATCTTGACGTAGACTACTACCATCACACAAAGTGGGACGTAGAAGGATGCCATTGTGGCGTAGATTTGGTACCTAAAAACAAAACAAAAGACATTTACATTTCATTAGTTTTAAACAATTTATACGTATGAAGTTAAGGAAAACTGAAGAAATATGAATATTTACAAGCGTATGACTTGACTTCCAAAATTACTTCTCATCTTAAATGTGTATGACTGAAAATCTTTTTTTTCTATTTTTTACGGCTCAAAAATCACCCCAAAAGAATTCCTGTTAACATATACATGCATATTACTTGGCTTCTGCTTCCGGCAAGGTTTGATATGATTTATGATAAATCGATTTATTTCTTCTCTTAATGGAAGTAACATGGATGAATGTCATTAATTGCCATATTTGTCATCGTTAACAATCAAACATGCCATGCCATACCCTTTTGTTTTCAACCCAATCCAATTTTCTCAGTGTTACCATCATTGTCAATTGTTAACTCTACAAATTCCTTAGTTATTTCTTTCTGTCCAACAAGCCAACAACTCCCAACCAAACCTGACATCATGACATGTCTCAACTAGACTTGACTGACTCAACCTTTTTTCTTTGAAAGAAAGTGCACATCGATTCACTCCCACCACCGTTTGTGCTCCAGAGAAAGAAAATAACTGGGACGTTACTCGACGTCTCACTGTCACCACAAATATCTTGTCATAACCATACCCATATATACCGAGGATGTATATAATCTCAAAATTCTTGTAGACAAATAAGAGAACATGGAGGAAAATGAAACTAAACCAACCCACCCTACCACACACAACCATGTTATATGTTACGTCACGTCTATATCTATAGTTTATCATTATATTATGCAATATACGTACATATTATAGAAGAACAGAAGAACAAACACAAACATAGCATAACATAACATTCATAGGAATAATATTCATTTCATGAAGTGCACACAAAACCTTTTTCTTTCTTTCTTTTGAGAAGAAGAACCTCTTCAAAGTTTTTCTGATTCAAAGCATACAACATAACACGACATAGCATATAGCTTGTTCTTGTAATATTTTTAGAAATATTTTTTCTGCTGTCCATTCATTCAATTCAGTCAACGAAAAATCAATCCTTTTTCTACGTCTCAAAAAAGTTTTATGAAATGACTGAAAAAATGACAGTGGCTTGGTACTTGGTAATCGAGCGCTAAATCTTTAGGTTTTTTTAAGTTATATGTTGAAAATTTGGTGGATATTCATTCATTCGATTTATTCTGTCTCCTGTTCATCATTTTTTATCATCCTTTCATGCATTTTTAATGGGGTCTTTGTTGTTGTTTCCTTTCGTCGTCTTGTTACTACTTCCATTCCACTTCCACCCTTCACCCTTCTCAGAATATTATAGTTAAAGGGGACGTCCTTTCTCAAGAGAAGTACAAACACAAACATACTTAGTTGGAGATTGTAAATCCTATAAATAAGTCAACGTTCTCCTTTGTCGTTGTGCTATTAATGACGATGACGAGCGTACTAGTATGTAATAGGATTCCAAAAGTGGAATATAGAATGTAGAATGCGTCAATAACTATCCAAGTATCGAAGTATCGAATAACAAGCTATTGAATTGGATGGAAGCCATTCAATAATAGGTTGAATTGAGGAGCTGCTTGCTAAATTCGTTTAGAAAAGTGGTAGAAACCATCGTGCATAATACAACGGGAAAATAACATCCACTTTGGAACTGAATGGATTCATGGAGTTGTCGGATTGACGTAACGTTTTGTCATCAACGAACTGGATGTGAGATAGTTTTGACAACCTTCAACCTTGTCCGTTGTCCCATCCATCCATCCATCCATTATGAAATTTACTTATCAAGGACAAAAGGAACCACATTAATTTATATGCATATTAGTATTATTATGTATCATATCATGGTTTTTATTTTTAGTTCCACAACTTCCAGGAAATCAATCAGTGTTTATAAATGGTGTTTGATGGGAGAAGCATAACCTGTCATGACGTTGTTGTTGTTATGATGGTTAGCTTGAAAATGTGGAAAAGTCAAAAACTAAAGAGATAGAAAGCTCCTTATTTCCTGGTTGGGTTTTTAAACCTGACTTGGCTTTAGCTTTGGCTTTGGGACTCACTCAAAGATGATGGTATCATTTTCCAAACTTATGTATTCTTTCATCTTTTGAGTAAATCTTCATCTTCCTTTGAACTTGAAGCATTACATGTTACATGATTACATCTCTTGTTCCCCTTAAAAAGAGTAGTTTGTCAAAAGTTTTGGATGCTTTTCAATAATTATTTATATCAGTATTTATTCTCTTGATGCGACTATTTTTAGTATTTTTCATTCATTCAATATTATACTTTGTTTTTACGACAGTTGCATTATGCATTCTAAAACATACTGCAGCGAAGAAATGAGAAATGCGACTAAAATTTGTAAATACCACAAGCATGAATTATTTTTAACCTTCCTCTCACATTTCCTATTTCGAGGACATTTTTTCTCTTATCAACAGGATTTATCGACATCGAGCTCCGAAATGAGTGAGAGTTGCAGTTTTTAAACAACTCTCCTACTTTCCGAGTTGGAATATGGAATGAGATGATAATGAGTGGGACACAAACTCGCTGACTAAACAACAACAAAAGAAGAGCAAATGAGTGAGCGAGTGATGTGATGCGATGCGATGCGCCATTTAACCACTTTCTGATTGTGCAGAAAATGCACTCGAAAACTCATGTTTCTTGCAATTTGTCCCTTTGTATTTATATTGATTGCTTGTTTTCTTGCGTTTGACGTTCCACTTCAACTACTAAAGTATCAACTTCATTTGCATAATTCCCAAATTGTTCACGACAAGAATGGGAGGAGCTCGACTTTAATTATTTTTATTGTTTGTCCCCATCCCTGTTTCCTTCCGTTATATAATTCTATACCGGCAGACTGTCTGGTGAAGTTTTGATGGAAAGAACGAACAAGAAGAGCAACTGTCAACCATGAAACTGGTTTGGTTTGGCGTTGGCTTGCTGCTTGCTTGAGTTGACACCTTTCTAAACTGTGAGCATGAAGTGTCAATGCATGTGATGCGATGTTATGTAATATAATGTAAAGTTGGATTTGGATAATATTTTGGATGTAGCAACTTTCAACGCAACACAAAAGTATACTCATTAGTATCAAGCAAGGGAATAGATAGAGAGGGAATAGGCAAGGGAATGTTAATCAAAATGAAGATGTTTGTTGTTGAACCACCAACACATTTTGCGACAGTTTGTGGTTGGTGTCTATATACTGTCTACCCTATATGTAGTTATGTAGTTATAAGCTCCCCTCCTTCTTTCACTCTATATTTATCAGACATGTCTAGATAGCTCCTTCCTGTTTTCCACTTTCGACGTCGACTGACTTAACTTTTGATTATATTATGCATTTTCGCAAATACGTGCCAACGTGACTATATCTAAAAAAAAATCATGTGAATTCACGTCATCATCATCATCATCATCATCAACAACAAAAAGTTGTTTTCAACTCATCACTCACAATTCCAAAAGCATTTCCCATGTTTCTTGTTTGAGAAAATTAAACAAGTTAAATTATCATATCCAGCGGGAAAAAGAGAGACAAGAAAGAAGCGCTGCTATAATATGCTACGTTGTATATTTCTAAGCCTGTACTTTCTGCCATCAACCATTTCATTAAATCCATAGAGCAGAACATCCTCATCATCATCATCATCATATCATCTTCCATTAGAAAATATTCGTATATTCGTGGCAACTGACAAAAAACTGAGTGAAGAAGAGTGGGAGGTTTGAATGTTTGAAACACGACACGATACACAACCTTCATTTTATATCCAAAATATCCAAATCCAAAAGTTTAGGTATTCAATTCAAGGGAAAGGAGATGAGAATTGCTCTTGATGTGATCTGATCTGATGTGATATGTAAATAGGGAGATACTGAGCTTGTGAAAGCTTGTATAATGAAGACTAGTAGAATATAGAATAGCGCTTAAATTATGGATATTTATTTAGGTCGTTTATCATCCGTCACTTGTCTTGTGTGATGCTGATCCTGATGTGAAGTACTTGCTTCAATTTAATCCAAACGTGTACATGCACGCACTACAAAAAAAAACTACAATAGAAAAAATGCGATCAACCCAACCCACTACCATCATTATCGTCGTAGCCACCATCATCATCATCATCTTGATCATTATCAAATGAAGCTGAGAGTCATGGTGGTTAAGAGCTAAACAAGTAGAAAAGAGTTTGTAGCCTGCATTTGCTTATGTATTATAAATATGTTGAGTTTGTATGTACACGACGGCGTTCCCACATTATCTAAGAGAACGATCAAACTTTCACTACTTTTCTATTCCCCTATCAGCTTTCAATTTATCCGTTGTCGTCCCATATAACGTAACGTAACGTAACCTAGTCCAGTAAACTTTTAACTTCATGTCAACCAGGGTAAAAGCCAGAGCCAATGCCAAGAAGAATGGAAAACTGCGCTTGTTCTGGTTCCTTGCGTCTTGTCTTGTCTATCTATCTCTGATGTAATGATGCTACTATCTACTATGCTACAAATGAAATCTTGCCTTGTTTGTTATTTGTTGGTTGCTGGATGTTGGATTTGGATCACAACTCGGAAGCTAAACTAAAACTAGCTTTCACCAAATTCAATATTCTAAACTAAGCGCGTAAGAGGTGAAATGAACCAAACCAAAAATATATACATTATAAATACTAAATTTAACGGAAAACCTATGTAAAAAGTAAAAAGTACGCAAGAACTTTATATAACAGCAAAAGAGGGGAACTTGTTGTATAAATATAACAATTACTTTCCATTTCAGGTGAGGAATGAAATGAAAGACTGGTCTGGTCTGGTCTGGTCTGGCGTTGAACCGTTGAAGTTCCCGCTACAATATATTTTCTCTTTGTGATTTGAAATGGTTGTTAGCTTCAATCGGGCTGGCTTATCGTTTTGGAAGTGCATTAGAGATTTAATGAAAGCTAGATCCAATCATTTACTCACTCAACTTGGAACTTGGCTCATGTGGAAAGTAAAGAGAGAGAGAGTAGTAGTAGTGGTGTTTGCTCCGCTAAAGAGCTCCTTTCATTTCATATTGGGAATAAGTTACATGTTTTTCTATATCTCATCTGTGCTTTGGTTTGCCAGACAAATAGATTTTCCTGTGAGATGTTTAGTCTACTGACAGCAAGATTAGATAGGTAAGAAATCCTAATGGGATGTGATGTAAAGGAGAAGAGATATCCTATTTTCTCTTGTTTCTACTTTCTCTCCTACTGCTACCCATTTTCTAACTTTTCTCGGGTGAACAAATGGGAAAAGGAAATGAAAGAAAGAGAAGTGGTTTGGTTTGGTGTGGTGTGCTGCGTTATCATGTTGTATCTAGTTTGGTTGGTAGTAGGTTTACATATGAGCAAAGCTAGTATTAAAAATGTATCACTGTGAAAATATATCTGATGCTTGCATTTATATCATCGTATCTTCCCTTTTTTCTACACAAGGGAACAAGATGCAGGTTTTGGTGTGGTTTCGTTTGGTGAAAAGCCTGATTGATTCCCATCATCTAAAACTCTTTAATTTTGTGGTGTATTTTCCTTCCATAGCAAAGAAAATCGCTTTCTCTATCTCCTCTTTGGGTTATATTCTGGTGGTATGGTAGTATGGTGCAAGGCTCTTGATAAATTTTACTTTTCACTCGTGTTCTGCTCGTTCTCCCTTAGAATTATCTCATTTCTGCCACACTACCAAGCCCTCTATAATATATTTAACTTGTGATTTTTTTTAGCTTTCTCTCTTTTCTCTCGGAGGATCTCTTGCAGTTGCAGGTGTGGAAATGATAACATGTGCAAATGATCAGAGAGGAGATGCATAAAATTGAATGAAAATAAGAGAGCCTACAGCCTACCTTAATTTTATTATAAAATATGAACAAGCGGAATAGGGGGTAATGAACGGAGAAAGTGCTTTCGAATACACGAAAAGAATGCCCCCGATGCATAATAATATTATCATCCACCGCCGTCTTCTCAGTGTGGTGTGTATGTGTGAGAAAACCAATTCCACTTTGTACATATCACTCAAAAGCAATCATGAAACGTGAAGCTATCAAACTATCAAATCAATTGTGAGATGGAAAATGGAGTTTTCCATCCATATTCATTGGGCGTTCAACGAATGCAAAGGCAAACAAACACAAACACATTTTTTTCGTACAAAGTGGCAGCCATTTAGAAAAAGTCAAGGGTAGCGGTAGCTATTACGAAAGGAAAGCGGAAAGCATCAGCAGACACACATCATTAGATCAGAGTACGCTACCTACTTTTTTTAGAGGAAGGAAATATATGTTAGAGAAGCACGCCGCTCAAACTTCTTGTGAAGTCTGTCATCCACAATACTTCAACTTGCTTTCTCCTTTATGAATTGATTTCCTCCTCCATCCACAATACAATTTGATTCAATAAAAATACTTCTAAAAAGAGAGTAAGAAAAATGAGGAAGTGGGTACGGTTGGATGTGGATGTGGAAAAGAACAAAAATAAAATATGTCGGTTTCGGAAAAGGAAGTGAGTATGAGCATTTACCATTTTATTTGGCTAAGTAAGTGGAAGAAAGCATGAAAAAATTTTCATTTTTTTCCTAAGCTTTTTGTTCCCCTTTTAAATGGTTATGGTTGATGGTTAATGCTCCATAACTATCATATTGACAGTTATCTTTAAAAACAGACGAGTTGCGTAAGCTATACAACATTATATGATATGTGCGGGGGGAAAAGCTCTTAGACAATTGTATTTTTCAAGTGAAAATCAATTTTCTTCACCTTCTTCTTCACATGGATGATGAGTTGAGAAAAATTCCAAGTACCAAACCTTAACCAATATCGAACCATCGATCAGAGCAGGATGCTTACTTCTTCCTCCATTGCGTAACGTAACTCACATTCCCACACATTTTATAATCCTCTTTCACCGCCACCTACGTACGTACATAAATTGCGTAGGTGGCGTGAAAGTCCTTACTTAAATATTTAATTATAATTCTTACGAAATTAAACTGAATTTAAAACTTTAAAATTTAAAAAATTAACTTATGCAACAGGAGATTTGGCAATACTACCTAACTAATAATAAATAACTTTCCCATAGGATTATTATGAATTCAGTTAAAGTTAAAAGCCAAATTCTTTATCTATCTGTTGGTCCATCTCTCTAACTAAGTAAAGCACACCGACACCGACAACGACAACCGGATCGGATGATATCAGAGTCAGAAAGCGAGTTGAGGATTGGAAAGCAAGTGTTTGAAGGGCTTATTAGTTATTAATATCATTTGTACAACTCAACCTAACGTAACGAAATAACCCACGAGACCAGACCAGGAACGAAAACGACTCATGACTGATCATTGTTAGGATAACACAATAGGTATAAATTACATAAAGAACTATAGAAGAAGAGGAAAAGTAAGCTCATTTCTAAAAGGTGGATTGGATGAGTGAGCAAAAGTGGAAGTAATCTTTTATACGAGGAGGTTGCCACTGCTCGTACAAAACCAACTCCACCACTCTGCCTGTATTAAATAGGAAAAGCTGCTTAGTTGATTTCTTTAATGAAATCATGAATCGAATATCCTCAATTTAGTTTATGAGGAAGCATGCTACACTATATTATGTCTAATGTCACTTTTAGCGGAGGACCATAAGAGCCAAGCCAAGCCAAACCAAGCCACACTCACATAAAAAGACTTCTGGTCTCCTCTCCCTGATTTGACTAGATTCAACATTCAATCGGACTTGGACACAAAACACAATTGGCTTGGCTTGAGCCAAACACCCTTTTCCCTCAATAATACATCAGTTTTGTTTCTGTCATACGAATTCTACAACGTCGTCATCCTCTACCTAAACAAACAGACCAGGTGAATAAATATATATATAACTTGTACATTTTGCGTATAAGTTTAAGAATGCGTGTATAAACCAACCAAAGACCTTCATAGAATTCCCTCCGACATCCTCCTACATTCTAGTTGCCCATATTTGCATACTACTACGTCCGTAACGTTGCGTTGTTTGCTTGTTTGCTCGGAACAAAAATATCCATACATAGTTAATGGTAATAAGGCTTTCTCTTTCCATCTAGCTAGCTCTGGTCTTGTGTGTGCTTACAGGGAGATTTCCTGGTTAATTATACATTTTCTCCTGGATTATCATACATAGCTAGGAAGCGGTTTCTCCCGTTTGTTTTTAATTAAAACCAATATCCCATATCATATATATTGCGTAGGGTATAGGTTGTAGGCTAGGTCTGCGTCTAGTACTCTTTGGCCTTTCTCTTTCTCTCTATATATATTTTCCCGTCTCATGGAAATTAAGCTTAATACTAGGTATTAGTCCTCATCCTCATTCTATATAGCAATTTCATGCTATGATGTGATGTGATGTGATGTGATGTGATATGATGACGACCGTGTTTGATGAAAATCCCCCATTGTGCTCTTTGTTCTTGTGCGTTTTCATCACCAGCAGCAGATTTAAAATGTCAACCATCAAGGCAAAAGGTAAATGGATCTTGTTCCTTTTGTCTCTATTTAAAAGAAAGTGTCATTTCTACTCACCACAAAAGGATGTTCAATTAGCTTACGAGAGGAATAGAATCAGTTGGACGCCTGATAAAAATTTGTTTCTCTTTTAAATTCAAAGAAAGGAAGATGCTATTTCACAACGCTTCAAGGGGCAACTTGAGAATTGCTTTTTTATTCTCACCCACGCTACAGGCTAGTTTTTCTTGCATTTTTGCAAAAAAGAACTTACGATTAGTAAGGGTGTCGACAAGGTTATAGGATTAAGTTACATTTACAATGCGTTCAGCACCAGATAACGTCGTTAGGTTAGAAGAGGTTACCTTTTTGAGAGAAATAAAAGGCAGATTTCATCCTATCCTAAGTATTCCTAAGTAGTTTAGAGTAGAGTGCGATTTGGTTTTTTTTGCTGAGCTATTACTATTACGATTACCTATTACTTCAAAACTTTAGACAAGAGCTCCACTCTCCTTCCTGCCCTATCTATCTATATATTCGTTGATCGTCTCTACTCTCTACCTTGAGCCTTGACAGCAGCAGCAGCATTGGATCAGTTGCTGAGGCTCTAAAACAGCTGAAAAAGCAGCATTCATCTGATCTGATGGATGGATGGATATTGCCAACGCCAATGCCAAGCTTAAGAGAATTCTCAATCCTCCAAAACTTTTTTTCTCTTCCTCACTTGAAATGAAATACGTAAGTAGTTACATGAAAATAAAATGTTGTCACCACTCTACTACTTCACAATGTCGTCGAATCGTAGCATGAAATCTGTGTTCTCCTTGTTGAAAAATACTTGAAATTTCCTCGGTAAAGAGCTAGTACTACTACCACATCAAATCACAATTTTAGAATGTATCCGGGCCCTTGAAAAATTTAGAAACGACATAAATGGGAAGAAAATCAAATAATTTCCTCTCCCCGTTTTACATAAAAAGGAAGAGAGGGGAGGAAGGAGATAGGTATAAGCACATAAGTGCGTACAATATTACTGATATAACATCCTCAACATTGAAATTCTTCTTCTTCTTTCCTTTCTGATTTATGGCTTTCCATGAAATCAGCACAGCAGAAACCAAACCAGAAAATACTTTGATTTGATATAATGGTTGGAAAGATAAAGAATGAATGAATCAAATGAGTGCATATATTTAGCACACATTTCACTTTTTTCTTTCATTTCTCTATCATTCCATTCCACACATAATACGCCTAATTACTTGAGATGATTGCTGTTAGCTGTTCCTCTACTACAGCAAGAGCATCGGGGGAAGAAAACTCATTTTCACACACATTTTCATTATCATCATCATCATCATATCAACATCATGCCATGCCAGACATTTTCTTTCCTCTAATTTTCCTCCTTTCTCTTGGAATGAGTGGAGCTACGAGCTGGAGCAGACGATGCGATGCGATATAAACTAGACTAGACCAAAACCACAGCATTTTTTCTTCTTATTACTTCTTTTTCAGCAATCGTACCTAAATGTTTACTTACACATCCCATCCGTCCAAACATTAACAACGCATTTTGTCGTAAGTCGACGTTATAATTATAATCATTATCATCATCATCAAAACTTGATTCATTTGTGATTTCTGAGAAAGTCTGCCGCCGTTGGAAAGGATGTAGTAATATGTGTTTAGGGTAGCCAAATACTTTGTAACATCTCTTATACTTATGGTCCCTTCATTTATGTATGTAAATGAGAGATAAATTACTCAGAATAATTTTTTGAGCTTCCTAACTTGATGGAATGAGTCGGCGTCGAGTTGGTAGTTTAGTTTGATTGGATTTGGATGGTGATCAGATTGGAACATCTTGCTTTGGTCCAACAAGTTGGAAAACTTTGTGATGATCCCGCTCCCTGTCTAGTTACTTTTTACGACGCAGTTTTGCTGCTGATGATGATTATGACGATGATGAAAATGTTAATAACCACGAAATCGAATTGTCATTCATTACATAACAGCACATGATGATGGGATGTCTATTACATCATCTCAGTATCAATGTAATACTATAGAAGATGTCATTATGTCACCTGTCTCCTTTGAAATTGGAATTTCGTTCAGAGTTTTTGATGAGACAAACGAACGTAGGTGTGTAGGTGTTTGGTTGCTTAAATATTAAGATTGGAAACGTCAAGTCAAGAACAAACTAGGATTGAAGATTACTTTTTTTCCAGTGTTATATAATAATCACTGGTTGACTCTCGGCTGATAATCATAATTATGGTTAGATTTGTCTGCAAATATTTACGGACTTTGATATAAGTTAGAAAGATATGTCAAAATAATATTGCACGATTAATGTTCTAACTTTAAATTATATTTTGCAGTTAAATGTTTTAACAATAATTACTTTAAGTTACAATGTCTACATTTACACTAACGATACCATGCCACACAGTGGCGTCCACATAATCTAACCGGTGTAGAATTTATATTGAGAGAAATATTTTTTTTTAGCAGCGCTCAAAACATTCACAAACTTTTTCATTCGTTTTGTACAACTCATTTCTTTTTACTAGCACACGCACATTATAAGAGTGAGTACATTGACATTTAAAAGCTAATGGTATGTATGTATTCATTATCTCATATCTTTCCGGAGTTAAAATCAAAGGGAATATTCAAGAAATGAATGATGAGTCGAAAACTCCAAGTGTTGGATGGAGTTTGGAGCTTTCATAATTTAAATATTCTCAGCTTGCTTTTACACATGGGAAACCAGCTACAAAAATAATATGTAAGAGCGAGCGTGAAAAGAAAAGTAGTATCTCACAGCTATCTAAAAGAAAGAAGCGCGTGGGCCTTGAACTAAGCAAGCCATCCATCCATCTATCCTATTTTTTTTCTTCTTTCCCAACCTAATTTTTTATTCTCTATGAATTTCTGAATGAATGACGTGCTAAGTGAAGATGGAACAGCGTATACATCGTAGCGTAGCTAAAAATTTGGCAGTGAATAGTTTGCCAGATATTTTTTTCCCAACGGGAAACCTTTTAGAAAGCTATATAAAACCCATTTGTATATTTACACTGTCGCTTGATGACCGTATTTACAAATTTACATTCACTAGTTTCTCTCAGAGGAACCCTCCCAAACCTATTATATTACGTATTCCCGAGCCTCCACAAACTATTCATTTATGCATTTTTGTATGCATCCAGCATCCAATCCACCCGACTACACAAAAATGATCACTATACAGAGGATTATATGACGCGCGATGGGCTTAAGTTCCTTCACGATGAAATGCGCTGCTTCTCTTCTGTTACTTTACGTTGTTGCGGTGAAGAAAAAGATGAGGATTAGATGTTATATGGATGCATAAAAGACGAAAATAAATTGTATATGGTTTTTACACCATGTTAAAATTCAAACGTTCCTATTTTTGCTTGCTGCTTTGCTTATGCAAGTATAAACCATTATGTTCCACGCGGGTGTCAGAGGGGCAGCTGCTTGTCAACACTACATTATGCGAGATTGAATATATATGATAATAGAAATCATCATGAATGGTGACATTGTATTGTACTTTTGTATTTAAAAAGATATTCATCGTATTTTGGATATGTGGCGTGGCAGTGGCACAAAATATTTTTGTTGGTGTAAGCCATAAGCATCAAATGATGAGATGGTTGAACAAATAAGTAAAATATAATATAAATAATGGTATAGTTTTTTTGCAGCCTCAAAGGCTGCTCCTTGAGTTGGGCAACTTACCAAATTTTTTGAGAAACAGCACAGTCTTGGTTGGCGTGCTCATTGCCAAGGAGTACAACGGGTGGAAGTGAGACACAAGCGGCTGACAACCAAACGGCAAAAATCACAGCCAACATCCGTCGAGGGGAAGAGACGGAAGAGTACTCCAAGGGCCTTGTTATAGCTTGGTACCGGTCCACACTAATGGCGCATAAATTCAATATCGAAGCAGTACAAGAGAGCACATCCGCTGTAAACAAAAATTATACAAGGATTATATTAAATCCACTCCTCAACTCATAAAGTTTAAAAGAGTGTGGAGCAAATGACACATTTATGATTTTCGTGCTCATCATCATCCTCCTCATCATGAACTCAACTCAAACTCCAACTCGGGGATTTCTTGTCATTAAAACCGTGTTATGTTATAGCAGCCAAAGTATTCATAAAGCAAAAGCGATAAACCACGACAATATTTTACGCCGACTATTAAAACTATATCAATATGTTACTCTAGCTCATGTCTCTTTTCATTACGGTTGTAAAACTGGTTTCAAATGGAGCTCCACGCTAAAGTCAAAAACAGTTTTTTTTAAACTTCTGCTCAACTACCAAACCAGATACCAGATTTACGCATGTATTAAAATTAGAAGTTGGCCTCAACTTGGGATACGATACCTGTACCTAAATATCTGTCTCCCCCAAACCTCTTCAAGACTTTTGTATTCAGTTGGTGTAACTTGGGGAAAAGTTGTTTCTGAAAGTCTAATTACAATTCTCGCTGACGCAGCTTAATTTCCTTGAGACTGAGACCATCTTCTTCTTTCCACTCACTTTCTCTCACTGACAAGAATCGTTAGGATACGTTACACGCTTTTAGGAACAATTGTCTTTGTCAGCAGGCGCATAATCGTTGAAGTAAACGAGTACCCTTTTCCTTCTCTTGATGAAAGCGAGTAAAATATAGTTAACGGCGCATAAAAGGACGGAAGAACGCAACGCGATATCAAATTGAGATTCCAAAACAAGAGAAACAGATCAATTATCCTTATTGAAAAGACGTTATCGATCTCCCTTCAAACCATCAATTCAATTCAAGGCAAACCTTTTCCGAGACTTGTTCCATATATATCCATTCATTCTGTTCATTTCCCCCTCATTTCTGCGTACTTTTCGTAGATTTTGTAGTCCAAACGCATACCATGATGGAGTAAGTAATGAGGTGCATGAAAATTCTATTTGATTCTCAACTCCAAATCTACTTTTCCTCAGTTTGGGTTTTCCAAGGAAGGAAATGAAAGGCGAAGCGGAGATAACTCGGTTTGTTTCACACAAAGAAATTCTTTTTTTTGTTGCTCTCACACAACTCACAATTAGTCAGGAGCCAGAGCCAGTACAATGGGATGGTGTGGTGGTAGGGTACTTTCATTCGTCTAGTTTCAGTTTCCTATAATTTGCTGCATTGACGTAAAAACTGGGTTTCAGACTTTTGGATTAAATGAGGAATAATTGAGTAAATCAGCATTGAGTAGTTCACTATGATTCCATTCCAGAAACCTGAACGGAGCGTTAGTATAACAGAATTGATATGAAAAGAAGAAAAAAAAAGTTTTCTTTTGCAAAAGTTTATTTTTTTGTAGTTTGTTAGTCTGGCCTGGTGAAAGTGACATTGTGCATGCTTTGCTTTGTGTGTAAATAAAAAAAAAGTGATGTTATATGGTGGAGGGGAACATTCAATACATTATGATAATGCAGACATGCTGTGCGGTCACACAAAAAAAACTTTCGTCGTGTATTCCTATCAAAATCAAATGTAGCCAAGTCTCCAACAGGAAATGGCTTTTTGAAAGGGAGTGGCTCCTCCAACCAAACCAAACGAAACATATTCCCGTCACGTTTCCCACCTTGGAAATTTTGTGCTAATATGTAATATGGAGATATGCAAAAGAGATATTAAATCAGCAAGAAAATTCAAATGTAATCAAACACAAGGCGGGATTGGATCTGGATGGGATCTCAATCTTGATTCTTGATGCTACTCAATTTCCGCTCAAGTCCCACTTTTTTTTAGAGAGAGAAAGTGACTACGACTACGCTACTCTTCGCTCCACTAGTTATTTATAGTGATGGATAATCTTTTCGTTGGAACGTTGGAAGTGAAAGGTAGAAAGCTAAAAGCTAAGGTAGTTTGGTGTGGTGTGGTGGTTCTGATGGGAGAAAGTTAAAATATCAGTTGTTTCATCAAAAACCAATCCAAATCCAACCCATGTGCATGAGATGATATATAGGATAGGATAAGGCGGGCGAGAAAAGAGAGAAAGAATTACTACTTGCATAATGTAATGAATAAAAAACAAAGGAGGATGGGAATTTTTTATTCGGAAACCGAGAACAAGGTAATCCATGGGAATCCTTCCCTTTCCTATTCCCAAGTCAATTAAAAAACTTTTTTTCTTTTACAAAGTGTAATATCTTTGAAACAGTCTTATCATCTTCTTACGCCTTCCCTTTTCCTCCTTTCTGGAAAAAACATTGCACCTTCACCGCCATACCACGCCAAACCATTTTTCTTCGCTTGTCTTCAAACAAAACTCCTACGTACTCTTATATATAGAAACACAATATATCTGTAGCTTTGTCCCAACCGTTGAGTTTCTTGAAGTATATTTTTTTAAGTTTCACTTTTCCCCGCATCCCATCCCATCACACTCATCCAATATAGACTCCCGTAGTAAAAAAAAGTTGTAAAGAAATTAAATTTGGATTTGAAACTCGCAGCAAGCCGCAAAAAACTATATGTACGGGATGAAATGAAAGAGATACATACAACATATATTTATATTTTTATATCCAATCCTAATCCTGGCCTGACCTTTTTCGTTTTTACATCGTTGAGAAAGTTAGTTTGGCTTTAGCTTTAGCTTGGTTGGGTCAACAAGGTTTAAGTTAAGGCATTGGATTGGAAAGATCAAATCAACGGACAACTTCTTTCCTACCCAATTTTTATTTTATTTATCTAAACTAATAAAGTGGTTGCTTAATAGTCATTATTCAGCTTGTAGTTTTTTAATACTTTGGTAGCCAATCTAATTTGAAATTAGTTGGGGATGGATACCTTACAAATTTTTTTATGAGAAGGCAAAAGGCACCGGTTTATGTGGACGGATAAAAAGAAAAATGTAATATATTCATACATGCGTTAGTTCAATGCCGATATCTTATTTCAAAATTAAATTAAAATTGGCCAACACATTAGATATGTATACCGCGCAATGTGTAGGCGTGTAAATATACAGATGGGTAGTTCAAAGGAGAATTCTGATATTTTTCAAGTACAGAGCGAGCGCTACCTACCTAACTAGATGCACTAGACTAGATAAGTAAGATGAATATTTTACTCAAAGATCGGCTACACAAATCAAATGAAAGGATACTCAACTATTTATTATTAGCACCCGGTGCTCCAGTTTAGGTAAAAGTTGAACTGATGCAAATTGAGTGATACTTTCACCTTTCCCCGTCAACAATTTTAAACTTTTCATGAATTTTTCCACTTAAATTTGTTCGCTTGAATTGCAAAGAGCAAACACAAAGTTTTTGGGAGAAGTTGAGTAAAGAAGTAAATGTTAAAGCTATGAAATGAACGATGTGAAGTACATTTTGCCATTTAAACTTGCGTTGTAATAATTAATAAAATTATAATGAGATGAGATCTAGATTTTAGATCAAAGAGAGGGAATTCTGATAATCAGAATGTAATTGAAATACGTTGTTTTTACTTTGCCCACCTAACAATAGTTCTGAATATTTTGTTATTTTCATATTCTGACAATTCAATTTAAATATAAATTATGGAGAAACCTGTTGTAAACGATCAATAAATTGTTATTTCAATTTAAACTTGATCAAAATGTGGCTGATTTCTCATGGTTATGAGCTTTCTCAAGTGATCAAAGCATACAAAAACAGTAATTTAGCTATATTCACAACGGAAAACCTTTCTAAAAGCACTTAGAAGCATCAGACATTCATTTTTGTGCAACAGTTTTAGCAAGAAAAATACGGTTTCCGGTTCCAAATAAATTTACTTTAAATTTCCCACAAAAACACGAAATTTTTTTATGCTTTTTCCTCTTCTCTGTATACCTAAACGGACCCATTGACATTTCTCAAAATTTTGTTTGAGACAAGGTGAACTGGATCAAATAACTATACTCAGAATTCAACCACACAAAATAGGTAACGCAAAAACTGGTAACATGAGAGGACTAACCACAGGCGACTTAATAATATATGATACGCACTACACAATCAATATCCCTGACCATTAGTGGAATGCCCGGCTGCCCTACATGCAAAGTAATTAGTTGAGGACGGTCCCTGCTATTTTTATTTCATATTACATGAAATCTGATCTAATCTCATTCTTGCCCTTTTATTCCCTCTTAGTTGCATGTGAAAGCTTTTAAAACATGCGTGACTGAACAATTGTAGGTAGATAGGTACTGTATTATATGTTGTCAAATCTATTAACATTTTAATGAATATAAAATTTGAATGAAAGGAATATTATGCGTTTTGTTTTAATTAAAACCGTTTATTATTCCAGTTTCAATGAACAAATGAAGATTAATAGCCTTGAAAATTAGCTTCATACCCGTTTATCAACCTTGGCAAGTTTGGAAGCCTTTTGTACATTTTATTTTGTTCTTTTCAAATTGGGTGTTAATAGATACCTAGTTGGTTGTGTTTTGTACAATGTTTTCCTTATATAATTTGACTATTTCATTAGTATTCATGTTATGTAAATAACAACAACCCCCAAAAATAATAATATTTTTGTTTTCCTTTTTTCACAAATGAAAAGATGAATCATTTTTTCTCATAATCAGAAGCATCATGCTTGTTGACATGAAGCATGAAGCGAAATGAAAGTGTCTCTGAAGATGTTTGCATGGTTCATAGATTATTCATGAGTTGATGTTGATGGGCTATCATCATTCATGATCATTCTGATTCTGTTGGACTGGCATTTCCTTCAAGAGTTGACATGGCTGTTACTGCTGTTAAGCACTAACTAAATGGGTCATGGCCAGTTGTTTTTGTAATTCAGGGCATTAGTTACGCTTCATATATTTTTAGAAGACATGTCCGTTTCCCCCAATATTTTATGGGTCTTTAAATATTTTAAGGACTGCAGCATCATTCTTGTGTTTTGTAGCAACACAAAAGTTTTAACGAATGGCGATGAAAATAACAAGAGTGCACATTAAAACAAGTAGCATTCAAGTACAAATCGATACAGTTTTAGTTGGTAGCTTATTTGCTTTTACTGCAGGGTGGGTAGCCATCCAGAAGAAATTACTTGTTTTATGCTCTGGAATTTGGTACAGATCTTCTTGTTTTCTAGTAAAAGACGATGTGAATGTGATGATAAAAGAACGGAAAAGTAAGCTGAAATATCTAGGTGCATAAGCCTTCAAAAATGGGATCTTCTTGAAATCTACAAGAAGAAGAATAAAGGTCGTTAGAAAACGACCGGGGCGTGAACATCAATAGAAATATTCAAATAATCGCAACAGTCTGGACAAATATTTGTAACATCAATTCAATGCGTTTTAATCTACTGCGTATTTTTCCCCGAAGAAGAGTTCATTAGCTTTTCTTAGAAATTAGAAAGAGGAGAGATACACAGTGTGAATGTGAATCAAAGGGGTTAAAGTTTGAGCAGGGTGTCCTGTCCACTTTCCTCCTGCTGCGTGATCATGATAAATAAGTAAACTAAATAATAATGTTTGAGCTACTACCATACCACCACAGCCAAAAACTTTAGTGCAAGATCCTTTTTGTCTGTTTGCCTTTAGGAGTTGGAGTTGTTGTGGGGGAAAGAACATTCCTACGCATTCTCGGCATTCTGAGAAAAAGAACATCGAATATCAAAAGGCGTCTATCCCTTCTAAAGATAAGTAGGCAGCCATTATGTAAGAAGTCCTGTAATTGTAAACCAAACCATCACCAACGTAAGTACATCCTACCATTCCTACCTACAACCCACGTCACACGTAGGTTGTGTTGTTTTTCACACTGACTGTCAGAATGTGCAGTTCTCATTCGCATGAATGAAACTTGCTACACCGACTACTACTGAAAAGGATCGGGTGGCTGGAGGCTACACATAAAGTAATCAGAGTATAAATATGAAAGATGACTTCCAAGTAGGGTTAATTTTAGAAAAGGCTACTTGTATAAGTTGACTTGGACGTCACACAGGAAATCCTCCTTATCTTTTCCTTCCATATTTACACACGATTTTCATTTCTTTCATGATATACATTAATTATTCATCAAACAAAGTGTCTACGCCTACTTACTTGCATCATATAAACTATCTACATCTTAAATTACACAAGCAATAGGTGAAAGCATAATATTTGTCGGTACAGGTTGCTTGTATTTGGCATACTGCTTCATATTCATTTTATGAAAATTATTTTTCATAGTTTTTCGGCCATTTCTTAAAAAAAAAATCTTGAAAATTTTAAAACATATTTTCATTTTGATGTGATGCGTCATTAGTATCATTGCCGTTCAAATTACTCTATTTCACAACCAACTTTCATAACATTTTTAAGTTACACAATAACCGATTTCAATAACTTTGTACAAATATGAAATTGGTAGAGATATCACCAAATCAATACAGTTCATTGCCAAATCCCAAGAAATTTGGCAACGATGAATTGATGACTCATTAAGACAATGGATTTTCATTCCAAGGATAATAAAAAGCTATTGTTTTCTAAGCTATAAAATTCTACGTACACGACATACTTATTACGTCACGTCGCGACAGTGAGTTGCACCACCAAATAACCAAACCAAAGACCAGCATATTCATCTCAAACCTGTCTGAATCTGGACCTAAAACGCAGAGCTCATAGTATTGAGTTGGATCAAATAAATCATTTTGTGGAAAGATTATTAATTCATCTCCTTCACGAATTCAAGATGACCGTTCCAACTGGCCAAGGAAAGGTGGTTTCGAAACCATCATCTGTGCAACAGAAACTGAGGGTTTCTTCCACCTTGAAAACTGACAAGCGCATCGCCTTCTTGTTTTGCGTAAGTATTTTAATAAGAATGAGATTCCCTCATAAAATAATTAGAAAAGCTTTAGTTAACACGGCGTCAACATCTTTCATAATTTAATGGTTGATAATTTAGTAGTCTTTTCATTTTCTCTATTTCCTAGATAACATTAGGTTTTGGATTTCTGATGAGCTGTGCGCTAACCAACGTCGCCCTTCTGATCACAGTTCATGGCTCTATCGTCGTCCACGCTGAAGCCCGGCAGAACAATAGAATGGGAGAGGCGGACGTGGAAGTGGACCCGAAAATGGCCAAGGTCAACCAAAAACTTATGCTTCTGTGGATTTACAGCCTGGTATCTGCTCTCATAACCATCCCTGAGATTTACTCTGGATTAAGATGTGCTGGTAATATAGTGATTAAGGGACTCCGTTTCAATGATAATACACCACTCAAGGGCCTCATTTTCCGCCATGCATTCATCCACGGCTTCATCCTTCTGATGTCCGTTATGGTTACTGCCACCGCCTGCACTGCTTCTGTGTTGGTGACCAGCGACTGGATATGTAAGTTTTTCATCTGCTCACTCCTATTTGTGACCAACGTTCAAGTTGCTGCATACCTGTTGGCAAGGGACATCAAGCTTCTGGCTATGAAGTATTTGGCTAAACAGCTGCCTCCCGCAGCAGTCAAAGTTCAAATCGAGATAAAGGAGGAGACTACTGGGCCTGCCATGGTTTGATAATATATTATGATCAGATCACACTCCATATCTATCTGCTCTACGCAATATTTTAATTTATTGTAATAAAGTTAATAGCATCCAAACCCAACATTTTCGTCTTTACGTATGCATTGAAATATTTTTTACATCGACCTTTCATGGAAACCTTTTTTAGTTATGCATAACTGACAATGTTTAAAATAGCACGTAGTCATATTTCATCTTGCTAGATGAACGAACGAGAGCGAGTGCATAATATATGTAATGCACACTTGTGGAAGGATGTGCATGAGGTAAAAAGTGTTGACAAGTTGGGGTACTGTGACGTGGCTTGTAAAACATTGTCCCGTCTCTTACAAGTTGTAGCTAAGTAGCTCTTTGAGCTTTTAGGTATATTATATTCTATCCCAAAGGAAACAGTCTGTCAACACATAAAGCATACACGCTCCTGTACGCATTTATTCCTTACTCTACGCATAAATCACAAGACAAGGAAGAAGGTGAGTCAGAGAAAGGAATTTTATGGAGTGAGTCACTCACTCGGTTTCAGCCAATCACTTCTTACATATTTGTCAGTCAGTAATTACTTATGTGTTTTTAGAACATTAATTAATTATTTGAGGAATCACGTTTTTGTGTTTTCTCAAGAGTTTCTGTATTATTTTCCAACCACCATCAGGCTCCACCACCACTGCTACCTGTCTTCAGTTAGATTGCATTGAAGTGTTTAGGTAAGTTTATTGTAATTTAATCGGGTGATTACGATAGTGAATTAGAGTTGTGTTGAATTTTATCTATGATCGATTTTAATGAAAAGTTAAACTTCAATAAGATAATGTTCTACGCTCATATTTTTTCAATTCATTTTACACTCTAAGGATGGAGCAAGAAGACTTGAAGAAGTTAGAAAAGGGTGAGGAGGACGAGGACGAGGACGTAATAACACCAACTGGAAACGCAACCACTTCTGCTGAAGTACCACCTTTCGATTATATTCAAAAGACGAGCAGAGTCGAATTTTTCGACGAGCAAGAAAAGCGTCTAATTGTTGACACATTTGAATATATTTGTGCTTTATGCCAACATTCTACGACCAGTCTGTTAGAAATGAAAGAGCACAGTCAGAAAGTCCATGGCATTAAGGTCCCCAAGGAAGTAAAACGTACGTAAAACCTAAACTTTCAAGGGAATACATTACTTTTTTGAAAATACTAAAAATAAATTATGTTTTGATTGTTCTTTAAAGCTAATTTGGGTTTTCAAATACCATCGCAAGACCAAGACCAAGGCCAATCGAAGGAGGCTGAGGGTGATCAGATACCAACCGCAAGCCAGGCGGAGGCCGAGCAACCCACGGAGATTAAAAAGGAAAGTACAGAAATATAAAATTATAAGCATTTTTGTTTATACTTTCCGTACGTAAATTATTATTAATAAATAGGATTTTCGTATCGATTTAACATTATCCGGCGTCGTAAATATTCATTAAGACCACATCACAGAAAATGATTATGTTTAACGACATCGCATAAGCGTCTGGCGACTTGAAACTTGGCAGCGTTAAAATTTAATAGAACACTTTTCTTTCAACTTTCTTTAGAAATTTCAACTTTAGAATTTTTAAGCACCTCTAAAAACGTTACAAAATAAAGTGACACGTTAAATAGGTCAGCTTCCCGAAGAAAGTTTAGCTAATTGAAGTTAAGGAAAATGGGGTTAATTCTCATAAATAGTGCATTTTCCTCCCTTTCTCTCCTCCGCTAATTTGCATAACAAAGACTAAAGTTTGAAACGCGTGTGTTTATAATGGATATATTAGGTACAGACAAAGGACAAACACTTTTGAACATTTTCCCCCTCTGTAGAAAATGTAGCGGAAAGTCATGTTAATTATGTCAACTTGCTGACGTACAAAGGGGGCAATTGCGATGCATTATATTGTTGATGAATAGTAGGAATACGTGCAGCCAGGGAAGGTTTTTGGTAGTGGTATTTTTGTATATAAAAAACTTAAAATATTTAAAACACCAACGTTCCCAAAAAGGTTGATAGAATTAGGGAGACTTTAAGGAAGAAAAAGAAAGGGAAGCTCAGAGTATACCTTACAAACGACCATTGTTAGCAACAAAAGCATCTTAAACTAAAAAAAAAACGGTTCTAGGTAGAAACTGCTACCAAAAAAACATCTACCTCACAAACTGCTACGAATAAACTTCTACCAAAATTAACATCTACCAACAAAAACTGCTACCCACTAAAACTTCTACTATGCGAAATTTGATTTGGTTTTATTTTTCATTATATCAATATCAAAGGTTATATAATTTTGTTTTTTCTACTTAAATCTTAAGTCTAACGTTAAAACTAACAACATTTTGTAACGGTAACTGGGTCAAAGGTCAACGTCAAAAAAACGTAATAGCAAAACATGGGTTATGATTAGTGGTCGCAACGGGTTTCTCGTTGAGATTTCGAATTCTGTTGATACATCCCGGGATTCCCGATCGGGTCCCGTTCTCTATCTTATATGCACATTTTACATAGTGAAAATGTTACTAACCTAAAATTTGGTAACTAACAAGTGGTTTAGTTAATTATGAAGCATGTACACATAATGTTATCGAGAACACGGGAATACATGCAGGACCCGAATGTTACTAAATGAGATTGTTTCCCGGGACAAAAATGGGTTTTCTCATCCGGTTGCGACTACTAGTTATTTATGATGCATCAAAATGATGCTATTTTTCGATAAAAATTCAACCATGCTATTATCAAAGTTCAGAAACGACCCCAGCGTGACCTATGTCTGTGACCTAAATGTTTAAATGTCAAAATTTTGGAATTTTCTCAACAGCAACCACACTGATGAAAATATTCATAACGTTTCTAAACCAATGAACTACTCAGACACATAGCTTATGCTAACTTTATTGCAGTATAAATGCTAGATCGCAGGTTCCTACATACTCTGCCAGTTGTGAGGTTTATAAGATCTCGGCAAGCTTTCCAAAATTCGATTATGAACCAAAAAACCAAAAAAAAAATTATGTCTACTTAAATTGCTATATTTTTTTTTTAAATCATGAGTAGAAGTTTTTGTCGTAGAAGTTTTTTTGTGGTAGAAGTTTTTGTCGGTAGCAGTTATTTTAGTAGCAGTTATTGTAGTAGCAGTTTGTTTGTAGCAGTTTCTACCGGATGCCAAAAAAACTTTATCTACTTTTCTATTTTTACGTGATATATTTTGAGTCACGAATTTTGCGTAACACACACACACACCACACCTGTAGGTAGTTACGCAATAGACACACACACACGTTTCACTTTATCCTCTCTCGTTTTGTTGTAATTTGATCCCACTTGTTTTGAATCATACGAGATCCCGGTATAAAAAACATTGTTTTTTCCAAGAATGAGAAAAATAAGTAGGATTTTACCCCTCAAAGAAGCTTTTACTTATCAAAGATCACAGGAGTAAGATGAAACCCTATTATTTTGAATTGATACAAAACAGTCGCTAAAGTATCACAAGCCGTATAATATATAATCATGTTGTTTACAGATTTTTTTGGATAATGATGTTATTCATATTATTTATTCGAGCTCGACTTCGACATCAACATCAACCAGCGTCGTCGTTCAATAACAACAATATTATCTGTTGCGAAGTAAATACTTGTCACATTTCATCCCTAGTTTTGTCATTCTGTCGATAAGTACTTGAAGTTGTTCAAGGAGCTTATGATTTCCTAGATTCCAAGCCCTCCTTCATCCACCGTCTCAGGCGGAATAGGATTAAGTAGTTTCATGGAGTTCTTAGTTCTTAGTATTTCCCTGTCGTTCAAGCAGTTTTGCGGAAGTCGATTTATTTATGTATCTCCAGGCTTCGCGTAACAACAGTCGGTTGACGAGCATGTCCTTCAGGAACATGCCAGGCTGGCACACCAGCAGTACTATGCTGCTAGCATCCACATCCTTTTTATCAATGTTGACTACTTTTTTGTTCTGGGAATTCAGATTCCATTGGATTATGCATTAGCGTCATTTTATCATTGTTTGAACTAGTTAGTGTTGTTATCTACTTTTGGATAGTATGAAGGACAGGAAAGAATAGTAAAGAAAGATGCGGGTATAAACTCCTCTCAGCTGAAGGAAATAGTTTATCTAATATTCATAAACAAATTTGCGTTAAAGTTTCGCCTTAAAAATGAGATTTAAATAAGATTTTCAAGTAACCAGAATCTCCACCAGTTTCTTCAAATGGAAAAAGGGTAGCGGCAAGGCAAATGAAAAAAAAGTTGTGGGTTTTATTTAGGTATAACTTCCAATATCCATAATATAAAATGAGGATGATGATCATACATAATCATTTTTGTGAGAATATAGCGGAGTAAAACTCTCTCTCTCAGAAAAAATTCAGACGTAGAGCAGCAGGCAGCAGGCCAGAAGGATGAATGAAAATTAGGTGGTGAAGAGAAATCGACTTTACGCCTAAAGTAATTTAAGTATTTGCTTCACTTTCACTCCATTCTATAAAATTATCAAGTACTTCCATTTAAAAAAAATACTTTTGAGAGTGAATTTGAATGTGATAAAAGCTGTGAAAGTTTGGTGTTGTTAGAAAATTTCTAGAATATTGAAAAGTGTGTTAACTTGAGTTGAGGAACTTTATGGCACAAGAAGATTCTAAAGTGTTACTTTGATGAAAATCCATGGTTGTCGAATTATACTGCCGATCAAAGTAAATGCTGATGGTGTAGCTTCCAGCAATTTATGATACTCAAATATCCAATACAAACTTCAATTTCCAAGGATTAGGTTCACTGAGAACATAAAATACTTCGCTATTTTTCTCAGGAACTATAAGGCATTTTCTGAAAAATCTCAACGTGACTAAAAAAATTGTTATGTAATTCAAAATTAGTTACGGAGGAACCATGTGTTATGCTCATGAACCGTGTGATTTTGTTCTTTGAAAAAATTTACTAGTCGTCATCAAAAACGAATAGAATAAAAAATAAAAAGAAGGAAAATATTTTCTTCTAGAACATTCCAAAACATACATAAATATAATAGAAGGTAAGCGAAGCGACATGACACAAGAAAGACAAACTGAAGAAGAAAAAGAAAAAAACTTTTTATTCTTATTCTTTCCCAATCTTTTATTTTCAACCCCATTCCCCTTTTGTTTACACCATCTGCTCCAGAAATAAGAAGAAGAAGAAGGAAACAAGAAAAGTTAAAGAGAATGAAAAGGGATTCGTGTGAAAATGAAACTTATTGATACTTTCTTTTATCCATCACACACACCATACCGTCGCCTACACGCCACACACTTATTGTTTGTCATCATCACATCACATCACATCACATCACATCAGGAGCTTTCTTCTTCTTATTAAACACCCTAGGGATCTTCTCAAATAGCCCATCACCATAATATATATCACACACTTTTATGTTGAAATGCTCAAAATGTATCAAATTAATGGTAAAAGTGAGAGAGAAAATAAAATCACGAAAAAAATAAAGTAGCAAATTGTAAACCAAAGTGAAACAATTTTCCTCCTTTCATCTTCTTGATTCTCACAATTTTCCCTTTTTTGATGTCTTTACATATTATTCTTCTTGTCAGTTGGGATTCTTTACTTATAGAACCTTAAAAGTGTCTTACTTATCCTCGCCTTATCAAAAATATCGCCACATCACATCACATCGTCATTCGCTCTCATATAAATACTTTATATCTTCCCACTTAGTTTGCACATACATGAACTTAAGTTTTTTTATGGTGTCAAGCATACGTCTATTTCTGTCGGCAAAAAATTTCATTTAGTTTGAAGCATCATTTGGAAGCTTCAAGAGAGAATCTTCAGCTCAAGATACTTCGAACTGCGACTGATTTCGCCTTCCACACATGATGTTTTGTTGATGTGAGGTGGTGGATGCTTGATAAACTACGTAGTATTGACAAAGATGAGAAATCCTATTAAGTTGACTTTTCATTTGACTTCGACACATTTATACAGCTTTCAAAAACTCAGAGAAGTTGAAGTGAAAATGCTCAAAATCCTTTCTAACGATCAATGCTCATTACATCATCTCTCGTCACTTTTCAAAGTCGTGCTCGATTACCGATACATACATAATATGTACAAAATGATGAAACAAACCTCAGCTTTCATATTTGGCCCTTTTCTCTACTAGTATTGTTATGCTGTGACGTCTATCATGCATATTATTATTAACAACTTTTCATTTTGATTTGCTTTTTGTTACGACAGCCACGCCACAACCGAACCGTTGTGGTATCGTTTGGTATGGTGATGGTGCTAGTCAGTGTCTGTCACTTATTGAATTGAATCGAGAAATCGAGGTGAAAGACATTAGATGCTTTTGTGTGGTGTCTAATTATACTTTGTTATACTATTGACTATGGCTCCAACTCCTGAAGAATATTGACTACATTCATTTTATATCGCTCAGGATAAAACGACGTTGATAGGTAAAACTGGTTTCCTACCCGAGTTGAGCTATTGTGAGAATGAATTATATGGATTTATGTTTGCTTGCCTGCCTTAAAATACAGGAGAAAATGGAACGTGTTTTGTGATTTTTGTAAATAATAATAACATGGAAAATATTGTGCCAGAAATATGTAGGAATTTCACGGCATTTCTCCATTTTTCAGAAGACTTATTAATAGCCAAATTCCATAGATTACCCATCCCCACTGTTTGGTTTATAAATGCAGTTATGTGAGTTAAAAACAGGTGGAAAATTGGTAGTCATTTCATTTCGATTTAATTTTTCAGTTTAATTGTCAACTATTTCCTATTATATCGATTTTCCATAGCGTCGTCAAACGTGCATGAATCAGGAAATGAGGAAGCCACCAGATCACAGCACCGTGTTAACATAAAGTCCTTCATTTCATTAACTGCATCCATTTAAAGAGTTCGTGCCAACTTTTCATTATTCTTCCTATTCACTCCCTTTAACAACGTCAATCATCATTATCCATTACGACAGTGCTATAACCATTCTCACCCATTTCAGTCAGTCAATCCTTTTTGTTTTCAATTAGTAAACCACAAATACATACATCCCACGTCCAATGTTTGGAGAAAAGTAGGAGACAGAAAGGGGCACAGAAGAAGAAGAGAATGAGCTTTCCATTATTCCTTCAACCATACCACCAAGTAACAAATAAAAGGCTTAAGCTTGAGCAGCTCGAGGTCACCTCATAAGTTTAAGACTGACTTTGGGTTTGGAAACATCGGTTTTAGATGACGATGAGAATAAAACCACAAAAGAGAATACCACTTTGCAATTTGTCCAAAACAAAATGGCACTGTTTTTATGGGATCAAATCAAAAGTTATGTTGAACATTTTTGTAAAACTTTTCTTGCAAATTAGAATTTAGGAGGTGGATAAAAAGCCAATTTTTACAAAGTATCATGTTAGTTTTCGGGTTTTCTACTAATAGTAATAATATAGGTATACTTAATTGCTATAATCATCTGATTATTTCTTGAGCAAGTTTTTTCTCGAAATGATTTGAACTTGGCTTTTTCTTCCCACGCTTTCATTTTTATCATCATTTGCTAATGACACTCGGAAAGAAATCTTTTTGGAAGAAGATGAAGAAGAAATTGGAAGCCATCCTATTTTCTTGAACTAATAATCCGCTTTTCTCATTTATTATTAAGCCCAAGTCATGGAGATCACTATCATTTAACATCTAAAGAAAATCTGGTGTGGTTGTGGTTGTGTTGTGGTTCATGATGATCGTGTTTATGTTTTTGCAGAGATAAATAATATTTATTATAAAGCCTCCTCCTCCTCTTTTTCATTTTGACTCACCTGACACCCATAAATCGCAGAGCCCATCGCTGAGTGGCCACGTTGCTTCATTCAGCTCAAAAACGATTGCAAAAGGCATGACAATTAGTGCCACAAACAGATCCGACACTGCGAGCGACACCAAAAGATAATTCTGGGGTTTCCTCAGCTTCCGCACGAGGATCACAGAAAGACAGACGAGGACGTTGCCAATGATTGTCACTAATACTAATAGGGTCAATATGAGACCCTTGAGGATTGTGTACATCACAGGCATTTTTTCACTCATATCCATCATGGAGCCGTCCTCTCAATTTGAGCTTATACACAAACAAAACTGTCCAAAATTATACACTGGGTGCACTTCCACCAAACCAAACCAAACCACTAATCACCAACCAAAATTTTAGTCACACAAATTAATACACAAATAACTTTTTAAAATAATAGTTTAGGACAGCGTGCATGCCTAATTATCTCATTCATTTGAATGGTAAACATTTGACTGTCGGCGTCAAATCTGACCTAATTGAAAATTTAGTTTGTCCATTAAATCATAAATATACTGTTTGTATGTAGTCATTTCAACTGTCTTCCACTGTAAACATTTTACAAGTTTACATAACAAAAATCTATACAAAAAATGTGCCCACTTTTCCCTTATTTTTTCCTGTCTCTGAAATTCAACACAAATAAGCTACCATATAATTATTTATGTTCCTCTCTCTCTCTCTCTGATGTAAAATTGCTAATTATTTTTCTGAGAAATAATTATTTCTTTTTCCAAAAATTTCCCAAATTGGAAGGTGAAAACTTTTGAAAGGGGTGAAAATTCTTCTTCACTCAAGTGAAAGCATTAATACGAGAGAGAAAGACGCCTTGATTTATATCATATAGATAGCAAAATGTGAGAGGAGTATTGTATAGTTTTGATTACACACTCAACATTCAAGTTCTTTTTTGTGCTCATCAGTTTTAATACTTTTCTTCAACGAATACGATGCTGACGATGGTGATGTTGGCGTATGCAAAAAATGCATGCACAACTTTCTTTCTTTCTTCCACTTCACTCTTCCTAAATTGGCTTTTTCCAGAAGGAGGGAATTATTATCCAACACGTTTCTTACGTAAACACAGAAGCGGAAAACAACAATTAATGTAGCATAATATGCATTGAAATGTGAATGCTATTCTTGTTATTCTTTGTTGCTGTCACTGCCACACGTTTCCCCTTTCCCTTGTTGTTTTTCCTTTAAGAAAGTAGAATTTCCAAGAAGCGCAAGCCAAAAAGAGTAGGTAGCAGTGGAAGAAGAAGAGTTGTGAATTTCTGAAGCATTTTGTATATTTTTAGCAAAGAATACTGATGATGATGATGATGATGATGACAAAGAGGTGTAATGTAATGAGAAGAATCAACGAAATGAATGAATGAATTTATTAGATTCATAGAACCTTCGTTCACCAACAAACTGAATCCAACTCCGAACTAGCGTCCGGCCTGGAACCAACTGAAACGGGAGCTGAAAGTCTTGCACTCTTTTACACTAGAAACTATACTAGCTAGAAGTATCTAGTATCTACGTTCCTTTGGTTGTTTGCTGACAGGGTAATGTGAATATGTGGTAGAGCTCTCTGAAATGAAAGCATTCAGAAAGCAGGAGTTGCTGCTGCAGAGGATGATTATAATGCAATGGTAAACCCAAAAGCTCAGTCTTCTTGAGCTCACCAAGAGCCAGAAAGAGTGACTGCTGCTCAACTCAACTTTTTGTGCATGAAAAAAGTCTTGATTTTCATCTCCTATTTCGTGTGTTTCTTCAATCTTAGCCCAGTGCAAATATAGAAGCACACACACGGCACCTACCTATTTACCAATGAGGAAAAAAGTAACGTTGATAATTATACAATGTTACAAAGTTACAAAGTGAAGTTTGAAGTAACTAATATTTTTTCCTGTGAAAACTTGCGCTAACCATAATAATATACATTTTGTGTACTGTATTTAATGTACGCCGTACGTTTATCGTTAGTATTATTATGAAACCAAGCGTAAACCAAAAGCAGCTATGAAGGAATGATGAAGCTATGATGAGTAGTAGTATGAGTGCGCTTGAAAATATTAAATATGCTAGAACTAGACTAGTCCCTCATTCCATTCTTTAGAGGTGTGTTTAGTGTTCGAGTACACGCTTATTTTCAAGTATTTCATAATGAAACGTGTATGTTTTAATATATGATACTAAAAATAATACATTATGAATAGCAAGCTTGTTCACACGCAGAGGAAAAGAGCACGTACGTATGTACGTCCGTACCTAACGATAAGTACTTGTGTTTATCCATCCTTCTGGTTAAAAAATGCCTTTGATGGTTGAGATAATAATGGTGAAATTCTCATTTTCGCACTGAGACCGAGACCGACACCGGATTTCGTTTTCATACCGATGCGAAATGCGATGCGATGCGATGTCGTGTAGCGAGTGTGTGTGTTTTAAAAGGTGGTCGAATGGGAAAAGTGCCAATGCAACTCCCAACAAAAAAACTTTTGGTGACAAGTTGGCTTCGGCACTCATTAAAATATAAAGTTTCATTCCTGTAGGTTGACCAACCAAACAAAAAACTTTGGAGAGGCGAGCAAGTTATTCAACAAAAAATAGTATCAGTTGTGAAAGTTTTCCTCGGTATAATGTACACGTGTGGAAGGATATATGGACTGGAACTCGGTTTAATAATTAGGTTCTTGCTACAGGAAGACATATTTCATTGAAATCTCACCATCATCCCTCCTCTCTCATGATTTTTTATCCGATTAGGAATTTACTTGAAAGAAAATTTTAGAAAGAAAAATATTTTTGAGCTAGTTGCAAAGTAAAGTATTTTAAAATAGGCAATTTAAAATACGGGAGGGAATATATTTTCAAAATATTTTGAAAGGATGATGATGATTATGATTAGATAGCCCAAATCTGTTTTGCCCTATTGGAATTTTTATATTATGCGAATAATTCGAGGAAATCTTCCCAGATTTCAACCGGGCCAAAAATCCTTATAGATTGGATATGGATGAGAAGATGAGCAGCCCTTGTGCCTTGTGTGACATGATATTTCGAGAGAAAGGATTTGAGGATGATTGGGATTAGATAGGAATATAATATATAATGGTCCTCTGGGACGCTTACCTGGAAGCTTTAAGAAAAGAATGTCATTCTTCATTCCAAATTCCAACGATCCGTTTCCAATACTATCAACTATCATTTTCCCTTATCCTATCAAATTAAACCCTGCTGACTACCTATCTACCTATTGACCTTCTGTATTCAATCTACTACTAACATTCATGTATTACTACTTGAATGCATCGGTATTATATTATCCACTCCATTCTTTTGTGATTGATGTTCTGTGAAAATGAACTGAGCATTTCATTGTTGTGTGTCCCGCATTATAAAACATTATTCTCATTTTCCTTCTGTCCTGAATTCACCTGGAATTCCCTAGGATTAGTTGTCTGCTTGACTCCAAAATATTTTGGTTCCATTTGAGTTGTTGAGGAGAAGGCTCTCTCACACATTTCCTCGGAGACTTGGAATGATTGGTGATGTGATGTTGATGTTGGTGTGATAGAATATAAAGATCCTGACTTTGCCCTATGATCCAAATCCAAACAGTATCTGTATCAAGTATCCGAATCAGCTCGAGCTCGGCTCAGCAAAAATTCTGTGACTTGGCTTTGGCTTGGAATTGGCATTTCCATCATAATAAACTGCTGGTAAGCAGACCTAGACACGTAGCTGAACTGGGTGATGAATAGGAATTCTAGGCGATCAATGAGAATTCTGGGCGATGAATGGGAATTCTGGGCGATGAATGGGAATTCAGGGTGATGAATATGAATTCTGGGCGATGAATGGGAATTCTGGGCGATGAATAGGAATATTTTTGAATTTTCGCGCTCCAAACCTTCCAAAACCACGTGAAATACTAGTCGTAGAACACTACCGCCATAAAGAATTGATTTAGAATAGCAAATAACCCTTAAATACTGAGTTTCAGCAAAATCGTTGAATTTTTAAATTTTCGCGCCATAACTTTCAAACGCTTTGACCGATTTGGCTGAAAAGCAATACCAGGCAAGCTCTTGAGGTGTACTACCTATGTGCCAAATTTGGTGGAAATCGGTCAACGTATGTCGACAGGAGAGTGCGGACAGACGGACAGACAGACGGACAAACTTAGTAAAGTTATAACTACGCTGACTCAGATCAGCTACGTAATAAAGCGTAGCATTTTTTGACTTCATCTCCATTTCCCTCCATCCTCCACTTACGTTCCTTTGGAGAGTGGACAAAAAACGTGAGGGGTGCCTAAATGTCTGAATTCCTCATAATATTTTCTTATCTCAGTTTGTTATCATATCATCATCACCATTATTTTACTTCACTTGTTTTCTCGATTTGTCTGTCCTGTCCAGAAGTAGTATGCGTATAGCAACCGCCAAAGAAAAAAAAGTTTTGTTAGGCGCATAATACACGGAATCTAACTTGAAGACAAGATGAAACTTATTACTTAATGAAAGCACAAATAAATTGTTTATCAAAGCTCATCATTATTATGCGTAACGACTCGAAAAATTACTGCATATATTGGCAAAGGTCTAATGCCGGTGGGTGTATCTTCCAAGATTCCATCAATCCAAAATCCAAAAAGGTAAGTATACACACATTTTTACACACAGAGCACAGCCGATATAATCTTAACGAGGAAGAGCTCTTGTTTCCATACATCCATACTCTCAACGCATTGCCAAAAATGAATTGTAGTTGTATTATGTAACTAGTTCCAAATTGAATAGGTTGTGTTGTAGTTGTAATGTATACCCTAGTATTAGTATTGTACAATGTACACACACGCCAAACTTGCTTATTTTTAACCTTCAAAGATCAGTCAATTCTTTTCTTCTTGCCAACAAACACAATCTTCGAAGTTATAAGAAGATGGGAGACGTAAACGTTATCAATATCAACTAAAGTCGGTTGCCCAACCTGAATCATCATCCAGTGCCAGTCACACTCTTTCTGTCAATCTCAGTTAATTTTTCTTTTGGTTTAGTCAGACATGGACGAATATTTTTTCGATGAATGCGTAACGTAACATTCCCATTTGTTCTAATTCACTGCTAATTTACAACGTTGCAGTTGCATTAATATGAACTAATATGAGCGTGAAGTTATTTAATATCTTTTCCTACTTTTAACTTGTTTGATGGTATGTTAGTTCCTGGTGCTGGCTGACGCTCAACGCTACCAGCATACTATTATTTACTATCTATTAAGGTTTAAGGTGGGATGAGATGATGATAAGTAAAATTGAGAGATGTTTTGTGCAAATTAAGATAGGCTAAATAATGAGTGGTATAAAGCAAACGTTCCTGTTCTTGTTCTTGTGCAAGGCACTCACTTTACCCGCTCTATAAAAGTCATTCTGATCTGATTTACGATTTTTGGAACAACTGTTTCCAAGATTAAATTCCGAATAAATTACATAATCACAATGTGTATATAATATATTAAATTATACGCGAGATGCATAATAATAATGAATAATATAATAGCAAGATTTCAAAGTTGTTATTTATGTGTGGTGATGTTCTAAAAAGACATTAATTTGGAGAAGAAAATGTGTTAATTAGGTAAGGGGCAATGTAAACATATATTACCGACAAAGGTCGTAGTCGTAGAGTCGTATGTCATGTCAAGGTAAATAGGTAAATAAAAAAATGTAGAGGCACGACCATGACCAATTCTAACCTTTTTTATGGGCAGCAATGATAAGTACTTGCATTTTTATATCAACTCCAAATACGAAATATTTGAAATATCGCTTGATAAACTAAATTTGGAAATCCGATTTTTCAAACTAAAAAAAAGGTATTGTTGACAGGCGAATATTTTTATAAACTTTATCATAGATTTTTATTGATGCACACAATCCAAATCACACACCTCTCCATTTTTTATTAACACTTTGTTGTATTTCTAACATTTCCTACCTTAAACTGATTTATAGCTTATTTGAATTAAATGGCTTATCAGTAGCTTTATGATGACAGTTTTACGAGATTATACTCAAATACCTTGGGATCGGTTACGCCATGCCACGCCATTCCTATTTTATATTAGAATGGGAATAAAATGCATCTAATAATTTACCCAAGTTCACCTCCTTCTTAATTTCACGGACTGCTGAAATAGTACATTATGATGCTGTTATCATGTTATTCAGTCAGAGCTCAGCGTGCTAATTAGCACTCCTGGAGTGCTATTTAGCACTCCACTTAGGGGTGCAAATTAGCACTCCAAGGAGTGCCGATTTGCACCCCGGAGTGTTAATTGGCACTCCAAGAGTGCTAAATAGCACTCCAAGCTCTAATTAAAATTTAACTATTTTGGGTCGCACGCATGCGTTAGTGGTCGCGACATTAAAAATCAGCTCCTTAATCTAGGCCTTTTTTAGGATTTTTACGCCGTGTAAAGTTTTTTTTTCATTGTGAGCAACTTGCGATATTTAATTTTAAAGATTTAGGTTGAAACAACGATTGTTCTCGATTGAAACGAGATAAAATTTGGTTTCTTCTCTAACATGTTTTGAATGCATCTAGTAATCAGTAGAGAAGAGTAAAAAAATATTACCTCATTTCAAACTAGCAGAATCTTTTTATTTTTAAAATAGAACTTTAAAATTAAATTTCTCAAGTTTCCCACGATGAAAAAAAAAGTCCCACGGTGTAAAAATCCTAAAAATCACCTAGATTAAGGAACTGATTTTTAATTTCGTGAGCACTAAGGTATGCGCGTGAGCAAAAATAGCCCAATTTTATTTAGAGTTCGGAGTGCTAATTTGCACTCCTAGGGGTCCCGATTAGCACTCCGGAGTGTTAATTGGCACTCCAGGAGTGCAAAATAGCACTCCGGGGTGCTAATCGGCACTCCTTGGAGTGCAAATTAGCACCCCTAAGTGGAGTGCTAAATAGCACTCCAGGAGTGCTAATTAGCACGCTGAGCTCTGACTGTTATTGTCTACTACGGCCTAATAATAAGATATGCTGAGAAGTTGTCAAAAACAAAACGGCACTGATAGATTGTTGTTGGGCTGGCTGGGCTCAAAAAGAAACATTTATTCATGAGCAGATATGAAATTCCATAACAGCTCATTTCACAAGAAATATTTGTGTATGATAGCGTAAATTAGATGTCGACGATTTGGCTAGGATTTGAGTGTCTTCAAAAATATGAAATAAGAATGATTGCTGCTTAGATTCGTTAGATAAAAGCGAAACTAATACTGAAAATTAATAGTGATTGTCTCGATTTACATAAGTTGCGAAGTCTATAAATCATTATATTCCAAAATCAACAAATTAACAAGTTATTGCCAACCCAGACCCAAATTGATTGATGAATTGCTAGAATTTCAGGGAAAAGTGAAAAATCCCATTGCCCCAAAAAACCCAAACTGAATTATTTTTAGGTTCACTAATGGATGATGGACAGACAGACACGATGATGATGCCATTAAGAAAACATTCTTAATATACATTTATTTTTATTTGTGCAACCTGTCAGCTCTCCCATCATATCATATCATGCGAACACTGACTGAGCAACTGACAATTATGAGAACATGCGTCACAAGAACGAGGCAGGAGTAAAAATGAATTTGTGTATCATATCCATATCCCCTCGTTTTGGATTTCGGCAACATTATTAACAGCATTATGAATCTTTTAGCACATTTAAGCCATATTTCAATAAAACTGCAACAAGGAGCAGCTACAAATCAACTAGCGCTTCTAGACATTAGAGACAGTGATACCAAAAGAAATTGACTTTCATTTTAGGTGGCTTGGCTGCACGTGTAAAAAATAGACTAAACTAGACATCCCATCGCATCGTTATGAATGCAAGAGATAAAAGAATTATGATGATTATGATGATGTGTCTTATTCCAGATGCATAGAGCCGAGGCTTGACAGGTCATGATCAAACAATCAATTGCAAATAAGCGCGTCTTGCGTCATTTGTTTAAGCCTTATCAGAATAGGACGAACGGAATATATTTTCTTCGTGCAAAGAAATATTTATTGTCTAAACGTGAGGTATTCAATATTGCGGCTAGCTGCTAGTTCTAGCCCTCACACATTGATAGGATATTGACTACACTGCCAAACGGGTTAAGTGAAACAGAAAAAACTACTTGAGAAAGACATGGGGCATCGAAATACATATAATTGCATGAGAAAATCATTAAGCAAGAAGGATTCTTAGGGAATACGAAAATACTGAAGAAATATTGCGGTATGGAAGTTTCTGAACCCGAGGTCAAATTCTGATTTGGCTTGGGTACAAAAAATAATGTGTCACGTATTAAATATGCATCCTAACAAAATTAGTATTGAGTTGGTAATGGTCGTCGGCTCGGTTGGGGGGAATTGACAATAATAACTTACACGACACAATTGACAATACCTATAAATATTTGCCAAAAACAAGTTATGCTAATAAAGTATCTTCCTGCGTACAGCAGATTAGAAAAACAAGAAGATTATCTAAATTTAAGCAACAATAGAAAATCTACATACAGAGTGTAGAAAACATGAAAATGAAGTATAGTAAAAACATGCCACATTCATCTCCACATTCAGTTTTCTGTGGGCAACTCAGACAAATCAGTCATTAACCTAAGCACTTAAGCAGGTATTACATTATACAAATATTCTGCGAATTATTTAAGACCACCGTCAGCCTTCGACGATCCACGTGTCGCTCACTCCAACGGAACCTCTCTGTTTTATTCGCCTGACTGAATTCGATTTTCATTTCCAGTCACATCAGCTCCAAACTCCAATTTCACATCTAACCTTTCTTTATTAATTTGAGCTTGTGTAGCTGCTGGGTACATATCCAATTTCTCTCTTAAAATGTCAAATGTGTTAACTGTGAACTGTAAATCTCCTAGTTGACAATCAGCTTTGAAAATCACACAGGAAATTCTCATATTATGTCAACTCACTTGGGGGGTATGCGTAAAGCGTAGGAATTCCAGAGGGCAAATGAAATTGAGGAAATAAATGTATATAAATAAAAAAAGCCAAGCCAAAGCCAAAGCAATGATATAATCATACATTTCTTCGAGATCATCAACATCAACCTAACCATCGAGGATCCCCTCATTCAACATCATATCATAATATCACAGAACAGTTCCCATTCCTCTGAACCGTTAGAGATTTAGCTTTTGTGAAGGAGGATCACAGGAAATTGACAAGTACCCATCGAGCGAGAAAACGGAAAATGCTATTTATTTGAAGCAAAAAGGTTGAAGTAGATTCTAGATATATTTGCAAGAAAAGCTCTTCATTTCATGTACTAACGGAAAATCTGTTTCCTCTGTTATAAATTACAGGAATTAGATTCGATTACGTTTTATACATCAAAAGAAAAGATATCATCATCATGATATATGATGGCACATATAATCCTTTCTTACACATCCTAATCACCATCAACTAGGTAAAAAACTGACCTAAAATCCGACCGTCTCAGCTCAGCTCAGCGTCCTTATCTCACAAACCATTTTGCATTCAAATTGCATCTGAAGTCCATCTATCTTCAAACTCGGAATGCTGCTGTAAATACATGTAAATCTTTGTCTCGCGTCGCTCCGTCCTTCCAGATTTTTCGCGGGATACGGTGTTTCCAGAGATCATATTGCACTGACCAATATACAAGTGTTCAATGTACAAAAACAATACAAAAATTAATTTGGACCGATAATTAATCTGGATTTCCAGCAGAAAATTAATAAGCTTTTAATAGTTTCCAGTTTTCAACCATTTTTCGTGTGTTAAGTTCATTAATTTTCGAGATTAATTACAACGGGAAGGCCGAGATTGAAAAACTGAACACGTTTTTTAGGGGAAAGTGTTTTGACTGATACTGATTGACTGATCGTGTGTGCTTCGGTTCCTGAGTTCAGTCAAAGTCAAGATGTCCAGAGTACTTACAAAAGGGAGGATTTCGCTGGGGAGGAGAAGTAGAATTTCTTTTCGAGGAGGATATCAATGTCGGAAAGCTGCTACCGCTGTGTCAAGTCCTGATAATGGATACGTTGTTTTGTAAGTTTTTAGTTTTTAATGGAATCCAATTCGAAATTTTGATTGTGTTGGTTTCTGGAATGCGAAGGGATGATAACTTATAACTTCATCATTTAATTTTACCTTTCAGATTGCCCGAGGTTCCACATGACACACCTGAAACAAATCAGTTGTTGAGGATTGGAGAGAATCCTAATTTTGAAAAGTTGGATAAAACTGCTTGCCGAAATGCTGTCGGGAAGTTGGCACTGGAAGTGGAGTCACATGTGTGGAGAATAGAAGACTATTTGAAAGGTAGGTATCTTAATAAATTCCAGAATAATGATTTAAATACTCTTGATTGAAATGTAATTATGTAATACTATTGTTTTTCTTGTTTAGATTCAAAGTTTGCTAGAACGTATGAAAATGTGATCGACCCTATCGAAAAACTTAGTGTTCCATTTGACTACGCTTGGAGCGTTGTTAAAACATTAAACTTGGTTAAGAATAATTTCATCCCGACTGATGGATTTAAAGATTTGCATAATCGAGCAAGAGCAGCGAGGAGTAGGAAATACCAGAGTTTGCCGATCTATCTTGCTTGTAAGGTTAGGATCCAACACAACAAATTGATTGTTCTTACAAATTTAAATGGCTGAAAGTGAAATGTTTTTTAACATTATAGAGCTAACCTTTATCATTTGTATTATAGGAAATCAAGGCAGACTCGACTAGACTGCAAGAGCCTCAACAGAGAGTTGTGGATAAGTTTCTACTTGAGGGAAAGCTTTCTGGTGTAGAACTTACTGGAGAGGATGCTTCTCAGATGTCAAATGTGCTTAGTAAGCTATATGAAATTAGGAGTACGTATGCAAGAAATGTTGACAATGCCACTTACAAATTTCGTCAACTCCTGGTTGATCCTCAATACACTGGTGAAATGCCTACTCCACTGCTTCGTAATATGGCGAAGGATATGTAAGACATGCTAAGCAATGCTATGCGTTTTAAATTTTTGCTTTATTCTGATTTAATTTTATCTATTTGATTTTATGTACCACCAGATCTCAGCCAACTAAAGGTCCTTGGATTATCACACTCAAGGAGCCTGTCTACACAAGTTTTCAAGAGTACTGCCCAGAAAGAGCGTTAAGATGGAATGCTTGGTTGGCACTTAACTCCAGGGCATCTGGTGTGATGGACAAGGCTACAAGTAACAGTGTTCATATGGAAGATATTAGAATGAAAAGGTTTGAAATATCATAAATTTGATTTGATTTGATTTGAGTCTTTATTCAAGTGTCTCCTCGTTTCAGTACAAACTGTTCTTCCAAAAGCTATTGATAATAATAACACGCTTTAAGTTCACAATTTTTTAATGATTTTGTTTTTGAACGTTAATAACAGGGCTGAGCAAGCTAAATTACTGGGATTTGATAACTACGCAGAAATGTCAATGAAGACGAAAATGGCAGGAAGCTTGGATAACGTCAAAACAATGTTAGCAACATTATTCACTAGTGGTACGCTGATAAAGTCGATATGATAAAACTTTAAGAATATGATTTTATTTTTATGTTAAAAATCGCAACCTCGCTCCTATGATTTTGATAATTTTCTTTTTACAGCTAAACCAAAGCAAGACGAGGAATTGGAGAGTTTGCTATCCTTTGCACAATCTCGTGGGTTTGATTCTGAGTTAAAACCCTGGGATATAGCTTTTTGGCGGAGGAAACAGCGTGATTCTTTATTTACGTAAGTAATACCTGATGTTTTTAGTTAATTTTATTTCACTTAATCTAGTTTACTTTTGTAAATCTTTAATTTTTGTCGTTTAGAACCGACCAGTTCTCGATAAGTGATTATTTTCCACTTCCACAAGTTTGGCAAGGCCTCTTGAACTTCTCTGAAGAAATTTTTGGTATAAAAATTAACAAGAAGGATGTACCAGTTTGGAACGAAGACGTATCATACTATGAAATATTTGATGGTTCGTCTGGTGAAAAAATGGGCGGATTCTACTTAGATCCTTATACCAGGTAAGTAAAACAAATCTTCTATTTATTTTTTGTTTTCTGAAACCACATTGAATGACTTTATGATTGATAGACCTGGAGACAAGACTACTGTTGGTGCTTGGCTGATTGGTAATAAAAATCGATGTGGCGTGCGAAATGTGGACCCACTTGCAACTCTAGTCTTTAATTTTCAACCTCCCATGTACGGAAAGCCAGCGTTATTGAGCTTTGAGGATGTGTACACTCTCTTTGGAAAGGTATGCATACTAATTTATCGTTGAGCTGTATATAGAATACATATTAGTGAATTGTGCTTTAATATTTATTATATTCAACATCAATTTTCAATTTTGTCACACGATTTATAGTTTGGTCAGACTCTTCAGCATATTCTAACGACCGTTCCATTTAATGAAGTATCCGGAACGAACAATATTGAGTGGGATGCTGTGTTAGTTCCAAACAAGTTTATGACCATGTGGTACGTATCAGATCAGATCCAACAAAAATTTTCTTAAATTATATTTACTTGTCGAAATGGCACCATTTAATTGATAACAAATTACTCGTATCAGGTTGGGAAATAAAGCAGTTGTGAAAGAAATTTCTTCCCATTTTGACACTGGAGAAAGCTTACCTGATGAGCATGTGAGGGATCTCTTAAGAAGAAAAAAACATATGGCTGGCTATGACTTGTGCCATCAACTTTACTTGTCATCTCTAGATTTAGAATTGTACTCTAGGTGAGCTAAGCCATAAGCCTGATTCTCAATTCATTATTGCAGGTTTGTCGAATTTGAATAAGGCTATAAACATTCTTCTTCTGTTCTTTTTACCCTTCATTTCATGTTTAGTAAGGACTTTTGGAAGGACATTGTAGCAAAGCTGTGGCCTGTTTACAAGTCCCCACTGATTCTTGACAAGAAGGATGCACATTTGTGCTCAACAACAGAAATATTTAGCGGCGACTATGCTGCAGCCTACTACTCCACCCTCTGGTCTCACATGCTTGCTGCAGATATTTATCAGTCGTTTGTTGAATCAAACAAACGTGAAATGTGGAGGCATCAAGGGTTAAGGTATACATGCAATTTAAAACCGAAAAATAAATATTTCAAAAACACAATGGAACTTGTAGTAATAAGTTCCTTCATTCCATGCTTGACTGAATCATAGGTTTCGGGGTAGCTTTCTGTCAATGGGTGGTGGATATCATCCTAACAAAGTTTTTAGACAATGTAGGGGAAGAGATCCATGTCCTGATGCCTTTTTGTGGTCTCTTGGTTTGAGATCATTTCCAAAAACAATTGGTAAGGACGATGTTCCGACGGACTCTGATGAAGCCACTGCTGCGACGCAACCCACACCGGACAGTGTTAGAGTCAATTAAGTTAAGCATATATTTAGTACAACCTTTTTGCAACATATTGTAAAGTGTGTAATTCTGTAGCCTATAAGTGTAAAATTGTTAGACATAACTATGCAGTAGATTGAACGTTATAATAATTTAAATTTGAAATTAGCTAAAAAAAAAGATAAACAGAGATTTATTTCATAGAGTTGAGTTATGTATATACATTTAATTATGATCTATCGTTCCGCAATACAGCGTAAAAATAAAAGGATGAGATGAAAAGTTGAAATGTCGGACTGTTTTGAGTTTAATGGCAATTCTTAATTTTTGTGTGCATTACAAAGAAAGTTTACTACTTTTGTAGCGTAAGATCGTATTTAGTTATGAGCCCGAATTCTCGCCTTAGGTGGAAATTGCTTTTTGCCTTGAGCTATTATCATTTCCTAGAATTCTTGAAAGCATGTTTCTCACGACTGTAACTTGTGCACCACGTTGAGTTGCTGCTCTCCGGTGTTTGAAAATTGTTCATTGGATTAGGAAACATTTATTCGTTCTTTTTTATAAGCTAAATAATTTGTAACTTTATGTAATTATTGTTACCGTAATTGGGCCCAGTTAAACCATAAGTGTCCCAACATCCGATTTGATTTTCTCCTCCGGTTCCTGTCCCTATTGCTTGAGGTGCAACCACGATTAGATCATTAGCTTCTGCAAGCTCTAGGTATCCGCTATTGACTAAATGGCTTGTGCCATTAAATTCCCTGGAGGGCAAATATATTGCCAGAAATATTGTAACTTGAATTGAAGAAACGTAGTTTGCTAATGATTATTATAGAGTTTCAAGGGTTTTGCTTTTACTTATTACCTTCCAGTTAGGCATCCATGAAAATATAAATGAAGAAAACACCGTCTTTGGTAGCAATGCTGAGGCACATAAATGTAACCAGTTGTATCCATAAACGTTTCTCCATTTCCATTGAAAAATTCGGTCTGGTCAAATTCAAGTAAATTCCTTGGATTTGCCCTAAAACCGGCTATTAAAGTTTGAATTAAGCCAAAATCAAACAAAATTTAAAATGGTGTTTGCATTCCAACTTGCAATTAAAGTTAGCGAATACCTGGCGGATTTCTAATAACATTTCCCAACAAAAATTGCAGAGCCTCGTATGCCCCTGAAAATCCGCAATTTCCCAAAAAGAAAGAATTTTGTGCATTCATTCGGCATGCTCGCCCAAAGTTTGAAGTAGGCTGTATGTTAAAAGCAAAAGGTTAATTCATAATTCGTATAACCAACCACCTAACTTGTCAGTTTCGGATTCATTGTTATAAACAAATAGTTTACCAGCAATTGTTCTGCATCCTGTACTCTAATCTTAATAGCATCAAGGTTTCGAATTAGAGGCTCATACACTCTTACGGCTGCAAGACTCTGGTCTTAAATGATTAATAACAATTAAGTATCAACCATGAATCCTTTTAGAAAGAGACATTTGAAACTGCTAAACTAGGTTTTACCCAAATCAAAGAAAGAGCTTCGACTTCCTGCATACAAGTAAAGTCTCTTATTACGCAAGTTTCTTGTCCTTTCTATTAGCCCTTCTCGTTCATATCTTCTTACGTCTGATAAAGCAAGCTCTGGATCATAGGGTGCTGGATTGTTTCCTACGGAAGTGCATGCATTATCGTAATCTGCTTCTGTGCCGTTACCCGGTCCACACCTATAGTAGGCTATATAAAAAATTCATGACATAATTTAATGTAATTCATATAAATTACATGCAAAAATAAATACTCACCATGTGAAAACGATGCGATTCCTGAGAACAATGAGGAATATGAGATTTGAAGCTGTTGTGCAAATGTCCCTCCGCTTGAAAAGCCAGATAGGGTTATCGACTCGGGAAACACATTATGTTGACCTGTACATTTAAGTGGAATAAATGAATTGTGACAAACTCTTAGTGGATTTTTTTGTGTGTTGGATTCGATTCCGATAATATTTTGCTGGAAATGTAGATTGGATTCAATCCAATTAGATAAGTAGTGGTTGCTACAATGCAGTTTACAACTTACCTAAATCAAAAAGTCGTGAGTCTAGTGAGTTTTGTCTCTGTCCAAATACTTCCTGAACACGGTAATAAAAGCACAGAAATAAAAATATTTTATTACACATTTTGGAAAAATAAGATGTCCACGATGGGAATTTTTAATTCAACATGTAGCTAACACGTATAGACTACTGCTGAAAGCATTCATGTTAGTATCTAAAATCCTATCTTTGAAAAAAGATGATTGTCGTACAGTAAAGAACTGTATAACCTTTTACATACGGTAATGGGGGTGATTATGCAAGTGGCGACTTGTTAGTGTTGAAGGTGGAATAATTACTGAAAATATGAAATACAAAATATAAAAGGTCCATCTTCGTTGAGGAATTCCTTATATTATAACACTTACGAGTTGTGTTTGATGATGCGATAATTCTTTGTGGGTAAATAATAACAAGAAAAGATTATATAAACTGTTCATGTTTTGTTTTTGAGAATCTCCTCTGATCTCTAACTTGCATACATTAAATGTTGTCAATAATGGATGACCTATAACTTCAAAAACGTAAATGGTACATGACAAGTAATACTTTGAAATTCTTGGTTTGAAAACGGACAGTGATATGAGATGATGTTGATGATGATAAAAGTTGTTTTTGCATAAAAAGCTGTGTTATAAAGTTATTTACTTATAAGCTCAAATAGTTTAAAGTATGCTTGTTAGTACATGCAGTGTACACTTTATGCATATATGTATTTAATCACTTTGAAGAGAAGTACTTCACTTGAGGTAATTTCTTTGCTTCACGGCAATAGTGAAGTGAAGATGAAATAGATGCATAAGCGTCACATAATTTCATAAAATAGTATTTCGTTTAGTCGACAATGATGAACAGAACATTATTTCATTTATTCAGCTAATATTTACAAATAGTATTTAATTGTGTAAAAATGCTATGAGATATTGAAACTTCTTAAGGCTTATGGTATGTACGTATTAATATGGTACTGCGGGTATAAACAAGCTCGTATAGCTGCCTACGTATTTTACTGGTAACCACTGAATTCTCCAAAAAACCTGGCGATACCCTTTTGGATATTTGGCTGCTGAAATTGTTGTTTTGGAGCAGCAGGATTCTGATTTTGTCTTCGAGTTCCACCCTCTTCTCCAAGAATCCTTGCAAGCATGTTTCTAACAACGGTAACTTGTGCACCACGTTGAGTTGCTGCTCCAAATATAAAGAGTTCATTCGTTACGTTTGGATCGGAACATAAGCAAGTAGTACTAATGCATTGCAAATTAATTATCACTGTTACCGTAATTGGGTCCAGTTAAACCATAAGTGTCCCAACATCCTATCTCATTTTGCCCTCCAGCTCCTGTTCCCAATGCTTGAGGTGCAACAACGATTAAATCATTGGCTTCTGCAAGCTCCAGATATCCGCTGTTTATCAAATGACTGGTGCCATTAAATTCCCGTCCAGTTAGGCATCCGTGAAAATACATATGAAGAAAACAAGGTCTTTGGTAGCATTGTTTTGGTACATAAATGTAACCAATCGTATCCATAAAATGTTCTCCATTTCCTTCAATTCCATAGAAAAATTCGGTCTGGTCGAATTCCATTAAATTCCTTGGATTTGCTCTCAAACCTGATGTTTACAGTAGGTGTTTAAATGATCCATGGTATTAATTTTAATTTCTTTGCATATTTGAAAACACTTTTTCTCTATAATTTTTCGCTCGTATTTTCCCTACCTGTTGGGCTTTTTATGACATCTCCTAACAAAAACTGCAGAGCCTCGTATGGCCCTGAAAATCCGCAATTTCCCAAAAAGAAGGAATTTTGTGCATTCATCCGGCACGCTTCCCCAAAGTTTGCTGTAGGCTATAGGTAAAATCAAAGTTATTAATCCGAATCCCGCTGTGTAGCTTTTGGCTAACTTTTATCATGAATGAATTACTTACTAGCAATTGCTCAGCATCTTGTACTCTGGTCTTAATTGCACAGAGATTTTGAATAAGGGGTTCATATATTTTTACAGCTCCAAGACTCTGGTCTAAAAATATAACGATAAAAAATCTTTTAAAATATCTTACAATTACACCCAATATTTGTTTTTTTAAATACTGGGTTAGTTACCCAAATCAAAAAAGGAACTCCTGCTTCCTGCATACAAGTACAGCTTTTTGTTACGTAAATTTTGCGTCCTTTCTATAAGCCCCTCTTGTTCATATCTTCTAATATCTGCTAATGCCAGGTCGGAATCATAGGGTGCTGAATTATTTCCAACTATTGTACACGCATTATCATAATCTGCTTCCGTACCGTTACCCGGTCCACATCTATAGTAGGCTATAGTTTAAAAAAATGCATGTCATATTTCAATATTTTTCTGCAACTATAAATAACTTATAAATGGTTCATCTTACCATGAGAAAAAGATGCGATCCCAGAAAACAGGGATGAATAGGATATTTGAAGCTGCTGTGCAAACGTTCCTCCACTGGAAAATCCAGACAAAGTAACCCAGTCGGGAAAGACATGATGTTGTCCTGATTAAATATGCACAAAGATTTATAATGAAACTATTATTTCTTCATTCAAGCAAGACAATTAAACAATCACTACACGTTTGACTTGATCACTTGATGTTATTAAAATAAATTATATTTTTTACCTAAATCAAAAATCTGTGAATCTAGCGAGTTCTGGCCATGCACTTCCACCAAATGATTAAAACAACTTAAAGATACAACTAACAGTAGCCTACAGTGCATTTTGGAAGTATACTCTTATCGTTATCACCTTTTTAAAATATTTGAAGATTTATGATGTATTTAAGATTCAAAATTCAAAATAATACAACGTGTTAGTAGCCTCACTGTCCAAGAATACAACTAACTAACGCAGTATCCGTTGTAAGATATATTCAAAAGCTGTAGACACACAGTTACGAACGGTATATGGTTATGGTTATTTGATGATTATGCAACACATTACCGTAAAGGATGGATTGATTACTAAATATTTGAAAGCGCTGTATAGCCAAGCCCCTACGCTATTCTTTGGGCCATGATGTCATCCCATCATCTATGAAATGTTGAGATAATAATGGAAAAAGGTAATTTTTCACAAACAAAAAGGGAATGATGATGGTGTTCATTTTAGTTTTTTGAGATTCTCAATTATACTCATCTACTCGCATTCCTTATATTTGAAAGTATATTAGAGGTTGTCAATATGCGAGTGTAATCATAGGGTGACCCATAACTTCAAAAAAGTAAATGGCACGTCACACGCATTACCTACTCACTCCAATGTCTTGAGAAACAATGGATTTGAATGAATGGATGATAAGAAGTAACTAGTTTTGCATCACAATGTAAAATAATTTGTGAGGTGACATTATATTTCATATTTTTACTTGTGCGGCAGTCCCCCTAATTTATGTGCTTGACCATATCTCTTGCTCTTCCTCAGAAGTCAGGAACTCCCAAGTACTTTCAATATGAATGAATGTATTAGTATCATACGTATGCATTTGCATAAGCGTAACAAGATTATGCTTTTACATTATTTGCATTTTTGCATTCATAATTATGCGAAAATTAGCACCACCACCAAATAGAAATGGACTTCACTATACCATCATATCAATAGTGGTCACTTGGTGAGGGACTCTAAGTATGTTATCATCAGTTGACATTTCACTTTTATTTTCGTGAGATCGCAATTTATTTTATAGAATTGTTAAGATGCAAATGAAGATGCACACTAGAGACTTAGATAGTGCAGAAGGACGAAAAGATCACTCACTCTAGAGTATCCTTGTATGTTTCCTGCAACGTTCAGTTCAGCGTTACAGTGAAGATGAAAATGCATGCAAAAACACTTAAGCATCCTAAGTTGAAAGTTGATAAAATTAGGCACAAAGTCAACTCTTATGCAATCTATTTGCTTTGCGTCTTGTGTGTTTGTGTGTCTGGTTGGACAATAAGCGTATAAGAAATGATTGTAATATAAAAAAAAATATGAGGCAGTAAACAGGATATATAGCCACCACTTCATTACACAATGCACTGCATTTTCAAACAGGTACTTTTATACGAAACGTGTGGTCCGCCCGTGGCTCGTATAAAGTAGAACTTGTGCGTGCCATTGTTTTTATTAAGGATGAAGGAAGTTGACGTTGGTGATGATAAATCTGAATATGATGTACACACTCATATATCCCCTGCAAGCAAATTGTTGACGCTTAAAATGTGTGAGTAAAAGTACTTACGTAATCGAAATGTTCCATTTTGATTAGGCTGTCCCCAACCAGGCGCAGGTGGTATTTGACTTAGAGCTGGTATTGCTAAAACAAGATCATAGTTGTAACTGTCAACAGGGCAAAAATATTGAAAAAAGGATTCTCCCTCATATTTAGCAAATGTGGCTTTTGTATTGCAACGAAAATAATGGACACCTGTCCCAGTGATCAGCATTCCAGCAATCACTGTCGCCGTCCAACTTAATATTCTTATGTCCATGTTCTTTCAAAGAGGAGACTGAACTGGAAACTGGACTGATATGTCTTGAGTGCTGAGTCAGCTCCCACGCACAAAAACTAAGCAACGATTTACACTACAAATCCCTACTTTTTGCAACCACCCAGTTGGCTCTCCAGTTGGAGTTGATGACAAGGTTTTTAAAGTTGTTCCAAAGCCTCCGGCAGTAACAATGAGCAATATGAGCAACTTTTTCGCCTAATGGGAATTTTTAGAATTTTTCAGCAGAAACCAAAACCAGGTTTAATTGAATCTCTACCATGTAAAATGTTCGTACAGTATAGTACAGCGTTTTGGTCTTTGGTCTTACCAGAATGGTCAGGTTTTGTACATGCGAAACCGCTGGAGCGTGAGAACTTTTTCAGATACCAGTTTCAGCATTGAATTGAATACCAACAAGAGCAGCCTTCCTTGATCCGACGTGCGATGAATGGAGTGAGAATCAAGTGACTTCCTGATCATTACTTACATAACCTTAGGAAAGACATAAAAATCAGAGTGGTTTGGCTAATACTAATACTGGATGCATGCCAAAAAGCGATTACATATATAATTCCACGTCACGAAGATGTAATACCATGCATGAGACGGTTTCATCCGAAAAACATGTTGAGAAACACAAGTTTCCTCTTTCTTGAGCTTGTTCTAGTCATTTGAAACATTATTGAAATGGTAAAACTGCAGGTTGGAAGTTGGAATTCAAGAAGTTGAGTGAGACCCGCGGTTGATGTTGATTGTGTATAATAGTTCGAAAACAAATGTTTACATGTTTGCATATCCTTTTGGTGTTACATGCAAAAACGGAGATTTAGTTGCAAACAAAAGGTTTGGTTTTGATTGACCCACTTACTTACTTTATGTAACAAAGATGATAGCTACTAGATCTAATTTTAGCGTGGGTGGTAGTCGTTTCGCATGGTAGCGTCAGACACAACGCAACTCAACGCCACATAAAATAAGATTTTGCAAACAACTCAGGCCAGGTACTGCTCCGCTAGTTTCCAGTGTAACAACATCAGCACAAATTTGCTGAGATGTTTTCCTTAAGAGCTGTCGTAGCATTTCCATTCCAGTTCTATGAGTTCATCAAGTTTATGCTCACACATTTTTATGTAGTTTTATGCATAATGTATAAAGTAAAGAATGGTATGATTATGATTGCTACTAAAAAACTGTTAATTGTTCTCAGCTTATCAACTTCCTTGAGTGTTGAAGCGCCAAGTTGCGTCTCTGCGCTTTCGGTAAGCGTAATAGTCTGACTGAATTCATATAATGAGAAGTGAAGTGATGTTCAAGCTGCGCCAATATCTTTGATGTAAAACCAAAACCTCTCCAAATCACGCAAATTAAATGTTAAGATATCTTTTCATTGCTAATTATAACTCTCAATACTGCACAGAGCAGATGGGATCTATATGTTGTTAAAATTATTAAAAATGCTTAGAATTTTTTGAACGACGTCAAAACTTCTCAAATTATTAACACGTGAAAGCAAGCATACGATGTGCATTTTTATTTTTTAATATATCTGCTAAATAATTTCGCAATCATAAATAAATACATTTCATTTGATATTTTTTAACACAACTTTTTCCTAAGAAAATATATATTTCTAAATAGTTATATCCATTCCATAAAGTTACATCAAATTACATCATCACATACATTCCTTTCAGAGACGAATGATTATCAATCATGCCAAAACGTCAAACGTTGAACGTGTGACATATTTGACATCTTACATAATGCCAAAAGGTTATCCATACTCTGTACAATTACTTGTACGCATAAATTAGCTTTAATACATAGAATATTCACTCATACTAGGAATTTCAATTAAACTATAAATAAATGTCCAGAGACTCAACAAGATTGAAGATATTGATGAATGATGGATGTAAATTAACACGCGTCACATGTAGTTTTTCACTTGACTTGAATACATGCACTCTTCATGTTTTCATTGCTCCCATTAAATTTTCTAACCCAAATGTTTCAAGGTAACTAAGCCGCAAAGGCTTACTTTGTCGCACGACGCACTTACTCAAATCTTTTGACTGCTAAAAAACACAATTTTCCAAAGAGAATTCAGAGGGAAAAGGATCTGTAAACTGGTGAATATTGCAATTTGTACGATTGTAAAGGCCGGATAATGATAATCTTATAGTAGTTGCTGTCCCCTTTTCTACAAGCACAAGCAACGGTCCTCGTCACATTGTCCAACTCGGTTTTGCTTACCGCAGTATTTCCTACATGCTCTGATTTGTAAAAAAAAAAGTTTTTAACATTTACCTTAAGCGCCATTTTTTTAAAAATAAGATTTAAGTATGCAGGCCTTTTAGTTTCAGTAATTGACTAAACGTACTTGAAAATGCAGTTGTAGCATCTGCAAATGTCATCCGGATCGCATTGGCCATGGAGCCCTTGGTCCAAACAGTCCTGGCCGCAAATTCCGTCGTCGCAAAGTTGCTGAGCTTGGGTATATTCTACGATAGCCTATTTGAAGTTCAACGCCAAGTAAGAAATTATTTTCTAAACTAATTTTTTTCACATGCAAAATTTATGGGAAATTTGTTTTTTCAAATGTTTCTACTTACCAAAACTGCGATGGCGCAGATAACAATTAATGCAAAGGTCTTCATTTTTTAATAGCACTGGTGATGATACCAAGTTTCACTTGTTTTTTTTTAAAGAAATATCCTGCTGCACTCCGAACTGGATTGGATGAAAAGCACCGTTTGAATGAGGCTTTAGCGAGACATCCTCTCATTTTATGAGTTTTTATTCACATCACGTCAAGTCAGTTCACGTAACAAAGTTTCCCAACCTCAAATCAGACGTACAATATTATCCCTTTGATTAGCAATTATCACCCAATTAATATGCATACTTATGCGTCTTCGCTTTAGCATGGAGCTGCTAGAGCATGTCCAGAAAATTCCACATTGATGGAAAGGAGAAAAGGTCAATATTGCAATTAGCAAAAGCAAAGTTGAGATGATGGAAAATAATTTATGTGTCGCAGAAGCAGAGTACTAGTATAGTGGGTCACCAGCAGCAGCATGACTATCACATATAACGTAATCCCTATATGTATTCGATTGTAGAAATCCCTCCTCCTCTGTTTTATTTTTTACTCAACAAGACTTTTTTTTATCTAACAACAAATATTATGGACGTGACATCATCATCCTGATTGATTTTTATGACATTATGCAATGCTAGCATTAACGTTCTTCTCATTCATCATTCCAGCTATCATTTAAGTCTAGCGTGATCCAAAGTGGAAATAAGTTAAGTGGTGCAAAGATTAATCGGAAAAGTATTCATCGGAGGGAATCGAAATGGGATGATCAAATGTCAAATGCTAACGCGAATCCAACCTAAATAATATGCAAATTTAATGTTAGTTAGTCTCAGATAATTTCACAGTGACTCACTTTCCTTTGATACTATTCGACGACAAAGTTTATAAGAAATAGTTGATACGTCTTGGAAATTCGTCTTATCGGTTTGTTTGAACTTGAAAAGTCATTGAATGGTAGTAATAAGTAAACATGTTGTCAAATGCATTATGTAAAGAATATTTTAAGAATAGCAAATACCAGAAGGAGTGGCTTTTTTCTTTAGCGTCATCAAAAACGAAAACCATTCATTAACAAATTGAGTTTTGTTCATCAACAAAAGTTCCATTAACATGTGAATTAATCATGCATACGATATAGATGACTGGACGTCAATCGATTTCATTAATTTTTTACACATATCTATTGATCAAGTTTTTGCTTGAGTATGCACTTTCTTTTACTATTGACTCATGTCTTTTCGAGGAATTCCAGAATTACTTATTCATGTTATTTATAAAACGTTTTTAAAAGAGAAATTTTCTTGCTTATGCTGAAACCCAGTTTGAAAAAACGAAATGTGAATGAAACTCATTAAAATTTGGGATGATGACACATTATTAAATGCATCGTATGTCTAAAGTCTAACTAAACAAACTAAAATACGTTTTACTAAATTAAACCTGGATTTGACTTTTTTGCTTATTCCAGCTCCAGCATTTATCATATCTTGTGTCAAACTGTGACATTCCACATTCCGATCGCGAATGAATATGGGTTAGATATTGATATTACTAGTTAAAGACGACTTGATAATGTGTATTAGTCATTTATGCATTGATTAGAAATCATCCAATCCAAATCCAGCGCATGAAACATTTTGCATTGGAACAACTTTCTATTTTATCAGATCAAAGACGTTTCTTGATGCATAAGTTGCCTTTTATTGAAAAATCATGCATACAGTACGTGAAAATTGAAAGCAAAGCACCTGAAACCTTAGGGTAGGACAAAGATCTACAATATAAATACTATTATTACTGACCCGTACATGTTCATACTTCATAATTTATTCTTCAACATCAATCTTATCTATTGTGTATGAAACGATATTATATAAAATATATAAATGTTTGAGCGGCGTAAGCCGTAGCATATTTTGTCATGAAATGTGTATCAAAGGGAAAAGGATTCAAGAAAATTTTCAGGAACAAAAATAGCCAAAACTCAAAACTGCTTGTTGTGTTCTATTTTTGTTACAAAGATAGATACATACCTTTTTGAGTTAATTCCATGAGATGTGGAAGTGGGTGCCCAGCATACACATTAACACAAGAGAATAGGAATGCATGATTCAATACAAGTGTGAGCATGCGTCAGATCCGGGTCGGATGCCGTTACATGAGGAGAACAATATGAAGGATGATGATATGATGATGATGAATGGAAACAGGAGCCAGGAGACCCCTTTTCGGCAACAGTAGGTCAATAGGGACACACCGGAAAGGATCTTGAACAAGAAGAAGAAGAGTCTTACTCACAACGAGAAATATTATTCACAATGTGGAACGGATACTGTTGTTTAATAGTTGTAAGTGTACCTTTTTTTCTCATTACAAATTTTATCGTGCCACTTCATTTTACCCCATTTCCAGGCATTTTTTCTTCATAAATTGTTGGTGATTGTTGGTAAAAAAAAATGAAAAATATATATTACAGATTTCAATTGCATTCCTAGTGTACTCGATTCCCGCAGAGTTTGGGGGAAGAATCTTGGACAATGAGCTGTTATATGAGATGTCACCGGAATCAATTCCACCTCGGCTTCGAGGGATTCCTCCAGGGGATGCTGATGATGATGATGAGCCCACTGATCCAGCTATGATTGCAAAATGGGAAGAATTCCGGATGAATATAACGAGCAAAGAGAAATCACTCTTTTCCTGCTTTGAAGACCAGACGTACTCTGCCATAAATGATTTCATTAATTGCCACTTATTTTGTCCGTTATGTAATCAAGGATATGGTAGATGCGAGATGGCAGGAACGTTGAGGATGTGTATTTGTGATTGCAACTTTAGCGAGTTGACCTCTTTTCTTGTAAGTTTAAAAATATATTTTAATGACTTTATTTTTCAGAAGTGTCTTACTATGCAGATGACCAAAGTTTATTCTAATCTATTTTTAAACGTTTTTATTTAAATTATCAAAATTATTAATGAAGGCGTCTAAATTAAACCAACAGAATTTCGAGTGCCCTTGGATCCACAAGTGGTGTTCTAGAGTAGCTGAGTCAAAGGATCAAGCTCTGAAGCTCGCAGGGTGTCAAACTGAGTGCCAAGATAGGGGCTTTGTGGATGGGGCGCTGTGTGGTGCAGATATGGAAGATCCTCCGATTCTTAGATCCACTTGCACTTGTCTTTGTTAATGATTCTTTCTTGTTATTTAATTAAAACCGTTACCAATAATTATGTCATTTAACTTCTTCAAAGTTGTGCTAATAATGTTAACCATTCAATTATTTTCTCATAGCGTTCTCATATATGACGTTTAGGTAGGTAGGTAGGTCAGTACACAACATGAATTCTCAATTTTTATTTTTACAGCCATCTCCAAATTGGTAGACAACAGCAGCAGGCATCAATTACCTAACCAATTTAGTAAATAGTAGGCGCACATTCATACCTTTATAATATTGAGTAATGACAATATCAAGCCCGAAATCATTGCATGAGTCTTTCAATCTATCTATTTCTGTACGCGGTGCGGTGTGGTGCGCGTTGTCGTTGTCGTCATTCATCATGTTTTTATTCCCTTTTTCTTCAGTCAAGAACTCTAGGGATGAGTGATGATGATGATGACGACAGCCCGATGATTAGTCCTCCTGTGATGTGACTTGCTGTAAAATTGACAATTTTCAATTTGTTCCGAATTTGGCAACTGGTGATAAGTGATGATGATGATGATGATGCTAACTTTTCACTTACTTATGTTTAGTAGGACAGAGTCTTTTATACAAATATTATCTACCTATTTATTTTATCTGCGGGTTAAGTACTTTTATGTTTTTATACTTTGTGTACTCTTCATTCAACAAGTTCCTGTACCTTTTTTTGTTGTTGAAAAACTAACAATAGACAAGAATATTATGGGATGCAACTCATATGGTGTGAGCAAGTGCAGAAGAGCCCATCATATCATCCATCCATCTTGAAGTTGAAGTGAAACTTTCTTAGAAATTACTGAACCGCCTCAGCAGTCGAAATTTGCAAATAGATTGAAACATTGTACAATAAAGAGAAATTAGTAACGGTCTAAACAATGGAAAATTGAAAGTCTAACTTGGAATCCTGAACATTGTACAAATATGCCAATCATATCGTTTTACAGGTTTGGGTCTGGGTGGTGTGGTGAGTGGTGGTTTGGTTTTGTTGTGTTGTATTGTATTGTATTAGGAGATTTATGTAAGTACATCACACATCAGGAACCAATTATCGAACAGTATAAAATCGATAATGAAAGCAATTTTCATTTTCTGCACCGTAATGTTTCTTTCTAAAGAGACAATTAAAATCGAGCCCGGCTCAGTTCCCTTCACTGATCTCAAGCATCAACGATGTTGCTTTGCGTTGTAATTGTAAATTAACTTCTTTATGTCAACAGATCTCGATCTGTTGCACGCACTGAAGAGATGTTTCGGCTTCAAATTCGTTCTACTTTTAAAGTTATAAAATATTTTGACGATTTTATGCCCATTTTAACACTTCCATTTGATTGATAGTTCGTTACAATTGTTTATTATACAAATTGGAAGCGACACTGAAGATTTGTATACATTGCATGCTCATCTTAAATTTATCAGATTTTATATAAATTGTATCGAAGTAAGATTTAACAACTTCAACTGACTAGGAGTAAATCGTAGAAATAAAAGAAAATTATTTTGTTTATTGAAGTACAAAAGTCATAAATTATAATCCTGATACTTTAATCCTACTTAAATTAACTTTTTTCGGTTAGCAATGTTTCATCAAACAAAATGAGTTAACTTAAATGGGGTTCGTTTGAAAAAATAGCAATCAACCGCAACAACTAAATTAAATTGTTTTCTTTACTGAATGCTTCTAAATTAAAAAAAAACGTGACATCATGAATTTATTTACTAACTATACTTTCATTTAATTATTACATCATGTTAAACTTTAACGATCCTTTGTTTTCACATTTTACTCCGCGTCAGTTTTTAATTTAGGTACCTATCTAAATGTTAATTCAAAAATAAATGTTGGTTCACAAAAAATAGTGAAACTAACTGGGACTTTGTAATTTAAATTCAATTTATGAGGAAGAGTTTTTAAGGGAAAAGTTTCTCTTAAAAATTGAAATAAAAAACATGATACAAAATGCAAGCTAAAATTGAGGAGATTGTTAAATTTAGTATTATTACAGGGAATTGGCGTTTAAACTAAGCTCACGAATAACTCAATAAAATTGATACATAGTTCCTAAGAATTTTTAAGAAGGAGTACTCCTAAATCAATTTGCAATTAGCGTCTCATGCACAAACTAAAACGTATCCTACAGCTATTTACAGGTACATTTGTAGCTCTAGCTACTCATGTGTGAAGACAGATTGACTTGACAGAAGATTCATACAATGGAATGCATGCTTGACAAAAAGACGCCGCCACACGTCACAAACATATTCAATTTGTGCACGTGTGAAACCACAAAAATAAGGAACTGCATATTTTTGTGAAAAATTCACACATCCCATTTTTTTGGAAGCTATATACATACCTGTCTGCTGTCAGTTGTGCAAATTAAAAAATCTTAATCACATGGAATGGATAACCACCAAAAGGCTCTTCTTGTGGTTATCTTTAACTAAATAAATTATCTAACAACTAACAAGTTATTACATAAAAAGATTCTTATATTTTCAATTTTAAAAGGAAACTTTTGTCTCTCTTTAACGAAAAGACATTTACCATTTATGCAAAACAATTAAAGTGCATAAGCATGTATTTTTGAATGTACTGAAAATTTTGTCTCGGTACCATTTAGTGATCTCCTGTTTAATAAACCATTAGCGTACCTAATTTACAAGCGTCTTATGTGCATCTGCATTTTATCATCCCTCACGATTAAAAAAACACATGTGTTCACCATCATTATCGCACCACGTACGTCCATGATAATATGGTACTATGTAAGTACCTTTTTAGGATCATTTGAAAAATTCAAAAAATTATCTAAAGTGTACACAACTGTGTAACACTCGTGATATGTGTGATGTGATGTGATTCCTGATGCAGAAAAACCTCCAAAAAAATCATCTGCAATAGTGATGGTTCATAGTACCTGATGACGACGATGATGAACCCAAGTACCTATCGCTGGCTGTGCTATGCTGCAAGCAAATAAATTTGAAGACAAATTCTCGCTGAAGGAGACGCAAATCAAAACAGTGAAGCCCTACCATGCCAATTGCCAAGCCAAGCCAGGCAGGAACGTACTTCCCGTTCTGTTCAAACTCTCTGTCAAATCCCTCTAGGTTTTCCAAATTTCACTTTCTCATGGTCAATTTTCTTGTCAGACAAAAATAGCCGTTGCATGACGGAACATAATATATATTTTTCAATTTGTAAGCACATATACAATATTGAATCCTTAATCATTTTGCTAAAAGTTAAAATTGGTAGCTTAACTCGATAAAAAATGGAGTATAAAACATCGCTCTCCTCTCCCCAATCAAAAATTGGTGCAACTCTGTTGGTGACCATGAAGAAATTTAATGAGCCAATTTAATCACCACACAACTCTACTCGACTTTGTTGTAAAAGAATTATGTACTTTTTCAGGGAAATTAATAAAAGTTTTCTCTTTGAGTGAAGTTATTTCATGTGGATAAGTACTTACTTGCCTTTTTTATTTCTTGGGAGGAAAACATAGTGTTCTTCCTCACTGGAATGATTTGATTTTGTTCACAACAGGAACATTTATTTTCGAAATTTTGTATTATATTATTGTAGTATTATTCGATTTAAACGTGATGTGATGGCTATGTATCTTAGCGTAAAGGCCAATGGCAATGATAAATGACAACTCAGATTCAACCGTCAATGACCGACATTTTCAGATAGTAAAATAAATATACACTTTATTTTAGTGTGTTTGTAAGTACGTAATAATAAATATTATATTTATGTGCTGTACTTACTCCGGTTAGTAATTTGACAGCGATTCAATTTGTAAATACAAGGAACCGTTGACCATATACCACAAGAATAACATCAAATAAAAACTTTAAAACCTGCCATGAATTCAACAATGCCAATATAAATCACAAATGGTAAGGCAGAATGTAGAGAATGGACTCGCAGTCTCTCAAAAGTCAGTTGGCGATGGCGAGCTCAATTTAATGAAAACAATTACTGTCAATCAGGCTATATTTTTTATCCTTCCGCGAGCAATGCTCTGCTCTTTATAGGTTTTCATAATTTTTTGTGTGATGTTGACTACAAGTCAGCTAAATTTACAATTATTTGAGGCTCACTAGCAATAAATAGCATGTAAGTAAAGAGTAAAGATCCCTTTCGTCTCAAGTCTCAACACTATAAAAGGATGGGGTAGTAACCAAAATTAGTTTTAGTCTTGTTTAAATTCTGCATTGACTTGGCCACACGTTGCTTATTTGCTACATCATCCACTCCACTCCACTTGATACTGTTCAATGTTCAATGCACCTGTAGCTTAACTACTTTGACTCAAACACAAGTCTTCAGACTGACTTCATGTAGCTTTTATTACAAAGTAACGAAGTAGTAAAGTGGTCAGGATTATTGTGTTGTTATAATAATGAAATATTTGACGAGAGGCATTAAAACTACCCAAGTTTGATGTCGTCTTACACAGTCAACAGTATCTAGCTTAGCTAGCTACAAATATAAAATGAAGGAAACATGTGCTCACACCAAATAAAACGGAAAATGGCTCATCAAAATGTAAACATTTAAAATCACGCTTTAAAAGCGTAAAGTTGTGTAGTGGCGTGTTGTTCGCGCATGTAAGAAGTGAGACTACTCGGACATAAACATATCCTTTTTGAAGACAATGTAATTGTTTTTTTAGCACTTTACGAGAAATGGTGTTTTAAATTTAAAGGGAATTCATGACAGACGGTCAAGGGATGTGTGCTTGGTGCTTGCCTACTTTTATTATCAGGAAATCACGACATTAAAAATGATAACGGATTAAGGAAATGTACAATAATACAAAATAATTTTAATCTGTGAAATAAACTTGGTGGTGTTGTAGTTGTGAATGTGAATGTGTTGAGAAAGCTGATGCTTCTGTTCTGTTCCGACAATCTAAAAATGAAGTCAAGTTGGAAGTAGGACTTTTGCACACAAATGAGAAATTCGGAGTTGATTTTTAACCATGTAAATAAAAATGATTAAACTTGTGAAAGGGCTTTCCTGCCATCATGGTTGCTTCTTCACAGTTTTCTGCGAATAGTGCAGATTCTTTTGGGCAAGAGTGTTGTGATTTAATAATTAGTGCTGAGACTATTTTTTCGGATTCCCGTCCCTTTTGTCGGCTGCAATTTATTAATAAAGGTGTTATCGCGTAATTTTAAGAACGTATCCATAATGAGTAACGTTAATCCATTTGGAGGTTCCACATTCTTGGTAAAAAAAATTATTTAATAGTCTCCAGTTAATTTTGAAGTGTTGTCAGAAATTTATTTGTTTTGCATTGAATTTATATAGATTCTAGTCATTTTAATCATACTTGCGTTAGTGGAGCTAAGCCAATCCTGCCATCGTAAAGTAGGTAATATTGTCATGATTTTGGGGTAGGTTAAGATTCTTTGTTGTAGTTTTGATCATCTGAATGCTGTCCATTCTTTGTAAGAAATCAAGAATGTTTGAAAAGTAGATTTGTTTAAATAACGCAGACATAAATTTTAACTCAATAAAAAATCTGATTTCAGAATATCATCATTATTACAAGAAACGTCCCCATAAAGGTATCCAAGCCTTACCTCAATATTAATGCGCAGGATATCTATTAACGTAGTATAATATTTTGAATGTTGTAAAATTCCATAAGGGCATGGACATGGGCACGGACATGGGCATCAAGGAGGTTACGGGCATATGGGAGGACATGGCCACGGCCATGGTATAACTTCTTTTTCCAGTTTCAAAGTATTTTTAATTGTCAACTTTGTCTGTAAAGTTTAAATAATTAAACATTTATAGGCGGAGGGGGTCATTCAAAAGGTCACGGTCATGGTCATCATGGAGGAGGTCATTCGAAAGGCTACGGTCATGGAGGAGGGCATCATGGGGGTTTGCTGGAAAAAAAGTTTATGATTAAATTTTAATTTGGATCTTTTAATTTCATTTAATTTTTCATATTTAGGTGGTGGACATGGCCATGGAGGAGGGCACGGTAAAAATAAGATTTGAGAATCTTTAAATGAATGAAGGTATTAAATTAAATGGGCATTTAATTATCTTGTATTGTTATAGGAGGGGGCTATGGTCACATGGGTGGGGGACATGAACAAAAAGGATATGGGCATGATCATAAAGGATACGGCGATGGTAAAATTAAAATTTGTAGGACATGCAAATTGTCAACAGATTTGCGTGTAAATTAAATTGAAAATTTTAAGATGGATACGGACATGGAGGTGGAGGGCATGAAGGGGGCCATAAAGGAGGTCATATGGGTGGTTATGGAATGACTGGATATGGCCAGGATCATGGACATGGTTAGTTATTTAATTTGAATTTTGAAACAATGCCAATGTCTGAGTAAAGAATATCTGGAATATCTATGACACAGGAGGTCACGAAAAAGGTCACGGGCATGGTCACAGTGGGGGCGGATACGGTCATCAACCCCATGGACATGGACATGGACATGGTTAGTTTCAATGAAAACGCCTTACAAATGTCTTGGTTTTGGTGTGCATGTACATTTCTGGTTCATTTGCAAAATCATAGGTGGTCACGGCGGAGGGGGTCATCATGGTGGTATGGGAGGCTATGGAGGAGGAGGTCACGGGGGACATGGTAATTCATCCTCAAGAATATACGAACTTATCCTGAACCCTGACAAAGTGATGACAATTACATTGCATTAAAATATGTAGATGCGGGTTACGAAGATGGTGGTGACGAATATGAACACGACACTGGACAAGGACATGGTACGCCCCAACTGACACTACTGCTTGAGAAATTTAACTAACTGGGAGTAGTTGCTGAAAACTGTCGATATTTTACTTTAATTTTTAAGCTTTAATTGGACAGGTTGCATAACAGACTCATATGCTGATTTAATTGAAACGAAACGATCTAACATTAATACTAACGCATAGTAGTATTAGAATGGATAGAAAATGCTTAAGAATTTCGGACAAAACATCGGACAGAATTTTACCAAAAGGGAAACTTTTGGTCTGGTTATTGGTGCAATAATTTTATATAATTGGATAGGTCATGGCCACGGAAAAGGTCACAATAGTCACGGAAAGAAAGGGCAAAAATACAAGTACCAAGTGTATGAATCAAATGTTTACAATGAGAAGGATGGAAATGCTTATTCACACACAAGTCCTCACTACATGAAGCAAGGTAATAAAGTTACGTTATAATTCATGCATACCAAACTAAAGGAACCGAGTGATTATGAAAGTGTATCGGATTCTTCAGTGCACTATGACTAACTACCCATTGCTGCAAACATATTCACTCATATCTACTTTGATTTTACTTTTAACTAAAACCAAAGGTAAATATTTTTTAACGTGGTCAAACTTTGCATTGTAGCAAATCGCTTGATGAGCACGACATTGCATTGTTTCATGGTTGAAAGATCAAACTTTGGTAGACATTGCTAATCCTTGTAATTGCGATACAACACTCAAGTCTCATCTTTAAAAAAGGCATACAAAAAATACAAAACAGCGTAGCACGTACAACGTTCACACATGTCACTAACAACATTGCTTATGTTTTAAGTTGGTCCACGTCCACATATCATGAATCAGTCAAGAGAAAAAGTATTATTAACTGAAGCAGTAAATGACTAGTGATTTGACACACGGTAAAGTAAAGTGGCTGATTTATTTGTTAATGTATCGCCGGCTGGCACATCAATAATGATTTTAAAATAGAATGTTCATAGCTGTCAAGTGAAGGGAAGTATCTATCATTTGCACATTATTTGTTAGGTAGCACAAGGAAAAGGAAAGCATGACGGGCAAAGCAACCATTTTTTATTTGCAGTTTAGTTTTAAATTAGGTTTCTATTCTTTTAAATTAATTTAGGATATGGACATAGTGGACCTTATCCCAATACAGAATACTCAAACCCTGTCTCAACATCAATACATCCATCAGACATTGCTGATGATGAAGTTGCGAGTGGGGCAAATCAAAACTCCTTTGATGTGGTCAATATAACTCCCAACTTGGACGCCGCTGACACAGCAAATCATATCCGAAACTCTTTTGATTCTAAGGAGAATGACTTGATATCACAAAACTTTGGGATTATGACTGGAGCCAGTACCATTACAGGAAGAGGTACAGGCACCACCGGGTTCAGCAATAACAATCTACATGGTTCCGACATGATTCCAACCCCGACAATGCAACTCTCCACTGGGAGTTCACAAGCTACGGGTGGTCACCCACAATCAAAGGTTGAACCTTCACTTGGTAATTTCGATTTGAACTTAAGCTACAACTCGGATGACCTTCCCGACCCCTTCCAAAGAGAATTTTCGAGGGTAAAAGAAGGAACTCCTGGAATTGTACAAAGGAAACGTAAGAAAATCAGTAGTAAATATCGGAGACCATCTTCCTCCTCATCATCATCGTCATCAATATCATTACCATCGTCAACGTTCTCCATGATGGACTCTAGCTCTGGAGAAAGTCAACAGCATCAGTCTCAAATTTCATTTCCACAAAGTGATCCCATGAATGATGCAACGGAATCCAAGAAAACTCCAGAGTTTGTTGACTTTATGAATTTTTAAACGACGAAGCCATCATAAAAAAATTCAATAAAATGCACGATAATGCTTATATAATTTAAGAGATTTTTTATTTTTTGTTAAATAATCTGTACTATTATAGTAATAATCACATTGGGACTCGCTTAAACTCTCTTTGATAAACTGTCCCTTTTTAAGAAATTATTAATAATTAAATTAGCTAAATAAATATCAACAGTATAAAAGCACAACCAAACCAACAAACATTCACATATATTCATAAATTCATATAAACAAACAGGGCAGATCAAAAAAACGAGATGATAGAATAACATAAACGTCGTATTCTTATCACACTCCTCTGACGCGCAAATAATATTCCCTATTATATCACAATCTCAATCTTCAAAAGTTCTCACCGGTTATAACTAGCTCCTAACATAATTATTAATAATTATGCAGATTATGCATAATTATGTAGATCAAGTTACTTTGCTACAATTGTTTTTTTGGCAATTAATTTTCTATAAATAGAAAAATAGGAACAACGTCAAACTTGTACTGACTCAGGCAGAGCCCCAATCTTTTTTCCTACCTAGTCGTCGTGAAACTCACGCAGATTCTGTCAAACATTTGGTAGCATCTTCTCCTTCCTCCCCTTCTTCTTCAATATAACCTGCCTCTATATCCGAACATATTGTGGATGCAGTAGCACTAGCGCTATCACTATCAGCCGACACTTTTCTGCTAGCTTTTACTGGATTACTACTAAAATACTCTCTGATTTCTCTTAATGACTTTCCTCTCGTTTCTGGTACGAAAATCGCTACAAAAATTAGTCCAATGAATGCAATGCCAGCATACATCCAAAATATTCCATAAATATTAATCTCATGGCGAAGTAATGGGAATGACTTTGTCACTAAAAATACGCAGAACCAACTGTATGCAATCCCAAGGGGGTTCATAATATGACGGATTTCCTCCGGCAAGATCTCCGAAACAATCAGCCAAGTAATTGGTCCCAGACCGATGGCAAAACCAAAGGTATACATGATGAGGGCGGCGAGTGGGACCCAAGATAAAAATGGGTAGCCAGTTCCACAGTAAAAATAAATTCCCAAAATATTTCCAGCAATGATAATCATAAAGGTCGAGATCAACAAGAGAATCCTTCTTCCAGCACGCTCTACAATCAATGTGGATGTGAAGGAAGCTATCAATTGTGTGGTGGCAAGGATTATCGATGGAATGTGAGGGTTGAGGGAAGACTCTCCAGCGGATTGTTTGAAAATAGATAAAGCGTAGAATGTCACTCCATTGATTCCTATTGGAACAAAGAGATAAGAACACAAAAGATAAGTTTTTGATGTTTATTTTATGCAAAAAGACAAGGTAAATATAAACTTGGCCTTGGTTTGGTAATGGTTTTTGTTTCCTGAACAAAATAATAACCTACCAGTTAACTGTTGAAATGACAAAACTCCCAATGCAACCGCTGACGCTTTGATCATCGATGTATTCAAACGTTGCTTCCGCACCCCAACCATTTGGGATTCTTTACGTTGTTGAGACACGTCCCAGTTATCCCTGACGTCCCGCAGTCTGGCAGAAGCGGCGTGTGAGCCAAGCAATTTTTCGAGGATTTCATAAGCATCATCACATCTATCTTTTGACACTAGCCAGGAGGGTGTGTCAGGGGCCATCAGCAATAAAAGGATGCTTGGACCAGCAATAGTGCAGCAGGCCAACGCGAGGATTCTCCAGCTCAAAAAACTTCCGAGCACGTAAGAGATTAGGATGCCAAAAATCATCAGAAACTGGATAGGATTAAAAAAATTAATCATCTAAATTAATTATCATACTTTTTTCTTCTTGTCAATTTGACATTTACCGGATGGTGGTAAAAGATAATAAAAGTAAAAGTTAAGAAGAGTAGCGTACAAGCTAAATTTATGATGCAATAAATATACACATGGCATGATATTTTTTTCCCTTTTTCCCCCAATTCGTTATTGCAAATTCCTTCCTTTATCAAAAATTAGTATCTAATCTTAAAAGTCACATTGGTTTTTTGATAACCTTTTCATCTGTTCAGTTTTAAACTTGAAAAGATGATATTTAAAATCTTGTTCTCCATACTTTTTTAAAGAATTTCGCAAGTTTCAAGTTCAAGTGCATTTTTAATGTTCTTTTTTTCATGCCATTGCATTTAATGAGCTGCTACTTAATAATTCATAATATTTCATCGTTGCAATAAATTTCGCAACCTTGTGGCAATTACTTAAGCAATTACGTTAGGATAGGATATGATTGGGACGATACTAAAAATACTGTAAGACAGGAACAAGAAGAACAGGAGATTACGTGATTTGATTACGTATGTGACTTTCAGAGAAGAAAGCGATAATTCTTGGAACTGATGTAGGCTACATTCTTTTCAACACAACGTGAATGGTTCTAATCCTAGGATTATTGTGTAAGGAAAAGATTGCGATAAAATAATGAGGGATTTCCTTATGAACACCATACAATGGAGTGCAGTGTGCACTCTATTTTTGTTGCATAACTAACTAAATATACCTATCTTAAATCGTAACGTGTTAAAAAGCTCGCTTGTCTCGTTAGCTTGAGCTTAGTAAATAGAGTGATGAATATTTCAGTAGATTTAGATTAGTAGAGCTAGTTAAGAGGCTTATATGATACATGATATGACATGACATGATGGTTATATTTGTGTTTGTATATTATTTTTACCTGTGGTAAGATGCCCAACTTGCCCCTCAGCTCGACAGACGCAATATCCACAACAAATAAAGAACTACATGGTATTATCACGCCTACTCCTAATCCTCCTATAGACAGAAGAAACAAAAATGTATTTTAGTTCAAGTTCATTATGTTTAGGAAGTACATTTGAAGGATTATTAGTTTTTGCATATTATTTTATTGCTTCCTTACCAAGAAATCTACCGAGGAAAATCATATTAATGTCGTCAGCAAATCCAATAAAGCTCCAGGAACACAACATTGCTGGACATCCGAAAAAAGCTATTGTTCTTCGCGGCCCGAAAAACCGCAATGGTATGAGAACGAGGGTGGAACCAAACAATGCGCCTAATGGTCCAAGTCCACCTTTTGAAATAAAACAATGAAGAGTTATTGCTACAATTTTTTGTTTCTGTAGGAAAAAATAAACTTTTTATTTCCATCTAAAAATATATCCCTTACCAATCCATGATTCATCATGTTTCGACAATTCCTCAAAGCTCTCCTCATCTTCCTTCATGGAAGATAATGCTGTGGAAGTATATCCCAAAAAGTTTCCGCATGATATGCACAAGTAACACACGGAAAGGACAGAGAAGAGCTGAAAGAAAGTATTCATTAACTTTAATTGACATTTTTCACAACTCATATTATAAATTCATCTACTAGTAAATATGTAATACGTATTTACAAAATAAAATTTAATGGCGTAATAGTACATCATATTGAATAAAAGTACCTGATAAAATTTTGTCGAGTCTCTGCTAAGTTTAACTGAAGTAGCCACCGTCATTTTAAAAATGGAATTTCTTTTCCTATTTCCTCAACAATTTATTGATAATTGTAAAAATAATCAGAAGTGGTTGGTTGTTGAAAAGAGAAGGGAACTTTTCTCGACAGGACAGCAAATTAACTACCCCTCAATTTTTTCTTCTTCTTCAAGGTGTCCTGATTTTTCTGATTGATTTGATTGGTTGATGATTTATTAGCTCAGCTCAGTAAGGTACTAGACAATAGGATGATGATGGTGATGGCAAGTGAAGAATGATAAAAAAGCATGGGCTGCTTTTTAATTTATAGTATTTGCAATTGAGATCATTTATTGCACCTCTCTTCTTGATCGTGGTTTCTTTGAAAGGTTGTGCCAGCGCCAGCAGCAGAACTATAAGCCAAGCCACTCCGTCAGTCAGTCAGAATATGACGTTGGTCTTTTCCTGAGGTAGAAGTGTTACGTTAGCTAACTCTCCTTACTTCAAGCAATTCCGTTGCCTACCAAGAAATATCTCCGTTGCGTAGTCTGCTCTCCGCTCCTTTGTGCATGCAACTCCCAACTTGTAGCTTTTTGGACTGAATTTTGTTCCTCTTTTATATAGCTCCTGGTGGTGGTGGTGATGATGATGATGATGATGATGATTATGACGGGTCGATAATGAGCAGCTATGTGGTGTGGTTTGGTGTGGAGTTGGCAAACTGAAAGTTGCAAAGTGGGAGAGACAGGGAAGATATTAATTGTTGGTAGAACAAGAGACAATGCCTCACCAATCCGGCAGTAAAGTCGAAGTCTGACTGAGCTGATCAACCTTTTTGCACGCATAACCTATCCCATATTTATATTTCCTTCCGATTTGTAAAACTATAACACCTTTTGTTATACAACAATCCTTTTCTTTACCGGTTTAGACTGGGGGATTTAAAAAGTGTTGTATAACAACAATTTTTTTGTAATTTAAGCCTAGTTACCTAATAATAGTAATGGTTTGTGTTCATCTTAGCACGTTTGCATGGATTATTTTATTATGGTTATATAAGAGCTCAAGGAGTTGTACCCCATAATTCTATGCTGCTGAAACAGACTTTGTTTTATCAAAAGGTGACTCATCAAATCTCTTGAGTGGATTGGAGTTGAGACCGTTCTAATTTAATATACCACTACAGTAGACCAAGTTGGATGGGCAAATGGAGAAAGGACGACTTAAAATAAATACAAGCAAAGAATTAACAAAAGATTAGTTGGCTGATGCTTGAAAGGGTTTAGGGATAAGTCGATAAGTATAATTTTTCTAGCTGTAATATGACTTTGGTGTAACCAAGTGTCAACTGCTCATTCCTAACTTATTAATTCAGATTAAGAGAAAGTTATTGTGCAATACTGTACAGCACGTGAAATAAATGGTGATGATATAACAGCAACAGCTCTCTGAACTATGCACAAGAGGAAATATAATATTCTGGTGCAATAATGTTTTTTTATCCCATTTAAATTTTTGAGTTGCGACACATGATGATTCCTCATTCTTTTGCTTGTCAGTTTGCGTGTCTTCACTCATCATCAAATCAAATGTGTTATCAGCACAGATATGCATTTTTTTTGTACATGCCCACTGAAATTCTTACTGCTTGACTTGAGTTGACGGCTGCAAGTCATTAGTAGAGATTGTGATTACATACTTTTTTTTGAACTTGATTACCCTTGTCGATGAGTCGCCCACAGGGATTATTTCATTTGGTTGTAGATACAACATGTTAAATGCATGGCTTTTGGCTTTGGCTATATGACCTTAGTCGAGTAATGCCCTAACTGAAAAACGAAAGTCATCATCATGGATATAAAATGCTGCAAGAGGGACTGTGATTTGCTAAGCTGTCACTACATTACGGTGCACACAAAACACACACCACACCACACACCTCCGGATGATCATGCAGATTTTTTATGTAATCTATTTTTTTGTCGATATTCTTAATAAAAATTATACGCTTGGTTAAAATTCTATTCCTGCCTTGATTGAGATAGGAGATATCCAACCCAGAACCAGGATCTGTTTGTGAGTTGTCCGTGTGGTGAATTTAATGAAGGAAACCAATTCTAAAGCGATATAAACATGAATGGAATGTACCTTGTGAATTCATGTATGAGATTTAAAACCTTGCTATCATATGAAATGAATTTTAAGCAAATTTGCTTGTATTACTATTATGCACACTAAAATTCAGTTGTGATTTTCCAGTCAATGCAAATTGCAATGCTTTTCATACAACCATAATATATTATTCTACTCAAATTCTACATTATGCTTTCACATGCCTTTCTATATGTCACGAGATGCTCACATTTAGTAGCTATTAAAAATAATATCATGCGACGGCTGTCCATAGCATTTTATAACAATTGTGGAGAAATTCAATGGTGCATGAATAAAAGCTTTAAACTTTTGGCTTTTAAATGGAAATATGATGAAACATGCATCCGTAATTTGAAGAATAAATAGAATTCCGCTTAAATCAGTTGAATGTTTTATCAGATGAGTTTTAACAAAATCAGAACTATTTTTAACCATTTTTGTTTGTTCTCAATTCTCATGCAAAACCAAGACCCAACACGACGCTTTCAAATTTATCTCGAGCAAAATTTATTTTTAGTAGGAGGAAGAAGGATTTAACTAACTTCAATTTTAGGATGGATACCTACTATTACTCCGAATTATTAACATTTCTCGATCTAACATGGCATTTTACTCAATTATTTCTTGATAATGGATTAGAGAGAAGTAGTAGCCAAACTGGTCTAGAATATTCTGACATTGTAATAAATGGCTGCTAACCATAAATGTATGCATACATCATATCACATGATCAAACAGTTGCAGTTCAGATAGGGTTCTCTATTCTTTGTTCCCTACTAAATGGTTTTGGTAAGAAAAGCAATTGAACCAAACCGTATAATTAACATGATTTGAGGTTGCAATACAATGCAATCATTCACAAATTTTCGCATCTGCCTCAGAAAATGTATGTCCATAGTACTTTTTTTAATATTATACCTGTCTCAATGAATACAGTACAGGTGGCTTTGCTTTAAAATAACCTGACCTGAAACTTTTACATCTGCCAAATCTTCATATGAATGAATGACGTCGACATCGATGTCGACGTCTCTCATCCTTTCCCTCCTCAATCCGATTCGGTAGGTAGAAGGTAGCAACAGAAACATCATATTATCATTGGGTTAATAGAGGCAGACAGGAATCAGAAAGTAGCTTTCTACTAGATCTAATTGGTATTCTGATGTACAGTTTTCATAATAATTATTCAACTTTCAAGGATCAACAGTAAAACGACCTTCAAACCAAACCACGATTGTTGGATCAGAGTAGCTTAACCATGAAATTATTTTTAGAATTTATGCACCTGAAAATCACGAATCACTTTGATGAAGAATTTTCGCTAATCCCCACACATAACGCATAATACAATTCTGCGTCAGGTGAATCGATAGCTTTCCCTCGTGTTTGAATTATATTATATTTGTAAACCTGAATAATACTTCAAGAATAGTAATATAACAATGACGAATTTTTAAAGTTGTTAAGAGTGGTCAGTTTAACCCACTCAACATATTTAACCAGTTTGGATTAGATTGGTGGATGCCATGAAAAGTCTAAAAGAGTGGAGTTAAAGAACGGAACAGATTCAAGGCCAACAGCAACAACGAACGAAAAAGTACCTATTAAAATTAGCATTAAGCTTACACCACTACCCACATATATTACAGATTCATACATTCACATTGCATTGTGCACATAAAATGTGTCATGTGAAGGATACATGCTGAAGTATTTCAAAAACAATATTCACCCGGAAGGATATTAATGTGCTAATGAATTGAGCATCATGTAAAATTCATACAAACTTTGATATTTCAAAACAACTTGTTTTTTATGCCAAACTGTCATGCATGTCAGCCATCACATTAATGAGTGTTGTTAAACTCGAAGAATCTATTTTCGACTCTTAAGTCTGAATAAAACATTTCCTACATTTCGAAAGTAATGCCGGATTATGATGATGATGAAGAGCGTGCAGAAGGAAGACAGCCATGTAGCCCAATTGCAAATTTGTAAGCAATTCTTCGAGTTTAAAAATAATTGGTTTTAAATACTTACTGGAATTGGTGAAATTCTGCAAAGATCCGAATCCAACACTTGTTTGATAATACACCAAGATATTTGGTCGATAATATGTTCTTCGTTTCTTTCGACTATGGTCAGTTTTTTTATTTCTGTCTCAAGAGCATGTTAACAAGAACATGTTCAGGTTTTGAAGTCAGTATTTGAAATGCATAATGATTGAGAATGGCCAATTCAATAAATACTTGGCAGCAATGTGCAAAATACATGGTTAGGATACAATAATGCATTGAATGCTGCAGTTTTTGCAGAATCAATTTAAAAGAATGAAAAAAATAATAATAATAACGTTTTCTTTCTTGACCTCGGCATTCAATTACAATTTACATTGAAATAATAATTATATGCTTATTATTGTGTTTTTCAACTTCCAGCCCACGTATGCATAATGCTAATACTAATGATATTGATAAGTTGCACTAACTGGCTTGGCTTGCTTAACCATATACGTTTTGTAAACAATTTTAACTACCTAAGAAGGGGAAACAGTTCATGAATACACATGCGAATGATAATATGGAAAGATACTAATAAACATAACATAAATGTAGGTATTGTATGTTTATTCTAGCCAAGAAAACAGTCATTGGCATTGCGCTTGAAAAGTTGACATAGACAGAGCAGCAAGCTCATCCCATCGCATCGCAGACTTATCAGGCAACGCTTCTCGGAAGCGCCATTGTTTGCTCTGTGAGCATTGATAAGCTTAGTTCAACTGCGTACAATATATTTGACATGGACATGACATTTTACAGCTATTTGGTTTTTGGTATTAATGGAGAGTGTTCGTAGTAGCATGTGCCGATCCGATAGCAATTCTTGGATTTTAGATAGGAATATCTGTTGCATATTATAAATTATAATTTATAATTTATAAATAATCATCTAAATCCTATACTCGCATTTATTCCATGAAAGCACAAGTGACCATGTGACCTACAGTCACAGTCAGTCGGACTCGGACATGCTTCCTTTTCCTAGGATGATGGATTTGCGCTTCGCTGCTGGATGCACCAAAGATCAAGAGTTTTCCAAAGAAATATGTTCCACTTCAGTTCCTATTGAACTTCGCATGAAAAAAGGACTCATCCAATTCCCAGTTCATCAAACTTCACTTGCCATTTCATCAATTTTTTTCTATCGAATTCACAGGAAACCACAATTAATTATGATATTATGATATGATACATGATACATGGTACAAACAATAAGCCTCTTTTGACAGCTTGACCTAAGTTGCATGCAATTTTTTTCAAGTGCATTTAATAGCAGAGTGCTGTCATTATTATGTGCAATTTACGCCATATTCACTCAATTTGATGTATATCTGACAGGTATCCACTTTTCGAAACAATGTATCTTTGATAATTTACGGGGGCTTTTGACTCTTGACTTTGACTTCATTCATCGGATATTATACGTAGCGTAGTAGGTACATTATTATGACGGAATATTTTTTAGTAAGTTTATAGCAACTTATGATAACATTCAATTCAAAAGCAATGGCTATATATTTCGCAATAATCAACATTGAAGATCAAAAGGCATGTATTGGATTTTGTATTACGGCTGGGAAGGTTTACCAAAGTTGCCAGAGTAAGTTGAAGCAGACAGATAAACGTATGGGAAGCATAATGCCGTTTTCAGTTTTCAAATCCACCCGTAATTTTTTGAGTACCACCATTCCAAAATTTCCCCACCGTTACCATTACGAACAATGGAGATGGCGACAGTGTCATTTTTGGAACCTATTTACGTCAAAATCTTCAATGAATGACATTATATTATTTTTGAAGCAGGAGTAAAATTTAACGCTGCGTCTGATGCAACCTTTAGATTTTGTGTAAGTTAAGTCAAACACAATTTACAGCATTCCAAAGTTTCCCCATCGACCACCCCGAGCAATTTGATCTGATGGGTAAGTAGTGGAAACTTTGGAATGTCATAACCTTGTCAAAAATTCTGTTTATTTGACAGATTTTAGATGAAGCAGGATCAAAATTTTATGAAGAATCGATATCTGCTCTCAGATTTTCATAAATGTTATCACTGAAGACGCTGGGGCATTCCAAAGCTTGTACCGATCTGCTCAAGTGTCAACTGCACTTGCATGGTTACCACTGCCATTATTATGTAATGAATTATCGTACTAGAGTTTTTAGCATGCTCTTCTTTGCTTACTCAATGCGTTCACACATGGACTTCGCATATAGTAAAGATCACACGGGTTTCTGTCCGAGTAAGTCTCGGGAATGGCAATTCACGTTAATTTGACCACCGCATATGCCACCAGACTTGCAAAATATGCCACCAAATTAGGATAACATGCCACTCGGATATTTCTCTATACTGGTAGAGTATCCTATCAGAATATTCTATATCACCGCTATACTAGCAAGAAATGCCACTAAACTGATAGAACATATCACTAAATTAATAAAACATGCCACCAAACTAATATGATGCTCCACCAGACGCAGACCCGTAGGATATTGCCACTTTATCGATACGATGTGTCACCATACCCTTAGAATGTCCCACTAGACTAATAGAATATGCCACTAATTGTAGGGCGTGTCACCAAATAGGAAAATAGGGCACTAGCCGATATGTTAAAATGACATTTTTTATGCAAAAATTACTTTCAATAAATTTAAGCCTAAAAACTAAAATTCCTTTCATCTAATTTGATGGTGAAAATTACAAATAACTTTCCTTCCTAATTGATTTTTAAAATTTAATTTTACTTTCTTTCAAATTGATTTTTAAAATTGCAAATTACCTTAAAAAATTACAAACTGCACCAAAAATAACAAATGGCTTGGTTACCAGCCAGAAAGTCGTAGTAAGGCATTCAAGTGTGTTTTAATGCTTTCCGCTACGTCTCCAGGCTTGCTTACAAGCAGTTTGATTGTTGCATTCTCTACGGAGAGGAATTACACGTCTACTCAAAAATCCCCGTGCCACCAAGTTGCTTAGAACGTTAATTCAAAATCATGAAATTTTCAATTTGATGGTCATTATTTTATTCTAGTCTTCTTTCATTTGTGATATGGTTCATAATTTTAATTTGTATTGTTTTTATCTGGTCTATTTTTCTACTATCTTATTTTTTGGTGTTCTATTATTTTATTTTAGTGGTGTAATCTTGTATTCTGATGGTCTGTTATTTTATTTTGGTGGTATAATAATGATTTATTCTGGTGTGGTCTATAGATATATTTTAGTCTATTATTTCATTCTTGTAGTCTATTGCTTCATTTCAGTAGTCCATATTTTTAATTTTGGTATTACCAAGGGGGTGCCAGGTGCATGTATAAGAAAATCGCCAATAACTTGGTTCGATGCATTTGTACAACTTGAATTTCAAAAAATTGCTTTAGTAAGTTTCTTTGAAGTTAAGAGTAGTAACAATGACAACACAAACTAATCAATAATCAAGAGAAATAGTTAGCAAACAAACACCAACGATTTTTTATAGTAGAAGCGGTCTAAAGTTTTTTTGCATACTGAGGAGCTATTTCAAATTTCTGAGGACAGACGGACGTTGTTGCATTCAGAAAACGAATAATTATCGTGGTTCGAAATCACACCAAGTTATTGGACAATTTCAAAGATCTGGCTAACCTATTAGACTGGCTTGTCACCTAGTGACTAAGGATTGTTTTTGAATTCGAAGGATCGAATTAAAAAATCATTAGATTAGATAAAAGTCAGTACTTACAGGTTATTTGACAGACTGAATTGGTAGTGTTAGTTTTTAAATTCAAAGTGTATTTCGAAAACTATTTGAAGTCGTTTTATGTCTACATATATGTATATGGTCGTTAGAATTCTACATCTGTACAGTCAGCAGAACAGTTGCGTGCTCTAAATTTAAAAAAAAATTATTTATTAGTTTGGTAGTATGTATTTTTAATTTGTTGGCATAGCCTTTTATTACATTCTGGTAGCCCTTTTTTATTCTTTTGATTTTATTAATTGATTGATTTAATCTGGTGATATATTATTTATTTTATCTGGTGGTATGTGATTTGAATTTGGTGGTCTATTGATTTAATCTGGTGGTATATTATTTATTTTATGTGATGGTCTTTTTTTAATTTGGTAGACTTTTATTTTATTTTGGTTGTTAATTTCTTTTAATCTCGTGGTTTGTAGTCGTTATTGGGTGGTATAAGCTTTTTACTGCTATGGTCTATGGTTCTCATGCGTTTTTGATAAAAAGGCCACTTGGCCGTTCTTGGCTCCAGATGTAATAAATACACGCGGCTTTGTAGGCCGGCCTACAAAAGTCCGGCTTAAATGAATTACTCCAGACGACTTTTTTTACAATACGGCCTCCGTCCCAGAGCTTACATTAAATCCAATACAGTCCTTTATCAGCTCAACATGAACATGAACATTGACCATAAAATATATTAGGTATTGTTCCGTTCCTTATACGTCTCCTCGCATTAATAGCAAACACGTTACTTTCCACGTGTTGTATGACAAACAGCCAGACAACAATTCCTTTTCAAATGGAATTCCAAAGGTTGATAGTAGATGATAGCAAGCTGTCAGGCAAAAAAAATACCAAGAAACATCAAATATATACTTTGATGCTTATATACATATGATAATGATGTTGGTGTTGTTTTTCCATGCTAATGCTAACATTTGGATTGAAAAGAACAGTGAGTTTGTATTTGTTAGCATTTCAATTTTGTTACTGTTACAGAACTTTGCTAATATTATTATGGACCACGACTACCACGAGGTCACTGAATGTCCAGTTCAGCGGTTGGTGTATATGTTTGTTTGTTCACTGAAAAAAATCGGAAGGTACAGAAGAATAAAATGGCATATCACGTTCCGCTCCTTAATTCACTTAACAATATTCATGATGATAATACGTACATTTTACATGTATGATGCAAGTGCTAATAGAAAGCATTTAAGTCATTAAAATGATGACAGCTCATTCTGAATTTAAATATGAATTACTAACTTTTGTAATAAGTGTCACTCATCTTAAATGAAACTCACGTGGAAATCACATCTTTTCCCAGACAATTGTGGTAAAAAGCTGTGTGGAAATGAGAGATTTATAAACATGACGTAATACCTTTAGTATTACAATATTACTGATAAAACTCTTTACGGGATAATTTTTGCTAAGGAATTTGGTTCGTAGTTTTTGTGAAATGGCAATAGGTATACAAACATACGTAGGTGATAAGTAATGATTTGAAACGCAATGATAATATTATGTATTTTTTAAGTCGTCACCAACACCTAAAATGTCTAGGTAGGTTAAGTTTGCATACGAATTTAAAAATTAAATGTAGATAAACTATTACTTTATTTTCTCCACGCATTTCATCCCCATTTGTTTCTATTTTTAACCATTATTTTATCGTTAGTAAAAAAATCATTCATATTAACGGCCAAAGTCCAGACAGTATACATACAGTAAAAGTAAAAATTAGCATGTATTCACACCATAGTTATTATCATCAGTAGACACCGGTACGCTAAAAGTGGAGCTAATTATAGAGACTAATTATTTCCACAAATAATCGGTTTTTGGCAGGTATTAACAGTCCCATTATATCATTCCATTCCATCGTAAAAAGTAACGTCGCATACCACAACATGACCTTTGAACACCACGTTTACAGGAGCATCAACGTACAATACTTTCACGTGAAGAGAACGTGCTCAAATAACATTCTTCTTTGGCTAATCTTTCTCTACTCCCTCTCAGGTAAGTTTGGTTGGATTTGGCTAAACCAAATGCACTAATCTTTAATTCAAGAGACTGGACCGAACGAACCCGAATTGCTTGTGCAATTCGCTACAAGGCAGTGAAAGTACACGGTACAAGTTATTAATATCATTACGTTAATACATGATAAGCTTATTTAAATCATTCTTCGTCTCTTCTGAAAAAATGAACACGAGCCAAGCCAAAAACTCTTAGCGGAAAAAGCCATCACCAGTAAAACGCTGATGCTGACGCGTACATATTTTTACCTGTAATAACTGTAATTGCAATGTAATCATAACAAATTCTACATACTATTTACACAACTAATTATCATGAAATCGCAAATGATCACATAAAAACAAAAAAGTTATTTACAAAAATAAATGATTCACTGGTTTCTCACCAGCCATGTCCAAGTAAAAACCTGTCATCAGCCGCCATACAAGAATCCCGTATCATAAACTGCGTTTGAGTAAATATTGGCTAACTTACATTTACATTAATTACACTGTTTTGGCGCAATGTCAAAGAGACACTTGTTGTGACACTGCCACTGCAGTTTTTTTATGTTTGTTTACCTTACTTAAGTGCAATTTAGACTAGGTAATCAAAGGTTTAAGCGATTAAACCTGAATAACCAACTAATAATTTGATTAATTACCAAAAATATGCAGCTATCGCCCTTTCAGATTTCGCTCTGGTTTCTGGGACGCAAAATATGACAAAGATAAGAGCTACCACAGACAAAGAGGCGTATAACCAAAACACGCCATATATGCCCGTGATTGCAATGAGATCAGGAAAGGTTTTAGTAATGGCAAACACAGCCAACCAATTGATGCCTACAGCCATAGGGCTAAAAATGGGTCGAATTTCTGGAGACAATATTTCCGCCACTAATATATAAAGAATGGGGCCAAACCCACTGGAAAATGCTAACACAAAGGTGATTAAACAAACTAGGGGAACCATCCTAAACACTAGGGAATCTTCAACTTTCTCTTTGATGAAAAAGTAGGTTCCAAGCCCGGATGAGGAGAGGACCATAAGCACGATTGAGCCGATGAGGAGTAGCTTCCGTCCACACTTTTCTATTAGGAGGTAGCTGGGGAATGTTGCAAGGCAAAATACTGATGCGACAATGATTGAGGAGGTGTGTCCACTCAATACAAAAGATGCGGATCCTTCCGAAGCCGCTTTGAAGATTGATAAGGTGTAGTAATTGATTCCATTGATGCCAGAGAGTTGCTGAAATACACAGAGAGCTATGGCCACATAACAACTTTTTCTCTCGGCTTTGTTGAGCTTCCATAAAATTGAGATTCCGGATCGATTGCTGCCATCACTATTTTGGTTGACGTCCGTGTGAAATTCTGCATTGCACTCCACAAAGGATTTGAAGTCTCCAGATTTTCCTCGTAGTTTGAAGAATGAACGTTCTGCTTCCTTCATTCGGTCTTTTGAGAGGAGCCATACGGGGGATTCAGGAATTAAGGCGAGCATCAGGATACTTGGTAAGACGATTGTGGCACTGGCCCATGCTAACTGACGCCAATTCAGGATGCTTCCAAAGATGAAGCTTGTCAACACTCCGAATGTAAATAGAAACTAGATTCAAACATAATTGATTATTAATCATAATCAAATATTAGATCAATCTACAGGTGTCATCTTCAATTCGAACCTGAGTAAGAGTTCCAAGGGGTCCTCGTAACTCCACTGAAGCGGAGTCTACTATGTACAAAGGCGTTGCAGATATTGTCAAACCCAGCGCTATACCACCTGTGGAGATTATATGCAAATAGGAAAAAGTAAAAATGTTGCACAGTATAGAACACATAAATATACATGCATGAATGTTCATGGTGCATGACGCGCTTGACGTGATGTGACGTACCTATAAACCTTCCAATGTAAACAACCGCTATGGAAGGAGCTAACGCTGTTATAATCCAAGAAACTAGAAATATAGGGCATCCAAGAAATAAAATCGATCCTTTGGGGCCAAGAAGTTTTACAGAAATTGTGGCTGCCATGCTTCCACCAAACGCTCCTAATGGGGCCAGCCCACCTGAAAACACAAAGCATCAATAAAGCAATGCAATGAGATAATAGATAATGGCCTTAAGCAAAACTTCAACCATCGAAAGTTGTATATTAATTGTACCTATCCAGGAAGCTTGAGTATCGCTAATGTTAAGAAATTCGTTATGTTCTTCCACAATCATTTCAACACACGTGGAACCATTATTTTCTGCTGTCTCTTCTGCTGAAACAGGTAAAGATGTGTTGGTGTTGGTGCATAGGCTTTCCTCCACGTATCCAACTTGCCTCATGGATGGAATGGCAGGAGAAGTGAAGCCAGATATATTTCCTCCACATATACAAATATAACAAACGGCCAAAGCTGCCATTATCTGTTAAGTAAAATACAAATTTTCTAGTGAATATCATCCAGCATTTCAGCTCATGATAAAAATGCACAGCGCATCAAAAGTAAAAAGTGCTATATAGTAAGTATATAGGACATTCATACCTGATACCATTTCGCATCCGCATCTGGATACTCTTTTCTTGGAAGCATGCTACTTTCCACGGTATCATTTTCACAGTCCATTCTTCAGACTTTTTTTGGTTATGGAGATTTTTATGAATCACTTTTCACTCCCACTTTTTGCTCAAGGGACTGACTGATCTGATGACTACGCAAATACAGTAGTAATTTTTTGCATGTAGTATTTACTTACACAAAAAAACTAGAATCAATTCCGCAGATTGGGAGAACTGTCTCCTTGCAACTCTGGAGGACGAATAAAGCCTTTTTTTTCAAGCTTGTCTTTGAATTTTTGGTGCAATGCAGAAGTAGAATCAAGTCAGTGGATTGGATTGGATTGGAGTGGAACAACTTTCCGATTTTTATACGCAGTCAACGTATAAAATGTTGCCCGCCTGTTTTATCTTATCCTCTTCATTAAAAAGCTCTCGTCCTATCTGATCTCTAAACTTGTCTAATATTTTCTTTGCATTTTTTGTGGAATGGAAAAATGACACTTGCTACATGTTCTATAGCATTATAGCAAATCAAGGTCTATTGCTTTTTTTTCACTTTCTCTGCACACAATAGCAATGCCAGCGCCAGCCTTCTATGTCCTATTTATATTTATGTGATGAAACAAAACTTTGATTTCATGTTTGGCCATTCCTCCACTTGTATCCAAATTCTTTGCATTGTAAAATTGTTGTAATAAAATGTTACACGTGTTTAGTAGAACTTACTTACTTGTGCGAATTCTTCTTTCTTACTATCTTACTACAAGCTTTAAGCTACTAAAAAGATAAAGCAAAAATTATATACAGATAAAGTTGTTCTGCGTCTGAGTTGTGTTGTGACTATTGGAGTTTGACAACCACACCAAGCATTGAAAGCTTTATTTTCCAGGATTCCTTCTTGGGTAAAGAAAAGTGCAAAATGTAAGATGTTGATGGTGTTTTACGCTAAGCATTAAGTGATTTTGGATTGGATATTTACTCTTTTTGTTTCAGTCTTGACATTTTTTCGTATGTACTTATGTATTTATAGTATGTATAAAAAATAAAACTGTCACCCAAAGGTCAGCGATTTTTCATAAACTCACCATGTCAGTCAATATCAATAGTCATTGATGAATGTTTTATAGTTAAGTAATAGCCATAACATTAACATGATAATGATAACATCCTTTTCCACAACACAAAGAGCTACTTACACTGTCGTCTTGAAAAAATGATGTCATGCGGTCGGTCGGTTTGCATGCTTTTTTTCATACATTCATACAATGCATGATTCTCAGTCAGTGCAGTGCAGTGTTTCTCTTTTAGGAGTTCGAGTCTACTTTAGCATGTAGTAACAAGGAAAACATTCTAGGCACGTTTTACACATTAAAAAAGGTGGTATAATGATAAGCACCATTTATTACAAATTTTTCATCAAAATATTAAATGATCGATGTAGTTGTAGTAGGCGTGCCTGCACCTTGGTTCTCACTCCCTGACATTCGGTAATTATGTGCAAGAAGCTCCCTAAAACATGTTTAGCTCGCCGTGCGCCTTGCTTTTTACTTGACTATAGATAATCAATTAAATGGGCTACACTTGCTAAAGTCACGAACTCCTGAACTGAATTCTTGAAGATGGATTGCCATTTAATGCGTCAAGTCATGTACTGGTTTTTATCCATATCAATATCATACATACAGAAAAAAAACATGATAAAAATCATCTATGAAATTAAATGAAACTAGTCAGAAAATAATTTTTAACATGAAAGATGATAAACTAGGCTTCCCTTTTGTTACTAACCGAATATAAACCTATTGGCTTTCATGAGAAAGTTTGCCCAAAAATCCTGTGCAAATTACAATTTGTATTTTTATACAAGTTCAGGAGCAAGTTATAAAAAGTTAGTACGTGTATTGACATGCCTTGTCTCTTAAAAACTTCACAGCAGACATCAACACTGCCAACTCTATCCTGTTTGGTAAGGAATATGAAGAAAGAGAGAGGTTTATTTAGTTGACTGCAAAAATTTTAAACATTTTCTATAATGTCTTTGTTATTTTGTCTGCCTAGCCAAATGTCGTTTAGATGCTCATAAATTGCCGTATAGAGTGTTACACAGTGGCATGTAATTACCTTCCCCTTGAACTGATGAAAATGCTATAAAGATGTTGAACATCAAGGTTATGTTGTGTTATACATATTACAATATGCGTGAGCAGATCTCATAAAACCATGTTGCTGGATGTGAAAGATTTTACTAGGATATGTTTCCACAGCAGACGGGCATAGGATAGAGTCTATAGCCAAGCCAGGTACAGATATTGCACTAAAAGCGCATGATTAAAGAGAAAGGCTGCTTATTCTATTGATTTCATTTCGCGTCTTGTCATAGGTCAATATTTAATCCGACTCGGAGGAGGCATGCATACGTGTCTAAAGTTTTCTGTCTTTTCAGATGGATAAAAATAACCTGTTATTTAAATGCTCACTAATGACTAGTGAAAATTAAAATATCCTTAATACAACATCAACATCAGTTTTTCGATATTTCTTTAAAACATCTTTGTCTCTATCAATAAGAACCAAATACGAGGATTAGACTAAAAATTCTCTCATGGAAAACTTATTAAGAGATCTTTAACAAACTCTAGAAAATTAAATGGCTTAAGTTTCAGATTACCCCAATCAAAAGCATACTCAAAGACAGGCGACAGGCTGTGGCTGTAGGCTTTATATTGTCGACAGTTGACGATAAATTCACAGTAATATGCAAACATTGATGTGATTAATAAAGAAAAATTGCAAAAATGATAATATGTGTATGTTGCAGTGAAACGATCGTTCATTTTAATGACCTCATTTCTAATGCCAGAAATGTGGAATTATGGAATGTTGATTAGCATTATAAACGAGAGATAAACGCGACACGACGACACCAAGAAGTTCAGCATTCAGCACAAATCATAATAATATTATTCATGCTCATGATCGGACTTTCAACATTAGCCGATCTCAAATCAAAGATGATGAATGCATCTGTCAGTCTGCGTCATTTCTTTTACACACAATTAAACTGGATAATAGTATGGACATAAGCTATTTAAATGCATACAGAAAGAATGTGTTCTACATTCCACGTACATTACAAAATGCTTAATGATAACTAAAATGGAATGTTTCAAACGATTTAGCTACACCCTCTCGTCGTGAACTCAAATGAAATTGAAATCGCATGACGCTGATGCTGCTAGATAAACAAGCGATAACTGGTTTTTGCAGCCAATAAGTGTTTGTCTTCACCAAAATGACTTGATAACCCATGTTGTGTTAGTTATCAAAAAACAACTGGTGGACACAGGAACTATCTCTCTACATACGTAATAAATAATGCATAAATAAATAATGGGACGAAGAAGAACCAGAAATGAAATAGTCCGACAAAGTTTAATCATTTGTTAAACCCAATTAACAGGATTAGAGTTATATCGTAATATACGATGAACAGTAAATGACGAGTGTTTAAACTTTAGAAATAGAGATACAACTGAAACTGAGCTGTTATGTTGATTGCTAATTTCCTTAAATGTTCAAATCAGAAACCAGTTTGCGTTGGACTCCTTGGAACGCCCATTTTTTAACACACAAAAACACATTAAACTTTCTTGCGCAATACAATATCAATATCAGCAGAAATCTCGGATCATGTTTTGATTGAAGTTGACAGCTCTCAAAATTGAGATGAGATGTCAATGCTCACTACTAACTTAACATTCACAACAAATATGCGTAGCATGCAACCAAAGTTTAAAGAACTTTTGTAAAAACACTGAACTTCTTCTGTCTTCTGTTCTTCTGGTTTACTTTCTTAAAAATTCTCGCACCAGAGCAAAAAAAATACAGTAATATCAATACCAATCCCTCGCACTCTCACAGTTAAACAATACAATACAGTTAGTACTTGCCTAGCAATGTATTATATATCCTAATATTACTATTATTACTTACTACTCGTATAATGTTAAACTTTCTCTGAAAGCAACCTCCAAATGAGAGAACAGGAGGTTGGAATCCTAATAATTGTAATTAACATTTACAATCGCAAAATAGGAAGCAAATATTTTGAAAACATAATATTAAATGCTATTTGACAGGTTGCTGCTAACTCCATTTTTACCCACAATATTCCATTTTCAACAATAGAATATTTTCAGATCAACTGGTGTAAATTATTTATTAATTATAATACAAACATCTATTATTTTTACCAGTTTATCTAGACTCTGCTTTATGTTTGGGAGGACGAAATGTTTTGATCTTTTTAGGTTTGCTGGGCTTTGCAGCTTTAGCAGATTTACTAGGTCCAGCTCCGGTCTGAAAGTTTTTCCAGCTTGTAACGCGATCTTCTCTGGATTCCTAAAATTATAATTAAACAAAGAAAGCATGGTTAGGCAATGAGCTTTCATTAGAAATAATGTTCAAGTCTATAAAGTTTATCCTTTGTTCTTACTTCATAATTTTTCTGCCATTCTTTTTCTAATTTTGCTTTCTCTTCGGCATCAATTTCCTCCTCTCGCTTACGTTTTCTTTCCTCCTGATCCCGATCTTCCTGATTTCTTCGTTTTCTCTCCATATCGGCGAATAACTTCATGGTCATGACGTACAAAGAGTGCTTGTATTTATCTGGGTCTTCCTCTTCAATCATGTTCTTCTTCCCGTCCTTTTTCATCTTTTTCTTCTTTTCTGCAATCTATTTTAGACAAGTCAAGTAGCAACATGAGCAATGTTTTAATAATCAATACGTTACAACTTACTACAAAGCGTCGCTTCATTAAATGCTTCATCTTATTAACTTACATTGGCATCTATTTTGGCTTTAGCTTCCTCCACAACATCCAAACATTTTGCTCGCGTTTCATCGCTTTCAAGCGTTTTCCAGGCTTTACTGACCGCTATAATAAAATACAACACAAAAGTATTAATTATACTTTGCAGTTCCAATTCAGCTGCACAAAACGAATTTAATTCAATTTAATGCACATCTAGAGTTTTTGATTAGGTACCTTCAAAAGCAATCTGTGCTCGCTCCTTATCATCTTGATTTTTATCTGGATGTACTAAAATAGACAATCTTTTGTACTTCGTTCGGATTGCGTCAATCGGTGAGTCAGGCTCCACCTGTAGAACTTCAAACGGATTCAAGTTAAAATAAGTAGATCCTGGTCGTAGCAGCCGTTCGATCTGCTGCTTTGGAGTGAGGACGGAATCTCTTTTCTCAATTTGTTTCACCTAATTATACCAACCACAAGTTGTATTAATGACTCACAGATGAATAATAAGTTATATCACATCATGATCATGCAACACAAATGACAAAGATAATGACAAACACGTAGAAAGTCACACACCAAAACCCCCCAAAAACCAGGTTACATTCAACATGATTATAAAGTCAAAAAGGTGTATTAAAAATTCAGACAAAATATCCTTCACACTTTTCGGGCATCATGCTACATAATACGTCATACATTAAATACATTCCACATTCAAAGAACATCGAAACAGTAATCGTAGAAAAACATTGATTGACAAACAAAATGATTAAGTGGTTTACTTACTTCCGTATAAAATTCCTGGAAAAGTCCATCCTTCTCCCCTCCACTCCCACTGGAACTCTGAGCTGACATTATGTGTTATTATGTGCGCTTTTGAGAAGCTGACTTTAATCGAATATCTTAAGGATGATAACCGTCAGTGGTGGAGTATCAATATCAATAAAGCCAGCTGATACTCAGTCCTACTCTAATACTGAATACTGAATAAAAAATCTAATCTAGCTACAGGTGGGTCAACAGTGACACTGTGAAAGTTGTAACTGTTACCTGATTATCTTAGCAGTTGACCAGTACAGTCAACAATGAAAATGAAGACCATTCAAAACTTTTGTTTGGATTGGACACAAAAAAAACAAACAACTGGCAGGGAACTAACAAACTGGTTGAAAAAAACGATACTAAACACTAAACATTAGTTTGTACAACAGGTTTCTGAGCTGAGATCCCACGCCGTCATAAATAGGCCGGGGGCGGGTGGTAGCTGGATAACTAGCTAATTTACCCTGAAAATTAAGATTTCAAATTGAATACATTATGTTTTGATTGTGACTGAAAGATTTCACGGAGTACGGAAGAAGGGACTCTGCTAGAAAGCACTTTAACTTCGCGCATTGTTGAGGCATTACGCGGAAACATCTCCTTTTACCCCGACGCCGGTGTGTTTTCTGAGAATTCTCCAGATAAATGCCAACTAGGGTAGATAAACGATAACTAGCACAGAAAAAACAGTAGTCGTAAACAACTTGATTTATAATTAAATTATTCATTTATTCATCCTATCTGATCTAATAAACATGTATTTACAAAACGTTAATTACTGATAGACTTCTTTAGTACTTACAATTAAGTTGAAAAATAAAATATTTATCCTATTTATCCTACATCATAGACCATACCATATGCAACTCTACAACTTTCTCTCTTCTAAACTAATTAATAATCTACTTGTCCTTTTTTGTTATCTTGCGATGTCGACCAAATTACAGATATCAGGTATGTTCAGGTAAGAAACTCTGTCTGCCTTCTTCTCTTGCAACATTCATTCAGAGTAGTTTACTATTTTGTCGATAGCTACAATACCAATACGATATACATACAATGCAATGTTGTAAATAACAAATTAACCTTAAATAAAAAACTTTAGATTTATCCAACTCTAATTAAAACTAAAGTTTGCGTAAAATAAGTTAAAATATATACGTAATAATTAGAACAATAAATCTAATCCCATAATTTAATCAACCCATCCCATCCAGCGGAAACGATTTTGGAGGTTTCATGAGGATGCCACAAGACACTGATGCAGGTATTGTCATGAGCTTTCCATTTGCTGTATACTTTTGTAGTCTTCCAGTCCCAAACAAATATCTTGCCATCAGCGTCTCCAGAAATTAAGTAACTGAAAGTAGGAAAAAAGTGAAAAGTTTCGTTAAATCATATAACTTTGAAATTATGCATAGTAAATCAGGGAAATCTATTGGTTTGCTATCATAATCATACCTCATATCAGGAGAGAAGTCAAGCTGACAAGCATATCCTGCCACCATGTGTCCCTTGAAAGTTTTCTTTCTATGCAGTTTAAATCGATTCATGGCCGTGAATATCATAATCTTGTTGTCCATACTCTGACAAGCCAACCATTTCTGATTTGGCGATAGAGTTACAGCGGGCATGCTGTGCATACTTGGTTCGGCAATGTACTTCATGTCAACCGGAATATCCCTACAAAATCCAATCAAAATCATCATTATGAGAAATAGTTTCCAGTGTGTGGTAAAAACACTTTTGACGATGTCCAAAACTGGTAGTTAGTTGTAATTATGAATTTCATACCATTCCCATACGCGGAGGGATTTATCATCAGATGTGGATACAAAGCGTCTGTTTTCGTCAACAAAGGTGATGGTGTTTACAGCTCCTAAGTGTCTATCATATTCTTGGACAACTTCTCCCGACCGTGTATCCCACTGCAAGAAAATATAAAAAGAAAAGATTAATTAAGCATTTATATACACATGGATTACAAATAAAGATGGAGCACTTATTGTTAACCTTCAAATTAAAATGACTTACACAAACTATTTTCTTATCCGAAGTTCCTGCAACAAACAAATGTTGCTTATCTTCGTCTGGATGGAACTTGACACAGTAAGCGACTTTGCGATTAGTAAACCTAGAAATACATTCTCCCTTTTCGGTATCCCACAGTTTAACAAAACGATCGTAACCTGATGAAATACGAATAAGAAACGAGCACTTAAATAAAGTATGGTTTTACGGTTATTATAGAAAAACTGATTGAAAGTACCTGCTGACAAAAACTGTGACCCAGTGTTATTGAAATTAATATCACGCACTGCTTGCTTGTGGCCAATATACGTCATAATGCATCTCCTCTCGTTGTACACCTCCCATAATTTGACCCTTGAATCCATTCCACCAGACAACAACAAGTGAGCCGTCTGTGGAAACCATCTCATCACAGCAACTCCCTTGGTATGGCCTTGGAACGTGTGAATAAGGTTCTTGGGAATAAAACACTTTGTAGGTGGTTCACGAGACTTAAGGTTAACTCCAACATCTTGAGGAGGATGCATGAAAGAACGACCCTGGTAATCCACAGGGTTCTTGATATGAAGAATGAACTTTTCTTCAATAGGCTTATCATCAACGTTCTTTCCTCTTCGTTGCCGTTTCGAAAGAATAACTTCAAGTTCTGCAGATTCCTCCTACACAACAAGCCAATAATAAGCATTAGTACATGTGTAAGATAAGATATCTATAACCAAAACCAACCTCTCACCCAAATAGATACCAAAGTTTAAATAATAATTTACCTCATTAGGTTTCGAAACTTTTTCTTCATCAACGTAACAACCCCATGGTCCCAAGAATCCTTCAATATCTTCTGGGCAGTCGTTTTTCACTCGCTTCCTTTTATCTTTAGGTCTCTGTGGAATAGTTTCAAACACAGTCTTAATTTCCCCTTGAGGTGCATTTCCAATAACTTTTGGGACAGCCGCTGCGGTTGAGTCTATTGATGGATCTACCGCATAGCCTACAAAAACATAAATCAAGCGTTATGAATTAATTTTAACTATTCATTTAATTAAATTAAGTTAATTAATTAAATAACTACGAGCTATGAAACTTGTATCGTTCGTACCATAACTGGTGAAAGTTCGCCTCTGATTTTCAAACTGAAATTCATTCACATGTGCCCTCTCAACGAAACCAGCAAGCGTGTTCTTGACAGCCTTTTGCTGATTAGTTTTGTACGGATTTTCAGGGCCTAGCACTGGCGCAAACAATTCTTCATATTTTGGGTTGTACATCAGCTCCTTCGTCTTCGGATCAATATGACGTCTCGGATCAAGTGTTCTCTACAAGTTACAGCGTTATAATTTCAATTAAGTGCCACATTAACAAAATTAAAACACTTGCCATATTACCATTAATTGTTTTAGTACATTTTATATAACTTACATTAACAACAACATCAGGTGCGGCAACAATCTGCATTGAACTAGCCACGGACAAGGAAGGATCACTCTCAATGGGTTTTAAATGGTCAGGTAGCTCCCCCTCCTCCTCATCTTTATCATCATCATCTTTATCTTTCCCCTTTTTAATTATAACTTTACCTTTCTTAACAGGCTTCTTAGGAGAAGAAGAGGTTTTTGTTGAAGATTCTTCATCAGTGTCAGAAGATGACGAGGAAGAAGATGAGCCGCCAGCAGAGGTAGAATCTTCCTCCGACTTGTTTGAATCCGAAGAGTTATCATACGCAGTTAAGGATAACATTATCGTATATATATTTCAGTAAAAAATGCACAATTATAAACCAATCAAAATTAATAATTATTTCACATCGAGCAAGAGCAAAGTTGTAAACAAAAAGCAAATAATCCTATTCATTCTTTGCTACAGCAGCGGCCGACGAAAAGCAGAAAACTATGCTGCTGCCTTGATCTCCCGCACAATGACTGGTGTATTGTGCAACCAATCGTAAAAGCTTTTATGCATAAAACGGTTTTCAAGGCTTTTTGTATGCAAAGAATTTTTAATGCATTTTTTTGGTTTAAACTTTTCAATTTTGATTTTACTCTGCTGAATTTTGATTTAAAAGTTTGTAAAATTGGGCTGTAAACGCCGTTTGCGGTTGATACTGCTTCGGATTGGTCGTCCGCTCATCAGTTTTTCCCAGAAAGCGATTGGGACTGCGGCTGGAGCTGTACTCCCGGACGTTGCTAAACCTCCCATTTTCCTTGTAATTAACTTCCCTGTGATGAGGTGGGATTGGAATACGGGCTAAAATCTCTTCGATGACATCAAAAGTTTTTGGAATTGGAGTTGGAGAAGCATCTCTGGTGACTAAAGATGAGGCAGCTGTTGTGTTTGAAGATGGAGCAAGTCCTGTTGTCGTTGGAGGAACCTCTGATGAGGAGAGGAATAAGGATGATGTTGGTGGTGGTGGATTTTTCAAGAAGGACAGATGTCCAGGAAGTGAGCTTGAGGGAGGTGACGTTGCCAGTGCCGTGCCATTTGTCGTATAGACTGTTGGTAAGTATTTTGAACGAAAATTTGTATATGGAGAAGGGCTAGTTTCTTGTGGTGGTGGTGGCTGCTGCTGTTCCTGCTGTGAGTTTAGCGTAGTGGAAGAACGGTGGATTCCATAATACATGGTTGGGAATGGTTTGCTATAAATTGAAACGCCGAGATGGTCCCTTGGGTGAGCGGGTGGTGTCACGGGAAGGTTTCTGAGGCTGCTCCTCCCTCTTAATTTCCCTGATGGTAAACCCATTTTAAAACCAACTTGAAATACTTTTTTAGTTGTGTCCAGAGAGGTTCTGGAGCGCTTTCTGTGTGATAAGGCGTGGAGTGTTTCCCAAAGGGTTTTCTTGGGAGCTTTGGCCTTTGATTCTCCAGCTTCGTATGCTTTTTCAAGTTTGAGCTTAAGTTTTGATGGGGAATGCAACAGAGGGGATTCAGTTGAATCTTTAGGGGGTTGAGATACATTTTCATCTTCTTTGTCAACAGTTTCCTTTGACTCCTTCTCCTCTGTATTGGCATGCTGAGTTTTTTCCTTAATCACCTTTCTTGCTTTTTTATTTCTTCGCCTCTAAAGCGTCGAACATAATATTTATTATTTAAGAGAATCTTAAGAGGAGTGGATTAATTAAGGTGCATATAGTAGGAAGTAGGAAGGTCAGTACATTTCTCATTGATTCTAGCTTTGTTTCTTTCGTTTTGTCTGTGTCACAATCATCACTGAAATTTACATCTCCAGCAGAGCCAACAGTGCTACTTTTCCTGGATGTACTTTGTTCTCCTTCAGTTGTACGCTTTTTTCGCGTTAAAGATGACCGTCTCTTTCTATCACGACTACGACCTCGACGAACCTTAAGTTTTGCATTCTTTGTTGGAATCTCACCAGGTTCAAGTTCGGACTGAATGTCATTATCATCACGCATTGTCCCTTTGTTCACTCCTCCGGTATTTAGCTGATCACTTGACTTGTTGCAAGTTGCATTGCTGCTGCAGACTGATTCTTCAGAGTCAGAAGATGTTGCAGTTGCAGCACTTTTCGTACTATTTTTGTGCCGACTGCTTGTCAACTTATGGAGTGTAACTCTATCCAACAGCCGAAGAATTTGTAGACCAAAATCCGAGAGCCGAATCTTCAACTCAAAATAGCGTATTCGAAGTAACGTTCTTCGACTTGGTTTGGTGAATTTAGGAGCTTCATTTACCTTCCTTGCGGGGGTAGATGAGTCATGATAACGATTAGTTTTTGAGGGTTGTGCCATTTTACTCCGATAAGGCGAAGATTTAAAAAAATCAGAAATAGACTTATGTATCTACTACTCATATAATCTAAGACTTAACCTAAAGAAGCTACGATAACTATTGCCTACTTTACATCCTACCTAATTCTAACATTCTTACGTTACCCCCATTTCTGAGAAATCAGTATTAGCTGCAGACCTGATCTACTTGAAGTGCAGCAAGTGTCTTGTCTTATGTAAGTTGTTACGGAAATTGTTCTTATGGGTCTACAGTTGAAAGGAATTTGTATCTGCGTCAGTCGAATGGGTAGTCTAGTCTAACTATGATTAGAACTTGGGCAAATGATAGGATTTTTTAGCAGGATACGTAGGTTGATCAGGTTGATGGTGTGCCATAAGTTATAAAGACCACATGGACAACATATTAGATGCAAGATAAACAAAATGATTTGTTGATGTAGCTCAAATACAATCAGTTTGTAGAGTGTTGAAAGTCAGGATATGTATAATAAATATGCAATATGCTGGACCAACAAGGATTGTAATGAAGTTTTTATAAAAAAAAAGTCACATCTGATCACTTCTAGCGGTGACTGAATTTTGAGTATCAACTCATACAAATTTTAATTACAAATGTCCACATCTTGACTATTTTCCTCACTTATGACTCGTGTCAGTAGTAACTGCAAATTCGCCGGATTATTCGTACGTATGGGACAGAAATGGCATGAAAAGTAATGTTTATATGCATCCTTGTTCTTGATTTGGAATTTGTCATAACAGAGATGATGGGCAGTATGGTCAGGGTGCTTTTGGGAAGGATGGTCCTTCAAAAAAGCACTCGTTGCCGAGGGAATTTTTTTTGCAAAAGGTCCTTTCTGGATGTATCCACTAAAATCACTCTTCAGCAAAAAAAAAATACATTATTTTGGACACAAATATTTTGTATATTGGTTCCAGGCATAACTTCAGCTTCAGTACCTTCAGTTCTTCAAAAGCAAGTGACACAGAGAGCAGCAGGCACAAAAATTCCAGTAGAAGAGCAAATAAAATGAACAGTATACGTGCAATCCGTTCGTGGGCAATGGCTCCCATCCGGCAGTTAGAGAAGGTCAGTTTTCGCATTCTAGGAGCAGCCAAGTACTCTTCTTCAAGAGCTCCAATGCAATATGAACCAGAGTCAGATCGGATTCCCAAATATCCCGTGGTAAAATTATCGACTACTACCATCATATTTATCTGCTACTACTGCTACTTTTTTTGTGTTAAAAAATTTCCTTGTAAATTTCGGTTGTTTTTCTTATAAATTCCAGGTTAAAATGACCTCCCTCCTCCCAAGAGTTAGATTCTTTTCTAAACAAGCAGGATCCGGTGGTGGATTTAATAATGGTCAACGTCAACAACAACACTGGGCTACCCTTGCTGTAGGACTTTTTGGACTTGGATCCAGTGCCTATATTTTTAGTACAGCAGACAAGGACATGATTGACGCATCCTTGATCACAACGGCCCACTGTGCTGGAGGCGACGACGGATGTGAAGAAAAGAAATGTGACTCGAGTGACTGCCTCCGGAAAAGCGACAGAGAAGAGGAGTTGATAGCAAAGGCCAATTCTGAGCTGGAGAAAGCTTTAAAGGACACCAAGCCGAAAGCTGTAGAGTTCACGGAAGCCGCATTAACAGCTTATTGTGATGCCATTGATGCTATAAAACAATTCATGAACAAGACCTACTGTGCTATTGAAGAGGAGGACCTGGAATCACCTCGATATGACGATGTCTGGTGTGACGTGTTGGATGCTGCCAAGAAGCGGTGTGAGGCTGCCAAAATAGCTATGGAAAAGGGACAATGTGCATGGGAGCTGCTTCGACGATTACGAGAAATTATTGACAACGGAAAGGCTTGCAAGTACACTTCCTGCAATCCCCTCCTTGTCACCTCTGAGGAGACAATGTTGTGCGCAGAAAAGGAGCTGTGTGGAAAGAAAGCTACGATGGATCTTCTCCTCAAGGAATCCCGTGTGGTGGAGCAGTACAAAAATATGATTGAAGAATTCAGACGGGACTTGAAAGCCGAAGCGGACTCTCTCGTTCCAAATGAAGAAGCCAAAGTGACTCTTACAGAGAATGAAGCCAACATGGTTTACCTGCATGCTTACAAGAAGATTCTTCGCATCCAAAAGGAGATGAACAAAGGGGGTAAACAATGCTAAGTTTTGTGCCACTTGTTTAACTGGAAATAATAACAATAATAATTCTTCGCCGTCACACAATTTAGTAATCAAGACATTGGGCATTTTGAGTTTGATGTAAAAAAGAGAATAATAATGTGTCTATTTTATTGACTTCATTCCAATCGACTATTTCGTCTTATAAACATTAACTTTCCTTAAAATTCTCAATAAATGAAAAATGCAATAATGAGAATTTTATCCTGATTTGTTGGTGCCATCTTTTTTTATCCAATTTGATTGTTTCGCAAAGCACAGACTCCTTCGGAAGTTGCTTGTAAGCCTGCAACATATTTTAAACATGATAAATAATTAGTTTAGATAAAATTATGTTGGAAATAATGAATTACTTTTGCTAAACTTTTCTCAATTACCCGCATAACAAAATTTTTGAGCGCACTGCAGCCAACATCTATTTCTATACGTAACTCCATCATTAGCGCAAAATGGTTTATGATTATGAGTTGGACACTTATTGCATCGTGGTACATTGACAATGCATCCAGACTTTTGTTGTGGGTTCTGACATCTTAGCTTACAAGTATTTTAGGACATTTGTTTTGACGTTGGCACTGGTGTTGTTGTTGGTGGTGGTCTTAAAGTGTTGTCCCCGAGCAATCTGGAGCCTCTATTATTATTATTCATTTCTGCAGGGACAACGGAGTTTGCTTTCCCAATAGGTTTGTAGAAATAAATCCAAGCGCCCCTTTTCTCTCGGGACACTTGCAATTGTCTGTTTTCATCCGATTCTTCTGTTAGACTTTTGCATGGCAATAATATGCATGCAGCAAGTAGTACAAAAATGGGTATAGAAGTGTAAGATGGTTTAGTTTTGCTGTTTGACATTTTATGTGTATTTGACGCTCGATCTATTAAAGAAACTCTGTGTGCAGTAAGTTGTAAATATTAAATGATGTAATGTTTTGGTAGAATCAGGTACAAAGTCGAAGTGTGGACGAGGAAAAAGGACACACAAGAGGAAAAATAGAACTTAAGTATGAAAAATGTTTGATGCATTGACACTTTTGATTTTTTGTTAAATTAATGCACACACCACTATTTCCGGTGTCTAATTATGATACATGGATGGGCTTGCTTTGTAAAAATAATTTCATTACGTCTTGTTTGAGTAAATTCTCTGATTTTACATTACTTTGGGAATGATTTAATGTTAATGTGGGTAAAGTAAAGTTCTACATAAAATATAAATGAAAAATGTAGAGGCATAATTGTATTACTGTAAACACTTTTACCGGAGCATCTAATTTTGCTGAGCCAGACTTCAAGTCTTCTTTTCCCCATAAGGCTGCTGATTCCCCATTACTTATAACCATATCCGAGTTGAAATAAATCCAAGAAGCCCTTTTCACTCGATGTACTTGTTCTGTTTGATGACTTTTGCAAGGCAATGCAGTAAAGGCAACAAGTAGTACAAAAATTATTGCAAAAGTGTAAGATGATGCCTTCACTCGTCTGCTCTTTCTACTTGACATTGTGTGAACTAGGTGAGCGGCGAGGTAAGGGTGAGGATAAACAGAAATAGATTGCAAAAGGAAACTCACTATCTCTGCAGATCACAAAATGCTAATAAGAAATGTTCACCAGTTCACTCCTTTTATTGCAATGTAGTTTGTCGTCAGTGTCGTCACCAAACATGAGTTATGTTTTCTCTTTTCTATATCAATGATGGTTTGCTGATAAAACAAGGTTGTAGGTACTAATTTTAATGTCTTTCAAAGAAAAAAAAGGTTGTCAGCAGGATGCCTCAAAAAAGACAACAGCAGTGCGCTGCTTGTAAAACAGATTTATTGCATGTTGTTCTTTAGAAGAAAAAAACGAATTACTGCCACACTTTGATTTGATAAATCAATGCAGACAGACACCACCATTTCCGGTTTCTAATGATAATCATAGATTATGTAGATAGATGTACATGCTGTGTAAAAGCCATTATGGCCATGTTCTACATATTCTTTATTGGTAAAATCAATCAAATTCTTCTGAATTTTTATAATGATGCAGAATGCAACATGTATGTTAGATATTGTTAACCACAAGCTCGGTTGAGTGTAAGAAATGTTTTACATTATCGTAATGTACTTAGGTTGAACCCTGAAACGAGCATCACTTTAGGTGGTCTTCCGATGTTAAGTTGTGTACAAGAAACTACAAACCTCAAACAATTGCTTGAGTCTAATTATTCTCTGTCACTATTAATGAAATTAATGGAATGTCCTTGTATAATATATATATTTAGCATAATTCCATTTAACACACATATTACTCCATTTCGTAGGGGTCTAGAATCTAGATAGCTCTTGTAATTTGCATATAAAAATCATAAGGAGAATAAGTATAGTGTGAAAAAAAGTTATTACATGACTTCATTACACAAGGATTTTTGTCGCTCTCAATGAATGAATTGTTCAGTTTACCAAGGAAGAAATAGATTTTCTCGGGTACGGTCAGAACTGTGATATTATATTAGCCTGATTATGAGTACGAGTACGATTGCATAATAATTCCTAGTCTTCACGCGATGGTCATACTGTAATAATGTTTACAAATACAAATAACGGGGTTTTATATTAAAGCACGCGTTATGTAAATGTAGTCTACATATCTACATTTCGGTTCCGTGGATTGTATTGGATTACAGATCATAGTTAATTTGAGTTTGGGTCTTGGTATTCTTATATAGTATTGCCTTGTGGGCATACACGCGAAGAAATAACTGCGAAAGATCAGGATCAGGGACTACAACTACATCATATCATGAAACGGTGTGTAGCTACCATCATCAGTACCTGTTACAGATAATGCATGGGAACATTTTTCCCACGCTTCTTCCTCTGAAGCCTCATCTATCTTTGAGGTTGTAAAGACCTCGTAAAATCTTCATTTATTTTCGGATTTATCTCCCCCATCATCAAGCATTGCATTGAGAAACCCAACAGAGTATATAAAAATATTCACCGCTTAACCGATATTTCACATTTCTTGAATTTTTATAAGCACTAAACACTACTAAACAGAAAAACGTTCTGTAGGAGTATAGGAGTAGCTAATTTTGTGATGGTCTGGTCTGGTGGTGTTGAAGATGGTTGCGTGACAGCCTCCCATACGGTTTCAACATGAATCATCATGATATGATGTACTTACTTGAGTACACAAAATTTTGTGTGTGAACTTTGCATATTGCAGCCTTTCATATTATTCGAAGTGGATTTATTCATTTTTTTAATGTACGCATGCAGTCTGTGGTGTGGTGTAGTGATGATACGTTAACTTAGTTTTGATGACATTATACTGCCGTCAGGTAGCATGTGCTCTGTAGAAAATAAAATAAGGATTATAAATTTATAAAGAAAAGAGTTATTCTATGCAAAATGAGGCTCAAGAATCTTTTAAAGCATTTTCCCTTCAGTATCTCCAACAACTTTGTAATAATAATATTGTCATTCTCATCATTACTACTAATCTCAGTGAGCAATTAGAAAAACTGGCTTGAGGCAGAAATGTGAAAACCACATGAAGATAGACCTTATTTTAGCTTACAAGACAGTTTTGTCATACGGTTGACGGTGCGGTGTACACAGTTGGAATTCAGCGAGTGACATTCTGCATTACATTGCAATGGAAAAATGGCAAAGACGGATTCTTCTACATAGCGAAATGGCATTTAGCCTGATGATAATACATACGCAAAAGTCATTCACAAAAATGTTTTTCTGAAAATTACAATTGCCCATGATTTTATGCTCGGTCAAATAAATTGTGAAAAGTGTTGGTGTGTTGTTGTGTGATGTGATAAACTTTAACATTGAACGTTTTGTGGGTCTACTACTTACAGTTTTGGCATAGATTAGAATATTGAATGTGCATGCAAATTGGTTTGGTTTATGTGAGTATATGGTTTACCGCAAGCTTCCAGCTGCAGAAACCCAATTAGTACTTCCCCACAGCACAACATGTCATTCAAAATTTAGATTGTGATTTGATTTATGTATTCATTGTGGGAGTTCTCGTGTACTTTATTATCCTTCTAGCTCTGCAGCTTACACTTTATAATATACTAAATTAAAATATTCATATTATGCCAATTTTCCATCTTTTGTATGAAAGCTGAGAAACCAGGATGGAAATTCCAAAAACTCAACTGATGATGGAAATCTTATTTTAATATCCGTTTCTGTTTTCCCCCATTTGCATGAGTAATGAGTAACTAACTACTCACTGTTTTGATTCATTTCGTTTTGTGCAAGTTGGTGTTAGAGCAAATGTTGAGGGTGACCTGTCGTGTGTTGCGACTTTTATTGCTGCAAGTTTTGTGAACTGTGCCTTTCCTTTTAAGTATCACGTAGGCATAATATAAATAGTATTACCCGGATGAAAAACAATAGATATTAGCAGTACAACATAATTTAAATAAAGTTGAAAGTTTTATATAATATACATTTTTACAATGGCCTTTACGGCTGGAGCCAGCACAGAAGTAGAGGCAAGCAGTTTTTCTGTTTGGAACTGCGTAATTACGGTAATTTAATATTTTTTATTGGGCCAGTTCAAAGCTAATGCAATTAAAAATATCAAGAGCAGGCATAAAGTTGAAAATTTAATTTGTCTTTTCAACAGTTTCTACAAATTCTCCTGATTTCTACCATGATGTATGGAGTAGGATACAATAATCAAGGACAAATGTACGACATGGCACCAGAATTAATGACAAAGTTCCGGGATTTCAGGGCTGTCGCATTCTTATTTTGTGGTGAGTATTTTTGTGTAACTGTGCTCGTCTATTACATTTCATCATAATCCTTTTTTTAACTTAACTGTAGTAAAACAATGTCTTTTTTATTTTAACATTTTTAGTATGGGCATTGCAGTCCGTCGCTCTCGCTTTATTATTAGTATGGGCTATTGGAAAGGTAAGATCAAGAACCTTTAAGCATTTATTCATTCCATAACTCAAGCTTGTGGGACAAAGTATACTAATTTGTTTTGTGCTGCTTTGTTTGTTCCCACAGAAAAGCTACCACCTCTGTCACTCGTGGATCCTTTGTGAAGCCCTAATGCAAATCTTCATAATTTTATCCGCCATCTACTACGCATACCGCTTTCTTCTCTTTGGTGTTGGTCACCCTCATCACTTTTCCTTCTCAGATTCAGATGAAGAGCTTTACGACAAGAGCCAGAGCCATCACAGTCTCCCTAATAATAATCACTACAGCACCAACTACCGATTCCCAAAACACTTGATCTTCCTCGTCATCTTACATTTTCTTATCAAGGGCTTTGGCTTCTGGATCGTGTGGAGATACATGAAACTCCTCAAAACATGCAATGTCCAGGTACTCAACAGTGAAGCTGCCTTACAACCATCATCAAGCAGAGGATATGAGAGACAAATCTCACCTCCTCCATCCTACTCCCATTTATGCAAAGATGACTTGCCATGCTATGACGAAGCCTTGAGACTCTGTTTGAAGAATTCAGAAAGAAATGGAGAGGAGGGCAATAACCGTGATAGTGATACTAAAACAACTGCCTTATTGCAAGTTTAACATATTATATAGAACTTTGTATGTCTGTATATCTGTTCCATAAAAATCAGTCACTTTTTTCTAGTATTATACATAAATGTATACTTAATATTATAGTTAGGATATTTACGTGTGTTAAAGGTTTTTGTATTTCGTTTGTATGCGTCTAGAAGTACAAGTACAACATGGCGTGATGTTATACTAATTATGTACGCTGTTATATTATAAATATAAAATATATTCATTTTTCACTTCATATTGGGCTCAGTCCAGAGGAATCGTTGATATTCATTATAAAAACTACTCCGTTTTGTTGTAAAGGTTTTTTTGTGAATTCGAAAAATATTATTAGACCGAATTATTGTTCTTGTTGACCTTTGAAGGACTTACAATTAAAAGTTAATAAAATATTAGCCAATTACTACACACATTAAGCATTTCCATTTTATCTCGAATAGTATACGAAGCCATCCGACATTTCATCTGCTACATAGCCATTTTTACAAATATCAAAACAAAATATATTCGACTTTTAACAATGGGTAATATTCACCGGCAGTGGCAGGAAGAGCTTGTTGGTATAGCTTGGATCAATGTGGTAAGTATTTAGATGGGCGTTTCTCATAAGTCCTAAAAACTAATGATTTATCATGCAAATTATCCTCAAAATTGATTTTTTAACAGGGTCTCGTGGTGATGTCACTTCCCCTATTTTCTATATACATAGTCAAATCTCTGCAAGGTGAAAATGTTGAGGATTTCATGTTACATACGGAACGAGGTCAACATTTTGTAGAAGTTATCATTAAATACTTGGGTATGAATTATGATACATAAAAGCTACAAACAAAATTAATTGCTTGACAAGATGCTACTTGACTTTTAGCTGTTGAATCTAACCATACTATTTATTTTATTGCTTGGTTTCAGTTGCCGTCTTATATTGGGTCCCGATGTCAATTCTGTTGAAGATTGGGGCTACAGCGGTATAGACATAACTGTTTCAATTAAAGATATTATGTCATGTCGTATAAAAATGAGAGCTAATTTTACTAAATATTTTATGATTTCAGCCAAGTTTTACTATCATCCAAACATGCAGCATTGCCAAACTCATCTTCATTTTCGTCCTCGCTTTGCAAATGATTGTAGAGCCACCCGAATCCATCCTAGTTGTTTGTGCATACGCAGTCTGTTTCGCATACATGACAGCTTCTTTATGGATCATGAAGGGATTTATGGAAACCCTCAAATCCGAACAACCTGATGCGTCCCCAATCACCAATAATAACACGTCCCCATTAAGTAATGTTAGTTTGGGTAACTGTGAAAATTGTGATGAACTAAATGATGTTGCTGATCAAAGACATGTGTTTAGATTGCAACCATTGTCCAAACCTGCAAGTTCTCGCAGTAAATTTTAAAATTTTGTGTCAAATTATTAATCGTTAACGTGAATGATTTTGGAAATTTAAACTTGTGATCACATTATACATACATTATTTTAACCGGTCAATGCCAATGCCAATACCAATAATATTATTACGTTGTAAGCGAACGCCTAAAGTTCAAAAAATTAGTAAGAAAATATATAAAAGGTGTGAAGATTTTCAATTTAAAAAGATATAGCTTCAGATTTAAAAGTAAATGTTTGAAATTAATTATTGAATATAAAAGTATATGCTTTCTATGAACTCTTCAGATATGTATGAAAAATAAAAACAGTATTCTTTGTATAAAATAAATTGTGTGGGATGTGAATATTTTATGCATCTACTTGCTACAAGTCACCCCCTTGAGCGTCGACTGGTGTCAGTCAACTTCCGGTTTCAACTGCATAGTTTCCATGGTCTGGGCTAAGGACAACAACACGGCATCTTGTCAAATTCTTCATCATATTTGAATGTCTCCCACAAAATTAAATTTTTAGACTCACTTAGATTTATTTGCATATTATACTCCTAAAATTCGTTGGTAATTTGGTCAATCCAAGCGGTATCTTTCCCTGAGGCTTCTCACATTCATTCGAATTCCATTCAAGCTAGATCATGGCAGACGATGATGACGAAATTGAAGCTCTGCGAGCTGCCATGCTGGGAAAGAAGGATGATGCTGATGATTATTATGCCAATCCTGATGACATGGATGAGGACGAAGAAGAGGAGGAGGAAGGCTCTGAAGAGGAAGATGAGGATGACGAGGAAGAAGATGAAGAGGAGGAGATGAGCGACGACGATGAGTGGGAAACTGAGGAAGATGATGCAGAAGATGATTTTGACTTCATCTACGATTCCAATGACTCCTTTGATATTCCACCAACTCCCAAACAATCTCTTCCTGATGTTGAAGGAGCACTTCCAAAAACCATCCTTCGAAGTTTGCAAACATTCAAATTTAAATCCACAATCTACAAATTTATAATTTAATTTAAATTATTTTGTTCATGTGAAATTTTTCAGAGCTTCCAAACTCCACAATTCGGAAAATAATTTTGCACGTCAAGAAGCACATTCTAATGCTTGAAACTGAAAATTATCTATATGAAACAACGATTCATAAACTGGAGGCTTCAGAGAAAGAGCTGGATACTCGAGTTCCCAATAATGCTGAAGAATTTGAAGATTTCTTAAAGAAAACTCGCGTCCTAATTTGTTCCAGTGATTCAGAGCCGGAACCTGAAGACACGGGAGTGTACGAACCAGTTAATGCAGCTAATTCAATTCGAATGTCACAAGACTCCTTTTTTGAGAATATGTCAGATAATTCAAAAGCAACGGCATTTACATTCTTCAAAACTGTTGGAGACTTGGCCCCTCCCAACTATGATGTTATGCGTCATACGGTTCGCATCTTAAAAAAAATAACTAAAACAATTTTTAGATCTAGATTTTTATCCTAACTTTAATTAGAAACTTTTACAAATTTCAGTATGGCGACTATGTTGGAACAGCTGCAGAGAAAACTGACTTTGGAGGAGAGCCAGGGGTACAAAACCAAAAAGTCATAAATAATTATTTTGTTCCTTTTTACGTTTTTACGTAAACATTTATAATTTTTTTTATTATTATCTCCCGCTTTTGTCATTTGTACAAATACATAGGTTAGTACTCGCCTTGACAAACAAATTTTCCAAAGTCGGATCCAATTGGATGAAAAAATGAATAGTGCTGCAGCCGCTGTTTTGAAGCCGGGTACAGGAAACAGTGCGGAGACGGTACAAAAGGGGAGTATTGCCAGTAGCCAGAGTATCATAGATGATGATTTTACAGGATTTAATCTTTCTGATGCGAAAAAGTACTTTCCTCTGCTCTAATCTATTTATAATATGATATTAATTATGCAATCTATTTATTCATGAATGGATTTTAACTGCTACAATTCCCAACTCAATCCAATCGAGGCTCTCTATTACGGACCGACTCCGTTTTGCACTTGAAGAAGAGGAGGAATTCCGCAACAGATTTTACAAACATGAAACTCACGCGTTGAAAGACGAAAGCTCTATCCAAGTGCACATTGATGCTCACAAACACGCTCTGGGTATATTAATGGGAATTCGCAAAGATTTTCGACTGATAGCAAAGGGGGCTTCTGGAATAGGAATGAATGGGAAGCTAATGGCAGATCTTTTAGCCAAGTTAGTAATAATCACCTGGAATTTATTTTTAAAAATCACTTCATAATTTTCATCTCATATAATTCTCATAGGTTCCGTCGCAAGATGAGGAATCAGTTATCAGCGGAAGAAACTAAGGCTCGGATAACCATTCGGAAAGTTAGAGCTCAGAAAAAGAGAACGTTGGAGCAACTAAAAATCAATAAGGAAGCAGGACGTGGGATTTCCCATATTGATTTTGAATATCTTTTGTGTGAGAGCTCAATTTTGGAAACTGAAATTAATGGGATGAATACAACCCTTCAGCATCTTAAAGACCTCACAGGTAGCTTTAATATTCTGTTACAACAAATTCAGCTCATAAACATTGTGTGTGTGTTCAACATTGCTTTCATCAACTATTTTCCAGCTCAATTCCACATGGTTCTTCAAGATGAGCGACAAATGTTAGAGAAAATGCAGGGACAAGAAACAAAGATGAATCATGAGTTAAAACGACGTCATGACTTACTTCATCACTTTCACGATTCTTATATTAAATATCGTCATCAAATTGTTGACGCTAATTTGAGAATGGACTCTATCAAGAAGAAGATGAGCGATTCCCATGTAAAAATACATTCATGTTTTATTTGTTAAAAATTAGAAGTAAAAAAAATAGAATGAAATTATAATGCTCAACAACTTTCTCTTTTCCTTATAGGCTCCTCAACCACTCGACTACATCCGTCTAAAAGCCACCCAATACGAGATGGAATCTGACGTCCGTAATCTGGAGCGTAAACTTGAGGATGTCAACCAAAACTTGGTAAATATACGACGTAATTACAACAAATCCATCAAGAATCTTCCCAAAGGGCGCACAACGGAAGCCGAGAATAGTACTTGGTTGAATGAAATCAAGAGGGAAGTTGAGGAAAAAGGTCTTATGGACTTACTACACGACGGGCCACTCAGTACTTTTGTTGACGATGAGGAAATAAGTTCACCTTTGGATACTGAAGTAATTATGGCACCACGGTCAAAAAGCATTACCATCAGAGAAAAATCAGTGGCGGAAATCACAGGTCTTCCACCTCGACAATCAATAGTGCGGATGAGAAATGTTCCATCCATTTTGTTGGCTCCTAGACGCTTTGACGTTCATAAAGCTCAAGAGAAAAGGAGTAAAACTCCCATTTATGATTTGGACTTTGACTTTGATTTTGATCTTGAGGTGTATGGTGAAGAACTGGATATAAACAAGGCGGAGAATGAAGAGGATAAAATAGAAGACTACTAAAAATTGAGCTTTCTAGTCAATTTACTAAATATTTACTAAATGTAAAAAATCCGAAAATTTATACGATCAGCACCCTGCAAGTTTTCGTCCTGGATACTTTGTGCTAATAAATTTTCGCATGTGCATCACAAAAAATAAAACTTTGTTCCATATTGATTGTTTTGCATAAATGCTGCATATTTACAACAAAACAGTGTTTTTTAGCAGAGTTCGTTAGCTAAACAATTTGTGCTCTTAATTATTGGATAATCATTGCAAAATGCCTCGAAAAATAGGACAATTTGAAGGCTTTTTTGGTAAAAAGCAAGCTTCAAGTAAAAAACAGGAAACTGGTTCAACTACTCCTGCTTCTTCTTCTCGTAGGAAAAGTGTTAAAATTCAGGTTGATGATGACCAACCCACTTCTCACTTTGGAGTACTTTCTTTCCTCAATTTCTTCAGAAAGCGTAAATTGCAGGTTGAAGAATTTGAAAAAATTCACATCAACAAAGCGGCAAAGATACGACTTCCCATCCGCTTCCCATGGCAAGCTAGTGAACGAGAAGACTTTGTAGCAAAGAGGGAGGAAGCCATGAAAAATCCGGATGAGTACAAAGCTGCTGGAAAACTTATGAGAATAAAATTTCCTGAAAAACATCATGGTATGAAATAAAATGACGACGTCCACTTCTTTCAAAAGAAAAATTATTAACGGGATCAAACTTTCGCTTAAAATATTCGTAGCCACTAAAGTAGGAGCTGGGTATCCATCCAAGGGCTTAGTTTATTCTAATTTGGGGGTTGCACGTGGCACCAAACAACGTGAAGTTTTGAAAAAGACGGACAGTGGCACTCCACTTCTCTACAAACCTTTGGAAACAAGTTTGCTCCATTTGTCAATTTCAAAAATTTGCATATTTTAGACCCAAAATCCAAATAGAAGGATAATTCATAGAAAAAATGTTCCTCAATTTTATTACTTCACAGAAATTCCAGGGCCAATTTCCGACAAAGTTTTTATGGAATATTGTACCCGAATGGGAATAGGGGTATATGACGGGGAGCCAGCAGAAGATGAGAGACCTTCCCAAACTCTAGATCTCACCGCTTTTGATTTATACTGGGAAGATATTAGAATTGAAAGAGATCTTATTATCCGAGAATTACGCTATTTGCCACTCAAGTAAGAAAGAAAGTGAAATTTATAATTAAATAAAATTTATAATGAAATTGATGATACTAATTGACACCTTACGCTGCTGCTGATGCTAAAGAGCAAAAGTGGAGCTCCTCCATTTAGCAGTCTTTGAGAAATCCATGTATCACCTAGCAAGATCGTGCTACTATAGTCCTCACTATTCTCACAAAAAGTGTGAAGATATTCTTCAAATATTCATTTGGCTCCTCAACCGAAGTAATCTCCCGCTAGTTTTCCATATCAAGGTTTTGCAGTGCTTGTCCCTCATTTTATACTCTTCCCCAGTTTTCAAGAAAGAGGTAAAAGCTTAAATGTATTTATGATAAACTTATGAAGATATGAAACTATGAAACGAAGTTAAAAAAATTAACTAAATCTTTTATATAGCTTGTTCAAATCGGTGGAGTTCGCATTCTAGTTCGAGTGATGCAGCTTGGAATGTCATATTGTGGACTTCAAGCAAGTTGGGCAGTATACTGCTTGACAATGGCTGCAATTGGGTCACCCGAAACTATTGAAGAGGTACGTAAATTATGAAATGACAGACATGAATCCCAAATAATACTGAAGATTGTGAATTATATTTGATTTTTTGTAATAGTTGAGAAGCATCAAAGACATTGATGAACGCGTTGGTGAAATGACATTCCATATGTTTTGGTATTACTGGCCAACCAACTTTGGGATCATTTTGCAGTCAATTCTTTTTGGGCCGGCGGGAGTGGCGAACTTTATGGATTCCTTTGAATTTCTATGATCTAATATTAAGTTTTTCTAATGTAATATTGAATATAAATTTTGAATTTGATGAATAAAAAGTTAAGTTTTACGAAAAGCAGTTTTATTAATGCGTATAACTTTTATTCGGATATTTCTTTATGGAAAATTGCGTAATTTATCTTTTATTCAATGCCTTCTGCTACTGCATTGAGCAGGTGCGGTAACATTAGCGTTATCTAATTTATCGCAAAGCAAACCCAAAAGATCTCGTTGAGCAACGTCCAAATCTTCCACGGTGAAAACATTATTGAACATGATCCATGGAACGTAGTACAACGTTGGAACCAGATCATGGGTCTTAATACCATTGACGGCGAGCAGGGTACTAGCTTCCCAGTTGTTGAGACAAGTTTCAATTTTAGTATAATTTAATCCCAATGAAGCAGCACACTCAGGATCTGTAATGGGGGAATTGAAAAGGGCCATGCTACAGTTGATAAACGCTGCGGCATCAGCTGCAGGTAGCTTTTGGAGAGCGCAAGCATGAACCCGGTTTCCTTCACATTCCTGATTTCCATGTTGGCAATCAAATTGGAATGTTCCGTTGACAAGTTCAGTCTGCAATGTAGAAAATATTTACAATAAAATTGAAATGATCAGGAATCTCCTAATTAGTGAAATATTTAAAATTTATATATTTCATACAGTGGCTTTCCCATATGGCACAAATTCTGTCTCAAGATACAAATTGTCAACTCCACCCAAAGTTTGTATAGTTGGGTAAAGCTGGTTATTAATAAAGCGACGACTGTCTGGACATAGTGATTCGTAGTAAACGGAGAGCTTGATGTGTGCCTATTTATAATTAAAATATTCCCAATAAATATTTATATAACACATTTATGAACAGTTATCTATCGCAGCTGTTACTTACTCCCTCGGTCTCAATAACTTGAGATACGCCAATCAAGCCTAGAGCAATCAGGATGAATGTAACACCAGCCATTGTAATCAATATCACGATTATCACCCAAAATCCAGCCGAGCAGAGAAATGATGTTTTAGGTCTGAGGGGAGAAGAGGAACTGATGTGAATCTCGTCAGTAATCTCCATTCCTTAATAAAGGGGAGCAAAATCGTTACATAATTCCAGCATATGTTTATCAGCATCTGATAATATGTATATTTATCCGATTTACGTTGCATTTATCGATTGCATTGTTCGATTAGCAATTATAAAAAACCTTTTGGTTATTAATAATGAACGTATTTTCCCAGATAATTTTTCCTTATCTTAAATACAATGGTAGGATGTATGGAAATTGTATTGAGCCTCACTTTTTTTGTTGGTATTATTCACTTGTTCCGTGTCCAGCAGTAATTGTCTTCACTTATCTATCACGTGTGTTTCATTGAGGAGACAATAATTTTAGTTGATGATCCAGTTTTAAAGTGTCTCACGGTCCAAGTCCATCCATGATGTCTTTGTACGCGAACGCACGCATTTAAAAAATGATCGTCTTTACCTCATTCCATTGTTCTTGAACACACTCATTTTTATCTTGGATTATTCCCTGTGGCATCTGAACGTCAGTTTTGACAGATTGAATCACTTTATGAATGCTAAACAAATTCTAAGTCGAAACGAGAGATTTATTCGTGTAATGTGTAATTTATGCGTCGGTAAATTAATCGGTTTCATTTCAAATAAAGTATAGTCATACCAGATTCTGTGGTGCAATGGGTCATTGATGCTCTTTAAAATTGTCTCAAATAATATTAAATGATGAATTTTTATTGATTAACAAAATGGGTAGATTCTATAAATGACACTGTTACGTTACAGTCAAGTTGTTTTGCATTGTGGAGCATCAACACCCATCTTTTCTAATTTGTTACAAACAAGCGTTTGCAAATCATTTTGGGCTGAACTCAATTCTCCCATTATGAACTCTCCATTGAAGACAGGCCATGGTAAGAAATACATGTTGGGTCGAAGTTCCTTGGTTCTAATTCCGTAGTAAGCATGCAATACATCACCCTCCCATGACGTAGAGCAGCTTTCAATTATTCGAGTATAGTTAAAGTCCGGGTTGGAGTTAAGACACTCTTGGTCACCAACAGGAGGATTGAATTTGGACATACTACAGTTTATAAAAGCAGCAGCGTCGACTGGAGGTAATTTGGCGAGAGCACAAGCCTGGATTTTGTTACCGATACATTCCCTCTCTCCATGCTGACAAATGAATTCAAACGTTCCATTTATGAACGCAGTCTAGAATTGCGACAAAATCAAATCTAACTATCAACCAAATTATTAAGAAATGTAGACAATTTATTAGTATCATTGAAATCATACACGAGCTTTTCCATAAGGAAAAAATTCCGCTTCAAAGAACTTGTTGCCCACTCCTCCAAAATGGAGAAGGGTTTTGTACACTTGGGTGGTCACAAACCGAGCACTTTCTTTACATAGGGTTTCGTAAAACAAAGACAATTTAATGTGAGCCTATTAAAGTAAAGAAAAACATGCATGAATTAACTAATTTTTTAGAGATAATTATTGCTTTTTGGATGTTGCGCACTTACGCATTCACAATCACTTATAAAGGAACCCGTGATTATACTCACAGCGACCAATATAGTCGTTGTCGACCAACCAGCCATCATCTAAAATTCAAGAAATGGTAAGCTCGTTAATTAACGTCAACCTTAAAACTTTTAATTCAAATTTAAAAAACCTTGTTGCAATTTCAAATTAGTTGATGAATAATTAATTTAAAAGATAATCGCAATTTAGGTTTAAAAGTACAGTTAGATAGAGCGTTCGGTTGTATACCTTCACAAAATGCAGCTATTCTACTTTATCATAATATATGATAAACTCAAACGCAACTAATTTTACCCGAAATCTCATTTAATTTCATTTACTATTCATCATCATTGAAGGACATGTAATAATGGACATTACGCAAGGACATTTAATTGTTATAAACATTTGAATTGCCATTGTTTTTTGTTTTGCATACATGTTTTCAGCTTTCACAATCTACATTTACATAAGCATCTATTGTCCCGCTCACCGTTATTATTATTATGTCAACTTAAATATTTTGATGTTATTATAATAAATTACAATCCTCATCATATCATATTTATATATGTATCATTGGGCTTCATACTTTTATGTACTGCTTCATTTCTTTCTGATGACCAAAAAGAAGTATAAATACAATTCATATATACGGGATATATGTATCATATATGTTGAAGGAAGGAAGACTGAACTGTAGCTGCATGATTCTATCCAACTTTTTTTCAGCCTGTTATGTTGATGGCTTCTCACATTAAGTAAGCTTATCTTTCAAGAGTTCAGTGAGAACGGATAAGATAACGGAATGTCAGTGTTATTAGCTGCTTGAAAAGCGTTTGCTACATTATTCACATGATTCATCATGATATTCTCATCATAAATAATCCCGTTCAAATATGAATACAAATCCACTGCACATGCACTTTTGGGTGGCATCGTGGTATTTACAAACTTTTCAAATAGACATAAAATACACAACACAACTAAATGAATCGACAGTTATTTTGCTCAGCATAATTCTGAATACAAGCAAGAAGACTGACTGACTCGCAGGGGATCAAACACTAAACTATAAGATTCTGTTTTTATTTGGCATTTGTAAATCTATTTATCATGGCTCAAGAAATTCCATCCGTTACCAGATTCAGGGAATATATTCGGATCAAGTCAGTTCAACCGGAGCCAGATTATGGTAATTTTGCGAAGTACAAAAAACTATTATGTTTTAAAAATACTCCTAATTAAATCATGTTTCTTGTAATTTTTCTCAGAAAGCTGTATTGATTGGGTCAAAGAACAAGCTAAAGAGATTGGTCTTGCATTTGATCTCATTAAATTCCAGCCGCAACCGGGTTTTGCTGTTGTGTTAACTTGGAAAGGCTCCGACCCTTTGTTAAAATCACTCATGCTCAATTCGCACATGGATGTCGTTCCTGTTGACGTTGTACGCCTATAATATTTTTTATATAAAATTAATTTGTTAACTATATTAAGTAGGTGCAAGAAAACGTAGCAATATGTTGTATAACACACAGAGAAAATGGAGTCACGATCCTTTTGCTGCATTTAAAGATGACAACGGAAAGATTTTTGGGAGAGGAACCCAAGACATGAAAAGTGTTGGAGTTCAGCATTTGGAGGCTGTACGAAATCTTAAAGCAGAGGGATTTGTACCAAAACGAACAATTCTCATTACATTTGTTCCAGGTATTATTTTACCCAGGTTAACTTAATTCCAAAATTTCATTTGGAAAATGAGTTTTGTACACAATGAACTACTTTTAATTTAATAGATGAAGAAATCGGAGGTACGAATGGGATGGCAAAATTCGTGGAAACGGGTGAATTTCAAAAATTAAACGTTGGATTTGAATTAGACGAAGGAGGACCGTGTCCAACAGAAGATTTTGCATTATTTTATGGAGAGAGGGCACTCTGGCGTTAGTAATAAAATCAAATGCTCTCAAATTTATCGTCGTTTCTAGCAATTAAATTGACTTGATTGTTGGTCTTTTTAATAGAATTAAAATTCAGTATTAAGGGAAATACTGGACATGCATTAAACTTCGTTGAAGGGACCAGCGTTGAGAAATTGCAAAAGTTAATGAATGGATTTTTGGCAGTGAGAGAACAGGAAAAGGAGAAGTTGTCAGATGGTGATTTAAGCCGTCTTGGTTTAGTTACGACATTGAATATTACGATGATTAATGTAATTATTCATTAAACTAATTTAATCAGTAGGTTGGTTTCTCCTATCCGAAATATTCTTGACATTTTTTATTTTTAGGGAGGTTTACAACCAAATGTTATTCCTCCAGAGATAACTGCCGTGGTCGACATCCGTGTCACACCCAACGGTTGGACGGAAAAGAAAGCTGATGAGATGATTCAAAGAATTGTTGAGGATTCTGGCTCCGATATCACGTACGAGTTCATAAATAGGAACCCATTGATTCCGGAGACGCCTATGAATGATGGGAATCCATGGTGGAAATGCTTTAAGCGAACTTGTGATGACCTGTAGGAAAATTGAGATTTTTATAGCATTTTAAAAATGTGCAGGTTTCTTATCTTTTATGTGTAATAAAACTACATGTGTTATTTTTTCAGAGAGATAAAACTCCTGCCAATGGTTTGTCCAGGTGCAACAGACGCCAGATTTTTGAGAAGTAAAGGAATACCAGCATTTGGATTTTCACCAATGAACTCTACCCCAATGCTTTTGCATGATAATGATGAATACATAGATGAGAAGATTTTTCTCAGGGGAATCGATATATTTACTAAAATGATACGCAACTTCAGTGAGGAGATGTTGTAACTACAAGTTTCTTGTAATTTTAAGCTCAATAAAAATTTCCGTTTAAAATAAAGTGCTACTGATTTGCAAGAAACAATAAATTTCCTTCATGTACATATTATCTTATTCTCTAATTTTCAAAAGCAGTCAAACTGGCCTGGCCGTACTATCGAGATCTTATCAAAGCTTTTTACAGATTTGAGTTTCTGATGGTTTAAAAAGTCTTCCATAAATGGAAACATTGCAAACTTGAACTTGTTTTTATCTGCTGTGCTGGTTGTAAAAGTAAATAACAAATTTACTGTTAAAACCCAGTAGTAATAGTAGTTTTGTACATTTTTGACTGAACGTGAGGCAGAAACTCAAGCTCGTAAAGGAGAAGCGTACAAAATTTTGGAATATTAATTTGATTCTGCGTCCTTTTCACCATTTTAAGTTTATTTTGCCTAATACAATCTGCTTTAGTGTGTATTTTTAAGCATTAGTTTGTGACTTCTTCTTGGCGTTCAACTTGTGCATAGATTTTATGTACTACTGTTCGTTTTCAACCAAAACTTTAGCAAATAAGAAAGTTGAGTTTCAATTCGAAATGTTTGACGCAGATATTTATGTTTACATCTGAATTCCTTTTCCACCTACCACCACCGGCACGTCCTCGTATGTTTACTTTGGCATCACATTTCTTTTCATACCATTTCCTCAACTCAAGTTTGAACCGGCTAGGCTTCATGAAACCTAGCAGATGTCTGCCATAACTCAGCGTAACGTCATCAACTTCCAGTTTTCCCTTGCATATTGCATAGCATACAATATTTCATTAATATTTGTCAAATTCCCTTTGCCCCTACATTTTTCATATGTAAAAAGTGCATAACATGAACAAAGACAATTTGTCTCATTCACAAAGTTCACACACAAACAGACACACACTCTCTTTCGACTGCATGCACTTCTTTGGCGTTGGCACCTCTCCAAAAGTTTGGCTCTTCTCTTAACTTCTCTCGCTCAAGCTCAAGTGTCAGGAAATTTGCACAAAGAAATAGCAAAGAGAACATTGAACAGCCTCACGCACTTGAGGAAGCCCAACGAACGACTTGTAAATAGAGTTTTTTGCACGTAACTAAAACTTCATTATTTTGCTATCATTTGCCAAATTGTAAACTAATCTGACGTACACGACTATACTGTAGGTTACGGATCGCTAGAATAGAAAAAAAGGGTTGAGAAGAGAAGTAAAAAAAGCATAATGTTCTTGACTTGACTTGACAAACGGAGTAAAAGATAAATAACCATTTTGGCAATAAACGCCCACACGCAAGATTGCAAAGATAGTGTGGCAAAACTGCATGATACATACATAAAAAAGTATATAGGTGGATGCATGACGTTAAACTGGCTTGGCTTTGGGAGCCAGTGAGATCAACTGGGTGCGGAGAACTCGAGAGAAAAAATTTGTATCTTGGAGTTGGAGAGGAGTACAAAATGTAAAAGAAACAAAGGAGGAACTCAATTTTTAGGTGGTTTGGTTTGGTTTGGTCGAGGCAGCTAATGTACATTGTGAGTGTGCACTATGAGCTAACTTATGAGATGACTTTTTAATGATAGGTTCATGAATTTTGGTGAAGAAAAAGATGTGTCCGTATTCCTTTTGGAATTGGGAGATCAGACGAGTAAAAATATAGTAGGTACGTTGCTCTCAGAAGAGACATCTGCTCAGTACCCTGAAGATACGCATAACAAGCATGAAACGAGCTGAACTGACTGAAATGATTGCAAATTGCAATGACGATGGTGACGTGATGTAGACTCAACAGGAGGATAAAAGGATAAGGCAATAAACAGATACCAAAAAGTCGTAACATTATTAACCAGTGATACTTTTATATATGTGTATATTGTGATGTTGATGTGATGTGATGTGATGAACTCGACCAACGATCAACCTATATAGTCCATGCCGAGTGCAACCTTCTTTCTTTGCCAAATAAACTGAGACTCTTAGCGACTTAGCTCTCATCTCATTTATTTGCTGCTGCAGCAGCCACACGCAAGCAGCAGCATAAAAATATATCTCAACTTTACTTTTTCATAAATGATTTTCTTCTCCCTTTTTCATGTAAATTCTTCAGCACGCTCGTAAAAATATTAAACCGTGAACCACCGCTAGTCTCAGGAAATGTCAGCAACGTTTGTTCAACCTCGGCTGTGCAAACCGGAAGAAAGAAACGCTGTGGCTTGGTTTTGTTTGTGACGCTATTCAAATAGTGGAGAAGGTGTTGCGTTGCATTACATGATCTCTGGTTGATAGTATCATGGAAAGTAGTTGGCTAATAAGTTATTCCGTCGATTCAGTGCTTCTGAAAAAATAAACAGTTGTGGAATCTTTGACGTAGTTTTCAGTTTAATTTTTCACATGTTGTAGCGATGCAATATTATTGATTTTTTACAAGTTACTTAGGGCCATTAAAAAGTACAAGGTTTTCTGTGAAAGTTGTGATACTCAGAAACAATATAATCAAAATGTGTGTGGAACTAGCTTGCGGCTACTCAAACCAAACTCTTACCAAAATCATCGCGTATTTTGGAATCGTAAGTTTTTTAAAAGTTGTATACCAAATTGTGCTTTGTGTCTAGCAAATTTTTTTTGCATAAATCACTCATTTTGCGAAACCTTTAACAATTATTCAGAAATATACAAGCTTGACCCAATTCTCAGGCCAATAATATTGCTTCTAGATAAAAGGTTGGTAATTTGGTGTAAAAGAAGGTTAAAGAAAGTTAAGATAGGACATGCCACATGTACATTTTTGGCAATACACTTATTTATTCAAACAACCTGCAACAACCTCTTTGATCTATTATGGCAATACTCATAATTGCATCAATGTATGCATGTGCAGTGGCGTTGCAGTCCATCAAAATTTATAACTAAATTTTTGGTATTTGGCCCTGCGGTGAAGTAGATCGATTGAGCTGATTAGTTTTGTAGCAAGTTGTGGCGCCATTTATTTTTTACACAAACACTTTTAGCTGTCAATGTAATGCAAATAAGATTTATTTTATTATACACGACTAACTCCTGCGCAATGTTAACCAACTAAATGAGGATGATGATGAGTATGAGCAACGTATGACAAGGTCCTATTGATTTCGACCAATATAATATACGTATACATGATCTAAATTAACAAGTATGATGATTTAATGCGCTCCATTATTCTATTCAAAATTTCAATGGAAAAATCATGAATGACTCATGAATAATCGACTAAGGTTACTAGCCAATGCTTAGTTTATATTCCACTTGCTCTTTGCCATTCATGAAGCAAGACGAAGACGAAAACTCTTCTCCACTCCACCCACACTCAAAGTTTTGACAATGAGCGGAGAATGTAAGCCATTATTAATCATTGTGCATGTTGCAGAATATCAATTTTGACAGGCTGACACTGCACATCCCATCTTACTTGTTTACACCCGTCACTCATCAGTTGAAAAGGCTTAAGAACACTATGATTACGATATGATATTATGACTCACGGCTAAATATTATACTTGTGTTTTGGTCAGTTCTTAAACAAAAAAGGTGGAGGAACTTTGTTTAGAAATGTTCCCATGCATAAATGTATAGCTTTATCGATCTTTAAGGTTGAAAGCAACCAAAAATAAAATAATTTATACTTTTCTTTGTCTTTTAATTTCTTTTCTACTGCTCCAAATGTTTATAGACAATCTACTCCATTTGGATAGCCGCAATTGTCTTATTTGAACTCATAGTTCAAATCCCAGAAGATTGCAACGCCGTCCAAGATTTCAACCAATCCTCCTCTGATTCTGACTCTCTGTCCAGTTCAATAGCTTCAGGAAATCAAGAAGCTAATGATGATCTCATGCAATGGCTGGAAAATTTGTGTAGGCGAGAAATAAATACATTGACATTTTTTACAAGACATAAAATCAACCATAAATCACGTTATCAGGATGATAGACAGTCTACCAATTTAATTTGATTCGCAGATCCCCTCCTTTTTGTCATTTGGCTGGTTGTTTACTCCGGGTCTGGACTCATACTCAGCTTTGTCCTACTTGAAGGAGCACAAAAGGTATTAGAATATGACGGGGAGGGGAAAATAATATGATGGAATTAATTCAATTACGTGAATTACTCACCAAGCACTTTTTTTTTATCAGATTCACCCTACCTGCTCATTATATCTATTTTTGTTCGTTTCAGAGAAATTTATTGAAAGTCAAAGTGTGGTTCTTTCTATCAGTAATCAGCTACTTGCTATGGATTCCAATTTACGCGTATTGGGTCTGCCACGCAGAGGAGCCAATAAATGCGCTTATGACAGGATTTATGGGCTACATGCTTGGAGGCTTATGTCTCTGGGTCGTATCCGGCTTTATTGAAGAGCTTAGAATTGAGAGTATCAGTCACAGGGTTGGCTACAAGGATGATGTACCTTTTTATAAAATATGAATAATAATAATATGTTATGAATGTAGAAGTAACCTTCGACTCGCATTTAATTATTATTGCACAAGAAGGAAACAAAAAGAGTGCACGTACAATTTCTGACTTTAATTTAGTAGTAGAATGTAATATGACATAGAAAGCACATGATATTAAGAAAGGAAAAAGAGTGAAAAGCCCTCATGTGCTCAATATGAGTTCAGTCGAACATTTTGTATGACAATTATATGAAATATTATGATTATTATTGGTATTATAGTAAAAAATCAATAAAAATTATTGAGTACCTGTTAAAAATTATCTACAGCAGCTAATAATTTTATTAATAATCCATGCGCCGACATTTTGAACTCATCAATTATTATATTGCAATGGAATTATGACGTTTTTACATCTTATCTTAGAATTGGACTAGTATGTTATTTTACTTTCCAATGAACTCACCGATTCCTTCGTAAGACATCATGTTTCACATGTTACATAACATTCGGAATGCAGAGCGACCTGTAGCTTTGAGTGAGTGAGGGATATATTTCTCCGAAACTACACACACGTAGTGTCGAGACTCTCTTCGGCCTTGTACTTTCTACCAAAAAAACCTGTAAGCAACCAGAAGCTTTCCTTACTTCAAACGTATTCTGTTTATAATTTAAACAAACATATATTTCCTTAAGTCGAACTTGAAAGAATATGGCGTCGATGGTGAAAATAATATTATTGAAAAAATTTACGTCCCCACATCAGGGTGACATTAAATCAGATACATTTTACTCATTGTATGTCTCCCTGTTTTTTATTTGTTACAGAGAAAGGACTGTATTGGATTTAATGTAAGCTCTGGGACGGAGGCCGTATTGAAAAAAAAGTCGTCTGGAGTAATTGATATAAGCCGGAATTTTTGAAGGCCGGCCTACGAAGCCGCGTGTATTTATTATATCTGGAGCCAAGAACGGCCTAGTGGCCTTTTTATCAAAAACGCATGAGAACGATAGACCATAGCAACAAAAAGCTTATACCGCCCAATAACGACTGTAAACCACCAGATTAAAAGAAATTAACAACCAAAATAAAATAAACGTCTACCAAATTAAAAATATGGACTTCCTAATAAACAAAAGACCACAAGCATAAATAATTACAAGAATAAATAAACAGACCACCAAATTAAAATAACAGACCAGCAGATAAAAAAAAATGGCTTACATTTAATCGCACACTTCTATAATATGAAGTGACCCCATGACGTTATAAGAAAGTGATCCCATGAAACTATTGTACCTTACTCAGGATTTTCATCACACAAAGAAATGAAAATGACACTTTTTAAAAGAAACATTGAATCAAATATATTTTATGTTAATGATTAAATTTGAACATAAAGATGTACTTAATTTTGAGTAATATACATGAAACAAGAAAGAGCACTTGCAACATGTAACTTGATACTGATTATTGTCATAAACATCTGCCTGTACATTAATGCTTCTCCCAATTTCATAAGTGAATGAGCAGCACCGAATTTTTAATGTCATTAAATTATTTAATTAACATTTTAAAAAGTTAGTAGTACACACTATCTGGCCGAGTCAGTGAACAAAAAACATTTTACTTCATTAAAGCAACCGGAACCTCTAAGCTGAAGGACATAAGTACTGAGAAGTATGTGTTGGTAATATTTGATAATGTGAAGGTGTGCTTAGTCTTTCGTGCAGTTGGCACAGAATGTATTCACTCAAGTTTAATTGCTACGCTATTAATTATACGTTATTGTTACGTTATTAATCATAATCGATCCTGGGCTTATCAATGATTAAGCATACAGTTGGGTTGTAGATAAGTAGTATCTAACACCGCGTTAAGGCATGACGTTAAAAAGTAGTCTCGTATGTAAGTCATACGAGCTAAATAGCTGAGATAAAAAGTTTAACATTTGAGCCTAAATACAATCGTTTGAAATCATGTCACGGGCTGTATTCCTAATAGGAATTTCCTTTGTAAGTCTAGGAAACTATCAGGCTACCTGACATTTGTGGTATCTCCACCAATCATGGCCTAGCGTCATGAGAAAACCTTCCTTTCCCCAATCATGTCAAGGGACATGCACCCCGAGAAAGCAACTCGCGTGGAAGGAAGAAAGTGAGCTTGATCCTTCTCGCTAACATCATTCAGATGATTCTACTCATTCGGTGCTCACGCACATCTACTCACTAAACTTTGTCATAAATATATCTGCTGTAATAAAGATATCTACTAATTAACTGCACTTCTCGAACCTCAATACTATTATAGTTAGTAACATCATAACATTAAAGCTAGCAAAAGCGATCATTCCGAACGCTCGAGAAGGTTACTAGGTTAAGGTATTAATTTTAGTTTATAATAAACAATTGTTTTAACACCCCATTGTTGACCCTCAAGATTCAAACCGAATCATTTCAGTAAGCCAGATCTAGTGAGGTGAAATAATGCACATCAGTCCATAAACATACAATTCGAAAGGACGGATTCGCCCTGCACCTGTTCCGGTTATTAAAAACAATATTTGTGTAGGCATGTGTTGGGTATTGCAATAAATAGAAAACTTTTTTGTCATTCCGGAGGCTAAAACAATACGAATTCTTGAAAAGCAAGCGAGGAAGGCCCGCTAAGGCCAAGGAAGCTCTGAAAGTGTAATTGTAGCAATTTAATAAGCTGTGAAAAAGAATTCAGTCAGTTGATTTGTCATATAAAACGTTATTATGACACGAAATTTAACAAAAAAAAAAGTAAAGTGACGATGTGTAATTTTAAGGTGGAAATTTCCACTAAATTTGTTTATAAATTTTTTTAAAAAGTGTAAAAGTTTCATGGGATCACTTTCACATACAATCATGGGGTCACTTACTATTATACAGGGGTTGCGTTATATATAAGTCAAAAAAAATATCATCAAATTAAAATAACAGACCATAAAAAAATAGACCAACAAATTTAAATGACCATTAGATAAAATAAAAAAAATCTATCACCAGATTAAAAATATAGAATACTAAAATAAAAGTATGTGCTATCTTAATAATACAATATATCAAGTGAATAAAATATAGGGTTACCAGAATGTAATAAAAGGCTACGAAAACTAATCAATATGCCACCAAATTAAAAATATATACTACCAAACTAAAATAAACTTTGTTAAAATTTAGAGTACGCAACTGTTCTGCTGACTATACAGATGTAGAATCTAACGACCATATACATACATGTAGACATAAAACGACTTCAAATAGTTTTCGAAATACACTTAGAATTTAAAAACTAGCACTACCAGTTCAGCACGTCAAATAACCTGTAGGTACTGATTTTTTAATTCGATCCTTCGAATTCAAAAACAAGTGCTAGCCTTCGTCACTAGGTGACAAGCCAGTCTAATAGGTTAGCCAGATCTTTGAAATTGTTCAATAACTTGGTTGGGATTTCGAACCAAAATAATTATTCGTTTTTCTGAATACAACTACGTCCGTCTGTCCTCAGAAGTTTGAAATAGCTCCACAGTATGCAAAAAAACTTTAGAACGCTTCGACTTATAAAAATCGTATTTCTTTTGATTGTTGATTAGTGTACGTTGTCATTGTCACTACAACCAAGTTATTGAAGATTTTCTTATACCTGTACCTGGCACCCCATGGTACTACCAACGAAATAAAGCAATAGAATACAAGAATGAAATAATAGACTACTAAAATAAATCAATAGACCACACCAGAATAAATCATAATAAACCAAACAGTAGAATAGTGAAACAATAGAAAACAGACCAGATAAAAACAATACACAACCAAATTAAAATTATGGACCGTACCACAAAAGAAAGAAGACTAGAATAAAATAATGACCATCAAATTGAAAATGTCATGATTTTTGAAGTAACGTTCTTAACAACTTGGTGGCACTTGGAGTTTTGAGTAGTTTTTAATTTAACCTTTAGAATAAGTAATTCCCCTCAGTAGGGAATGCAACAATCAAACTGCTTGTAAGCAGGCCTGGAGACGTAGTGGAAAGCATTAAATGCCTTACTACGACTTTCTGGCTGGTAACCAAGCCATTTGTAATTTTGGTGCAGTTTGTAATTTTTGAAAGTAATTTGCAATTTTAAAATCAATTTGTAGGAAATTAATATGAAATTTTAAAAATCAATTTGAAGGAAAGTTATTTGTAATTTTCACCATCAAATTAAATGAAAGTAATTGCAGTTTTTACATTTAGATTTATTGAAAGTTATTTGTAATTTTTGCATAAAAATGTAATTTTAAAATATCGGCTAGTGCCCTATTTTCCTATTTGGTGACACGTCCTACAATTATAGTGGCATATCCTACTAGTCTTGTGGGACATTCTAAGGGTATGGTGGCACATTCTACTAAAAAAGTAATATCCTACTGCGGCGGTATAGGTATAGAATAATCTGGTAGGATACTCTACCAGTGTAGAGACATATCCGAGTGGCATGTTATCTTAATTTGGTGGTATATTTTGCAAGTCTGGTGGCGTATGCAGTGGTCAAAATATTGTGAATGGTCTTTCCTAAGACTAATTCGGACAGAAACCAGTTTGATCTTTATTATATCCGAAGTCCATGTATGAACGCACTAAGTAAGCAAAGAAGAGCATGCTAAAATTTCTAGTACGATAATTTATTACATTATAATGGCAGTGGTAACCATGCATTTTTCTGGTAAGTAGAGTCTGACATTTGACCAGATCGGGGCAAGCTTTGGAATGCCCTAGCGTCTTCAGTGATAACATTTATGAAAATATGAGAGCAGATATCGATTCTTCATAAAATTTTGAGTCTGCTTAACCTAAAATCTCTCAAATAAACAGAATTTTTGACAAGGTTATGACGTTCCAAAGTTTCCACTACTACCAATCAGATCAAATTGCTCGGGGTGGTCGACGGGAAATTTTTGGAATGCTGTAAATTTTGTTCGACTTAACTTGCACAAATTCTGAAAGCAGCATCAGACGCAGCGTTAAATTTTACGTCTGCTTAAAAAATAATATAATGTTGTTCATGAAAGACTTTGACGCTAATGGGTTCCAAAATGACACTGTCACCATCCCTATTGTTCGTAATGGTAACGGTGGGGAAATTTTGGAATGGTGATAATCAAAAATTTACGGGTGGATTTGAAAACTGAAAACGGCATTATGCTTCCCGTACGTTTATCTGTCTGCTTAAACTTACTCCGGCAACTTTGATAAACCTTCCCAGCCGTAATACAAAATCCAATACATGCCTTTATTGAAAGTCAAAGTGTGGTTCATTCTATCTGTAATCTGGTACTTGCTATGGATTCTAATTTATGTTGTCTACAACGTAGCGTTGCTAATTAATGTGCATATGACAGGATTTGTGGGCTACATGCTCAGAGGCTTAAGTCTAAAGGTGGTAAAATATGCTTTCATGGAAGAGCTAAGACTGCTGAAGAGCGCCAGTCATAGGGTTCAGGGCTGAATACAAAGATTATGTTGAATGTACCTTTTTAAAAAAAAATATGAATACAAATTTAACCCTTGTCTCGTCTCTGATTGCACGGCGGAGGATGGAGGAAACAAAATATAAGCGCACTACGACTTCAATTGAAAATATTATGTTTATGATTGCAGAAAAATCAATAAAAAATTAATATTGTAGACTTTCTGTAGCAGCTACTAATTGTATTAATATTACATGCGCCGACAGTTAAACTCATTATATATTACGATGATGGATGACGTCTTGTCACTTGAATCTTGTCTTTTGTAATTGGAATTAGGTAGTTCCGTCAGCTCTGCAATGGACCTGCTGAATTGCAGAAAGGGCATATTATTTCTTTCCTAAAATGTCTGATATGAAATACAAATGCTGCTGCCCACGTTTTTTCTTGTTGTTTCCCTTGTATTCACTTCGGAAACGGATTTCATGGCTACAAGAAGGATTTGAAGATCGAACAAGACAAGGATTATCTTCCACTCGTGTCCATTTACAAGAAGCAAAAGCTACTAGCATAGAATATTCCATTGTTATTACAACTTCCAAAAAAAAATACTCTAGCAAAAAGGAACGTCTATGGTTGATGGTATGGTAAGGTGAAACAAAACCCTGGTTTGGTTTTCAATGTGGTTCCTGTTTACACGCTCCACCAAAGCCTGCATGTTTTCCTGGATTTTTTCCCAATGTCAAACGTGTGTTTGGCTTTGGATGTTGCTGGAAACCCTGTGAAACATAACACACTGCAGTAGCATATAATTACCATCCATCCATCCGATTTATGTATTTATCGGGACTCTTGCTTCTTCCATTCCATTTCATTTCACCATCCCACATTCAAACTCGCTATTTTCTTGGAATCCCTATTTTATTAGTAGGAACTTGCTCTTGTCACGGGATTGAATTGATGTGATATATTCCATTGCACGTTTTTTCGTCCAATATATTATTACATTATCATATATCATCGAGGTTTGGTAATTTTCTATGAAATATATAACCTAATGATAATATGCTGCATGTGTTCCTTTATCACAAAAACAAATATACAGACCTTTAAGCCACTCACTTTTTTCTGTAATGCAAGCAATGTGATAGTAGATAGTAGACATTCATGGTTGATGTTATGATGATGCTTGATGCTTCTAAATAAAAATGAATCCATATTAAAGCTCCCTAGCTATCTTGTCTAGCAAAAGAAATGAAACCAAACCAAACCACTATACTATACTAGCCAATGTCAAGCCACATCAGATCAGATCACATTGCATTATTATTCCCCAATTCTGAAATATATTCCCATATAATATTTATGCTTTGATTTTGATTTGACGTCTCATGTCATCATAATGGCCATGGAATGATGAACCATGAACCCGGAGTTTGAGCTTGTTTGAGGTTTTCTCCAGAAGCATCTAATGAATACATGCCACACCAAATCATACAAAATGCACTTAACTTGCTATCTAATCATATGCTCTGCTTGAAGTTGTCAGATTTACTTAAGTCACATCAACATGTTGTGTTGAAAGGAAGATGTTCCATTGAGGTCTACAGTCTTGGACTTGGACTCAGCTGCAAATTGCAACTCATCGCATCGCCAAAGAAGTAGGCAGTAGCCAATGAACCGTAATGCGATAAGGGTAAGTGGTGTTGAGTTCAACTTGGATTTGGATCCTCATCTCATTCTCATCCTGAGTGAGTAGAATAGAATAATATTGAATATATTCTTATACAAACAATTATAGCTTACAAATTAGAAGCAATCTCCTAGTTTCTTGACGTACGTAAAGTGGTAAAGATTTTAACAACCAAATCCAAAGCAGCTAGAGCTAGTGCAGCATAGTGAATCAATCTGGTTTGTTTTATGAGGCAAGATTTTGCATTACTCGGAAGCCGGATGTAAAATGTTGGGCTTCATTTCAATTTTCATTTCACATTTTACAAGCCCGTTCCTTATAAACACTCTGTGTGTATGAAAATATATTATGAAGTTTTAGAAAATTTGTATTTTATGTGGCAATGAGCGGTAGATGTAGATAAAATGAAAAACATTTCGTGGTAAATCAAATTTGCAATTCATTATATCGATCCAGGAGTTGATACACGAGTTGCTGTCGGCAAGATCAAAATGTAAAATTTCGATTTGCAACTGCAACTGTTTCAATTTCAATATATTTCGCAACTCAAGTTTGGTTGTGTGGTGTGTGTGACAGATTCCGTTTTCATTCTCCATCGCTCCTCTTGTTTAGCAACGCAGTTGGATTTGGGAGTACCAAGTGGAATATATATCATATTTCACGTACGTAGCACAACGCAGGAAAAAGTAATTTGAGAAGGGTCTTGGCTTGACTTGGCTTCAAGGCACGGAAAGAAAAGAGTTGAGTAGCATAGCCTTATAGCACTAGTAGCTCATCAGTTGCTTTTCCTTGATTGCACCAACAAAGAACAGGATTCTCTATTGTTCGATATTCGATCACATTGTCACCTTCAAATTTCAATAAATTGCGTTCACGACAATCAGGGAACCATATAAAAAAAGATCAAAGGTTAGTAAAAAGTTTTGAAAGAAACTATGTAAAGCATATAAAATCTATACATAGCTTTCTAAGATACAATTTATAAGGTCAATTATATTTGATAGGAAACTCGAAAGGTTCAAATTCCAATTGTGATGTGAACAGGAAGTTCTCATAAAAAAATTTCATTTTTCACTATTTTTTAGCGTGTTTGTTCTCTAATTGTACGACATTTCTTCAAGATATTTTGATTCAGTCAGTAAAAGGATAAAATGGTAACAGAAGCGCAGATTTGCAATTTCGCAAATCTGTTTTGGCTACTGATCCTATTTCCATTTCCATCCGATACGTTTTATGGCAAATCCAGTGAAATTAGTTGGAAAGAGCATTAAATTAAATTGAAGTCTTTCAATTCTATTTTCCTCTTTCCAAGAACAATTCAATTCAATATCCCTTTTCCATCACAAACAGAAATTAAAGCTTCCAAACCAGAAACACAGCGCAGCAAAACAATCATGTTGTTATGCATGTGCATGTGGAGTCAACAAGAAGAGAGCTAATAAAAAGCCCTGAAAACTGATGGGATAGTGGCGTGGCGCGTGCCTTGCTTACATAAAAATGTATCCTTCAACTTCATCCTACCAACATTTACTTTGACTTATTAGAAAAGAAAATAGGCTGTAGGTTGTAGGCTGGATGGGTAAAATGAAATGCATACAAAAAGAGTTAATAAATGTAAACAAAAAGTTAGCTTCAGCTTTACGCCATATAAAAGATAGGCGTGCTCAAGCTGAAAAAAAGTCTTGGGAAGTTGATGTTGATGTGTTGTATGTAAATATTTCAGTTTAGCTTTCATTCCTTGCTGCGTGATAACCGACCATCTTCTGTTCAGAATTCCAGATTCATCTTCATCTTCCAAGTTGAAATCTCAGCACGCTTACTTATGCATATGCATTGCATATATGTGTGTCTCTATTTCATAGTTGAGTAGATTAACTGAGGGACTACGACGTCGACTACTGAATAATCTTAGAGTAATTGAAATCCATTTAATAAGCATACTCCCTATTATTCATTCCATTCCGTTCTACTGCATTTATACACTTGTTTCAAGATGATAAAATGATCATTCAACCATTCTCCATCTATTCTTCACGAGTAGTGGCATGGCGTAAACATATTACAAGATTTTTTTTGGAAGATATTTTATCCACTGATCTGATCTGCTTGCATAGCATTAGATTAGATAGAAAAGGCACATCTGTCTGCTCTGCTACATACATGATGATGTTTTACATTATTAAAAGCTAGCAGTTGTCTTCCTCATGTGCATTTTAATATTAGCCAAACCCAAAGCCAACTATATCAATGTCAGTAGAGAAACAGAAGAGAGCAAGTACACGTTTTTTTGTGAAGTTAACAAGTTTGCATAAAATACAGCTGCAGCACTACACCAAACCAAACCACTATATTGTGAAGTGTTCACAGTTCATAGGTGCGCTCACTCACCCTTTCATTTCGGCAAGAGATTCATTCTTCTCCTTCTGTCTTCCTCCATGCGATCATGTTGGATAATGTGGGGCTTCTTAATCATTGCATGGAACTTGGTTGAAAGTCGTTTAAACATTTTGTTACATAAAACTTGTTTGCATATTGCAACTTGTAATACTTGTGAAGTTTGTAACAATGCGCATAATATAAAGGAATCCTTCTGGAGTTGATCAGAAGCATCATCACATCTTTCTCATTCTCACATCACATCACATAACCAGCATTTTTCTTGATCTGCTGAGAGAGAACGAACCAAGAAGTAGTAATAAGCTGCTGTGCATGTGGTATGCTAGTTTTACAAAGGACAAGATATTGGGAAGACGTTGAATCGTTGAAAGAAACAAATGAGAAAATGTGCTGGTACGGTTCTAGGCGGTGGTAGGACATAAAATTGATGTCCTTCATTTACACCCGTACATCAACTTTGTGTTAGTTATTATTGTTAAAAGTGTAGGAATCTGTTTGTAGACATCAAATCAAAATGTAGCTGTTTACGTAAGATAGGAAAAGGATATCATTCCAATATAGAAAAAGTCGGTTTCGGTTTTTCTCATATTTTTTTAACGGCGTCCTCCTCCAACTGAAAAGGTTGTAAAATAAAATATTACGTTTGTGTTTGTCAGCCAAGAATTCAACAAGCAGAAGACGTAGGTTGTAGGTGTCACGCAAAATTGCAATTTCTCTCAAAGGGATTTGCATTCTTGGCATGCAACAAAAGTTTTACACCTGAAAACTTTCTGATCTGATCCGCAGTGGTGGTGGTTGTTTTTGTGGTTTGGTTTGTTCTCTTGTTAGAACCGAAGAACTGGGTGATCCAGTTGGATTTGGACCTGGAGTTGTGCGTTCCGTGCCGTGTGGTGGTTTAGTTTGATGAAAATCATGGGGAGTGGAAGCAGTGGACTGCTGTAAACTTATTGCTTTGAACTATTGAAGCCTCTCAAATGGTTTTCGGAGTTAGTGAGCCAACAAACCAAATGTACAAAATGTCCTGCTATCAGTTGCAAGCTAAGATAATTGCCGTCATTGAGATGGTAAGTTGATATTTTTCCTTTAATATGAAAAATTATTGTGAAGGCTTTATTAAACAGGAAAGGAAATGTATTACACCACAGGTTTTATCCAGCATATTCCTAGTGCTTCTTGGCTTTGCTGTGGTTTTGGTTTCTACGAAGAGAGATGAAATACTGGAGAATCTCAGGGATATAAATCACGAGGAATACCCGCATCTCAAGGAATTGCTCGAGTCTTCAAGTAAGAAAAAAATGCCAAAGGCAAAATAAGTACATATTTTAAAAACAAGTCCAAGATTAAAAAGTAATTAATTATTTTTGGTGTTTTATAAAAATAGCAATGGAGCAAGTCAGCATTTTTATGGTTCCTATAATCTATTTCATGTGTGAGTTTGCCCTCGGTATCTTTTTGTATCGGTCTGCTGATAAGGTATTTTATAAATAGATAAAAAGTCCCTGATATTGTAGATAATATGCATTATGCAAATGACAAAAACAATTAGAAATGTTGTATTTATTTTTTTAGAACCAGCACAAGAGACTTCGCATCTGGTTTGTGGTAACGGTGACTTTATCCCTCGTCGGTCTTGTTGCGTATATGGGAGAAATCATGAGAAATCCCGACTTTGCCAGTACCTCTACCATTTTCATTGTTAATTTCGCATTTACAATCTACTCCCTCTGGGTTGTTCACGCACTCATTAAAGAAATCAAATCTCAAGGTGTCCATCATCCCGTTCCATATAATGCTTACAGTTACAAACTGTGATTTTCATAATATTATTGACGACGATACATTTCAGATCTGAAATTATATATGAAATATGTATATTATCTATATGTAAATAATTTACATCAAGATTCTTCTGTGTCTTGTTTTATTGTTAAACTTAAACAAGCCAAAATCTCAAAGAAATTATTGTATTTTTTGTTGTAGTTCTTGTATATTAATAATTATTTTAAGTTTGTTAAGTATTATGATATAGTACAATTTCATTGAGTTATCAAGAAAAGTGACAGAAAATATAAATGTTTGTGTTCAAAAAAATTTATGGTCATATTTGTCATCGTGTGTATTTGGAATATAAAATTTAATTATTACTTCATGTACAATGCAAACATGAAGCGGAGAAATGCTGCGCGGAGATTTTTTCGAAGACGTTAAATATGGATTTTACCATCATAAATTACATTAATTCATTAAAGACTCTAACAAGAATTGCAAACATTTGCATGTGAAAACTAGGCTTTAATATTTAGCAACGCAACGTCAGTCGGTTGGTCTGCTATTTCGAGTTTTTTCCTTGCTTTATATTTGTTAGAAGCTACTTTCATTATAACCTTTTGTTTTTTCTGTGTTTTACACTTTGATCTGATGAAAAAACCCGTACTAATTTTAGAAACGTTGCATACTTAATAAACTACAACGAAATTGGTTGCCATTAACCTATTACCAATTAGCCTTAAGAACATTTCAAAAATTTGTAACGACGTTTTATTGCACCAAATTTATACCCAGAGAAGTTTACGATTTTGAGTTAACCTAACAATATAATTTATTATTAATTAAACTCTCGTGAATTAAATTTGATACCTTCACCTCATCTCATTTCAAGAAGCCACAAAATTCAAGGTCAGCTTTCTTAACGTAAACAACCAAAAAAGCACAACTAGCCACGAGTTGCACTTCGCCTTCTACGCTAAACCTACACCCAATCAATTTAATAAGAGTGCGTACAAAAACTTGAAGCGATGATGCGTTTCATCTTTTTCCGCAAGTAAACATGTCAACATTTTACTAATTGGGAAGTCATTTCTAGCAATTTCGGATGTTGTAAAAATGCAAAAGAGCTCAAACATGTTCATTCCTGTCGATATACAGTTTCAAAAGCGGACATTCATTTGAGTAGTTTATTAATGAATCTTTCGATACATTTATAAAAGAACGAAGGCATCTGGTTTTTTCTCATCTATTTATTTATGGAAATAATATCCGCTCTATTAATAAGCACGAAAGAAATTCTTACAGGAAAGTCATACTTCCAAAAGCCAACATGTGCAGAAAGAGGTGAGTTGTGTTGTGAGTTTTACTGGTATTCCGATGATTTTCGGGCATATCATATCATTCCAAAGTGAAGTTTATGAAAAAGCTGTTTACATAGCTGTCAAAAGTTACGCTTGGAGTTGAGAATTTATTAAGTCTTGTGTATATTAATGTGCACAAGTAAATATCAATGTAAACAAAAAGGAAGATAATTTTGCCAATTCCAGAAACGAAACATTTCATGATTCATGACGCACCTCGACGACCCCATACGTTACTACAGGCATCATTATCATCATCATTCCTCATATAGGTTGTTTTAATACAAATATGAATGAAACAATTTTTTGCCATTCGGCATTCCTTCTCCGTAGCTGTACTTGTTATCAGTCACACTGATTCTTCTAGAGCTAATATATATATATGTATTTTTAGTCACAATCAGCATGAACTGCTGATTTTGGAAAAGTTTTTCAATTCATTTCGTGAGAGATGCAGTAGTAAGCAGTAGTAGTAGGTTTTATTACTTTGATATTGAATAAAAATTCAAAATGTAATAAAAAATGGGCTGCTGTTCGTTGGAAACTCAACTGAAGGTGATTGCGGTGGCGGAAACGGTGGGTTGCAAATTGCAATTGGAAGCTATGTGACGTGTTTTGGTGAGCTTGAATATAGAAAGGAATATGACTATGTACTACCAATATCAACACAAGAATTTATAGAGCAATAGGATGCGTGAGGTTCTCAGCAGTAATAATAACTGTAATGCGAAAGCACGTTAGATTAGTTTGTTACTAAAGAATAGTGTCATATCTTATTAAGTCTTATATCATAAGATAACATTTATACAATCATCCTTAACGCGAATCCAACCCTATCCTGTCCAGGATTAGGTCCAACCAGTCCAGGTTGCAAGGGAATAATAATTGCACACTGTCCAGTGTGAAGCGTCGGTAGTCCAACCAACGTGACCGCTCAAAAGAGAATAAGCTAATGTATGTGTGTACAACGTTCCTTAAATACTAACGTGTTGAGTTGGAAGTTGAGTTGACCTACATTAAAGTTGAGTTGAGATTTGAGTTGGTTGCTGCGCAAGTCCACACATGCGTTCAGTCAACCAAGAATTATGTTTGAATAACTTAGGATTAGGATTACCATTGCTTTAAATACAAATGGCTAAAGACTTACATATTTACTTTTTCACTATTTTAGCCCGTAGCATTGCACTCTTAGACAATGCTCCGGGATTAACCTTACATAGCCCCACGCGTAAACTCTTGCATCTATTGCAAGCACTGTTTGCACGTACCCGTTTCCTCTTCTTTTTCGGTTGAATGGCTCGGTTCCGTGGGTTGAGACATTCTTTTGCGTAGTGTCCCTGTTGCCCGCACTTGTAGCATTCCCCTGGATTTTCTTGCGGTTTGAGTTCCGGTGAGATAAGTGAGACGTGGAGGGGTGGAGGTGAGAATTGTGTCTCAGCTGCCTCCTGCCAGAATGGATCGTCAACGGGAACTTGATTGATGAGCATGTCGTACACCGCGAAGAGTTGATGAATGTTTGTTATTTCAGGATTTCTGATTAACCGGGCTATGGTCGGGTGTAAACCGTCGTAAACTTTTGGAAACAATTGTTCTTCACTTATTTTTACGCCTCTATTTTCAGACATTGCTGTCTCTACGCGAAAGGCAAATACTTGTATGTGCTCTCCTGGGAGCTGACGATAAGATATTAATTTAACACCTTGGTGTTCTAGCAATTTTCTAGTACAGCTAGATAACATCTTAATTACTATTACTTAATTACTACAACTTAATTGCTATTACTTAATTACTATTTATTAACTAATAATATTTTCTTAACTACGGAGAATTTTTGTAAAAAATACAATATTACAGAGAAAAAAGTTTGACTTTTCGGCTCTGTGGCTTGGAAAAGAATGGAACTTACATTTCTATGAGTTTACTTAACCTATCTAGCATTACGTTTAACCTTACATCTAATTCATTTGCATCTTCAGTCTCTGAACGAAATGGGATATTACTTGGTTTGTCGTAATATCTTTTCAGGTTCTTAATATTTACTACACCCGTAGGTTCATTTTGCTCAATGGTGGCAAGCTCGTATGTTACGGGAGAGAGATTATCAATAACTTTAAATGGACCATGCCATCTGTAACCAAATTTCTTGGTGATACCTTTCAACTTATCTGAAAGAATGTGTGTGCGTACCAGCACTTGTTCACCTATTTCTAGTTTGTAGGGCTTGTGTCGTTTGTTATAATATTTCATTTGTTTTTCTTGGGAGCACTCAATGTGCTTACGAGCTTTTATGTAAATATTGGTAAGTTTTTCTACAAGCTCATTTTTGTACTCAAAACGTGAATGAAAGTCATCCGTCTCTGCCTCCATACTTCTGTCAAAAGGTAAAGATAGTTCCCTACCCAAGTTGAGCATAGCAGGAGAATAACCAGTAGTGTCCGATACAGCAGTGCGTAATGCAAGGGCTGCATATGGTAAATACTCGTCCCATGATTTATGCTTCTTTTCAACATATGAAGCTATTATGGCACGAATATTCCTGTTTATTCTTTCGGAGAGATTGGCTTGTGGATGGTAGCTAGTAGTAAACTTGTGACGAGTGCTCCAGTCATCGCATAATTTACGAAAAACTGTACCTCTGAAGTTAGCAGCGTTGTCACTTAACAATGTCTTGGGAGATCCCCATCTACAAAATACTTCCTTTTCTAGGACATTTGCAACTGTTGTTGCTTTTCCATCTCTTAATGCAAATAGTTCGACCCATTTACTGAAATGGTCGACGCATGTAAGAATAATGGTTTTCCCATTTTTTGTTCTGGGAAGTGGACCAACAAGGTCAATGGCTAAACAATCGTATGGACCGTTAACTCTTTTTGCTTGCATTTGTCCGTGAGGCTTTGTTTGTGGGTTTTTCACAAGTTGGCATTTATGGCAGGAACGGATATAATTGAATATATCTGTATGCATATTAAGCCAGAACACACGACGAGTGAGGCGGTGAAGTGTTTTGCGAAATCCTAAATGTCCACTATGCGGAGCATCGTGAAAATATCGAAGGACTTCATCTCTCAATATTTTTGGAATGTATGGGACTGTTGCTCCAGATTTCAGCTTTTTATGCAAAATATCATCTTTGCTAATATGGAAATCTGGAGGTAAGTCCGTTGAGAGAGCATAGCATTCTCCATCCATCTCTTGCTCATGCTTAATGCGTTCAAGTGAAATGGTTGTTGAAAGTGCAGTGAGAAGTGAACACTGATTTTCACTTTCAACTTCAAGTGGTGCTCGTGACAATGCGTCAGCAACAATGTTGTGTCTGCCTGGGCAGTGAATAATGGTGGGTTGAAAATCTTGAATTTTCAAAGCCCATCTCATTAGTTTGGAACTAGTGTCCTTCATATTATGTAGCCACGTGAGTGCTTTGTTGTCGGTGGCAAGAATAAATTCTTGCCCATCCAGGTATGGCTCAAAACGTTTGAGTGACCATACAATAGCAAGCAGCTCACGCTCAGTGGCATGGTAATTGCGTTCAGTTTTGGATAATGAACGACTTGCAAATGCGATGGGACGTTCTGTTCCATCTATAGCTTCTTGAGCAAGTACAGATGCTATGCCAATATCGCTAGCATCTGTACGTAGAATGAATTTCTTTGAAAAATCAGGGAAGGCGAGAGTGACTGAGTTGCATATCTCATGCTTGAGAGTTTCAAAGGCAACCTCATGTTCATTCTCCCATTTGAATTTTGCTCCTTTTCTTAGGAGTTTGTGCAGTGAATCTGCGTGATCAGGAAAATGGTTTATGTAATTTCTATACCAGCTGCATAGTCCTAAGAACTTTCGAACTTGTCGTGTTGTTCTAGGTTTTGGATAGGATGCTACTGCAGAGGTTTTTTCTGGGTCAGTGGCTACTCCTTCAGGAGTGATAATGAAACCCAAGTACTTAACGGTCGTTTGACCAAAACAACATTTTTCTACATTTGCAGTCATACCAGCTTGACGGAGTCTGTCAAGAATATATTTGATATGCTGTAAATGCTCTTCCCATGTACGGCTAAAAATGAGGAGGTCATCTAAATATGCCTCAGCAAAGATTCCTCTGGATTTTCCAAGGAGTTTATTCATGAATCTTTGAAAGATTGAAGGAGCCGTTTTCAGACCAAAGGGAAGGCGAAGGTATTCATATTTTCCTTCTTCACATATAAATGCAGTATATTTTATACTGTTTGGGTGCATACGGAGCTGGTAATAGCCTTTTCTAAGGTCTATTTTACTTATGAAGTTTGCTTCTCCAAGACGGGAAACAAGGCAGTCCGTGCGGGGAATTGGAAATGGGTCAGATGCCGTACGAGCATTGACTTTACGATAATCCAATGTGAAACGGAAGTCATTACCTTCGGGTTTTAAATGCACTGGAGAAGCCCATTCAGATTCTGAAGGTCTTATGATGCCCCAGTCGAGCATTTGTTGTACCTTTTTCCTGATGACATCCCGTTTAAAGGGAGAAACTCTATATGGTTTCTGTGCAATGGGCGGACCATTGACTGTGAGTTGGCACTCAATAAGATCAGAGCAACCGATCTTGTCGGAGAGTACGTCTCCGTATTGTTTGAAGAGTGTGTCAAGTTCTGTCTGCTGCATTTCAGATAGACCTTGAAGTGCGCACAAATATTCATGATTGATGAATTTGAGTGGCATGTGAGGTTTTCCCTCAGTATAGAATCTCCCTTTCGAGATATCTATAATGATTTTTGCTTTTGCAATGAAGTCAACCCCAAGTATGACTTTGAACGGGAGATTCTTCATTACAAGAAATTCATGCTCATATGAAGCATTGTAGATTGAAAAAGAGAATTTGCATTTGCCCATTGGGGAAATGTTTGTTGCATTACCGATGGTGATGTCAGGTAGCTTTTCGCTACTCATAGGAAGATTTAATCTTAGAAGAAGTGCATGTGAGATAAATGAGTGTGTGGCACCTGTATCCAGGAGTGCGCTATACTTGTGCTCATTTATCTTCACATGTATTTGCGGAGTCATTTTGTTTGACATTGTATTGGGAAGGAGCACTGGACTCGCACAGTCGCTCTCCCTTAAAAGTTTAAATTAGCCCTCTGGTTTGCCCCAGAGTTACCATCCATTCCTTCTTTATTTGGCCTACTTCTGCATTCAGAAGTTTTATGACCGTGGCTCTTATGAAATGCACAATATTTTTGGCTTTGGTCTAGCCGTTTTTCTCCGTCTGACTTGAAATTAGCATTTGCATCTTTTGCAAGCTTGTCAGACTCAGTGGAGTTTTCAGTTTGTTTGTTTGGTGGAGGTACACCATACGGTTTGCTTTGTCGAGTCTCATACAATTTGTGTATGGGGTCTGACTGACGAGCTCGTAACAAAGGCTTTTTCTCGTATTTACGAGTTTTGTTTAAGGTACTTATAATAACACGGGCGTGTTTTACCAAGTCCTCAACAGTTGTGCATTTCAATGGACGCAATTCGGTTGACAACTCAGATATGCATGAGCTTAATATTCGCTCAATAATGGTATTTTGTTGAGTTTTGGGGTCAACACGCATGAAAAGCGAATGCATTTCCCATGCGAAAGTTTCAAAAGCGTCATCAAGCTTTTGGTGCTTTGTGTAAAGCTTTGCCAAAAGTTGATCGCAGTTATGTTCGCATGACTCATAACTTTTGAAAGAAGTTTTGAAGGAATTCCAATCTATGAATGAGCTTTTCTTTGCTCTCCACCAGCATGAGATATCTGTCTCAGGATCGAAAAATCTTCCTGCTAATGAATGCCACTGTGCTTGTGGAACTCCCTTGAAAGTTAAAAATTCTTCAACTTCAGCCAAAAATGCCTGAGGAGTCATTTTCCCACTTTCATAAGAAGGTAAAGGAAACCCTACTGATGGATCAAACATGAATCCTGTTGTAGAGCCAGTTGGAGGTGGCACAGGAGGAATAGGTGGTGTTGCTGCTGTTGTCGTAGTGCTCATTTTACTAACTTGGGTTTTGACAGAGGTTATTTCAGTTTTGACTGATGCTATGTCAGTTTTTAGATTTCCTAATTCTGTATTTAAGCCAAGTATGGCGATTGAAAGATCTTGAAATTTTTTCTTTGCTTCTAAATTGAAAACTGCAAGAGCGTCTAGTACGTCTTGATGTGGGCTTGACATATTGGAAAAGTTTAATATTTTCATTCAACCAAATCGAAAATCTATAGCGTGAACTCTGGTTTGTTTTTAGCCCTAATTTTCTTTAGCTTTTTACCACGAGCAATTTGAAACTACAGATTTTAATTTTTGAAAAATATTTGAAAATTTCTGAAGTGCTTTTTACGTTCAGTCGCATTAAGTTTTTATTATTACCACAATGTGGGCGCCATTGTGTGACGTGTTTTGGTGAGCTTGAATATAGAAAGGAATATGACTATGTACTACCAATATCAACACAAGAATTTATAGAGCAATAGGATGCGTGAGGTTCTCAGCAGTAATAATAACTGTAATGCGAAAGCACGTTAGATTAGTTTGTTACTAAAGAATAGTGTCATATCTTATTAAGTCTTATATCATAAGATAACATTTATACAATCATCCTTAACGCGAATCCAACCCTATCCTGTCCAGGATTAGGTCCAACCAGTCCAGGTTGCAAGGGAATAATAATTGCACACTGTCCAGTGTGAAGCGTCGGTAGTCCAACCAACGTGACCGCTCAAAAGAGAATAAGCTAATGTATGTGTGTACAACGTTCCTTAAATACTAACGTGTTGAGTTGGAAGTTGAGTTGACCTACATTAAAGTTGAGTTGAGATTTGAGTTGGTTGCTGCGCAAGTCCACACATGCGTTCAGTCAACCAAGAATTATGTTTGAATAACTTAGGATTAGGATTACCATTGCTTTAAATACAAATGGCTAAAGACTTACATATTTACTTTTTCACTATTTTAGCCCGTAGCATTGCACTCTTAGACAATGCTCCGGGATTAACCTTACAGCTAAACTTATCATAGCAAAGTTTTATGTTATTTTTAAAAATTTCAACATGTAGTGAAATAATTTTGAATTTAAAGATTGTTTCAGCATTTTTTCTTGCACTGAATTTAAAAATCCTGATCCAACTTTTGATGGGCGACATTGATCATGAGCAGGTGGAACATAAAAATCGACTGACAGGTACACAAAAACTCATGTTAAAAATGGTTACATAACTTGGACGCCTAGTTTTTAATGAATGAAGATTTTATTTTCACGTTTTAGAAACCGCACTGATCATGTACTTTCTCATACGTGTTATCTATCTACTCGGTGAATTATTATTGGCCATTTTCCTAACGTATAATGTACATCAGGTATAAATGTCACATTTCAACGCTGAAAAGAAATATGTTTTTATATTTTAAAAATGTATACCATGAAGATGGGTAAATCTTTTATATTATTTGTGATGTATTTTATTAAGAGAAACATAAATGGACTGATTTTGTGGCTTCTGATGACCATCATCTTTTCCATCCCCAGCCGTTGCTATTTCATCGGTGGTATTTTATGGGGACAATTTTTCCTCTATACTGTTCTAAGTTTCTCTGCAAATCTAGCGTTTACTGCGTACTCCCTGATTGTTATATGTCTTCATGTTAAGGAGTTGACAGCAAGTCGATCCCCATCAGCTTGTGAGTATACTGATACCTATTTAGACTTCCTGTGACAACTCTTCAAAGTTGTGTGTAAATACATATCATCTATACTTATGTGGTCCTGGTTCTCAATGTCAAAAACTGTTCATTTACAATATTTACATATGTCAATAATTAAAAGCGCATGACAGCAAAAAGTAATTAAATAAAAATCTCGTGTTTGTTTCGTGTGCGGTAGCACTAACGCTAAAAATATGTCCTTTGTTTGTTCTCCACCGGAAGTACTTTTGGTTGTAAAATAGATGATGTGTTTGACACTGATATACTTCACGCACGTTCAATCAAGCTTTCAAGTTTCAACTGCATGTCTTTGTGTTTTCAAGTCGAGTAGTTTCATGAACTTTTCATTTCAACTCACATTTATTTTTCACCGCATGCTCCTCATCCTTTTTTAATGTTTTTACGTGCAAAAAATATGTCGGTAGTGAGGAACATTCATTTCATTGCCTCCAGTCCAGTAAACTTTAAAATGCCATGAATATCCTTTGAATTTTGCATGTCGCATGGCCTTGTATTTTGTATTTACAATTTTACATGCACATATATAAAACACATAATATATTTATTCATGCATTTTATTGTCTACCTCTGCTACAAGTCATATAACTTTGATATTCTATTACAAGAGCTCAGCAAAAATATAGTACGTACGTGCTGTTTAGCTCGTTAATGAGCTTGAATATTTAATTATCACATCTCTCAATTCTTTTCAGCAATATAGAAGTTTATTAACATTAGTCATTGCTGCTCCACACCGTGTCATTACATACGGTGAATATTCCTTTGCTTTTGCGTCATGTTACAAACTCATGTTTAGTTAATAATACCTACTCAAATCAAATCAGCACTAGACTCTACCTTCTACTTTTAAGCTCAGGTTTAGCTCTAGCCCCATTAGTGAATGCAGTAAGAAATGTAGCTTGAAAGAATGCCATGCCAGTTTTAACTGCATGAAGAAGTTTCATTCTTGGAAATTCATTATACAGTCGACCGTGGCCTAGTCAAGAAAGGTGCACAAAATTTTGGTACTGTCTTGTCTTGTCATATCATAATATAATATATCCATCTCGGATCTGTTTGTAGTTTGTAGTTTGTAGTTTGTAACGCTGTTAATAATAGCCCAACTGAATTCTCAACTGCGTTTTAGTTTTAACATTGCAAAGTGGTAAAGACAATATAATTGGTAGTGAAGTTCAAGTCAAGCTTCTTCTATCTTGTTCTTGTCACTTGTTGAGTGTAGAGTAGTAGTAGAATTGTTTGCCATCTTCTTGTTCTACATGATTTTTCAACACTTTTGTACACTGTACTGTAAGTAAGCCCATTCTTGAAGTTTACTACCTGCTTCTTCCGTACTCTGTGTCTTAGTTAAGCATTGCTAGGCATGAAAACGTTTGTATTATATATTATATTACAAGATGGTAGGTGATAAATGATGGCGTCATCGTAGACGATTACTCATCACACTAATTAGTCACTTTGGATTTCTAATGAAATCAATTGAAAGAGAAGACACTAGAATTATACTGTACATTTCATTTCATAGCCGGGCCACACAGTATGGACGTGCGGATAATAAATTATATCCGATCGAAATATTTCCAAAAGTTAAATAAAATTCTAGTTAGCAAGTCTTTTGAAAATAAATAAGTTGCTATTTGTTTTTTTAGTGAGTAACCTTGCAAGGGCAACCTTCAGTGTTTGCTAAAAAGGTAGAAAAAGCAAACAAGACGGGAAGACATCAAAAGGCATATAGGCTGTTCAAACACACGAGCTTTTAATTACATAGGAGACCGACAGGTGAGGATAAAATATGACACAAAAAATATCCTGTGAAAATGAGTGCGAGATTTGTGTATTTTATTGTTTGGTTATAATAATATTTGTGTTGTAGTGACATTACTGACGAGGAGGAGCTTGGGAATATATTCAACATTTATTAGCAGCAATTTTTACGAATTTATTGTAACTCTATCAAGATGTGTGGAATACCTTATGAAAAGCAGGCAAAGATCATTGCCGTTATTGAAATTGTAACTTTATTAAATAATTCTTATAGTAAGTAGGTAGTAAGAAAAACACAGTCCTAAAGAGTAATAATAATAAATTTACAGGTCTCATCCTTTTTTGGATTTGCTTTCGTATCAATTGCCACGTTGATATTAGGCTTAAATCCGGAATTAAGGGAAGAAATCCTTCATGAAAATGAAGACAACATTTTCAACATTATTCTTCACTTTTCAAGTGAGTTCACAAGACATGTAGCATTTATGCAAAAAAAAAGTTTGTAGTTTGTAGTTTCAAAAAATAGCAGAATAATTATTTTTGATGGATTACTTTTGTTTAATCCCTAATTTTGCAGTGCCCGAGAAAGTATCTTCCGTAGCAATACCAATAATATATTTCGTCTGTGAATTTTTCTTGGCTGCTTTCTTGTACCGAAGTGTTTCACGGGTGAGTACCAGCTATTAAAACCCCAATTTATTAGAATCAAGAGAATTGTTTTTTAAATGTAAATTCAATTCACCTTTATTTTATCACAGAGAAATTACAATCAACTTCGGATCTGGTACATTGTCACCATCACCATTTGCATGACTGCCCTCTACTTTTTTCTACCTGGCGTGTTTTTCACCGAGGATTCCTACTATTTCATCGTCGTTTTCATTGGAAGCTACGCCTTCACCTGCTACTCAGTTTGGGTGACTCATTCCTTCATGACAGAACTAAAAATGGAGGGACTTCACGCTCCAGTAATGGCTTGGGAGGAGGATATTGATAAGTTGTGAAAAAGTTTAAGTTAAATATATTCTATTCATTTCGTTTAAAAGTGTACTTAATTTTAATCAATCTACGAATGACGACGACGACGTAACCTTATTTATGAAAGTATCAAACGTTGCTATTATTATTATGTACATAAAAAGCTTCAGTTTCCAAAAATGTCCTTGAGCTTTGAGCTATTGAAAATCCTTGTGCCTTGTGGTGTTCTTTTCTTTCAGTTTCCTTTTCGTAATACTCTTTGGAGTTTGAGTAAAGTACACAGAGAGATTGACGGATAGGAATAAATCAGTAAATTTTACATGAGATAGTTTTAATAATGTGGGGAATATTACCCATTCCACCGTGATTACAAAGGGATAATAAAAACCGAGTTATTTATGTTCTATTTATGTGTTCATCCTCATATGAAGTTTTGTTGGACCAACTTTTTCCTTGAGAGTAGAAAAGCGATTGCGATTGAAAGCCGCTTTTCGGCTGTACCTCGTACGTCGAACCATACCAAACCAAATACCAAAACCTTTTTATTATAGTTATTGTGATAATGATGATTATGTTTACTGATACTTGATACAACTACAACCAAAACGAACAGAGGAAGGAGAGCACAGGCCAGACCATAATGCCAGGTGAGAGGCACGGAAGCATAGAAAATTCATGAAGGATAAGCGACACACTTAAGTACATGCTCTCACAAAACCAGAATATAGTGGTTTGGTTTGGTTTGGAAGTTGCAAAATTGAAAGGAATTTCACTTGCATTATGGTTTATGGTTGTCAGTCTTTCGGTTGGTGATATGATGTGTCGTGCATGTTATAATGCATAATATACATACATTTTCTTCTTTAAGACGAGCTATAAGCAAGCTTCGTCCTTTTCGTTATCATCATCATCATCACCCTATTTTCCAAGCTTCCAACTAACTTTCAATATAAAATATCCTTTCATTCAGGTTAGATATTAGAAAGGAAAGGTTCTCTCCGTGTTGTGGAATGTGGAACGCGGAACGCTAAGGAAATTCCATTCCATTCCATTCCAGGAAGAAGGTGTCAGTACAAAAAGCTCTTAAACCAAGTACAAAGTGGTTCTAATTTCCTCCATGTAAATGGCCAACACTTTACTCTTTACTAAAGGGTTTAATATTCAAAGAAAGTGGCCAGGCCACAAAAAAACGTAACTAGATTCATCCTTCCACATGAGAGAAAAAAAAGAAAGTGTAAAATAATTTTATGACCATGTAAATACTCACTCATATATTGTGTTAGAAGCATAAGCCACTATCTGTTTTATATGGAGAATCCAGCAGTAGTCGTAATAGTCACTCAGTCTCACGTCTCACCACCTCATATGAAAATTACTGGCTGCTATTATCACATCGTGGTATTGGAGAAAATAAGGTGATGAAAGGAAATAAACTACTTTTACCAAGCATGGGCATCCTTGTTGTAGCCCACCACCATAAAAAACATGATAGCAGAAAAACACTCCTCTTTTTACAACACAGTCCCATTTATATACAGTTAGGAATTGTTGAAGGTGCGGACGACGTAAAAGTAATACTTTTGAAGAAAATGTGAAGTAAATGAATGTTTGCCCCTGCTCACTAATGTGGAGGAGCTGTGGTGGTTTGGTGATACGATGTGATGTGATGTGATAATAATATGATGGTCAGAATAAAAGAGGCGAGGGTCTTCTTCGTTTCGATTTTTCTAACCGATTTTCTTGCTCATTGATTTGGGAGAGAATATGGGAGAGAGATAAGGTTTCTAGGCTCGTGATGGTATGGTGAATGAAACGCTGGCCATGTGCTAGTGTTTCTTGGAATTAAAAGAGGAAGATGATGATTAATTTTTTTATGGGTTTGTTCAACCTTTGACCTTTAAACGAAATAAAAATTAATTTGCTGGAGACTGAAATCAATAAACATTGGGTTGGTTGGGGGAGATGGAAGGAGGAGGAGAGGAAACAGCTCACATCACCGAGAAAGCATATTGTTGCAGTAATCTGCCGCAGACGGAAGCAACGCTAATTGCAAAGTTTGATTTGGTAAGATTAAATTCATATATTTCATAATGATTATTAATATGAGCATGAAATCATGCAGGTTTTTTAATTCAATAATTTATTCTTTCTTTTTCAGGCCTTGGAAAGTATTAGTGCAATTTTAGTTATAATTTTTATCGCCATTGTGGCCAGTTCAAATCCTGCGGAACTAATCACGACGACGGCGACAGGGCCGACTCAGAAGCCTCAGCAACAACTTGCTCAGAATACTTTGCCATTAGCCCAAAATCAAACGGTGGCAAGTGATCCTAGCCTTTTCATTCATTGGTCACGTAAGCATCCCTTCCTAAAACTGTGTTTATTAATAAGCAATTAATATTCTTGCTGCTCTTTACCCCATTTTTATATAAACTGTGTAGAAGATGTACAGCTTGTTGTATTGTCATTCATGCTTGTGGGCCGTGTTGTCTGCATCGTATTTACGGTAATTCTATTCTTTGGCGTGAAGAAGGTACATAAATGTATAATTTTTATAAAAAAAATAGATACTTTGTGATTAATTTTTTTTCGTTTAACTTAACCTCGTTGTCGTTTGGTTGTTTTCAGAAAAATCATGCGTACCTTCTGTCCTGGTTCATTTATACATTAATCGGGTGGCTAATCTCCCTAACTTCTGGGATCGTGGTGATTGTGCTGGCCAGCGACCGCGTTTTATTTAGTATTATAACGGTAGTTAGCTTTCTGTACAAATGGTACTGTCTCTGGATTGTGAAATTACTCATGAGTGAAATTAGAGCTGTGAGAGAAGGATACGCTAATCCTTTGGATGATGGAGAGATTGATCAAGCAAACAACTTGGTACCTTCCTCGGACTCGTTTACTGTGGATAAATTTTAACATAGATTTAAGAAATAATATTAAACATTATAATATTTACTACTAAATAATTACTGTATTAACTTGACCACAAGGACAAATAAGTGAGAATGTGGATGATGTGACCAAAATATTCAAGCATTATCGCACCTGGTGTGTTTAAGGTAAAAATGAAGACAACACAAAAAACATAAAATATTGATAAGTATCAAGTGCATGTATGTATAATAAATACAAAACATTTCATGTCAATAAATACCAATAAGCTTTAGAATATGAAATGAGACCAGTTTTTCTATCTTCTTTCTTCTTTTTTTAGGGATAAAACAGCTCTTAATATATATGTAAGAGTTCGCTTCCACTAATAAACATTCCTTTAATGCATATAAATTATCTTTCACATAGGTTAGTCTTCCCATTACACAATCTTCTTCACAATTGATATCTTACGCATAAGAAACAACACTGGTCCAATATCTGTGGACCAGGATAAATTTTTGTTGGCTGGGATTTTTATTAAGGGCCTCTAGTTTGTTCAATTTCTATAGCCTTTTTTTTGACTTATGCGTTTCTTCGAAGGTAAAAGTGTAAGAGTAGTATGCTTCGGACAAAAAGCCATAATAAAAACAAAATTTTATTTTACACATAACTAAGTATGTAAATATACAACTTGCGCCTGTCATTTCTACAGAAATCCTTTTTGTCCTCGTTGAAAATACATTTTACATGAAAGGAATAACTTTTTTTTAAAGTCAAGCATATAATATGTTGCTTCTCTTCATGGTGCCCTTCTGAAAGCATACTCTTGCCCTTACCTACCTACCTTTCTTTATCAATGAATGTGGAAGCTGAAACTTCTTTACATTAAAAATGCTCATAAAACTTGAGCCATGCCATATAAAACACAAAAGGTATACAAGAAGGGTTCAAGAAATCATTTTTGGTTTAGAGTAAACGATTCACACTACTCACAAATATACTCCACCTGTATCTAGTTCAACATTTTTGGGTGAAAATGTTATCTTTTCCAGGTCTTGCGCTATTTAACACACTGCTCCTTGCAACAATACGAAATTCAGGTAAAGTTTGTCAAGAAAAAAAATACTCGGTATCAAAACGGATTTATGGAAAGTAGCCTTGTTTTTAGGTAGTCAGTTTTGGGGTGGAAATAATGGTGGACATCATGGTGGAGGTCATCACGGTGGTTGGAGAGATGGATGGGGAGGTGGAAGCGGACATCGAGGTGGTGGTGGATTAGGCCATCATCAAGGATACGGTTACGGATCTGACATTTGCGCTGGAGCTCGACAAGGTCAAAGCCAGCCTCAACAACAGCAACAACAACCACAGTATCAATATCCAACTTCATATAATCAGTACCCACAATATGGTGGCTACAACTCTTATCCACAAGAGCCAGCGCCAATACAGCCAACCCGTAATAATTACCAACAACAACCTCAACCTTCTTCCGTTAACTACCAAACCATGCAGCCAACTCGTGTTCAACCTGCTGCTCAACCCGTCATTAACTACCTAACAAGTCTCCCCACAACATGCTCAAATCCTGATTCCCGGGATGCTGGAATATTTGAGCAAAAGTGTATATTTCCAAATGAATATTCCCAAGTCGGCTGCACCTCTCGTGGCTCCTCAATACCTTCTGGAACAAGTGCAATCCTGACTTGCAAATCCCCTCAATACTACAGCTCAAATGGGGATATTTTAGTAGAAATTTGTAAGGACGGGACATGGCAAGGTGAATCAAAATCATTGACCTGTAAAATAACAGCGCCTGTCCCTACCCAACCACCTCCACCACCACCATCACCTCCAGTGAAAGTTGTTGACTACGTACGAAAGCCAAAGCCAGAATATATTGAATATGTTCCAACGACAGCTCCACAACGGTGGGAATGGGAGTCAGCACCCAAAACTACTCCCCCTCGAGTTTATGAATATCCTCCAACAACAACAACAACAACGACGACGACGACGACAACTACAACCAAACCCACTACAACAACAACTCCACGACCTTATGTTGACTGGAGGAATAGTGAAACCCCAAATAATTATCAATACGCAGACAATTCATACAACAAAACCAGTAGCTCCAACCCTCTCGTAGATTCTAGAGGGGAATTGTGTCCTCCACTGACAGTAAAACCTGGAGTAATTTTGGAATGCCTTTCCAAAAAGGCAAGGCGATCTGGATCAGGTTATCTCGTGTCAGTTGGGGATTGTCAAGAGCCACAAATTCAGGACACTGAGGCAACATACAAATGTCAAATGTACTATGAGCCTATCACAGGAGTAACCACTCAATACAGGAAATGTAAAGAGGGTGGCGTGTGGAGTGGAAGTGATGATGGATTCTTATGTACTTTAGAATGTGGGAAACAAAACCCAACTGGGAGGCTACCATTGATAACCTTTGGGGAAGTAGCTCTTTTGGGAGCTTTCCCTTGGCATGCTGCCTTGTTTGTTAAAGACAGAGGTCCTAAATTTACTAATGCTTGTGGTGGAACTTTAATTAGTAAGAGGGCCATGTTGACGGCAGCTCACTGTGTTAATTTACCGTATTCATCACTTTTGAGAGATGTCAGCGACCTTAGGGTAGATGTTGGGAGGTATTATAGGGAAAAGGATGATCCGTATGTCCAAAAGTTTGCGGTGGAGAAAGTTGTGGGGCATCCAGCATATAATCCGTGGATTTATGAGTCGGATATTGCGATAATTATTTTAAAAGGGGAAGCACAAATTGGGTTTCATGTTAGGCCCATTTGTTATCCTAAATCTCAGAATGCAGCCTTTGATGAGTTGCAGTTGGCTGATGGATCATATGCGACGGTAATTTCATGATTTTAAGGATGAAAAAGTTAAAGTATTTTTGGAATAAAAAGAAATTTTGTATTGAAGGTTGTTGGATGGGGTATTGATGAAACGGATGAAGCTCCAGATGAACTTCGAACTGCTAAACTGAAGGTGATTGGTTATCGGGAGTGTATTGACAGCTTTGAAGAATCGGATACGGGTTCTTTACTTGCTAAAAGTACGACGTTTTGTGCAGGAAACAATAATGGTAAGTTCAATTCAGCTTTGAACTTAATTTTTTTAACAATTTGTAAAATGGTTGTTCAAATATGTTGGCAAATTCTTAATATAATTACAGGGACGAATGTATGTCGTGGAGATAGTGGATCTGGAGCATATTTTGGAGTCAAGACATCCGAAGGCTTGACCCGTTGGTATCTTCAAGGGTTGGTCAGTGTGGGTATAAATGTTTCTCAAATGGATAAAAAATGTGATCCAGAGAAAGTCGCAATTTTTACGAGAATCAGTCCATATTCGGACTGGATTGTGAGAGTCCTTTCTGAAAATGATGCATTGTGAATTGAATTTTATCTTTTAGCTCATGAAATATTTTTAAAGACTTGTTACAAAACGATATGGTTCTGCTTTAAAACATTTGATTTTTATTGATATGAAAGTGTTAACGCCGTTTTTATTTATTTTTTTAGTTTAAAAAAATTAATACATCAAGTAGATAGAGGTCAACGAGGTTTTGTGGGTTGAATAGTGTTATTTTTAATTTTGACAATAATCCTTAAGATTATGTTTTAGAGGATTAGCTGCGGCTGTTGTATTTATTTGTACCTCTTAAAATTTTACTGTGAATGCGTATATACCAAGTTTTACATAAGATCAATGGGATTTTTGGTTCATTTGTTCTATTTTTGATGAACCTTTTCCTTGTATGAACGTAAAAAGGGTACAAAAAACCTGTAAAAAGGAACAGTAATAAAACCATCAAATATTTTAACCTAAAGTGTGTACCTAACTCAATATGTTTTATTTTTATCATTTGGAATCATGAATTGGATTAGGATTCACCTGCATGCACAGTCTCTTCTACCTATTATTTACTCAAACTTTTTAAGTAAATGCATATCCTGACTTTTTTCACATTTCTTCATGCTAAGTATTTAAGAAGTCTGCCTTAGTTTCCTGCATTCCTACATACATCTACCTACTTATTGAAAGCATAATGCACATGAATATGAATGCATCCATTTCATTTGGGGATTTCCATCTTGCAGGTGTAAATGGTCATGGTCCTTGGCTACTATATATTTATCCTCGGATTTTGTGCTGTGACAGTTCAGAGTGACCCTGAAATTTTATTAACTGACAAATAGTTAAGTTTCTATAATTATTAAGAGTTAGTATTTAGAAAAAATGAAATTGTCATTTCTTGAAAGTATTTTCTTCACATTTGCAACAATGTTATGTTCCGTGGGTAAGTTAAAAAGTAGAATTTCATTGATTAGAGTGAATGAACCAATGGAATCCTCTTGTTACAATGGTATTGCATGGTTTTCTTTTAACTAGAAGCCAACCGAGGATGGGGAGGAGGTGGAGGAGGAGGACATGGAAATCGGTGGAAACAGGGTGGTGGTGGCGGTGGAAACTCTTGGCACCAGCAAGGCTATCACAACAAATATGGTCACAATTTTGGACACAACAATTGGGGCAATAGTAACAATAATAATCACAATTATTTTGGAGGTGGTATTGGGCCTTACAACAACTTCAATAATCAAAATGATGGAGGATCAACTAGTGAAGTGACTGAAGAATTGACGCCACCCCAACCACAACCAAAAGAAGACCCATTAGTTAGCTTTGCTCACAGGCCTTCACAAAACGGGTGTGTGAAGCCATCCATGGGAGGCTCCTCCATGTTTGAATTGCGATGCATTTATCCCGACACAGGGGAAGATAATGATTGTGTAGTTCGAGGTGGGATTCTTTCGGAAGGGACCACCGCCATTTTGAAATGCAAAGCCCCTTATTATAATGAAAAGGGGGATGCACGCATTTGGGTTTGTGAGGAGGGCCATTGGAAAGGTGAATTTAAAACTTTTTCATGTACCTTTACCCCAACAACAACGACCACCGTAATCAAAAATCCAAGTTTCATCAAAAACACCACAAATACCAATACCAATCCAACCCCCACAAATAATAACAATCAAAAGCCTCTCTTCAACAATAATGGGAACAAATTTAATCAAACTCAAAAGCCACCGATTGACAATAATAATAATAAGTATAATCATAATAATAACAATTACAAGCCTCCATACAATTGGAACACACAACAAAATACCAATAATGAAGAAATCGTGGCACCACCAAAACCAAAAGTTACAGAAAAGCCTCAAGTTTTTGACAGCCTATTCCCAGACTTGGTTGACGATGATAAGCAAGCAGAACAAGATTGGTATACTTCCCTTCAACCTGTAGTAGTTCCAGAAGCTCCTAAAGTAGTAGAAAAACCTTCTTGGCAATCTGGAGGCTGGACGCCTTCATCGGGAGGATGGTCACCACCAACGACAACAACTACCACAACAACCACAAAACCTACTACGACAACAACCACTACGACGACAACCACAACTACATCTCGACCTGACGTCCTTCCCCCTTCTTCTGGAGGAGGAGATGATTTGAATACCTTATATACCCAATATTCTCAGAATACAAACCAAACTCAGACAAAAAAGTGCCCTTCTCTTTCTAAAAGAACGGGAGTTCAGTTGGAATGCCTTTCAAAAACATCCGTTCCATGGGATCCTGCTTCCTTCTTGATATCCCAGACTGACTGCAAAACACCTCAAGTCGTTGGGACAGAGGCGACTTATAAATGCCAACAATATTTTGAAGCAAGTGCCGGGCTCACAATTCAATATAGAAAATGTAAGGAGGATGGGACTTGGACTGGTGGAGAAAATAATGGGTTCTCATGCTCTTTGGAGTGTGGGAGAGCTAATCCGGTGGGAAAAATTCCTTTGATTACTTCAGGAGAACCGACATACAAAGCTCAGGTAAATTTGTCAAAAATCCCCACAATGTTTATTAAATCTACGAATAATTATCATTTATTATATTTTTATTTATTTCAATAGTGGCCTTGGCATACAGCATTATTTTATCGGGATATAAGGGAAGATCCTACCCAACATGCTTTTATATGTGGAGGCACTTTAGTATCCAGAAGAGCAATTCTTACTGCTGCACAGTAAGTTGTCTTTACTCTATATTCAATTAATTAATTTAATTAATTTTAAGTTACAATTATTCTCATGTTGGATGATTTTTTTTAGTTGTGTCACCGAATATTTCTCAACATCTTTAAAAAGTTTGACTGAATTTCGTGTTGACCTGGGACGCTATGAAAGGACAATTGAAGATGAGTTTGTTCAGGTATTCAAAATGATAAGGAAAATCAAAAACTTCAAAATCTACATTTATATTTTAATGGTAGAATATTAAAATATTTGGTTTTGGTTTTAACATCTATAGACTTTTTCAGCAGAGACAATAATCCCTCATCCTTCTTACAATCCATATATTTTCGACTCTGATATTGCAATCATTATATTAAAATCAACGGTCACCGTAGGATTTCATGTGCGTCCGATTTGTTATCCTCAAACACAAAACTCAGCTTTTGAAGATTTGTCTCTTTCTGATGGATCCGTTGGAACGGTATGTAACTATCAAATTCGATGAACTAGTGATCTTTAGTATGCCAACATTAGTTGTATTTATAATATTTCTTTTAAGGTCGTCGGGTTTGGTAAAAATGAGAATGACAAATTGTCCGACATTCTGCACATGGCAAGGCTCAAAGTAATCAACCAACAAGAATGTGCTGAAAGTTTTGCTGACACGGCAAGTGGATCTACTTTAACTAAATCAACTACATTTTGTGCTGGGTTGAAAAATGGTAATTTATATAAATAATCCCAACTTGCAAGCAAAATTTATTTTATTTTTACGCCAATTACTAAATTAATTTGTGATTTTTTTTTGATTTTTTTCGCTCGTGTAACAAACAGGAACAAACGTCTGCTCAGGTAAAACGAGTAACATATAAAAATATATGCATTTATATTTTATCTTGTGTTTCATGCGTTTTACCTAATGCTAACTTTTGTCCTTGTGTTCCACATTCAACATTTTATAGGGGATTCAGGTGGAGGAATCTACTTTCCTATAAACACAGGCAGCTCCTCCAGATGGTATCTCCAAGGCCTTGTCAGTGTTGGAATTGGATCTCAAGATGGCTCAAAAAAATGTGACCCAACCAGACACTCTATTTTTACCAGGATCAGCCCATATGCAGACTGGATCGTTAGGATTTTATCAGAATATGATGCTTTATAACATTTTTAATAACCTTCGTAGTCTTTTGTATATAATACTCTTGACTTTTGATCATCGAGTTCGAGTATAAGTTACTTTTATGAAGGTCTTCATTATCAATATCAATATCATCATTTATTTTTCATTGCTAAAACAATATGAGCTATTTTTAAAATAAAGGACTTGTTAATAAGCTACTAAGGATTAGCCTTGTTTATAATAAAAATCAATGAATACTTTCATATTGAACTTGAGGAAAAGCTGAAAGCAAGCTGCTGAACCACTTATCCCATCCCCCCAAAAAAATACAATGGGAACAGCGACGGATTCTGTCATCTGTGTAACCGTAACCTACTTTTCACTCCTAAATATAGAATGAGCACAGAACAGAGCACACCAATAAGCTACCACCTATATATCCATCCTTTCACTTATTCACCTAGTTATCCAGTCGGCTCCACTCCAGTCCACTCCACTACTCTACCCAAAATATAGCATGCAACGTAACGTAACGTAACGTAACCTTTCACTTCATTCAGAGGAAAATGGCAAGGCAAAGGCGAGCTCAAGTTTTGTGTAGTTGTAGTATCACTTGATAACATTGCATCATCATCATCATCATCGTCATCTGCCTCTTCTCAACTTCAACACTGCTCCACATATTACTCCTTTCTTCTTATATCTATATCTATCTCTTTTTCATACATATATGTAACATGAGTGTAAGTGCTTTATAGTAGGCCAAAACATAAAATATTGATCTGTCCGAAAGGCTCCGATGTGATACTCTTGCGATATTGCTCCCTTGCTTTCACTTTTCTCCATGCCATGGACAAAAAGTTACGCATTTGGTTAGGAATGCATTGCAAGTGAAAGCTTGTGCCGATTTGCAAAAACTAGTGATGCTATATTCCTTATGATGGTGGTGTTGCCCAATCCTCCACTCCACCTACGCTTTCCGTACATAAGATCCTCTACAATTCTAACAGCTTATATTATAGTTTGTTGGTGGAATAATGGAATGGCATCAAGAACAAGCAGAGTAGAAGATACGATACGGTTTGGAACTGCTGCTTCTAGACTAGAATATAACTGAATGTGAATCCAACACGGAAATGACAAGGAAGCATGCATACATATATACATATTATTAGATACTCAAAATTTCTCAAGTTCTGGTTCTGGTTTCCCCCTGTTTCCATGTTTTTATTTGGGTTTTTTGTGGGTCCACATCTCTCTCTCTCTTTCTTGCAGTCATATAATATTTTTTCCGGACAAAAGTCTCTGTGTGAGTGAGTGAATGGTTTGGTGTGGTGTAAGGGAGCTCGGGAACTGCATATTATATAGTAGTCTAATAGAGAGGATCGCATACTATTATCATCATCATGGATTTTTGCGTGCATGTTCCATAATGTTAGGAGCTCAACTTTTAGAAAGAGCTGCTCTCCAAACACAATGGGATATTATGTGAGAGGAGGAGGACACGGAATAATAGTAGTGCAGTCTTCCATCCGTTGCAGTGGCATCATCACCACACCACCATACAACGGAGATTTCAGTGGCAGCAGCAAGAGTCATACAAGAATTACAAGATACACCGTAAAAGCCTTTACTGATACATTGACACCAAGGAGAAAGAAAGAAAAAGAAAGAAGGAAACCAAATATTATTATTATGAATACTACTATCACCACCACCACCACCACCACCTTCTTCAGCGTGTTGTTCTCGTTCTGTTCCTAATAGAAAAAAAAGTTCCTGAGTTTCAGTTTGCTTTTGCTTCACGTCGTCGACAACTTTCACCTTTCATTCTCATTCCATTCCTTCCTAATATCTGAATCCCGTTTTTATTCTTGTGTTCCATTTCCATTGTGGATTATTTTTTCTTGTCACGACAAAATTTCATTTTATAAATGTTTAGATATTGATATTGATCAGCAGTGTTCATGGGAGTTAATAGTTGGTGGAAGAAAATATTTTCCACTTGAAATAATACTTCTTGTTCAAATAAGTAGATTATAGATTATATTACACGCATGCTCAATAATAACAGTAATAATAATAATAATTATTGTCCATAAATTATAACACATTCTTCTCATCACAAAAATATATATTACATCGCTTTACCAGCTTGTAACACAGCATTCCAATTCCATTCCAGGTATGTCGTTGAGCTTGAGCTCCTTCTTGTTTTATTAAGCATCAAACATTACTTATTTATATGAAAACATTTTTGTTTCTTGTTGATTGATTGATGGATGTCTTTGATAATATCAAGTCAAGTATCAACCTTCCACTTATTCCCATCAGGATATTTAGCTGCTTGAGTAGTAGTACAAGTACAAACCTTTCAAAATGTCGACTACCGAAGGAGAAGAACCTGAAGAAAAGAAGTATTGCTGCGGAAACTCTGCACAGAACGAGGCTGGATATGTATCGAAATGTGATATTGTAAGTTACAACTACCATGTTTCGTGTATGCATGTGTAGCAAAAATTAGCGAGAACAAGAACAAAATTGTATGATATGTATGTTTGTATTATATTTATAGGTTATAGCAGTGTATGGAGTTATTGTATATGTTTTGTTGACGGCACTCACCTTCCTTTCACCTGAAACCGTTTTGGACTTTGCACAAAGAAATCCATCGTTTCGAGAAATAGAAACGTATTATTTGGATATAAACCGTAAGTCAAAAGTCTAACCTGATTCAACAATAATAATTTCGGCGTGAAACACTTTCAAATAAATTATGCATAAATATGAAATATAAAAATATAAACACAAGGGAAATCAGAGCAAATATCTTTCTCTTCATTTCTTGTAGAACTTTATCAAATCACATTTGTTGCGTGTGCAACGATATGGCATCTTTTTGAACTCGGCCTGGCAATCCTTCTTTTGAAGGCATCCACAGATGTAAAAGTCATAAAATTTAATAGACAAAAAATGTTTGAGATTTTTAATCTGATCGGATAATTTTTACATTTTCACAGAGAAATGATGCCCTTCTCAAGCTCTGGTCAAACCTGACCATTGTTACTGTATTTATTGGGATCATTATTTCTGGGGTAGCTGTTTACTACACTGTAGAGCGATCAACTTGGGGTATACCATGCCAATTCATGTCAATTTTTATTATTCTCCAAAGTTTTTAAGGTCGACGTCACGGTCTATCATATTTGTTATTGTTCCAGGGACCGCTGCCCTTGTGTACTACCTTTACAAGTGGTACGGTCTCTGGATCTGCTTGGAGCTTAGGAGGGAGATCAAGTTAGGCATCAATCCTTACGCCCTCCCATCGGATTTCTGAGGAATACCCTTTTGGAATGGAAAAAGCAGGGCCATTTGTTCAAAGTGCAATAGAGAACACGTCGCTAAATATTATGTTTCACGGGAAACTTAGCAAATAATGCTTACTAACCACTCATCAGCATCACCCATAATTGGAGGACCTTCCTCATCATTATCATCATCATTGTCTTGATAATAATAATTATGATGGATATTCGCCGCCATTCAGCTTCTAATTCAGTTTTTCATCTCAAGTGCAATACCAATACCAATACCAACTTACCTTAATACTCTTGCTGCTACCATACCATGCCACATCACAATTATTCTGCTTCAATTGACGCAAAATTATTGAGAGAGAGAAAAAAACCAAGAAAAACAAATTTATCTTAAAATTTTATTAGAGCTGAACAAAAAAATTTGCTAACTTTAAAACAATACTTATCATCAATCAAAAAATCAAAATCAACCGCCGCCGCACCTGGAACATGCACAGAACAATACTATTATGAGTGAAAAGTAATAAGTAGCTGCCCACGAAAGAAAAAACTGTAGGACGTCAAACCCTGTAACTTCCATTTCAAAAAAGTATTTTATTATACATTTAAAAAAAACTTTTCTTCAAGTGTTTTAAGACCATATACTTAAAAATAACTACTAAATTATTATTATTATTCTATGAATAAGTATATACTGTTCCTTCCACTTACATTCACATTGTGACCACCATATAACGTGACCAGCCGAGAGTAGTCACATGTGAATGGAAAGAAAAAAAATATGACGCTGACCATTTCCGGTTAGTGGACGCGCACAAATAATAATATACACACAAACAACACAATACACTCATGGTGTGATAATACAGAGAGAAAACATGATGCTGTGGAATGAAATCAAATTCAAGACGTAAAAACAAAACACGACAACGATTAAGTTTCTTTTAAGAAAAAAATATATGACTAACTAAAAAGTATGACTGCACATTAAGAATATTTGCTATCACAAAATTATTGACATCGGGTGGCGTGGAAATAAAGCACATAAATAATAAGCAGCATTTTAAGTTTAAGTGATAAACTCTAAGAAATAATATTCATCTGACCGATGTGCCGAAGTAGTGTTTTTGCCAAAACTGTTTAACAGTTTCTAACAGTTGTCTTGTCAAGAAAGAAGAACAAAGAGGAAAGCAATGTAGTTAAATTATTATTAATATAAATTTACTAATGAATTATTGGGGGAGACGATCAACGATGATGAAAGCATATAAACCAAAAGCCAAAAGTTTTCGCTTGTCTTCAAATATCTTAGTAGATAAAAGATACATAAAAAATGTCTTGCGCATAATATATACGGAGTAATCAAATCTCAAAAAATAACAAATACTAATCAAATCACAATCAAGCAATCATTTTTCAAGAAAGAATGTACTTGAGTATTATTAAATTACACTACAAAATTTATAAACATACATAAAAAACAAAATTAATAGATCTCTACAGAAAAAAGTACTTATGTAAGTAGGTAAGAATATAATACAATATTTATAATCTGCACGAATTTTCGGCTTACCTTTCCAATCCAAACCGTAATATTATGCTTATTCCCAACGCCGCCAACCAATCAAATTTGACTTTGACTTTATTGTGAAAGCTTTTATACAAATGTATTTAATTCAAAATGAATTCCAAACATTCCTGCCAGTAATGTATTGATTTTGCAGTTTTGCAAAAACTTCACAGTGAGAAATATGTGCTCCTCCATTCCATTCCACACAATCAACAATCAAAAATAATTTTTCGAAATCCTCATCCCTCCTTGAGTATCATTATTACCTCACATACTTAAAATCACCATACCACACCTCTAATAAACACGAACGTGTGTAAAATAATAAATAATTATGTTCTCGATCGAATTTGAATAGAAATCACTTCCGCCCGCTTCCTAAGAAATCAATTTGTTTACAATCGCAATTTCAAAAAATCTTTTGTTTTATTTGAACGTTTTTATTTTTTAAATTCTAATTTAAATAAATTACGTAATATCCAGATTTCATGAACTTTAGATACAGGTTTAAGATTTGTAAAAACTAGCGAAATTTTATATAAAAAGCAAAAAAGCATGCTGGTCGTACTTTAAGCGTGCTACTCCACATAGAATATTCATAGAATCATCATACTTATAATATTTATCTGAATCTGATATAATATATTATTAAACATAAAAAATATTATTATTATTATTATTATTATTATGACACTGCTGCTAACATGCCATATAGTTTGCGTCCTTGTCCGCCATCGGACAAGTATGCTAGTAAATGAAGAACATTATTAATATATTGAACATTGAATATAAAAAAAAAAATATCATGAATCAAAATTTAAAATACTGTGAGAATTTATGTAACCGTGAGATGTCAGAGCTGTACCTAAGTAAAAAAAAATCTTTTGTTACTTCATAAGAATAAAAGGTTAAATAATAATAATTATTATATGAAAATATAACGGGTTACGTGATATAATAAGATGTAACACCAAAGGCCAAGGTAATTAATTAAAATTATATTAATTATGCTAAAAACACGAATCTCTAGAATATATTTAAAAAATATTATAATATCTAAAAAAAAAGGACTTGTCTTCATTGAATGTTTTTGTTACATACTTAAAATATTTGTGAAAATACATGCTGGTTTGTATTTGTATTACAATCAAATCAAATTTAAATGACATTATATTGAATGGTGTGCAAGTGCAACAAGTGCTGAAAAAGAAGAAGACGAAGAGTACGTCGACGTTTGACTTTAACGTTGTTAATCTTCATTGAGAAAGTATTCACTTTTTTAAATGAATACACAATAATTTTATTATTAATGATTAACTACACACACACACACACACACACTTTGTTTGTTGTTTGTATATGTATTGATTACATATATATATTTCGTAAGTGGCTGTGCTACTCATGTAAAAATCCTCATTTTTAAAAATTAATACAATAAATGTCGATAATTTATTGATAACAACAACAACGACACCACATAACTTCTTATTCAAATCGGAAGTGAAAAAAAAATCTTCATTTAATTTATCAGCCTTTCACCATGTTTTATTGCTATATATGCCTATTTGCTCTAGTTCTAGTGTACAAAGTACAAAGAGCAAGCAAAATTGAGAGAAAGAGAAAGCAGTTGCCGAAATATTCTGAGTTTCCGCAACCAGATGGTGGTGACAGTACAGTTTCATACCTAGCAAACCACAGCATTTTTACTTCCTTTTGGCATGCAAACCAAACCATCTCACCAACCAACGCCACAAGTACCTTCAAGACTTTAAGATTTCAAGTATGTATTCTCAATAAAAACAGCGTTATATTATTCAAATACTACTGGAAGTGAAAGATATGTAAACTTTTAAAATGTTAAACTACTTCATTTCATAATCAAACAACGTCCCCAATTTGCACACTCAATCAACCCTGTTCTCCTAAGAATCACTAACATTTTAAGTAAACAATTGTGGCACGATCCGACATGCTGATTTGATTTGATTTGAGATTTTACAGTCTCTACCACAATTATTTACATTGTAAATCATATCTGTTCTGATTGGCATTCCCACTTCCTTATGTGTTTAGTATTCATTGGTCAAAGCCCCTTTTACCTGATTTCCTAACAGAGCAGAGGGACAAAGCTGGTGAAAGCTGCTGCTGCTGCTCCTGTTCCTGAAGCCATTCTATTTACCCACTCTATTGTTATTCATCACATCCCCATCAAATCACTTGATATGATGGGAATGCGAGCTATGCATGAATAATATAATGCTGATCATGATGTCAGACACCGATGGGAAAGCCGTAAAGGTTTCTTTGTGAAAGTGTCATCTGATATTCTCCTTCTATCTCTCTCTCTGTTTGCCAATAATTACTTCCGCCACAAAAGAGCTAGGATTATACTGCATTTCACACAGTATATAAGAGTGTGATGTGATGCTACTTTAGTTACCATCATTCATTTCCCTAGAATTTTTAGTACAATGACAGGATGTGTTAGTCATCATCATCATCATCATCATCATGAATATTATCATCCCGTTTTCTCTGGCACAGAAGGAACCTTGATTACGTACTTAAAAGTTGGGTAAAACGCTAAGAATTTTGAGGTAGGGATATTCATTCGAAGCGTAAATAAAACCTCTGAGCGAGTGAAAATGAGGAGCCAACAGCCAACCTAACCTTCTGTTATTTCATCTCTTACGTAATTTCCTTGATGTGAAATGGAGTTTCTTGAATTGTGCAATACGTCAACAGTAGCAGAATGGAGAAGAAGTAGAAGAAGAAGGTTCTGTTCTAAACTACACGTTTATTCACACGTCCTACATCCTACATCTCATTCCATCCACACATCACATTTCTCTCTCGATTTATGAGATCATACGCTTTTTGCACGTGACTAATTCATTTGCATTTTCCTCACTGACTCTTCTGACATATTATATTATCCATCTGAAAATAAAACACAAGAGCAGCAGCAGCTCAAAATCCTTTCATGAGAACTTGAAGATTGAATTTCATTCTCCAGGCCAAAACTTTTCAGTGAGTGGATTGTGAATGTGTGGCGTGGCGTGGATATCATGCACAGAGCTTTGGCTTTGGCCCCTTGCTTCAATTACATTTTCATCATTAGGAAATCCAACCGCATGAAAAGAAAAGCTTCAACTCTCTCTCAACTGTACACAAATGGCACAAACAGACAAGAGCAATTATTCTCCAATTTCATTATCTACACACACATCACATATTTCACATGTACATATTTTTATTCTGGAGAAGAAGGGAGTCAAAGCGAGTCTAGTTTCTGGTAGTGAGATTTAAAAATGAAAATGTCAATGCAAATGAGAGGCTTGATAATGATGATGATGATGATGATTTGGATTATGTAACCTACCTCCTTTTCCTCCGGCTTTAAAAACGTAAGGATAGGCATCCTCTATTCAAATGGTTGGTTGAAGGTAAAATAAATGTACGTAATTCAGCAAGAGAAAGTAAACAACTCATCATTTCATTGGATTGCTGTCATTTAATAGTCTCAATGTACAGATGAGTCATCATCACGTCGTAACACACTTTTTTATGGACATTACAACTTTACAACCAATGGAATTTGTCATGTAATTTTATTACTCGCGTAAAATAATTGAAGGCAACTTCCTTAAAACAACTTGTTATTGTCCTTGCTTCACAATCTAAATTCAAGTACTCAAAACACACACACGTGCATAAACTTGTGCTCATTTCTTGCTCACGTTACAACCTTGCTCTTTACAATTACAACTCATTTGAAGATAGGAAAGCAATTTATTAGTGAATAAATGTACATCGTTATGTGATGTGATGTGATGTTGACAACTGTCCAGAATGTCACCATTAATGATAAATTACAACGCCGAAATGGTTGAAAAGTGAATATTTATTTTTTTATTTGGCTCACATTCGCCAACTTTTTGCTATTCATTCATTCATTCATTTTTATTCAAAGAGATTCTTTCTTTTATTCAATCATAACATGCCGAAGGTTTTCTAATCAAAATGTGAACCGGGAGTAGAAAAGAAAAAATGATTACACTCCATCTCCATGTTTCTCATCGGTAATGTGTGCTTGTGTGTTTTATGTTCTTCCATCTTTTCTTTATACTGGAATGGAATGGAATGGAAGGAAAATTCCTTCTTTTATGTCGCCTTTTCAGAGAGCTTGAATGGGTTGTAAAAACCATTAAATCTTGCCGTGGTTGGTAGTTAAAAATGTTAAAATGTGCCTTTTCACAAACCACTCGTTTTTTTTGTAGTTTATTAAAGAGTTTAATTAAGTCTCGTAAAGCTTCTCTCATTCTCGCTACTACTTATATACTTTCTCCGGGCGCTTTTTAAGAACTTGCCGAGAGAGAAAAAAGTATGGCTAAATTGAAAGTATGAACGAACGAAATGAGAGCCAAGTATAACATGTCATGCAACGCAACGCAACTTTTGTCAATACCTGTGCCTTTGAGCAAATAACTCTGCCATCCGTGAAACCCTATCAAATTGGAAAATTGTAGTAGATAGATCTTTTCTTTAACATAACAAGTTTCTGATTTTGTTAGATTAGATTATTTTGGAAGTAAAAACTTTGTTATGGAGAATTCAATGCGTGTGTATAAAGTAATCGAAATATAATATAAAGTACGGAATGAAACCATCCAACGATCCAAAGTGGGACACAGGGAAAAAAAGAAGAAGAAGAAAAGAAAACATAATTTAGGGAAACTGGCAGAACTAATCAAACTCAATTGGAAGCTGTAAAAGTGGTCCAAAAAGTCAGTCAGAGTCAGGTTGAGCAAAAAACGTGGAAATATAATATGCCATGTCCAAAAAGTTTGTGTAATTTGATGTAATAATTGAATCAACAATCTAAAAATGAAAATTAATTTGGCTGTTATTGTATAAGAAACAAAATAAAAATTTAATCAATTATTATTTTCTAATTAGTTTGCAAGCTGGAGCAATATTTCGTTCTTTTGAGAAGGTTACTTGCCATTGTTACTTTTTTCTGTCTCATGCCTTTCCCAGTATTTTTCAATATATGTTTCATAATACCCCAGCATATGTATGAATGAATTTCTGTCTGTTAAATATTACCGACGTTTTAGTCAGCCATTATTTCATTATATTTTCTCACAATGTTGTTCCATTCAACACATAATATTCCTAGGAAGTTTTATAAAAACAACTCTAATTCCAGCTTCCAACTCAACATCCAACATGAGCCTTTCAATTTCTCATGACAAATGAAGTGAAACGGTTGAAATAAAGCGGAAACCTGTGGATTTCGGTGAAAGCTTGACAACTTGTTTTGCTTCGTTTCACTCAACCACTCATCACATCACATCTCATTCACATCATATTTCTTTCCTGCTTGGTTTAGGTTTTGGTTTCGTATCGCATCTCCCCTCACCGCTCATCATGTCAACGAAAAGATAGCCCAATTGTTCCATTCTCAGAGAAACAAGTGAGGCGTCATCTAATTAAATTTGATAAGGATCTAATTTCAGCATAAATTGAATTGTACAGTTGAATAAACACATCGTAACAAATAAATTATTAGTGCTTATTCCTTCTCAATTCACCCACGCACTCATTAGCTCCCATTTCCTTTCCTTTCACCTTTCTTCTGTCATTATGCGCATTGTATTTTGTATTAAACCCTGAATGAGAATTTAATGGGAGGAAGGGCGGATGTTGTTCGTTGTTCGTATTGCTCATCCATTTGTGATTAAACAATTGAATAAACAAGGTTAAATCCAAAGGTTTTCTTCTGAAAATGGTTTCTCAGAAAGTATACGTCGCTGAGCGGGAGTTTGAAGTAAAAGCTGATTTGACTTGACATTTTCCAAATAAATAGGATGTTGAATGTCATCTAATTATGTGATTGCTGAAGTATCCTTCGCCGTCGCCGTCCCCTCCATTATGTTTGTTGTGAAAAGGAGAGCCAATTATTGTTAACAACTTTGTTATTATTATGTTTTCATCCAATTATCAAGGTCTGTAAGTCTCTAACTACCAAAGCAATAGAGAGATCATCCTATTTTCATAATACGACATCATCATCTCATTTCCTGTCGCCATCCTAAATTTAACTATAAGCTTGTTATAAAGAAACCAAGATCAAAAGCTTTGAGATTGTTTTAAATTTGTGCTTTTTTATTTAAAAATTGCGACGTGGAAGTTTGAAAACAAATTAGCTCGTTTGAAACAGGCGCCTACTGCCTAGTCAAATTGAATGCTAATTCAGGATAGATAAAAATAGTAGACACGTGTAGGCGGTTGATGGTTCGTTAAACAACCAAAGTATCGCTTTTCCCTCATCATTATCAAATCAAATCAACTTAAAAATCAAAATTATTCCGGTGTATTTAATTTCCAAAGGATTTTCCAGTGTTTAACGTCCAACATGAATTGAACCTTGATTAAATATGAATTAGAAATCAACAATCAACAGTAATTGAAATAGATTTTTCTAAATCCTAAATCTGCTTAAACCCCCACATAATTAAGTATTCATTTACATTCTCATGTCAGACTTGTGTGGGTAGGATTCAGATTCAATGCTTAGCTTTCTCTGGAAACTTATTTCCCCACATGGTTGTGTTGTTGGAGTTGGTTTGGTTTTCCTTACATATGTCGAACGAGGAATATGAAATTCAAATGATTGTCTTCCCATTTGGATAAATCCAATCATTATATATTGAAAATTGAGACAGAATTTCCGTCCTGGTATTATTTTTCAATGTTGTAATCACATGAAGCGTGAAAGTCACCTACTCGACTCATTAATATTATTCCTTCGTATTTTTCTATTTTCGACGTCGAAATTAGTGACTTTTGTCGTGACTGTCTTGCAATCTGGGTTACAACTTTATAATTCCCCACACCTTACTACTCACAAGTTACCCCACGTCTTGTTTTTTGAAATGTCAAATAATTATCTTATTAGGAAGGAAAAGGATTTGTCCTTTCCTAAGCAAATGCAAGTGCCTTGGAATTGTAAAATCAAATCACCCTTGTCATGACCCATGACTCAGTCAGCATCTAAAATTGTATTATTACCAAAGGCCCATACTTTTCCACAGATTAATGCCTCAAGAGAGAGAGAGAGCTACATCTTCCATTCCAGTTTTCCTATCTTCAAGAAAAGTCTCTTGTTCATAACTACGCCTTTATAATCCATGAGAAGGCTGCTGATGCTGATATAAAATGAGTAATGTCTATTTTATACGTATTTTAGTACAAGATACTTACAGATGGCAAGACTAAGACTTTTTGAACCTTGGAAATGGAATGGAGACCTAGCCTAGAAGTCTTCTGACTTTTGTTACTCGTTCTTTCTTTTTTAGTAGTGCCAAAGCTGTATATTTTATGGGGTGAAGACAAGACAAATTACCGCAAGTAGCAAATTGTTCTTTCCTCCCATTTCTTTTGGCTTCATTGGCTGCACCAAGAGATATCACGTTCTGTATCACATCACATCACATCACATCATATCACACGGGGGAAAAAATTGGTGCAGTTTCTTTGTAAAATGGACCATATAGCACGCCAACAAAAAATCTTTTGCTTTGGCTTTTTCTTGACTTACAACTTGCGTGAAAAGGAAAATGTTTTGTTCAATCTTGGTAGAAATAAGATATATTATGTTACCTTGATCATCAAAACGTTCTTGTTCTTTGACTTTGCTTTTTTCCCTCTTTCGATTTTGGAGATGGAATGGAAAGCGGAGTAAGAAGTCAGGAGTAAGAAGACTTCCTGTTTTTAGGTTGGGAGCTTGAGCTTTTTGTGTGCCATTTGGTTTTGGTTTCGCTGCTGCGAGGTTTTTTAGTGCAAAACTTAATCACACACTTACCTTTCATCTACATGATGTTGACGGTTTTCTTCTCATTTTGCCATCGAATTACGAGCAGAACTAGCATCGTACAGTATACTATCGTATGTATATTCATATAGAATTTCATAGAAGTAAAGTAATACGCCATAAAACCAACCTTGATTCCATTTTAATTTCCTAAAGAACAATTTGTAGTTGGCTACAGAAGGAAATGGAAGATGGGAAACGGGAGAAAAACGGGAAAAGGCTTAAAAGTTGAAGAATAAATCGAATTTCATATTACGAGAAAACATTGCTTGCTGCCATTTTCTTGGAATTCGTGGAAAATAATCGGATTTTTTTTTATTCTACGACGTCAACAGAGCACTTGTGTAGACAAATGCTAAATGTTGAGAAGATAAACAGCTACATTTTGCCACTTTAGCTATTCTTAGAATGTTCGAATTCAAATCCACTTTTCTCGGTGCTTCTAATCACATCTTTAGTTGAGTTGAGTGCCACTCAATATAATTTTTCCTGCTCGAAATTTCTAAGTATATATTTTTTTTCAAATCAGGAAGATAGTAATTACCTGAGCTAATATTTAATGCTATTAAAGTCAGCGGTTTTGTTAGGCTTAACATCTCCTTCACCTGCTTAGTTTATTTTTATGTGATTACTTTTGTAGGGAAAACGACGCAAAAAGGCAGATCAGAATCAGAATCAGATCACGGAAAGGTAAACGAAGAGAAATCGTCTTATTATAAGCGGTACTTGAGAATATAATGCTCAAGTTTTTTTTTGAGAACAAGAACGACGTGCAAGCCTTACGAGCTAAAAATTTGCAAGAAAAGAAGATCTGTTGTGTTGTCATTGTGCCATACAATTTACTGCTGATCACAACACAACTCAGGAAAAGTAAATTGGTTCAATAAGGAAAAGAAGCTATAACTTGATTTCTAATTCCAAGTGATTTTACTGCCCAATTTATTTACCTGTTCTACTCAAGAATAATTCAACTAAAATCTCCACTCAGAAAATTAGTTTCCTAGTTAGTTCCTTCCAAAAGCAGCTTAAATTGAGTGCCTTTTCCTTCCCTTCCCTGTTTTTGAAATTTACAAGTTTATTGCAAGTAATTTTTCTCTATGATTTTCCTATACACACTCAAAAAATAGGTCTGTCAGTCAAAACGAACCAAGTTAAGAACATGGCACATCATGTAAAAATAAAACGGATGCGCTTAATGCAACTTAACTTTTGGAAGAAAGTGCTCCAATATATTTTTAGAGTTGACTTGATGCCGTTGAGATGATATATCAAAGAGGATGGAAGTTATAATTGCATTTACTTTTCAAGGACGAAAAATTGTTCACAACACATCATCACTAATGATCCTAGCATGTAAAGTAATCAGAATCAGGGCAAAGTTGAGAGCATGCATAATTGCATTTTAAACTAAAAAATGAATTTTGTTCAAGAACAACAAGAGGTGCTGAATGCTCAGTATGAGAGCCATGCCATAAGCATCATCATCATCATCAAAATTATGCTTTCATAAGTTCTAGGCGTAATGAAAGCATGAGTGAAAGTGAAAGGGCATATTACATTTCATTATAGAGAGATATCAAAGAGGGGAACTTGCTAGATTTTACTTGCATTTACGAAACACTAGTTTGCAGCGAGCGGCCATGGCATAAGCAAACTTTATACCCTGTCAACTCGATTTTTTTGCTTTCATAACATTGCATAATATAACATACCTCTACAACTTACAACCTACAACCTACCTCATTAAAGCATTGCATTAGAGTGAGGAGTTGGCAATGATAATGAGAAAATATTATGCAACGCTGAAGTTTTGAAAGTTTGGTTGCTTATGTACGTCAAGTAAAATATTTTTGAGTAATAGTGATAAATCACCGTTACGTTACGTTGTCAGTTAGTTGTGTAAGGGTTTGTTTGTGTTTGTACAATCATTAGCATTATTACAGAAACAAATTTATTGAATGCATAACCGGCGTATTTCTTCTCCAATTTCCAAGAAAGTGGGGCAAATCGCTAAAGTATGTATATAAAACCAACATTTATTTTGGTTCACTGCTAATTTAATTTAAAAAAAGCAACAAGCGAATTTAACCATTCAGGTTTTGTTGAATCTGTTGATGAGTATAATAGTTTTAATTAATTTTGAACAATTTGTAGGGCAGGTAAAGAAAATACAATTTAAATCATTTAGTTTGTAAATATGAAAACTGGCGTCAAGCAGAAAAGTTGAAGGTCGAGAGCGAGAGTCAAGGTTTTTGGAGAAAAGGAAGCTCGCGCGTTTTTCCTACAATTTCTGAGCAAATAAAAGGAATGTATCACGTTTAATTTTTGGTAAGAAATGAAGAACGGTTAAATAACAAGTAACTTCATGTAAGGGTATTATTTTTTGGTCCGTCTTTCTTTAAAACATTTCGTTGTATAAACGTTATCGACTGTTACTAAATCTACATTAAATGCATTGCTTTAAGAAACATTCCAAAACTTTGGTTAGAATATTAATATTTGGTTAAGTTAAACACCGTTTTAACTTGATAAGAAATTTTTATTAATTTATTATATTGGAGGATCCATTCTGCAGTTTTGTGCATACAATATTTCAACATGCAGAAATGATGGTCTGGATTTTTTCACGACGAGTTATGCAAATAAATGAGAACTACATATGGTTAAAGGTTCTGTACAACTTGCTCATTTGATAAACTCCTATTTTGTAACGAAATGTTCAAGTATGAAATTGTTTGTTTTGAGAAAGGAAGCGTAAAATTCACATTATTCTAGATGTTTTTGTGATATTTGATCAAAAGTTTCGTTTCTCAGGCTTGGTGAATATGACTACGTTCAACCTTGGCATCTACAAACGAACTTACCTATCTACTACACATTCCCTTTCCAACACACAACATAGAAAGTAAAATATCATGTATCAATCGTCATTTGGGCTCACTCATACTCACGTTTTAGCTTCTTCAAACTTCTTTCTTGGAAATTTAATGGGAAACTTAAACCGACCGTGCTTCTGGTTCAGAAATCAAATCACGATGAGGGGAAACACGAGACGCTTTTTCCTTCCCAAAACCTCTTGTTAATTGGTCAAGTATACCTGAGTTGAGTTGAGTTTTGGTTTGACGTAAATACATCTCTCTCATATCCACATCCGCATCCAATCCTCCATATTTACTGAGCACTACACAACTATGGAACATGAGTACATATATGCTTTTTCTGTTTTCATATGTGCTCATTACTTTCCAAAAAATATGCTTTCAGCTTTCGAAATTTCTCAACCATATCATTTTCATCATCATCATCATCATCATCATCATCCATCCCATTACTGAGTGCCAAGATATGAAGTGGGTGGATACTGAAACCATTTCTGAAATGAAGTTAACAAAAAAAACTAAAACCAAAGTGGAAAGCTCTTCTCATCAAAAATATAATTTCTCAAAATGACGTATGATGAGATAGCACGACGTTCAACGTTGTTGGGATCAACTCAGCCTTTGTATTTTCTATCTAAATTCCAATTGCTTCGTGATGTTTCATGATTTTTTTTATTTGAGTAATGAAAACGTCGGCAGTTTTTTTTCTTTAAAATAAATTCAGCAATATCACAACCAGGTGTATGTGAACTCTCCAAGCAAAATTCAATTCAATTTCATCTTACTCAAGTGTTTATGCCATTTGAAAAAAAACCATAACCACTTGAATGATCCATTTTAGCGTGAAATCTCAACGTGTTTGCACTATCACAACACCATCACTTTCCTTCCTTTATTTTCCTCTTTTTCGATTGAAAACTGATCTGGTCTGGTGGTGAAAATGTTTCATGTTTACGTTTCCAGACACTCATCATATCATCCTCCAAAAATATCCAGATTATTTCGTTACTCCTGCTCCTCCAGATAAAAGAGAAGACCTGTGAAATTGGACTTGGGATTAAACTCATAGACTCGCATTCGGATAGCTGTTATGAGACAAAATGGATAAAATTTGCTTTAGTTTAGTATATCAATAATACGAACATTATTGTTTACACAAAGAACATTATTATCTGGATTCTCAATCTCAGATTTTATAGAGCAGAAGCAAAAGCGAAGCAATGGTTCGCTTTGCTTCTACCTTCTACGTACGCCTTACCTATTGATTGGATTCAAGAGAAAGAGATATTGAAGGAAACCGGGAAACGTGAGCTGTCTCTTTTGCTTTCTCTAGATTTCATCTTTCATCAAAAAATCTCGGCGTGTGTGTGTGTCTGATATTATGTTACAAGTTACAAGACATTTTGATGAAATAAAGCCGGATAAATGTTCATAATATCATATCAATTACTTTACATTTTCCTCTTTGACATTTTATTGACGTTGCGATCCAACATACAACTCTAACTAATATTTTTCGTTTGAGTTTTATCTCCATTTTATACGTAGAAATAGCAAATGAAATATCTGTCAGGCAGAATTACCATTTCTCTTGCATTAATAATGTATTGCTTACATCCTTACTGTCTTACACAAGAACAGAACACAAGGTTCGTTTTACAAAGCAAATATTTAGTTCGTGTACATTTCATAGAATTTTAGAGATAATTGTGCAACACAACGGCGTCATAGTCATACTGGATTACAATTTGTATCAACAATCAACAAACATTTGGTTTGTTGCCATTTGTTTTGTTTTTTATTGATATTAAATTATATGCATATCATAGAATTATACAAATAGAATGGCTGTGCTCAATGCACTACATGCAATTTTTTTTGTGTCCATATAAAAAATCCTACGGACGTTGTTTCCTGAACTACTACAGTTATGTTATGAAGACCATATGAAATTATTTTTTGGACAGAAGAGCAATTTTTTTTTGAAACTTCACCAAAATTATAGTAGTTAGGGATATAAGGTCCGTAGATCATTTTGTATGGATACAAAATATGGTCTGCATGTCTGATCTAGTATTAGTTTAGATCTATGATGCATATGTATATCATTACATTATAGAGAGTATATAATAGGCAAAAGTTGCGTAATCAACTTCACCTTCATAACCATATTATTGTGAAAGCAACTTTTTGGAAAGGTGCCCTTTGACTTTGGCATCAAAATTATTTGGGTTGATTGAAAAACCAAAGGCCATTTTGTTTAAGTAAAACGCCATCATAATTTCACAGCAACAAGTTATTAATATGAGTTGCTACAGGTTATGTAGACATTTGATTGTAGGTTTTATCAAATTTACTCTAGAAGAAATGAAGTGGTTTTTGGATCAACAAGTTGAGCTGCTGCTGCTGCTGTTGCCGACGAGTTAAAAATGTATAAATATAAAACAGCTAGAGCATCAAGTGGTAATGGAAAACCCAAAATGTTGTGGTTGTGGATACAGTTCTGTTGTTTGCTTTAGAAGGAGTGTTTCTTTTCCCAACAACTTTCTCTATTCTAGAGACGTTTTTTTCTTCTTTCAAACCGAAACCTAAAATCTGGCTTCTGTTATTCATAGCAACTTGTGTATTCATCAAATCTGGACTGTTCTGTAAAGAAAAAAACTGTTTGCTTTCTCTCTACTCCCACTTGCTCCCACTTTCACGGATGCTGCTAGAGTCTTCTATTCAATTCACCCAGAAAGAAGGGTAGCAGCCAAGCATTTGTATTCATTTCATATCACTTCATCATCCTCATCTCCCGCTGTTTTTATTTGGGGTGATGGATAAACAACATTCTTCAAAACAATGGAAAACCAACAGGTTTGGGAAGTAGTGAGCTGCTAGAGCTTCCAGAGCTCCTTCCTCTTTTGAAAGGAAAGAGGAACAAGCGAGCAAATAATAATAAATAAAAGTATGTTTTTTTTCTCTCCTTTCGACTTTCAACAAGCAGCAGGAAGCTTGTTTATATAAAAGCTTGTTTCATTTCTTTCATTTTATCTATTGAAAAATGCACGCTTTCTCAGCTTTTTTTCATAATAGAAGCAGCAGGCGGATGTTGACTGACTGTTTGAGTGAGTATATATCTCTATCTCTACCTCTCTACATCATCTTCCTTTTTTCCAGCTTAGCATTATTTTGAAAGAGCACTAAACTAAAACTTTACAATGATAACAATAACAACACAACAGTTGCATAAGCAGCTAGGGGACAAGATGATGTGTTGAGATGTGATGTGATGAGATGAGTAGGTATTTGTTGAAGCAGTCGAAATGTCATCGTCATGTTTCCCAGTGGAACATTTTTTCCTTTTCTCCTTTCCCAAGTTATCTGTTGGTATGTTGCCTACCTGATGCCATTGCATTGTCAATGCCAACATTTGAACATAACATAGAAAAACATGACATAATGCTTGGAGATTAGATACGTGGGTTTCTCAACAGGAGAAGAAGAAGAAGAAGAAGCAAGGAGACATATATATACATCCTTATAATATTCGCATTCACATTCTATTGACATTTAAAATGGATTCTTAGGATAGAGATACATATCACCATCATCAGCAGCAGCAGCAGCCTCCTTTCTTTGTTCCATTATAGGTATATCCATCTACATCTGCTCTCTTTCACTTTGCTTTTGATTTTCTTATAGCTTCAGCTTTCTCTGTGAAGCTGTTAGCTGCTACCTTCATATGTTTGTTCATCACTGGAGAGCTTTTCCCTTGCTTGCTTTCACCCTTCCTAGCCTTCTTTAGCAACGGACGGAAGGGAACCAGAACCAGGTTGGAGTTGGAAGTGTGTTCTGTTCTGTTATGTTATGTTATGTATTCACGTACATGCGTATAGTACTTCCGCTTGCTATAATGTAAGTATGTAATAAATATAATGTAATGTAATGTAAGGGGGGATCTGACATTGACTTGCGTCTTGGATGATTTGTAGAGCTATATCTCAGTTTCCAACTGGCAACCCAAATACACGTTTTTTACCTGTCCTCTTCTTCCTTTCTTTTCACGTTTTGGCATTGGCGTTTTGTGATACATAAAGCATTCATTCTACATACATGGTTCTACAAGGCGATGGAACTGATGATCATGTTGTTGGTTTATGCGTTGGTGAAATATTTGATGTATATAGAGGAGCAGCATGAGCAAGCTCCTGTTCACATCCATATCCTCCTCCTTTCTTTTCAGTGGTCTGGTTTGGTAGTAGCGTTCTTGTTCTTTTACTTTCTCTCACTCATATTTTGATTTAAATCTCCTCTTCTTATCCACGGCTTTCCACAGTTCGGTGTGAGAGGTGAAAGGCTCAACACATGAAATATCCTTGTGACAGTCTCACACACATGGGGAGACTAGCAACTAGCACACAGGTGAAGAACAAGAAGAAGAAGCTTGTGCACTCCTAATATTTGGTTACCCCATAATATTCATGTCTGGATGTGGTGTTCCAGTGGCTTCCTGTCTGGATCAAGTTGGGGTAATTGGAACGCTGCGACTAGCCTCTCCTCTACTTCGTGAGTTTAACATTTACCTCTATTTTATCATTTTATTTACCTTTTGTAGAGTCACGAAACTTCATAAAAATGAATATTATGGTTGTTACAGTTCAGTGAATTTATTAGTCCATATTTTATTTACTAGTCTACTTTGAATTAACTGAGGAACGAGGACTTTAAATCCTCATAATAATAGTATGCCGTAAGTAAAAAAAATTGGTGAATGAAATAAAAAAAAGTTTTTAATTTCAGTCAAATTTTGATAAAAATAAAATCTTAATTTATTATAAATATGTAGATGTAAATGGAAACAAAAAATATTTTTAGGTTAGTGATCTCCTTGATTCAATAATTTATATGTTTATTTTCAGATCCATAAACGGCGGCATCATCATTCATGAGAAATATGTAAAGAAAATCTTGGATGGTGAGCCTCTCACTTGTGGACCCTCTACTATGATTGTGAACAACTCGAAAAACCTGGCAAAGGACAAACCCTCCAAAGTTATCAGAATGGAAGAGGGGCCCAGGCCAAAATGTACCTGTGGTGCAGCAAAGCGTCGAAACTCCTCCCGGCGACCACGAAAGAATCCTGAAGCTATCAACTTTCTCCGACGTATGGTCCTTGTCATCGTCCTAATTGAGTTGGTAAGTAAAAATCCCTTAATTACTTTCTCCTTTTCTCTTGTTCTTGGCTTTTTCAATCTTTGTAAAAAAAAAGAGACTGCATATATACTAAAAGCCATTTAAATTATTCACCTGTCAACTTTTTTTAACAAACCATAAACTCAGGCTTCAGGTTGCACTTTCCATTATTTCATACAAAACAAGATTAGCAAATAAATTTGGCATTTCTCATGGGGCATCAAAACATAACATAACGCAACTTGTCTTGTCCTTGTCATCTGCCATCATAACGTGCATTTACATCCGCATCTTGAGTCATTATCCTTGAGCGGCGTAACGCTTTCGCACATAAACTTTCTCCAGGTTTTTTTTCTGCCTTTGGCAAAAACTACACCTTTCTTCCTTCTTATCATCATCATGATCGTTACACCGGATAATGTGCACCTGTCCGCAATAATATCTTTGCAAGGCAATTCTTGTAACTTTTATTCATCATGAAAGTCAGTTTCTTGAGACACTAAAAAAACTCATTCACAATGAAAATGGCATGTCAATACATAAAAGTCGGCACGTAAATGTAATTCTTTACCAGTTTATCTTTTTTATGGTCTTCTTAATATCTCTCTTTTTTACCTAATACCACTACCACTATTCCACCACCTACATATATTTGAATGAAAATACAAAAAAAATAGTAAAAGGAGTCGAAGAGGACCAAAGTTTTTTTTTAAAGTTTTACTCTTTTTCTTTGTATTAGCAAAAAGTAAACTTACTTGCAAAGCCTCAACCTCTAGAAAATCCAAAATCCACCCTTTTCCCTTATTTGGCATCAACTTATATTACCAACTGAGATTAAAAAAGTTACTTCTTCATCATGATCATGATCATCACCATGTTCTGGTTTTATATACACATCTTTGTATATCTATGCATTTTCTGAGCTGTGAAGCCCATTTTTCAAGGGGAAAGACCAAAAAGTAATTTTGAAATCCGTAGTATAAAGTATCGATTAAAAAGCTGGTGAAAAGTGTCATTTGCAAGACGCCTCTTCCTCCCGTGTCGGCGTCCCCCTCCCGTTTCCTGGTAATCTATATGCATTTTCTTGCTTGAGAAGTCGTTAAAACCTCATCAAAAGAAACTGCGTTAACTACTTGAGAAAGCATAACTGCTGGTGATGGTAGTGGTGTGGTATGGTATCACATCAAGACTTCCAAGAAAACGAAGCAGATTGCCATTTTCGACTTTTTATGGAGGGAACATCAGGCCAGGCACTTGAGCAGGTTCTTCCGTTGTCGTTGGTCGAAGGCTATATATCTTTATATAAATAAGTACATAGTTAACAATTTGGAAGGGATTTGATAATCCAAATCCAAATTTAATGCTGCGAAGAATTATTCCTTGCTGCGGAAATATGAATAAATAAGATTTTATAAGAAACTTTTATCGACCTTTTCATCATGCATAGATATAGACGGGAATATTATTATTAATTTTTATGTAGATGCTCGCTGTTTCTGAGAGCAGCCTCATGTCAACATTTTTCCTGTTTCTGACAATGTCCACCACTTTTGATGTGAAGCCTGAAAATGTCATTGATAGCTACTGCTACTATGAGGCAGGTGGGAATAGCATGTGTGAGGATTATATGGCAAGGTCCACAGGGTTTACTCCCTCCACCATACCTCATTATCGAGCTGTTCCCACGAGCGCTGGAAATTACTACAATTATAACTTTCCAAATGTTGTTCCATCCCTTGAAGATCAATCTTTTGAGCTGTTTCTTGCTTTCAACCAATCATTTTATGAGGCTCCAGCCCGCTTTAGTTTGGAGTTTGAGCTGGATTCGGCGGTGAGAAATGAGAAGTTGTCTAAACTCATTGAAGCTTACTTAGAACATGCAAAGAATCAGAATCAGAATGAAAGTCACAACCAAAACGGAACAAATGATGACGATGACATTCCATCTTATAAGAAGATGAGACTGGCTACTTTCTTAGAATCATCTCACTTTGCAGAGCATCTTAGGCAAAAAGCAGAAATTCTTGGGGGATCCGCACCCTTCCTTCCCAAAGAAGTTCCACAGGTGAAGGATGCGATGAAGAGATCCAAGTTTAAAAGTCAAGGTCAAATCCCAAACCAAAACCAAAACCAAGGGAAGCAGGCTAATAAAAATTCGGAGGAATTAAGAAAGGAAGCATTTGATAACTTAGTTCATCGCCTTTCCCAACCATTAACATCACATTCACATGAGGTGAAAAAGGTTAAAGAGCACAACATCATTCAAGCCAAGGATTTCATACGACACCGATGGAAAAGACAAAGCGATGATGATCCATCCAAGACGGTTACGAAACCTCCGAACCTCAGCTTGAGAATCATCACGTCCAAGTCCAAAATAGGACACGGTCCTGACGGACGGAATCCTGAAAAAATGGATACATTTTTCTCCGGAGGCAAGAGTGGAAATGATGAGCAAAAAAATATTATGAAAAATTCACTAATGAACGAAAAGCAGGAGGAAACCATCACCACTCCACCACAAACAGCACGCATTAACCCCAAAGGCAACAAAGAAATGCAACATAAACATGATGATGATGATGATCAACCCACTTTGATCCCAACTACTATTGAATCCTCTCAAATTCCCATTCCTATTTCTTCTCCTCCTCAAGAAATCTTAAATAAATTTGAGGATGAGGTGGTCCTTCGAGAATACATGAAAGAACACTTGCATCATCCCACCCATCCTGATTCTGAGAAACAAATGTCTGTTGAATCCTACTTGACATTAGCAATGATGATGAACAAAAAGGTTGAGGGTTCAGATCAACTTTTGAAAACATTGCGGAACGATTTCAAGCAGCAGCAGCAGCAAACAACGCAACAGCAGAAGGAACAACACTCCAAATCAGAGCATCAACAAGCATCAGGATCGGGTTCATCATCAAAGAAGAAGAGTCAAAGGATCTCTCCAAAATATTTTCAAGAGCTTTACATGAAAGTGGAAAGGAGTCCAAGGCACCTCCTCGCCCTTATGGAAACCTCCCTTTTTAACAACTGGAAATGTTTTATGGAACTCACTAAATTTATCTATAGAAAAAATGGTGGTGGTGGCGGGGCGGCTGCTGGCATCACAGAAAAAGGATCTTCTTCTTGTAGAGATTGCTCCACTGCTGCCAAAGATATTTTTGAAGATTTGCCCACCTCTGAAGCAACACGGTTGGAAATTTTACAAAACTTGAGTTTGGGAATGGATATGGATATTTTTCATCCAAAAACTTATCAAAAAGCGGAGCGCAGGAAGAGAGCCATGCAACAAACATATCATGACTATACCTCTGCTGTTATGAAGGAACTGACAACCCTCAAGGACCTTCCGGTTTCACGTAAGCAAGCATTTGTTTTATGCTCATGTTCTTTCCTTCTTCCATCAAATCAATTTTAGAAAAGGTGGAGCGCCGTTATTGATTTACATTTCATCATTATTCGTTTATTAATTTGAATTCAAAGAAGTCTCTCAATTAAAGTTTCTTTATTGCATAATATTAATTTTTTTTTAGATTTAATTTAAAACTATTTTTCCTTTGTTTCCAAAACAGATTCATTCTATATGGTGTTCATGGTCGTAAAGATGTATGCTCTACTTTGGTATGTGGTCCTTGGCTGTGTTCTCTTTCTTGGATGTGTGATGGTGAGTGAAATTGATTTTGATTTGTTTCTTGCTTAAAATTCCGTCTGTTCCAAAGTTGGAACTCGTTCCATCCATGCAACCCCATCCTCATTAATACATCTATTGATCAAGTAATGAAAAGTGAAATTCATTACGTTTCCTTTCATTTCATCCCTATTTAGGCTTTAGTTAAGTATTAAATGCAAATATTCTTCATTAGAAAATCCTACTCTCTTTCTCTCTCTGTCTCAGCATCAACCCAGTCTTTGCTTAACGCAACTTAATTAAATGCAAAACTAATTTGGATTTAATCAGTTCATCATGTCTCATCTGAAGCAAGGTATTATGTTTCAATACAACTTGAAAAGTAGAAGCGGCGGCGTCACTATATTTCACAAAATTCCATACCTTGTGCTTCTCTGTGTTAATTGAATATGGATGATGATGATATGATAAAAGTAGAGATTTGTAGGAACCTATATACTTACTTACCATAGGTATATTGACTAACTAACTATTTCGCATATAGCTATGAAAAGGTGGTGTCATCAGTAGCTGTACCCACATATATTGCATATCCACAAAAACAAGGAGGACGTCAAAGTCAACCAGTGGTGTGCTCTTTCTCAACCAAGTCATGCTTGTAATAAACATGCTGATGAGGAGAATGAAATTAAACAAGCTTTCAACTTACTTCCTCACCAGTAGTGTGTTTTCCCTTGTTTTGCAGTAGCGACAAAATTTCCAAATGCATCATCCTCTTCTTCTATATACCAACAAATCTAATTCATCATCATATAACAAATATATAGAGGTTGCTCTTCCTTGCTGCTTTTATATACATACCTGGTCTTGGTCTGTCTAGTATTTACACTTTCTCTTTCTACTACACTTACTTTTGTAAACTAATTAACATCCATTTCAGCAGCTACGTAAGTAAATACGTTGCGTTAGTTGAGAGTGAGGATGAGTTAGCAGCTCAAGTCCGTTAGTATTTTAGTAGCTGGTCTGGTTGTTTGCTTCTATGTTTCATTTTATTTCGAAGCACCATTCTGTTTTATATATTATTATATGTATTATATTATCTACAATGTGTGAGTTGCACGACGTCCACCGGGGGGCTGATGAAGATGGACGAACGAAACGATTTATTTATATACATTTGTATTAGAAAACATGAGATAGCACGCAGTTTCGACATGGGAATTAAATATACACGAAAAAAAAACAAGTTATTTACTTTTGAGAAAAAGTAATGTAAGTTGTAGTTAGTGTGGTCTGGTCTGGTTCTGGTCTCTAGTCAACTTTCATTTATATTCCCCAATTTTCCTATGACTTGGAATGTGAATGTGGGGAAAGGGAAGCCGAGGAAATAAGTAGATAAAAGAAGTAACTGATGCAGAAAAAGGACCGGTGGCTATGAACACTGGAATTCGAATGTCTGCATGAATACATATTATATTTGTTAGGTAGTTATAGGTAGTAGAAATAGATAGGTAACTCATCTTTTCGGAGAAAAGATATATATTGGATTATGTCGGGATATGATGATATTGATGATGTTGAGAAGGATAGAGGATAGAGAGAGAAAAAAGCCATGAAACTGATCCATTCATTGAATCATTTTGTATCCGTCCAAATATTCCATTGTAATTTCACTCATGCCCATCCGTGTGAAATACAAACAGAGGAAATAATGATACAAAAAGATAAAAGCTAAGCCTTATGATTTTGCAATGAAAGCTAGGGAAAGCTGGAGAGTTCCATTCCGACCATCGAAAAAAGGAAAAAAAAACTTTGGAAATAAAAGCGAGTTGGACGTCGAGTTTGAGCTGCTGATCATTTTTGCCTTTGGGAGAAATAAGAATAGGAGTATTCTCTCGTATTCAATACCAATACCTTATTTCCTGTTTTTTCTTTGGAAAATTCTCTTTTTTTGTCAACCTCCCATCATCACCAGAACCCTAGCATCATCATGATCATCATAAATACAAGCTAAATGTATTGGAACGGGAAGTAGTTTTCCTCTTTTTATGATCACAATTTTGATCCGATCTCAATCTCTTGTTCTTTTGCAGGAGGACAAAACAGCATTGAATATCTGGGGGATTTTCGCGATCCTCACTTCCCTCCTCCACTTCATAGTGGAAGAGTGGATTGACACGACATTCCAGCCGGATAAAACAGCCGCTGCTCTCTGGTTCAGTATTATTTTACGCGTATATAAACCCCTTTCCGTGCTCATCGTCCTTACTCTCAGCTCCGAGATTTTGAAACGAGATGGTTGCTCAAGACAAAGGGGACTCGGAACCTGTCTTTTTGAGCTCGTCAAGGGTAAAAAACATGGAAAAAAATGCTCGGATAAGGTGAGCTCCACCACCACTACAGCAACTGATGGTGATGCCGGCTTCCCTACCGCGGTAACGGTGACCAAGCTACAGTTTCGAAGAACAGAGTTGGATAATGGCAAAATTGTTTATACCAACATGTCTCCATCTAAAGCAGCTTTGTATACGAGAGCTACTTGCGTCATTTGTGGAGCTACTGCCAAATTTTCTTCCAAACTTCGAGAGCAAGATCCAGCTGCGACCACCACCAACGCTGCCGCCACCGAAGGAGGAGGAGAAGCTGCAGCTGTTAATGAGGATGGGAAGAATAACAAAATGGGGATTCATTGCTCTTGTGCCAAACCCAACAATTTGAGTCCGGATGAGATTTTTGACTTTTCCGACGTTGAAAATGATGAGGAAGATGAAGAGGAGGATGATGATGATGATGATGAGCGGGAGCTGGAAATCGTTGGGGATGAGGAGGAAGAAGAAGAAGAAGAAGAGGAGGACACGGATGAAGATGATCGATATGAGTATGAGCGAGAGACACAGGAAGAATCAGAACCAGGTGAAATGACAATGGACCAAAATCAAATATCAGTGGATTCCAAGAAGAAGAAGCAGCAGCAACAACAAAAACCACAACCTGCGATGGTTGTTATCCTGTCCGAAGCAAAGAAATATGGGATGAATAGAAAGGAGGAGGCTGAGCCCGGAAAACAAGATAAAGGTAAAGATAAAATTGATGATGATAAAAACAATAACATCAAGCAATCCAAAACCAACCGGTTTAATCCCCTCATGGTTGTTGGGGATGAGGGGGCTGAAGGTGGTGGCGTGGCCGTTGTTGATGGTGCCAACTTATACATTTAAATTCATCCATAAATCATATATTATCAACTATTGAACAAGGTAAACATTTGCACAAGTTTATACATAATTAGTAAATTTAAGAAGAATAGAAGCTACAACAATATTACTTACCTTCACTTATGAATAATATTTTTAAATTTTATGAGAATATTAAGAGGTGTTGTAATCTTACATATCATCTCTTATTCTCTAGACCGAGGCATTCCAAAATTACATACACGAGCTCTGGCTAACCTTGCTTAACTCATGTCACTGTAAAATGTACATATTAAATTCATACTTTATCGATCTAGATGCAAAAAGCTTTATTATAGGATGACTGTACATGACACTATTTATTTAGTATTCATGCAGTCGGGTCACTTGCTTTGAAACAGTGTACATAGAAAACTTACATCTAAGCATTCATATATTTATTAAAGATATGATAAATTTAATATAGGTAACAAGATCCCACTAAATCTTGCCATTCCAGCGACTTTTGTAGCTATGCTTTCACTCATCCTCAAATCAGATCGATGACTGTAGAAAATATAGGCGTTCATTATCCCACATTTGTTGTCAAATTCTAAAGCACATCTTCACTTTAATGATAACTCCTTTCACATAAGCTCGTTAAAAATTTGAAATGAATTTTTGACAAGCAACTGATTCACAAAAGATAAGCAGTTATATATTTTGGTTGCGTAAAGTAAAATATACATAACTTCTATTTCAAACCAAAGAAATTCCCTACGTAATGCTCTCCCTTCTTCCTTTCAAAGTTTCAAAGATCTTCTCTTATAAAAAGTCTTGTTCATTCGCTCGTTTTGTGCGGTTAGCGGTTGGGTTTTAGTTATGTTACGTTGACGTTGCGATGAACATGCGGCTGTGACTGGTGACAATGTTTTTTGACTTACACACACACACACATCTTATCTTTACGCTTTTCATCTGCTGAAGTGAACCGTGTCAAATATATATATATATATAAGTATATCTCCCATATTTAGAGTTCATTCTTGTAGAGTTGTCTTTTGAACTATGAAAATCCTCGGTGGAGGTGGAGACTAAAGAGAAATAAAAAGATTGAAAGAAAGGAAGAAGAAAAAAGGAGAGCTCAAAATATATGACATCTTTAAAGACTTTATAAACTGTAGGTTATACTTGTAGGTGGTATGGTATATTTGGTAGATACATTGGTTTCTTTTAATGCTGTGAATACTAGACACATTACTTTTGAGTGAACAAACACGATGGTAGTAGGTTGTAGTTGTAGTAGTGTACGTAAACCTAAGTAAGCTTCATAAGGAAAATGTTTGAAGAGATCAAAACGGAAATGCGGAACCGAAGGACCAAAAAATACATTGATTCTGGTAGGATATGGTTTTCAGATGTTATTATGGCGTGTAAGCCATTCATATAACATTGGAGTGGAATGGAATGGAACATAAATAGTTGAAAAGCCTTGTGGTTTCTTTTGTGTGAGTGGAGCACTTGTGGTCTGGTCTACGAACTTGGGTTAACTTTGGTAAAAAAAAATGAGGAGAAGAGAGATTCAATTTAAAAAGAAGTGTTCAATGGAAAATCGGGCCAAGTGAGTTGAACACTGTTGCAGCTTTCCCTTTTCTCATGCCACATTACAATTTACAGGGTTGTGCTTTTGAGCCTTTCCCTTTGTGTGTCAACTTGGTGGCTTGTTAATGAAAATATGCAGAGTGTATGGAAGTATATGGATGCATCTAACCTAAATATGTGACTTTTTCAAACAAATTTCCACAGATAAGCTTTATATTTTGAAAATAGATTTGTTTAAACGACGTGCAAATGAATAAATGAATTGCGGCATGTTTGTGGGTTAAATGAGACACGGAACTAAATGATTCGAGTTCGTGTCATTATTTCTTCTTCATCCAATTTATACATCACCTTATTATTATTTTACTCATTTAGCATCAAACTCGAGAATAAAGTTTCCATTCAACTTTTTCCTAAAAACAACCAAAAACTCTCTTTTAAGACGGTCGGTCGGTGGGTTGGTTTGGTTTAGTTTTTATCCCACGCCACGCCAAGTCACGAAGGAAAGGACGCCGACGCCGCCGTCTTCTTTCCCTCGCTTTCATTTCACCGATAAGTGAAAACATTTGCAGATAGGGACATACATTACATTACAAGTTGGTTCTATTTGTTGAACAAGACGAAACGAATTCGACGTGATCATCATCGTGAATTCAAGTAATGAGTCCCTCCAGGCAATCAGAAGAGATGAAAAGGAAACGGTCAGCCAAAAATTTCCTTCCATTTCTCTAAGCAAATAATAAGATAAAAACATATCATACTTATTTCTCATAATATTTCTTTGCCATTGCCATTGCTATCATCATCTCTCTCTCTCTTTTTCCTTTTTCGAGTATTTCCTACACAAATAATATACAGAGTTACTTACTTACATCCCTATTATTTTATGACCGAGCTCTTCTTCTCTGTCGATGATGATTTCTCCTATCCACTTTGCCCCTAAAAAAAGAAAGATAGAATGGAGATGTGGATGTGGATGTAGAATAAGAGAAAGATTGTATAAGGTCATCCTAATAATAATGAAACTTTTTTTATATACAAAAAAAATAATACGACTTTATACTCACTCGAGTACGTATTACATATGGCAGCGGATGGATGATATGATGGCCTTCGAAAATCGGTGGCTTGGCTTTGGCTTTGGCTTGGTTTGGTTTGAGTTACCGTTACGCCATAGATTTTTTTGTTATTGTATAATAATCGCAGATACATATAAAAATGTCCGTCCATACCACTCCAACTCGCGCAAAGATAAAACAAACTACTCAGGCTCTTTAGAGAGGATGATGAGGATGATGATGGTTGGCTATAGCTCAAACAACATTCCACTTGTAGCATATAATATTTTATACCATACCAAACCCGTGAAAAAATGTTCGATTAAACTTTTATTTAGTTTAGTTTAGACACACTTGTCTATTGGGATTGTGAATGGAATCGATCTGAAAAGCGGAGTGATTTTTACGCTTTGGTTTTATTAGAGCGACTTTTGAGTTCTATTTTGGTTTGATATGCCGTTTCATTTTATTTGAGGATAGCTAAAATCAACATTCCATTTTGAAAACTAAATACATTTGCACACTTATGCATTCCTGGGAAATTTAAGTAAACATTTTTTCAACGGTATACAATTTGTCCAAACATCAAAAATCAAAGCAAATATCTACAAAAAGAGTGAGAATGGTGAGATGCAGAGGGATCAGAGATCAAATCAAGCGTTTGAATACTAGTTTAAGTCTATAGCTTGTCCATGAGACGAACTAAAGGGTCATTTCTTGTCATTTGAACTGTTAACAGACTTGCTCGGTAGCACAGCTTTTTAGCTTGTGAGTAGCATAGTCTCAGCTTGGCGGTATTGTATTGCACGTACACTAAGCTCTGTAAATTTGTACATAATCGCAAATATACTCAAATAATTATATATATTATTAATAAATATATAATTATTTAAGAACCATCATCATTACTTACACTTACACAAATTTACTTTAGCTATTATGATAGTAGCGCTGAGGCCTGAGGCTCGCATTTTGTTAGCTTGATCATTTGCATCATAGCTAACATAAAAACATACCTGAACTGTGGTAGACATTGTACATAAAAAAATTAGACTAATTTTTGCTTAGGAATATTAGTTTAGTAATAGTTTTGCCATACCAGTGACCAGGCCAGCTGAGTCTTTATCAGAAATGATAATTAAATTAGAGGCTGTGTGTATGTGTCGGCTCGGCTTAATTATGTAGCTGTAAGAAAAGTAAATTATTATTATTATTATTATTATTATAATTCTGTAGATTTAAAAAAGAACTTGATTTGAAAAACTGCTTATTTGTAGTTTATTCAAAGCTTGATCTGTCAACTAGCACAAAAACTGTACTAACCTTGTAAAAAGTAGGATTTTAAGGGTAGATTTTACTTTAGATAGTTTGATTATTCCCTTTAAACATTTTAAAAGAAAAGGATGTCTGAAATCCTGGAAGGCTTTGAACGATTAAACTGGAAACTTAAACACACTACCCTAGAGAAAAGTGTAAAACGTAAAATATTTTGGCTCTGATCTGGGTTGTGATTACTGTACATAACAAAAAACATGAGAATGTTGTAGCTTTAGAAAAATTACATTCATATTCATTATTTTAGGCTAAACTAATTAATAATTTTAAATTTTAAATTTTAATCTACTTAATTAGCCTCTATTATCTATTATTACTTAAATAAATAAAAAAAGAAGTTAGAGCCCTACCTGAGTACATAAACTAGGCTAGCACTTTCTTCATTCAAAATTGCTACTCGCTACTTTAGATGAAGTTAAAAATATGATACCTGTTCAATGTAATGCTTATAGTTGTCATAAACAAATGGGTAGAACGCACGAGATGAAATATTATATAGAAATACGCAAGTTTTCATGAGCATTTGATCAATCCAAATTCCAAACAAGTTTTTATTTTTCATTTTCTCAAAAATTTAAACACACACATGCGCATTTTTTATCAAAATGAAATTTTATTGAGGAATTAAAATGTCGATCAAGTTTTTGAAAAATTAAATTTTTGGAAACGCTAATTGGATTTACATTAATTAGTATTGTGAAGTTTACACAGGCAAATCATTTTGAAGTACATTTCCGTCCAAAAAGTAAAACGGATTTAAAATTAGCTAAATTCCAAAATTTTGAAAAATTATATATAAATCTATGTATATATATATATATATCAAAATGCCAAATGCGCTTGAAGAGATGATGATACTACATTGTAAATCAAACTTGTAAATTTTCTATATAAGTTCGCACATACATGTATGTATATCTAAGAATTCGTCCAGTACTAAAATACTATGATGATGATGATGATATGATGATTGTATATAAAAATATATAGCTAGTTGTAGAATGTCTTGATGGCATAAAGTAGTTCTAAACGGACCTAGGATTGGAATTGGTGATTTGATGGTTTATGCGAGAAATCAATGAGCCACAACTCCACATTCTAATAAGGTTGAACGCAAACGGTTGAATCAAATGTCACAGATCAGAGATCCACTCATCATTCACAGATGGACGGACAGAGACATGACATATGTACATAAAATATATTATATTAGAGATATGATATTGCTTTTATTTTAAATTCGACCAATAGCTTTTTAGCTTGGTTTTGGAATAGAAAACAATTAATAGCATAAGCTTGTAAATATTTAGTAGATATCTAGCTACTTTTTTTATCTATAATCTACTATATTTCACCTGCGTAGTGCATAGAATTTACTTACTTAGCGCAACGCAAATAGCCCGGGCTATTATGGGTCTAATTCAAGTCCTGCTTAATGCATGAACTTTCCTGTAAAAAATCCCAAAATATATTCACGAACTTTCCTGTAATCTTTGGTGTCTATTAAATTACTATAGGATAAATCATAATCTTTTAAAAAAATTGTACTGGTAGTATGAATGATTGGTGGTTTGGTTAGGTGTAATGTAACGTCATTTAAATATTACTTATTGATAATAAAAGAAAATGAATTGCCGACTATCACTAAGATATTATCGTGCTTTCGTCAGGTATTCGTCTTGGGGCAATTTGAGACTTTGCAAAAAATGTAGTCAGCAGCTCCTCCTGAAAGAAATTTCAGTAGAATGACTTCAAAAATGGAAAACAATTGGATTACAATTTGTATATAATTTTAGTTATGATCACTAGGAATTTTCCAAAGTTGGGTTCTTATATAGATGATAGATGAGAAGACTTATGTAGATTGAAGAAAATATGATATTATCATATTTTGATATATATGGAATGTTCAATGAACGAGCTTGTAACTCCACCTGAAATCTCTATATATTTATGTATAACCGACAACCGACTCTGGGGGAAAATCACTTGACATTAAAAAATTAAATGTTTAGAAATCTGTGCGAAATGTGTGAAAGATATAGCAGACTAGTTAGTTACTGAATGGATGTTGTAACACTTTATAATTATTATAAAAATGTCCATTTAGATTAATTCATTAACTAATAAAAAAATAAATATAAATTATGTATATCGTGCTATTAAAATTAAATGCGTGTGTAGCAGCAGGCATGCTTATAAAGGAAAGCTAACTAAATGTTTGTGCAGTAACTATCTCGGAGTAACAGGGGAAAATGCTACTACTTAATACTTTTTCTAGGTAAATTCCAACCGGGGTGGTAATATAACCACACCGTTTTTTCGGAATTATGCTTAGTTGGGTGCAAATGGGAGTAGGGATGAAAATATGAAACAAAATATTATTAATTTATACTTACAATATAAACTTACCTTATAAATTAGTTTATTTAGTTTTATGTCAAGGTTCACAAGCGTAAGACTTATTTGTATCTCATTCATTTTCTCTCTTAAAACCTAGTGTAATTAGCTAATGACAAATTTTAAGAGTATAATCATAATCCCTTGGAATTAAGTATTTAGAAAGGTTGAACGTTGAACATAATCGGATTCCATATAAGCTCGTTTGTCGTTTGTTCTCAAAATGTCCTTGATGTCTCTCTTGTTTGTTCTAAGCCTTAGGTGGTAGGGTATGGTGTTTCCCTTTGTTTTTCTTCTTAGCATTAAATTAATTATATATTATGTGAGGAGAATCCTTCTTTACTGAACGCTAAGATAATAAATTTATTATATAATGGAATGGGAAGTAAAATGAACATATTATTTCTGTGCTTTTTTTTGTCCATCATTTATTTCAAGTATTGTTCAAAAATTGTTGCACAATTTAAAAATTATTATTGTTATTTCAAAATATTTAGCAAAACATTATAATAAAATTATTTGCACAACCCACAAAAAAAAGTACCCAATTTATTCGTATTTTGATGCATATCAAATTACTTTTGACTTTGAAACACAACTAATTACGTTTTTGATGAAGTTATTAGTTTGGTCATTACATTAATATGGTTTGTTGAGTTTTGCGTTCGTGTTCTCTCTCTCAATATCAAAGTCAAATTATAAATATATATATATATATATAAATGTAAGAGATAAAGTGTATGTATGTATACCAACCTAAATTACCAAAATTGATATTTATATGTTATATATGCTATACTAAGATATATCTTAATTAATCAGCTTATAACTGATATTAATGGAATGAGAAATTGGATGCGGTTTTGTATTTCATTAGAAATTACATTAGTCGCTAGTTGGATTGGTTTTGGTTAGATAGTTGGTAGGTGCGTGGGTGGTTTGGTTGGGTTGGGAAACTAAAATTGGTTACTTATGAAGAGAAATATGAAGCAGGATGAAGTCAGCATAATGGAAATGATGAGCAAGATGACTTGAAAGCAGAACGACAAACGGTGAGCAACTTACTCAAGACTAATTTGCAGTATTTGAGCTGAGGTGGTAAAGGAGTGAGATGGAGATTGAGATTCTCATTGGAAATGAAAGATTGATTTGATGTTGAGCGTTGATGTTGAGCGTTGAGAGAAAGGGAGCTATTGTATTGTATCGGATCGTATGTAATGAAAAACGGAAGGATTTATTATATTACTTATATATATTTGTATGTAACATAAAACATTGATTGTATGCCAAAATAAATGTTTCATGTGTATATGTATATTACTGCAAGATGGTTTACTGGATTGGAGTTTTTTTTGGATAGCAACATGAATTTTTTTATGTGTCATCATCATTCATAAGATTTCCGGCTGAGTTGTTCAAATCATATTTATTGCAAGGGTTTTTTTGGGTTGTCGTTGTACTCACACCTGGTGGCTCTGGTCTGGTCTGTGATCTGATGTATCCCTTCTTCAGATGAGGACGATTCTTGAGAAGGAGAAAACGAAAGGACGACTCGACATGGAGAAATTCATTTCATTCCTTCCTTCGCAAAGGACTGGAAGGGAAGGTAAGAGATGAGGAAGAAGCGATGGGACGCAATGTGATGTCGACTCGTATATAAAACGCCCAGGTATTTTTTTGGGGTGAACAATCTATCCATGTCACAAATAATGGTGACTCATGTGCTGCTATAACACCATACCACCGGTGGGTTGTCATAAACAGAATGAAATTGCCAATTTCCCCCAAAAAATGAAAAGTTAAAAAAGTGTTGGGGAAAAGTGTTCAAAGTCATAGGCGGAATGCTTTTTTACGTTATCCCAAAGGGACTATTTGTATTGTGGCATTTAGCAACACTTGAGTAAACTACCTATGATGCCATGCCATGCCACGCCATGCCAAGTTTACCAACAAAAAAGAATGTAGCTTTAAGCAAGCAGGGAAATATCCTCTTCTACCTGTTCCATTTCTTGGGCTCATTCACGCATATACTCATCCTTTCATGTTAGTATTTGTTGGGGAAAGTTTACAGGAAGAATCCTTTCCGTTCCTTGTTTGCTTGTTTAAGTATTCTACTTCAGTTCACTTTGAAAATTTATATGGGCTTTGTTGTTAGCCATATTTTATATGGCACCTAAGTACTACATACTTTTACAACCAAGCCAACCGACCGGTGTGGCGTGGCGTGGCGTGGCGTGGCGTGGCGTGGCGTGGCGTGGCATGACATTTGAGCAGAGTTTCCTCCTTAAAAAGAATGAAATTGTTTTCCCCTCTTGAACATTTGAAAATTGGCTGTAACAAAAACACATCTGGGAGAAATTCCTTTTTTTTTTAGATATTGCTTCATTGACAATACTGATTGAATCATCAAAAAAAATATCACTCTCTCAATCCCAATCCCAATTTTTATACTGGGTATTGGACTGGACTTTAAACACAACAGGTAAAAATGCTTATAATAGACATAGACATGGACAAGGCCTTTTCTATCCATAAAAGAATATGTAATAACTCAACTCCACCTTTGATATTATGCACGGACGGATGATGAATTTATTTTACTACACGCTTTCCTGACTTTGATTGAGCCAAAGAACTCATGTTTGGAGAAAAAGCAGGAGTCACAAAATAAATTAGGTTCTGCAAAGAAACATCCAGAAGCCAGATTCAAGCCAAGGCAGCTACTACAACACGACAAGAATATTTCCTTCTTTTGAGCAATGACGACGCCGATGATGTCAACGTCAACGTTATGAAAGATGAAAATTAACTTTAGTTTTAGGATTTCTTGAGAAAAAGCATTCACATTTGAATTACATATTTACAACCTGTACTTTTACCATCATGATCTTATGAATGTACACTACATAATAATCATGTAAATATAAGAAAAAAGGAAACACATAGATGAATAGGTAGGTAGAAGTGAATGACTCGCAATATTTTCCCATTTTGAGCCTTTTCATCAAAAAACGATGATGATGATGAGGATGAGAATGAGATGCCCAAAAGTTACTAGAGAAAAAAAGAAAGGAGAAACTGCATGAAGTAGTATGGAGATATAGATCATTTCCCATCCCTCTTTTCCATCTCTAACAACCTGTTTTCCATAAGTAATACAAAAAAAGTATGAAGCATCCTCTTCCTCACATCTTCTATCTATCTGGAGTGGAGTAGGTTGACGACGACACGGCACGGCCGTGAGCAATTTTCTTCATCCACGTACGTACACAGCACAGCACACATTTCTTTCCAATCAAAAGCATAAAAATGTGAACGGACATGGAAGAAGAAGAGAGGGAATCATCTACTTCTTCTTCTTCTTTGGTGAAAGCCTGTTTCTGTCTGTACAGGAAATGGAGTAAAAATAGAGTTGTTAGTAGAACCGGATTTTGTTCCACTTGCTTTGCTTGTCATCGTCTTCAAGAAGACTCCATGATAAAAAAAATGCTATTCTACTTCATTCGCCCTAAGGAGGAAATTTATCAACGGGGAAAAATTGAATTATCAATGATTTCTTTAGTGCTTCTTCTTCCCCAGAAAAGGATTTTGAATACAATTTTTTAGATATAAAAATATACATATTTACATATAAAAACGAATATAACATCAATCATGCAAAATAGGTAAAATAAATGCAAAGGCAGATATATACATCCTCGTCGTCCTCCTCACATTCGTTAGAAAAAGAGAGAGATGTTAGTTGTTATTCATTTTTGATGTGTATCATCTATCTTGTTATCGACAATAATGATTTCTCTCCTGCAAGACTTCCACGCCGTCACAAACAGGAAATGGGAAAAAGGATATGAAAATTGTAAGGAATATTCACATATTTTGAAAGAAAAAGGAGTGCTAACGCTGAGCTAACATGCTAACAATAACGTTCGTTGAAGAAGCTTTTTATTCAAATTATTTTCCCCGTAAGATGACAATGAAGTAATAATGCAATCATTTTGAGCTTTCCCCTAGTAATTTCCAGAACGAAAATGTAGAAATGTATTTAGCCCCAACCCAATCCTGTTAGTTGTTCTTGTTCTGAAAGTTGATATATATATAGACTATTTTAGCGTGTGATGTGATGTGATGTGATGTGATGTGATGATGCCCTTCCTTATAATTATAATCATGAAGCGAAGAGAAAAGAAATGGGGCTTCACCTTCAACTTTAATCAACTCCAATTTCCAATTTTATTTATGAATGTTCAAAAAATAAAAACTTTTTTGATCAATTTAGAGAAGCATTATATTATAGTAAAGCACGAACTTTTGAACTTTGAACAATATTGCACCTGGCTTCCAATTAAAACAAAAAAAAGTTGCATCTATTATTCAACATTTATTGATAAAAAATTGATCAACCCTTTCAAGAGGGGTTGAAAATAATGTGTTTTGGCTTCTACTTCAAAACAAAATCTTGCTAATCAACTCCTGCTCACGACGACGACGTTAAGAATCGAAAAACATCATCATCTTACAGATTTTCTTCTAAGGTAAATAATAATGAGCAAAATAATATTGCTGGCACGAAAACAACACAACACAGGAAATGATGATCTTATATTTTTTTCTTCATCCGTCGTCCTTGGCTTGGGTTGAATTTCCATCCTGTAAAAAAATATCCCCCTTTCTTTCTCACTAATTGAGCCACAAAGTTGTCAGGATGGTAATGGTAATCACACCGGAAACGTCTTGGTGAGTTCTCCACACTGTTATTATCATTCTTTCAACTTCTTTCCTGACCAAGTTTGTCCGTCCGTTATATTATATTGAGGCGGAAGTCTTTATCATTATCTTTCACAATATTCTACCAACCGCTGCGTATTTACAGCTGCTTGTGACATCAATTTATCATCATTATTACCAAGGAAGATTCAGAGGAAGAGAAAGTTTTTTATACTAAAAAGGAAGTTTCTCACAATACCATCCTGACATTCACCATTGGCTGTCTCCATTCGAAATATGACATCTTAATACACTTTCATGAAGGTAGTCAACTCACCATCTTATTCAATTCGTTTTACGACGAGGAGGAGGACGACGACGACGACTTACTTATTATTAGCTGACACATTTGAGTTGTCAGACGTGAAAACAACATAATAGTCATGTTTGCCACCCAGAAAAGTAACTTTTCCTCCATTCTTTCTTTTGACAATAGGCAAGCCGAGGAGAGACGAAGAGGGCTTCTTACTTAATCCAAAAAAGCAAAACATGATGGTGGTGGTGGTGGTGAAACTATTGTATTTATATGTACCATTGAATTGTATTGTATTGTATTGTATTGTAGTGTTCAAAAAACATATTCATGAGAAAAACTTGACACCATCACCATCCTCCCGTATGCCAACAATTTAGAGGATGGAGAGGAGCTAGCTGTTATTCAAAAGTTAAGAAAAGTTGAAGATAGGAAGAGGAGAAAGCAAATAATATATTAGAAAGTCTCTCTTTCTGAAAAGTTTTGAGCATTTTGCATGTGAACAAGAAGGACTAGTTTGGGTTTGAGAGTGGAATGACAAAAGCGCTGCAACCAAACTAAACTAAACCAAACCAAACCACTCAACTGTTCTTTTTTTGATGTTATAGACCTTTTGATTCTTTGGCAGGTAGGTAGGTTTATGTAGCTAGTGGTGGTGATATGCTAGTGTTAGAGTAAGAAGATGTGAAACGCTCGCTCCCTTACTCGCCCTGTCTGCCGAAATCTGAAAAGTGCAAAATGGGCTAAGAGCTTGGTGATGTAAGTTGTCAAAAGTCGGAAACAAGATCTTCTTAACATTTAATATGGAGGCGATAAAGTTACGCTCAGTTGATTTGATGTTGAGGGAAGAGCAGAAAGAGACACTAACTCTGTGTATGACGTGATGCACACGAGTGCACACGCCGTTACTATATCTCTGTAGATAGATGCTTTTTTTGTTGGAGAGGGGAATACAAAACTGATCCCTTTCTACGTCGTCTATATATTGCATAGAGTTACAATTTACAATATAATAAAGGCTAAATGCTACAAGGGAATGATCATCACATCACATCACTGATGATATGAATCAATTTTTGGGATGGAAGGGGTGATGTGGTATAATGTATGATGTACCTAAAACAGAAGAAAGAATGAGTGTCAACGAATGTCATCCTGAAAAATGCGTGCAATCCAATCCGCTCCAACGTGACAACTCCCTCTAACTTGTCATTTTGTTCGTTGGTATGTCAAGAGGGCTTTTGCATTACAGCACATCCTATTGATGAGGTTGTCGTGTGGAAGTGCGAGAGCAATTTACTTTATCGTCAACCAAACCAAACCACTTAAACTTGAATGAGAGTAATAGTCATTCATGACAAAGGACGGGTCTGTAATTCCTACGAAAAAAAATTAGTTTTTTAAATATTCATACCGGCGTTTAAATTATTCAATATTAAAGTTTCAATTTCGGTTGCAAAAACTTTGGTATTTTTTATCCCAAAAAAAATGTTAGCAACTCTAAACTATTATGATCGCTTCACGCATCACTCACCATTATTTCCGGTGCACGGATGAAGACGAGTAAAAGAAGCAGGGGAGGGAATTTTATGTGCATTAATTAAATTCAAAGTTTTCGACTGCTTTGCTGTAGCGCTTTGGCTTTGACTTGTTTTGCAACTTCTTCAGCTCGTCCTATGTAATAGAATACAAAAGTGTGCCGGTGGAAAACTTTTCATACTATTTGTCACTCTGTGAGCAGGATTCCATTCCACACAAGTAAATCAAAAAGCCGACAGCATCCACATCCCTATTTATCCTATATATTCCTATCCCTTCAGCTTTCTTTTGTGACTGATCCTTCCACCATGAGAAATTGTATTAGAAACTCGTAGTTATTACTCCCAAATTAAGCTGCACGTGGCATCGTCCCTTCATCATCTAAAGAAAGAACAAGAACAAATGAAACAAGAGAAATGGATCCTGCTGCTGGTTGCTACTGATTTGCATTCCAACTCAACCCAAAGAAAAATAAAAAGGAAAGCCAAAGCCAAAGTCAACCAGGTGGATAAATGAATGAATGTCTTCCACTTTCCGTTTTTCCCTTCACAATTTTTATTACATCTTTCATTGTATTTACGGGAGATTACTCTTTTTTGCTCTCGTGCTTAGGAGCAGCATACTCACTCTCGTTAATATATGTAACATACACATTTCATTTGTATTGAAAACTTTTTCCTGATGAATTCATTAGCTCTCCACTCGCTCCTCTTTTGCAATCCGTTTCCTCCACTTTTTACATTCCTCATGCGAATTACAACAAAAAAAAAGTTGCTTTTACTTTTCCTTATTATGAGAAAAAGGTGGAGACTACTGGAGAAGAAGGAGAGTAACAGTTTCCTTCATCCCTATACATCATCTTTCACTACCTACACATCTCACACAATTGCCACTTGTTCCCTAAGAGTTTCTCTCCGTTCCCATACTTTTTTTCGACGTTTTTGCTTGATTTCAAACTAAAAAGGTAAAAGCAACTATACATGTTATATGTTATGATAATATGTATATACCAGTTTAATTTGTTTTTGGAGGAGGATAATACTACTTTTTCCTTTTTGGTCGCTTAACTCTTACAGTCTTTCTTTCCAGCTAGTCTTGTATTGTTTGGTGCTGCTATTGTTAGAAAGCCATTTGCATACATGTTCCATGCTCCTATCTTCTTTTTCAGAGTTGTTTTCCAGAGGAGAGAAAGTAGGGTAAGTAGAAGACGAAGTAGAAGGGAGATTCATCAGTGGACAGGTAACAACATCACATCACATCTCACATCATTATATTATTGCACAACTTTTTTTTATTCTTCCTCGTCTTTTTTTGGCAACGTTCCATTCCGCTATTTATTTTCTGGCTTAATAGCAACTACAGAAAATAATACAGGAAAAAAGTTGATCATGATGATGATGATGATAAGATTGACGAGATGAGATGAGAAGATGAGGACAGGGTAAAAATAGCTTCGTAAAAAGTAAGCAATAATATCCCCATTACTTATTTTTCGATAGGTAGCAGCAGACGTAGAGCTATCATCATACTTCTTCATGAATACGTTCCCCAACTTTTTTATATGTAGAGTTGAAGTTGAAAACAAGATGATTATAATGGACTTACAAGACCAAAATATACATACATACATAGGTAGAACTCTATAATTTTTAGCTATCGGATAGAAACAAAAACCAAGCCTGGAGAAAAGTCGAACAAAAAGCCTCTTTTCTCCTTTTAAATGACATGATTATAAGCAAGAAGATGAAGAAGAAGTTGAGCAAGCGGCATATATAGTCTCAAATTTGCGTTTAAAAATGTTGTCAGCTTTTGTCAAGTTGCAACAGTTTAAGTACAGTACATGTATACATATGCTCAAAAACATTTTATCATGATGGAAAATAAGCGGAAAAAAATAATCAAGTCAAGTGCCGTCACTCACTTTCGGCTCAAGAGTTCTTCATATATGAATGTATCGTATTATATTCCTTAGTCCTTCTCCATTTCCTGTTCTGCTGAATCTCTTTGAAAACATGGTGAATAACATAATAGCTACAAGAATTACTTACATATCGTTGCAATGAATAAATAGTTTCGGCCTAAGCAATTCAAATAATACCCGGTAGGTACATGAAATGAAATGGTGAGGGACGTCAACGTCTCACAAGTTTTTTTTGTTTGAGTTTGTATAATTTGTCGAGATTTTCCTTTACATTTCATTTATACGATATTATGTCACATCACACCACCACGCCAGACCAGACCAGACCAGACCACATTTCAGTTTTGAGTATTGTGTGGTAAAAGGTTGCTTGGAGTAGTTTTCATGTTTTTAAAAAGTTGACTGAGCTGCTTCTGTTGCTGCTGCTGAGTAAGTCGTAAGTAAAGTGTAAAGTCCCTTTTGGTTTTCCCAAGTCAAAGTTATCAAGTGAAAATGAAGAGCTTAAGTGAGAAGAGGAGAGTATACCTACCAAACCAACAAAAAACTAGCGTTTTCAAAAGCTGCTCCTGTTCTTCTTGTTCATTTAAAGTCAAGTTACAAGTTTCCTCATTATTATGCAGAAAAGCCTTGTTGACATGTATCTTTAAGACTGAAACTAAACAAGGAGTAGGAAGGATGTTGATGTGATGTGCTGCTCTTGCTATTCTACAAGCTCACAACTTCCCTTTCTTTTGTATAGCTTAGAGGCCAGTAGAAGATAGGAGTTCATGCGTAAAATGTTTAGCACCAAAACTCCAACTCATGCCTATTATTAAGTTTCCCAGCTCAGCTTTTCTTTTGCATTTTCAAAGTCCAACAATCAAATATAAAATGATTGAAGGGATTAAATCATGAAATAATGATAATTTGTGGGAAATACAAGAACTAGTTGGCATAATAGAAACGTTAGGAAATAATTCCTCTGGCTTTTGGAGATATGAAAAGGTGGATGATGATTGGATGCTCATTTTGCTTTCATCAAATCAAATCGCGTCTACCAAGACTCACTTTTACTTTTAATTATTTATTTTCCAAGAAAAAACGGCGCGAGTTATTTTCACCACAATTCAATTATTACTTACTCAACAAAATCATATTACGAAACAAGTGCTTTTAACAATCAAAATCAAAATCAACCTTGAAATTTTTTATGTGACAATAGCAGCATCTTGGTTGGGAAGGGAAATGATGTTATTCATGGAGGCATGCTAATTTTCACACTTTTCTCTCACCTTTTTACAACCATATTTCACATTTCCTTTCAAAGAAAGTCAAACTCCGGCTCGCATTCACAACAGCGAGGTCAAATGCCAGCGTTACTTCACCACACCACACCATCCCACAAGATCAATGAGGTATAAAACGGTGCTTTGCTATCTTTTTTCTTATTTTTTTTGTCATCTGCACAGAGCAGTATGCTCTTTTGCTCTCCTCCTATGAAATTTCTCATACTCCTCGGTTCACTTCACAAATGTGTTTTCGTCAAATGTGTTTGAGTTCAAAAACTGAAAAACGACAAAAAAAATGGTTGATGTGAATGGATGAAAAAAAGGGATGAATGCGAATAAAATGTGCAATTCCTAGTCATCTCAAACAGACCTGCTGCTGCTACTAGCACCTTTTCAAATGCTTCGATCTTTCTTCCTTTTTTTTTAAGAAAAAAGGTAAAATGATGAAAGCCTAAAAAATCAGTGTCGACGTCGACGACAGTGCTCAAGAATTTATGAGAAGTAAGTATCTAGGTACAAAAGTTTTTTTCTTGTGTGTGTGTAAAAAAAATTGAAAGGGCCAAAAGCTAGAGGAGCAAAAAAGGCAGCTTTAGGAAACATCAACAAGGGGAAAAAGAAATCCGTTGGGTTGGAAAGCATTTCACTTTTCGGTATTTGAATGAAGAGGCCTAAGAAATAATGCAAAAGGTATTATATGAGAAAGAGTGGCATTTAGACGCCGAGATGCAATGCAGCATCAGCTCATCACACCATCACCACACCGCAGCAGTTTCAGCTGCTCTAGAAAGCTATGCATATATAAACTTCAAATGTTCAAATTCAAACACACTTTTTTTTTTATTTATGAAAAGATATACCTATAAATACATATGTTACTTTCCCGTATGTGAGTGAAAGTAAGTGAGGTAATGTAAATTTTTTGCTTTCACCTGCTTTTTGGATGGCTCACACGCCGTGACAGAGATTTTTTTCGCTCACTTTCCTTCAATAACGTATATAGTGTCGTGTATGCTTATTTGTACAAAAGAAAAAAGTATTTCATTCGCCGCATATCTCACTCTCGTTACGTTGTCAGGAACAAACATGATGATGGTGATGGTGATGATGTGCATCGTACAAAAGAAAGGGTGAGTGAGATGTGAGATGCATAAAAAATGGAATACGTTATAAAGTTATACCTGGAAACCTACATTTTGTTGAAAGATATTGTAAGTGCTTTATGTATCTATATATTATACAAAAATGACACATTTTTAGACATAAATACACGCAACACTTTCCATTATCATGTATATTATTATGTACCTTCATGTTTTCCTAATGCTCTTTTTTTCTCACATCATGATAGTCATCTCTATTTTGTATAGCTGAAGGCAGTATTCAATATATATACATACAGAAAACAAAACACTTTGCACCTTATTTTCCTCTCATAAATTGTGCATAATATAGAGAGGCTACAACTAGAGCAAGAGTGAAGGATGATGATATTGTGATGATGGTGAAATGAGATGAAGAAACTTTTACTTTCCATGTTCCATGTTCTCAAGAGCATATTTCCTCATGTAATTTAAACATGGGCCACTTCACCTTCAGGAGTAGCGTGCCCCTTTTAACTGTGTGGAATTTTTTTCATGGAACACTGAATAATGTACATAATAATATGATGATATGGCCCTAAACCCTACTTTATATGTGCGTATATAAATAAGAGTATTATTACCTTACCTCCCACTCTCACTCTCACTCAATCTTATAAAATGGAATGGCTGGTGACCCTTCTTCTACTACTCCTTCTTGTCATCCGACTCTTGTTTCCGTCTATTTACTTTTTGCTCTGGTCTAACGTCCTTCAGTTTAGTTCTGGGTGAACAAGTCCTTCACTCAATATGTATATCTATGGAGTTCTATATCTATATCTACTATGAAGATATTTCAGTAGCGATATGATGTGATGGTGAGAAAATTCGCGTATTGTACGTATCGTTTTAATTTACAGTTGGAGTTGGAGAGTGACAACGCGAGAGAAAGACCTCCATTTGAAAGTGTACTTTGGTAGCAAATGTGTGAGCAAATACATGGGGGCGATGAAATAGGGACGAAATTGAAAATAAATTCCTATTTTCCCGACTTTATTTCTACTCTAGATTGGTTTAAGTTTAGCTTAGGGAATCTTTCCCATCTATCTCTTCTCTCGTTCTCGTCCATCACCTTTGTTGTCACATTGATCATCCTGATGTTTGTTGACAAAATGGAATCATGCTGGCTACATGGAAGCAAAGGATTTGATGAGTAAATTCAAGATTTAGGGGAATCTATACATACTGCTATCATCGCACTACACGTGCAATACTGCAGTGCTGACACACATATATTTCAAGTCACATTAAAATGTGGTCGATGTTACTCAGAAGTGTAAATAAATGGGCAATTAACATTTACCTGAGCAAACGATGGAAATTAATAAAATAATTTTGTCAAAATATGGATTTTAATCATAAAAATATGCTATAACTCTATATCTCTGATGTTAATTTAGCTACAAAAATAAATTAGGTGAAAGCGTTAGATCTCTGCATTACAATATACTGTTTTCGATCTCATTTTATTTTAATGGCGTATAAAAGATACATGTTATAAGCTGTTCATTCTTTCTTGCTGTCTTTTGGTGTTAAAAAAAGTTAAAAATATATGTATCTACATTCTAAAATGTATAAGGAAAAGGAAGTGTGTCATGTCCTCATCCACATCCCAAAGGAGAACCTTGTTGAGTCAAATGAAGTAATTCATTTGCTCTTTCAAATTTTATGCTTTCCACTTCCCCCCTCTTCAACGAAAGATTAGGTTTCACTTTTGTTTGCAGAGTACAATACAAAGAAGATGAAGAAGCCAAGGATTAAAAGGTGCTTCTCCTTTCAATTTAAATAAAGAAATTTGCGTTCCTAGACCAACTCAACTCAACTCAACTCAACCATTTCATCATCCTTACTCATGCATCTATCATCTAGCAGGCTAATTTTAATCCATTTTTTACGCTCTAAAACTACTTCCTAGAAATCCAGATGGATACAAATACAACACAACAACCAACTCTAAGAAGTACTAACTACATCATCTGCTCCCATTAAAACGGACAGTTTACTGTTGACTTTGCTATTTATATTTTGTACTTGTACACAAAATACTTGAGATGGAAAAGCGGAAATGAAAATAGAAAACGCAGGTTTTCTGCGCTCGTTTATAAATTGCTAACATACACATCTACATCCTCTTATACCCTTATTCTATTCTAGTACGTGGGTGGATTGGATGAGTACTTTTTATTTACTTTGTTGAGTTGAGTACTAGAAAACTAGAAACATACTTACATACGTAGTATATTTTATATCTTGGGTAAAAAAAATGAATTGACAAGAAAACAAGCTGTCTGTTTCAGAGATTTTTACATGGATGTGTGTCGAGTTGAGAATACCACCCGCGGATAAGCAAAGCACCATGAAACATCTTACTTTTATAGGAACACGGAACACACAAGCTCTCCATGTGTGCCTTTCATTCATTCCATCTTTCCATCCAAATCCAATCCAATCCAATCCACTATGCTGAAGATTTACCTTGCCATTACCATCAGCATCACCATCAACTCACGCATCTCTTCGTCCTTTATTCAACCAGCTCTTCGTTTTCCTCTCAATCATCACATCACATCATCAGCAACAACGACATAATAATACAAAATCTACTCTCAACTTTCACCATGAAACCAGGGGAAGTTTACTTTCACTTAAGTTGTGTCTTGTCATATATAATATACTTAATGCATTAAATTACAGGATTGGAAAGGAAAACAGGTTGAAAACTCAACTCAACATCTCCACAGCCCAGGTTTTTTTCTGAGCAAACTAAAATTATCCAGTAAATATACTGTAAAAGCAAGTATTATGTCTTTTCACTTGAGATTTTCAAGATTAGTGGTATGGGAATACGAGATAAACAGAAGGAGAGAAGAAGAACAAGCTTAAAAACTGGAATGGAACATGTCGTGCAAGAAATCCAATCCAACTCCATACAGCTCCAACGCAATCTCTGCCTCAACAAGCCAAAAAATTATGCAGTTTAGTTCCTACTTTAAGCTTAAGAAGATGATGAACATGGTTGACTTGGTGGAGTGGAAGAAATAAGGAATAATTCTCACTATTCTCTACTTTACTCATGGAACCATATATTCATTTATTTCCCTGGAGTTAAAATTAGGCATGGAAGCATCTATGAAAATAATATGCAGTTATGTATCTCTCCTCTACACTTTTTGCTCTGTAAAGTGAAACGAATGAAAAGATTATTATGATAGGACGATCATGATTTTCTACCTGTCAGATCACTGCAATGCTTTCTTCCAGGAAAAATCATATTCTTTATCCAGCTTTCACTGAAAGATTACATCAAGAGAATGGAACAAGAGGTTAGTTTACTGACTACGATCAACTTAAACTTAACCAAACCAAACCTTGCTCAACAAATAATCCTTTTCTGACAAGAGTCAGAGTCAGGTTTTAAGTGTATAAAAGATTGTGGAGGGGAAAGAAAGCAAAATTCTTGATGTTATTTTGATGTAAAGTAAGTAGTAGTGGTGATGATGGCCCTATCCTCTCCCTCCCACATTCATTTCTTGCTTCTATCATAAGCTTTTTTCCCTTTGAAAACCATGTTTTAAAATCTCTTGTATGGACATATTTCCACGTACGTACGTACTTATCAAGTAGGATACCGTTGTGTTGTGTGACTTGGACGCTCGCTTGTTCATTCATTCATTCATTCAATTTTTGCACAGGAAACGCTCCTTGTACACTTGTACCTACATAATATATATATATAATATGATTATATATATATCGTAAAGTAGACTTGCCCCTTGTTCAACTCAAGAGGAAAAATCTTGTTAGTTAAGTTAAAAGATAGCCAACGCCATGCCATGCCATGCCATGCCATGCCAAGATGAGAGTTGAAGTTGGTAAAAAGTCAGGTTGACTGATTTTCTCTGAAGAAACTGTTGGAGATTGAGAAGGTAAAAAGAAATCCTCTGTGACTGACGACGATGGTGAGAGAGGGGAAAAGGATGTATTATATTATGACATGCCATATTGTGATAGGATACGAGCTCCTACATCATTTAGTGCAGGTCAATGTGTGCTTAGTAAACTTGATGGGAAGAACTTACGTACAGCTGAGATTCATTCCATCAAAAAGTTTGAATGTGAATGAATATACACATCTACATACAATCCATGGATGAATCATGTTTATTGGATAGCCTTCTTGAAGTTCTTGCTTTGCTAAGGGCCAGCAGCTAAGTAGTAAAGTAACAAGTCTTAGTTAAAGATATGTTATACTTTTTTTTTTTTGAGAAGGGGACTCAAGAGGATTACCTTTCTCCTCGTTTTCCTTATTTTGATTTTACTTTTTCATGCTTTAACGTACGTTATTTCTCATCGAGAAGTTTGGTAGTGAAGGATGAGTGGGATAAATATGAACAACATACCATACCACTTCAAATGAGGATGATGTCGATGTCGATTGATTGTAGATTGTACTCAACAACTCAACTTGAATGATATGATGAAGGAAAAGAAGGAATCGTCTAGAAGAGAAGAAAAGAAATGTAAATAACTAGAAATTATTTGCTTTATCTGCATAATGGCGCCAAGAAATTTGAATAAAAACCTTAATTTCTTTAGTAAACCTATCCTAGTCGACGCAAATTTATAGTGACTCATCTTTAGTTATGGGTTTTTATTTTATTTCTCAAAAGTCACAAAAGCATTCTTCATTATCATTTGGGAGGATTTTAATGGAGTGTAAAAATTGGGGGCTCAGTTCAATTCAGACAGTTCACTCAATAGCAGACTCTAGACGAAAGGAAGCGGTATAAATGGTCTAGTCCATAGATATAAACTTAACTAGATTGGACATGCCGACTTTATTTTGAATCCATATAAAATGATCCACGGACCATATATCCCTGACTACTTTGATTTTGGTGTAGTTTCAAAAAGAATTGCTCTTCTGTCCAAAAAATATTTTTATGTGATTTTCATAACATAACTGTAGTAGTTCAGGAAACAATGTCCGTAGGATTTTTTATATGGACACAAAAAATTGCATGTAGTGCATTGAGCATAGCGTATCTATTGGTGTATTCTATGGTCTAGTCTATATTCTACTACGGCTTATATAGGTAGTGGGTCAAATCGTTGTCAAATGATTTGATGCACTGATTGTGATGCATGAAATGTGGCTGTTCATCAATCTATGTCTGTACTGCATTTATATTTTTTTATATATTTTTTTCATTGGCGTTCATCTATGTAATAGAGTTGTAGGTGTAATGTATATAATTGAGTGCCAAAAATATTTTTTGTCGACTTATATTCTTGATGTAAGAAATTAAATGACTGTCACATTTTAAAGGAATTTCGAACCACAAAATATATTTTTATTGTAAAGAAAATAATTAACATTTTATTAACTTCTTTCATGTTACTAGATTACCTTTTTGTTGGTGAAATACCAATTAATTTACTAATTATCTCCAACATAATCTGAAAATTAAGGAGACATTTTATCATATTATGCATCGTAATTCGTATCACATAACTCATATTACTTCAAGCTCAACAAGAGCTTTCTCTTTCTTGCTCTACTTTTTTACCTCATCTGCACCACCACCAATAGGGTTTAGTCTTGCATCAAGAAAGAATCTTGAGATGAATACATCCCTGGTGTATCCTTTTCCTCCCCAGTACTGCAAACATGAGTCAGCAACGGAGCGACTCAATCTTCCAAGTTTCAATTTCGCCATTGAAGCAAGCCTCGTAACGTCTTCACCACTTACCATCATATCTGTGCAAACAAAACATTTTCAATAAAATTTCTCCATGCTTTCCTCATCCTCTCCTGATCTTTATTTATTGAAAGCTTTCTCTTTTTCCTCTTGGTCTGCTAGATAAACAGTGTGCGTCGTTAAGAAAGAAGAACAGAACAACGAGCAACGAACATCGAACAAGGCTGTTCGTTTATCTACTGCATAAACTCCTCTCTTCATAATATCACATCGCTCTAGCTCCAACCAAACCACAGAGAATTTATCACAATGTATAAACCATGGCTTCGATGGTGGTGGTTTTGTTGAATGTTGAATTGCATAAGGAAAGTAAAGAGAAAGTAGTTCAAGGGAAGAGTGATGCTTCAACAAACATTTTCTTTATATATTACGCTAAATAATAGACAACCAAATATATTTATTTTGTTGATGATGGATGAAGCCAGTCAGCATTTTTGTTTGTTGCACAACACCACAAGATCATTCTATGAAAAACAAGCGCTGTTGTAATTTTTCCCAACCAAAACCAACCTAGTGTTTTTAGATACACGTGCAACTTCATGGGGAGCATCCCCGTATTGTACGCCTAACAAAAGAAGTTGCTTAAGAGAAAAAAAACTGGCAACACAAGTTTTTATAATAAATACTTCTGGGAGGAAATGGATGGTTAAGGCCCGTGGGATATTATTAGCGACGTACCTGGAAGATCTCGTTTGACTTGATCTTGATGTAGTACCTCTTTAACTCTCCTTAACTGGAATAATATGGACTGGCGTTACATTACTCCAGTGAAATTCTGGAAAAGCTAACATAACAGAGTATCTATGTCAGATGCAAACGCCACTAAACAAAACCAAACCAAACCAGAATTGCACAGATGATGCATTTGGTGAATTGAATACAAAATAAAATTTTAACTCGTTTCATCTCATGCAAACATGTTACTTTCGCCTTGTTAGGAAAAGAAAACTGTCGTATTTTGTAAAGAAGTTGTTTTACAAACATCCCTTGAAATACTGTCCTGCTTTCGTGCTTTCCAATGTTTGCATATCCACTTATGTCCTTTTACTTCATTTTATAACGAGACAGGAGTCTAGAGTCTAGTCTTTTAGCCTGCTTTACAACTTACCTACTGCTTGATACACGATGGCTCTCAGTGATTCAATCTCGGTAGCCAATTCTGCAAGACGGAAGTAAACTACTTGGTTGTCAAGAACGGACTTTCCTCTGACTTGACGATTGCGAGTGTAATCAATAGTTTCTCGTATGCATCTGTCAAACGCTTGAAGGTTGCAGAGTGCCATCCCAAGTCTTTCCTCTTGGAACTTATTGGAACAGAATATTAGATTATATCAGGTTGCATCTATCTTATTCTTGTAAAAGGGGTCATCTTTCTAACCTGGAGCATTTGGTAAAAGAATCCGGCTCCTTCCTCCCCAATTATGTTTTTGGCAGGAACACGAACATCATCAAAAAATAGCTGAGCTGTGTCAGAAGAGTTCCATCCAATTTTGTGGATTTTTACTCGATGTACTCCTATTAAAATAAATTTTTGCAATAAATTTGCATAAAAATTTAACTCTTCCTTTGAATATTTTTTACTATTATTTTACCTTCTGAATTTAGAGGCACGCAAATGAGAGATTTATTATTATGCTTCGATTTTGTTGACGTATTTGCGAGCAAGCAAATCCAGTCTGCTGTCATTCCACTGGTTATCCACATTTTTTGTCCGTTGATTATCAGGTCATCTCCAACTTGTTTTGCTGTTGTCTTAAATTAACGTTTAAAAGCAGAAAATTTTTCATTTTCATCTACAATAAACATTTTATGAAAGTCTTGTTATTTTTCAAGATATTCTCCTACCTTAATTTGGGAAACATCTGAGCCAGCATGAGGCTCACTAACTCCAAGACATGATAGGATTTGACCTGCTAAAGCAGGAACTAAAAATTCTCGTTTCAGCTCATCACTTCCAAACCTACATGAAACGAGACAGGTATCAATTTTCTGTCACACCAGGAAGTTCCGCTCGCTCTCCTCATAAGTGGCATTATTATGGGATCTTGAACAATTCAATTCAAGACACAAAAATACCTGGATAATGCCGGTAAGCATATTTCCGTGTGACCAATTAAACCCGCAACAGCTCCAGCAGCTGGGACCGTCCCAACTTGTTCTAGATAGGCTGCCTGATACTTATAATTTAATCCGAGACCTCCATATTCTAAAAACATTATATTTTTCATGGATCTGAGAACCCAGACAGAAGTTTATGAATGATATAAAGCATGGACAGGATCATGATCTTATTCAACGATCTACTTGACACCTTTCGGAAATCTTATTCCAAGAAACCCCTCTTTCCCCAGCTTTCTCACGAGCTCGTTGGTTGGAGACTCCTCTGCTGCTTCCCACTCTTTAACATTGGGCATCACGTTCTCTTCCAGAAACTATTTTTTTCACATAAAAATGTTTTATAAGATGAAAGATATTCAAGCAAATTCAATGTTTCACATTATCTCACCTTTGCAATCCTAGACTGAATTAATTTGTGATCTTCATTGTAAAACGTGTCCGACAAAGGGGAAGAATAATACGAAACATTATGATTGTAGCGCTTGCATAATAACTTGGCTGAAGTTGGCGTTGGCAGAAACGTTTTGACATTCACATGTCGAAGTAAAGAATGAATCCCCGAAACTTTCATTGTATAATAATATTATTGGATTATTGAGCAGCTACTGTAAAACTTTACAGAAAGGTTAATAACATTTCTGTGAACTGAGCATGCCTTTCCGAACTTTTTGAACTTGGTTAAACAACCACATTACATATTATCATTGTGTTGCTTCAACTCTTCAACTATTCAGCTTTCACATGCATATATGTATATAACATGTCAAAATGGATGGATAAAAAAAAAGTTGATCAATATTATTATGAACATGAGAAGTCAAGTTTGTACACATGTGAAACTTTTCCTTCAGCTGATTGTGATTCCTTTTGGATTTTGTATTTGTAAATATATACACAATCCAGTTCAGCAAACGCTGGATGGATGCTGGATCAAGAACCTGAACTGAAGTACATACATTTTTTGTCTCTCATTATCACTATATAGATCCATACACAAGCCAAATAAGCTATGTATACGCTGTTTTGGGTGAGTGACATTTGGTTTGCGTCTGTTTGCTTAAAAAAGTTTTTTCACAAAATAAATGCAAAGTTTTAAAGTAATGACAATTTCTACATTTATTAAAAATCTATGTATGTATGTACTTATCCATATATACAAAAAATATTTATGCATGTATCACAAAATAAGGGAATCTTTACTTTTTTGATGATGCAGGAGAAATGTTCATTAATTTCCCAATGATTTCCAGCATAACTTCATCTGCACCACCACCAATCGACATTATTCTTGTATCACGGTAAAATCTTGACACGCTAGATTCACGCGAGTAACCCATACCTGTAACGAAAAAATTAGATAAAAATCAGCACCATGATAAAATTATTTACATTTGAAATTTCAACTTGTTAAGCTCCTGTCTTATTCTAACCTCCCCAAAATTGAAGACATGTATCAGCAACTTCTCTCAGTAACCTTCCAACTTTGAGTTTTGTCATTGATGCAAGTCTTGTGGCATCTTGTCCGTCGACAAACATATCTAAATACACCAAAATCAAATGCCAAACACATACCTATCAGTTTCCACACAATCTTGGCTTATGAAATAAATAAATAGCAACTCTTTAGTCTTACCAATAGCTTTGTATGTGAGTGCTCTCAGAGCTTCATTTTCAGTTGCCAACTCACACAACCGGAAGTACACGTATTGATTATCTAAAATAGACTTTCCAAAGGCTTTCCTTTGACGAGTATATTCAATAGTTTCAGATATGATTTTATCAATTCCTTTCACAGCTGCTACAGCCAACGCCAACCGCTCTTCTTGAAACTGCTTCATTTGATAGAGGAAGCCGGCTCCCTCATCCCCAATTATATTTTTTGCAGGAACTCTTACCTAAACAGTCGATCATTTTACTAACAACTTCATTCAATGTAGATAAACGTAAGTGTGAAATATTACTTATGACTTACGTCTTCAAAAAATATTAAACCCGTGTCTGAGGCATTGTTCCCCATTTTGTAAATCTTTTGCTTGGTTATGCCTACAAAATAATGAATGAATATCATATTACATTGTTATTGTTATATCATCCTCATTATATTTGATTTTCGTTCGAAGAAGAAAGGAATAATGGCATCCGGTTTTAGTTTTCATGTTGGGTAACGTAACGCTAACCTTTAGAATTCATTGGAAGACAAATTAATGATTTATTCTTGTGTTTGCCTCCACCGGATGTGTTTGCTAACAAACACATCCAGTCTGCTTGTAACGAGTTGGTTATCCACATCTTGGAACCGTTGATAATCAATTCATCTCCTTTTCTTACGGCCTTGGTCTGTTAAAAGGAAAATTATTTTACTATCGTATTCGTATTGATAAATTCTTAGTTATAAAGAATTTTGTTAACTTTTGTGAGACCTGAATATTTGCAACGTCACTGCCGGCGCCTATATCATTCATATGAGAATTGTGCATTAATTATTGTGGAATTTTTGGCATTAGAAAGATAAACGATCATGATTACTTGCCTGGCTCACTGACACCTATACAAGCCACATAATCGCCAGCAATTGAAGGGACAAGGAACTCTTTCTTAAGCTCCTCACTTCCAAACCTGTGCAGTGCTTGAGAGGTCATGGTCATTTGTGCTAAAATCCCATTTTGCACCCCGTTACAATTAATTGTTCCCGTTTCCTCCATGACGGCTGCCATGTATTTATAATTCAAGCCCAGTCCACCATAATCTGCAAATTAAACTTCCCTTTAACACCTGCTGAATATTTATAATGATTTTACATAAATTTGAACCTTGACTCTTGTCGATTCCTAGTAAACCAGCATTTCCCAACTTCTTAAAAACTTGATGGGCTGGAAATATTTCCTTTGCCTCCCATTCGTCGACGAATGGAATAATGTCATTTTCAATAATCTAGATTCAATTCATGACGGAACATGATTTTTGCATCATAGTGAAATTGTTTCAGTAAAGAAATAAAAATTTACCTTTGCCATTGTGGCTTGCATTTGTAGCTGCTCTTCATTGTAATAGCTGTTGGGGAGTGGTGAGGAGTAGCTTTGAAATGATGTGCGATTTACAGAAAAGTATCTTTGTGGATGAGCTGAAGAAACAACCTGAGACTGCAATATCTGTTTGCGAGTGCAAAGGCCTAAAAATACTCCTCGTTGAACGTTTATTTTGGCCATAATGAGGAAAATTAATTATTCAATTAGTTTATTTTTTACAACAAATGTTATGTACATATTATTATGTACTTTTGTGAACTGTAATGTTTACAAATCCAAATCCAAGCAGACACTTGTTGCGCTTAATCAATTTGACTTTTGATCCAGATTTCAGGCTTTGATAAGAATCTATATACATGCGATAAATGGATTATGGAATGCATATACCATACCTAAGTTAATATTATGTACAAGCCATCATAGTTGTATGCAAAACATTCAAGTTCTGCATTACTTTTTACAGCACGGAAAATTATCATCATATCCAGTAAGTTGTGCTATCGCTGGAACTGGAATTTATTTCTAAATTTTCCTGGACCTATTGTCTATGATAAGGATGGTAGCATTTGCTGAATTGCAACTTTGTATTTTATGCTAAAATATAAAAAGTTTTTAGCAAAATATTGAGTAGTTTATTTAGCGTTTTTTTAAAACTTATGTAAAGTACATATCACAAGTATGAATTGAGAAACAAGGAAAAATTATATCACATTCAATTCAAATTTGTACAATAATTTATTATTGAACATTTTTGATACAGTATTTATTTTTTGGGAGGTGCAGGGGAAATGTTCATTAATTTGGCAATAATTTCCAACATAACTTCATCAGCTCCGCCTGCAATAGAGTTAAGTCTTCCATCACGGAAAAATCGGGAGACGCTGGATTCACGGGAGTAGCCCATGCCTAAAATATAAACATATGGATTTCATACAGTATCTCAATCATCATTAACAATGTCATAGTCATGCAAAGCAAGGTTTTGCGGGCTTACCTCCCCAGAATTGTAGGCAAGTATCAGCAATTTCCCTTGACAATCGACCTATTTTCAATTTAGCCATTGATGCCAATCTTGTGGTATCTTGTCCGTCAACGAACATATCTAAATAAGTAAATCAAATGTCACACTCGAATTTATAAACTGTCGAATCTACCTTTAGTACTAATTATTAAATTTATGAGAAAAAATATTTCATCGCATAAGTCTCACCAATAGCTTTATATGCCAATGCTCTCAAAGCTTCATTTTCAGTTGCCAACTCACACAACCGAAAGTACACGTATTGATTATCTAAAATAGACTTTCCAAATGCCTTTCGTTGACGAGTATAGTCAATAGTTTCGGAAATGACCCGGTCAATTATTTTTAACCCAACTATAGTTACAGCCAAACGTTCTTGTTGAAATTGCAGCATTTGGTATAAGAAACCAGCTCCCTCTTCTCCAATTATATTTTTTGCTGGGACTCTTACCTATGAATAATATTCAAGTCTCGAGATAACATTTGAGATTAATTTGCATTGAGGTTTTAGGAGTGAGACGACGTTTTTTACATCTTCAAAAAATATTATCCCTATATCTGAGCTGTGCATTCCGATCATGTCAATTTTTTGCTTAGATATTCCTACAAAAAGAACAAGAAGCTTCAATACATCGTTTAGTTTAGATCACGTTTAATTATAATCAGGGACAAAATCTTTCATAGTCAATCAGCAACTTTAGTCAGATGTAACCTTTAGAGTTCATTGGAACACAAATTAGTGATTTATTCTTGTATTTATTCCCATCCGAAGTATTTGCTAGCAGGCACATCCAATCCGCTTGTAAGGAATTGGTAATCCACATCTTTTGTCCGTTTATAATCAAATCATCTCCTTTTCTGACTGCCTTAGTCTTTGAACAAAAAAATAAAAAAACCAATATTACAAAAAGTTCATTACATTTTCGCAAAAGTTTTTACAAATATACTTCTCGCTCGGCTAACCTGAGTATTTGCTACATCACTACCAGCACCTATTCTAATTAGAATTAATAAATGAATTAGTATCATCAGCTTTTGTAGTAAATGTGAATCTGAATTGGAAGCCTTCTTTCTATTCGAAAACTTGAAGTACAACTTGCCTGGCTCACTGACACCTATACAAGCCACATAGTCTCCAGCAATTGAAGGCACAAGGAACTCTTTCTTAACCTCATCACTTCCAAACTGGTGCAAAGCTTGAGAGGTCATAGCCATTTGTACTAAGATTGCCAACGGCACCCCACCACATTTTATCGTTCCCAGTTCTTCCATTACCGCTGCCATATATTTATAATCTAATCCTAGGCCACCGTATTCTGGAAATTAAAAGGACTTTTTTCTTTTGTCTCTGTGACATACGAATAACAAACTGGATATTTTTTATGTATTTATTCAGTGTCACTGTCGACAGTCGACATTACCTGTGCTTTTGTCTATTCCTAACATTCCGGCGTCTCCCAACTTTTTGAAAACTTGGTGAGCTGGAAATGCTTCTTTTTCTTCCCATGCATCCACATAAGGATTAATGTCAGTTTCAATGATCTAGTACAAATACAAGCAATTTGTGGCTAATTTAACCATAAGAAATATGAGTTTCTATTAACATGTTTTTACCTTTGCAATTGTAGCTTGCATTTGTAGCTGCTCCTCATTGTAAAAGCTGTCGGGCAATGGGGAAGAGTAACTTTGCCATGATGGACGATTAACAGAAAAACTTCTTTGGGTATGCATAATTCCAGAAGCAAACTGATACTGATAAAGTTGAGCTTTATTTCGAAGACAAAGATTTAGAATCTTTCGTTGTAAATTTTTTGTGGCCATCATGAGTGAAATTAGTTCAGTGAGACTTGCAACAATTTTACATACAATTCAAATTTTATCTTCCACTGTCTGAACGAACAAGGACATAGTGCGATCTGTGTAAGAAATAAAAATGACTTCCATCAAATTACTTTTTAGTGGCACTTTACTGTGCAAAACCCCATTCCAGGTTTGTTTTGTTGCAAACAGTTTTGCCTATTTTGTTATCAACTTTTTCAATGGAAAAACAATGCGAAAGATATGAGCTGGTGAACCGTTTGAAGATAAACATTTCATGAGTGTAAAGGCACGTAATAAGTATTATGGACAACCAGTAAAAATTGTGTGCAGAGTGCAGACAGATGCAGTTAAGGTTTTCTTCAGCTGATAATTTTTTTTTTAATTTTATGCATTTCTCACAAACGCTAAGTCAAAAGCTTAAACCAAATTAGGTACAAATATTATGCATGATTTTCTGTATAGCATTACATGCTAAGTTTATACGTATGCCGATACTTGCATATTGCATATGTATAAAGAGAAGTAAGTACATGAATGACACCCAAATATGAACATGCAAATTTTTTTAGGCTAAATTAAATTTAAATTTACACTTTATTTTCAGGCACGAGTTAATTATATCACAAAGATGGCAGGAATAATCCATAAAGTAAAGTAAAAAATAAAACTTTCAATATTATTTCTACCTTTTGTCAGATTGGATAGGAAGCTCAAATAAGAAAGCTGTTGCTTATAAATTCAATATCCGATATTGTATTTTACTTCTTGGGAGGTGCAGGGGAAATGTTCATTAATTTGGCAATAATTTCCAACATAATTTCATCAGTTCCTCCTCCAATAGAGTAAAGTCTTCCATCAAGAAAAAATCGTGAGACGCTGGATTCACGGGAGTAGCCCATGCCTAAAATATAAACATATGGATTTCATTCCATCATGCTTCGTTAGTATATCAATCATCATTAATAATGTCATGCAAAGCAATAAGGTTTTGGGTCTAACTAACCTCCCCAGAATTGTAGGCAAGTATCAGCAACTTCCCTTGACAATCTACCTACTTTCAGTTTAGCCATTGATGCCAATCGTGTGGCATCTTGTCCGTCAACGAACATATCTGAAATGAGACAAATAAAAATCACAATAAAAGATGAAGACCGAGCAATCTACTTGTATTGTCAATTATTAAACTTTGTGACAAAAAACTTAACACCTCTTAACTCTTACCAATAGCTTTATATGTAAGTGCTCTCAATGCTTCATTTTCAGTTGCCAACTCACACAAGCGAAAGTAAACGTATTGATTATCTAAAATAGACTTTCCAAATGCCTTTCGTTGACGAGTATAGTCAATAGTTTCGGAAATGGCCCGGTCAATTCCTTTTAACCCAACTATAGTTACAGCCAAACGTTCTTGTTGAAACTGCTGCATTTGGTATAAGAAACCAGCTCCCTCTTCTCCGATCACATTTTTTGCTGGGACTCTTACCTATGAATAATATTCAAGTCTCGAACCATATTAAAATGATAACATTTGAGATTAATTTGCATTGAGGTTTAAGGAGTAAAACGACGTTTTTTACATCTTCAAAAAATATTATCCCTGTATCTGAACTGTGCATTCCGATCTTGTTAATTTTTTGCTTAGATATTCCTACAAAAAGAACGAGAAGGTAAATATCGTTTAGTTTAGATCAAGTCTAATTATAATCAGGGACAAAATCTTTCATTGTCAATCAGCAACTTTAGTCAGATGTAACCTTTGGAGTTCATTGGAACACAAATTAGTGATTTATTCTTGTATTTATTCCCATCCGAAGTATTTGCTAGCAGGCACATCCAATCCGCTTGTAAGGAATTGGTAATCCACATCTTCTGTCCGTTTATGATCAAATCATCTCCTTTTCTAACTGCCTTAGTCTATAATTAAAGCAATAAAATTAAAATAAATTATTATCCCAAAAGTTTCTACAAATATAGTTCTGGCTCTGGCTTTCGAAATTTTATAGGTTTTTTGTTAACCTGAGTATTTGCTACATCACTACCAGCACCTATTCTAATTAGAATTAATAAATGAATTAGTATCATCAGCTTTTGTAGTAAATGTGAATCTGAATTGGAAGCCTTCTTTCTATTCGAAAACTTGAAGTACAACTTGCCTGGCTCACTGACACCTATACAAGCCACATAGTCTCCAGCAATTGAAGGCACAAGGAACTCTTTCTTAACCTCATCACTTCCAAACTGGTGCAAAGCTTGAGAGGTCATAGCCATCTGCACTGATATGGCCATTGGCACCGCACCACATTTTATCGTCCCAAGTTCTTCCATTACTGCTGCCATATATTTGTAGTTCAGACCCAGTCCACCGTAATCTAAAATGGTTGATTCAGCATTGAATATTATTATTCTTCACCGTCATAAAACGTTTTGTCTCATGTCCAATTATTATTATTATTAATTACCAGTGCTCTTGTCAATCCCTAATAATCCTGCATTTCCCAACTTTTTAAAAACTTGATGGGCTGGGAATATTTCCTTTGCTTCCCAATCGTCTACGAATGGATTAATGTCATTTTCAATAATCTAATTCAAATTAGGGATGTTCATATTTGATGAAATCTTTTTTAATTACGTAGCTGTATGAACCCGTCATTATCATGAAGTTAAGAAGGACTTTACCTTTGCCATTGTTGCTTGCATTTGTAACTGCTCTTCATTATAAAAGCTGTCGGGCAATTGGGAGGAGTAACTTTGCCATGATGGACGATTAACTGAAAAATATCTTTGGGTATGAATAATTCCAGAAGCAAACTGATACTGCAGTGTAAGTTGAGCTTTATTTCGAAGGCAAAGATTTAGTAACTTTCCTTGTACATTTTGTGTGGCCATCATGAGTAAAATTAATTCAGTGAGACTTGTAACAATCTTGCACACAATTCAAATTTGATCGTATTTACACTCGAAAAATAAACCACTTTGGAATCTGTGAGGCTCGTAAATATTTATCCCATAAAATTACTTTTTAGTGACACTTTACTATGTAAAAACCAATTCCTGGCTTGTTTTGTTACATAATTTTTTTTATTTTGTTGTCAACTCTTTCAATGGAAAAACATTGTGAGTGACATGAGGTGGTGAACCTTTTCAAGATAAACATTTCATGAATATAAAGGCATAAATATAGTAAGTATTATGCACAACCAGTCAAAGTTGTGTGCAGGCAGATGTAATCAAGTTTTTCTTCAGCTGATAACTTTTTTTTTTACTTTATGCATTTGTATGATTACTTATGATCATAGCCACTTCTCACAAACGCTGAATCAAAAGCCTAAACCATATATTAGGTACAAATATTGTGTATAATTTTCTGTGTAGCATAGCATTACATGATAAGTTTATACGTATGCCGAAACTTGCATATTAGATATGTATAAAGAGAAGCGCATGAAAGACACCTCAAAAATGAGCATGCAAAATTTTTAGGCTAAATTAATTTTAAACTCACACTTTATTTTCAGGCACGAGGTAATTATATCACAAGGATGACAGGAATCCATATAGTAAAATAACAAATAAAACTTTCAATATTATATTTACTTTTTGTCAGATAGGATAACCCGTGTAGCAAACTTAAATAATAAAGCTGTTGTTTATAAAATCAATATCCGATATCATACACTATTTCTTGGGAGGTGCAGGGGAAATGTTCATTAATTTAGCAATAATTTCCAGCATAATTTCATCAGCCCCACCTCCAATAGAGAGTAATCTTCCATCCCGAAAAAATCTTGAAACGCCGGATTCACGCGAGTAACCCATACCTAAAACAAGAGATAAATATTATGTAAAGCAATGCTTTAATATAATTTTCAAGTTCTTTTATGGTGGCTAACCTCCCCAAAATTGTAAACAAGTATCACCAACTTCCCTCGCCAATCTCCCTGCTTTTAGTTTCGCCATTGATGCTAGTCTTGTAGCATCTTGTCCGTCGACAAAAATATCTTTAAAAATACATAACATGATAGTTGGACAACACGATAATAGCAAGAATGAAACCTACTGGAATACAATGAATGTGAAAAATGAAATAAAGAAATAGCATCTCTTTACTCTTACCAATAGCTTTATATGTAAGTGCTCTCAAAGCTTCATTTTCAGTCGCCAACTCACACAACCGAAAGTACACGTATTGATTATCTAAAATAGACTTTCCAAAGGCCTTCCGTTGACGAGTATAGTCAATAGTTTCGGAAATGACCTGGTCAATTGCTTTTACCAATCCTACGGCCCCAGCCAAACGTTCTTCTTGGAACTGTAGCATTTGATAGAAGAATCCTGCTCCCTCATCCCCAATTATGTTTTTCGCTGGGACTCTTACCTATAAAAAAAGTTATTCATAACTTCAAAAAAAGCATGTAAGAGATGAATGAGGTTCTTAATGCAATATTTATTGATAATTATTACATCTTCAAAGAATATCATCCCAGTGTCTGAACAATTGTTTCCAATCTTGTGTATCTTTTGCTTAGTTATTCCTATAATGAAATCAAAAGTGTCAAATCAAACCCATGTCTAAACTCTAAATAGATACGTTATGCTTTCAAAAGCAGTCTCAACTAACATTATATTTATTTTTCCGACCTTTAGAGTTCATTGGAACACATATTAGAGACTTGTTTTTGTATTTATTCCCATCCGAAGTATTTGCTAGTAGGCACATCCAATCTGCTTGTAGCGAGTTTGTTATCCACATTTTCGAACCGTTGATAATTAAATCATCTCCTTTTCTAACTGCCTTAGTCTTCAAACAAACAAACAAATAAAAAAACTAATATTACTACCACACTTTATATTTTCGCAAAAGTTTCTACAAACATACAATACTTCTGGCTCTGGCTAACCTGAGTATTTGCTACATCACTACCAGCACCTATTTAATTATTAATTAACAAGATTTTCACATGACGTACTTTACAAGTTGTAAATATATTATGGCATTAGTGGTCGAAATTTACCTGGCTCACTGACACCAACACAAGCCACATAATCACCGGCAATGGAAGGCGTAAGGAATTCCTTTTTAAGCTCGTCACTTCCAAACCTGTGAAGTGCTTGTGAGGTCATAGCCATTTGTACTAAAATTGCCATTGGCACCCCGCCACATTTTATTGTTCCAAGCTCTTCCATTACCGCTGCCATATATTTATAATCTAATCCTAGGCCTCCGTATTCTGGAAATTAAAATAAATTTTTTCCTTCATCTCCGTGACCTACGAAGCACAAACAGGATATTTTTTTAATATATTTCAACTGTGTCACTGTCGACGTCGACATTACCTGTGCTTTTGTCTATTCCTAACATTCCGGCGTCTCCCAACTTTTTGAAAACTTGGTGAGCTGGAAATTCTTCTTTTTCTTCCCATGCATCCACATAAGGATTAATGTCAGTTTCAATGATCTAGTACAAATACAAGCAATCTGTGGTTAATATAACCATAAGAAATATGAGTGATTTCCATTAAGATATTTTTACCTTTGCAATTGTAGCTTGCATTTGCAACTGCTCTTCATTGTAATAGCTGTCAGGTAGCGGTGAGGAATAGCTTTGGAATGATGGGCGATTTATTGAAAAATATCTTTGTGGTTGAAATGCACTAACGAACTGATTGCGAAGGCAAAGACTTAAAAGCCTTCGTTGAGCGCTTGTTGTGGCCATGTTAAGGTGAGAGTTGATTTGATTTTAAAATATTTCCCCACAATAATACTGCGAAGGAAAATTTGAGCAAAAATTATTTTTATGCGATTTTGATTTAAGAGTTTGTGAATAGTTCAAAGTCCGAATCGTGACTTAACATTGTGATATGATATATCAATATAGATAGATTCAATTGGTTTGTCAAAATAGAGTGACAGACTTTAGCAATTTGCTATCAAGTATTGCAAGTAGAGATGATGAGTTTGTTTTTATGATTTGATTGTGCATGATGAACATGGCCATGGATTTCATTTCATTTCAGCATCAAAACATTCAACATTGCTATACACAAAAAATATAACATAACATGCTGTTGCTGTAGCGTACTACAGCTGGATATTGAAGGATGGGTGCTTATTATAATGTTTTGATAGGATGGCTGAACCATGTATGCTTAATGCTTAAGAATAGATATAATATTTATGTATACTGTAAACTGTACAGTATACTTTTGGAAAGCAAGGGTGTAGGAATATGGTTAGGTAATAGGTAGTGTAGCTTGAATAATAATAATAATTAATTTAAACTCCTTCATATTATAAAGTTACTCTTAAAAGTTCGTTAAGTATAGCTACTCTTTTTGCAGCATAATTTGTTATCTTCTTCAACAACAAGCATCACTCTCTTCTTCTCATTTATTTTATATTTATATTGCTGACCCAGTTGTTTCCAGCTCCCCACTATGTTTAACGAAATCTCAATTTAATACATTTATCAAAGTTTTTATCTATTGGATCTTACATTCGAGGTTAGCATACAAGATAATAAGAGTAGGCTTGCTTGGTCTGAAATAGTTTGCACAATCTTATATCAGAATTTTGCAGATAAATAATTTATTCATTCATCTTTCCAAATCCAGCACATTTACATTTGCTGTTTTTATGCAAAATAGGCGTATTTATATGCATGCATAGTTGAATGACTAGCCACAAAATTATCAAGGTACATACACCACCATGTCTTATCTACTTTGGTTCATTCATCCCAACCAAAACCAACCTCAAGAGTGGGACTGTGTGGTGTGAGTAGTAAGTACAAATAGTCGTGAACTGAGTAAACATCAGCATTTCATTTCATAGTAACAAAATGCTTGCGGTATATAAACTTATGAAAGGGTGGTGACGTCATTGAATCTTACAAGTCATACAAGTCATATACCAAAGGAAGGCATCCTATCAAACCATACATCCCGTCCCGTCCCATTGGATATTACTGTAAATAGTTGACGATCCTACAATGCTATACCTACTAAGCCTTATTTATAAAGTCTTAAAGGATCTAAGAAATGTAACATGAGCATAAATATACACCCAAGAGCCTTTTGTAACCTGTAACACACATTCTTTGGGTGTAATGGAAACAACATTGTCTTAATGGGTCCGTAGGCGAGACGTGAAACGTTACAAGTTCACAGAGCTACAATAGGGTCCGCACACGAGCAGGAGAAGGTACATAAAAAGAATCTTCCTTTGGTGGATTCAACCTTGAAAGATCCTTCAGTGCTTAACAGTGCTTCAGTGCATACTTATCCTCATGCTATATTATACATTATACCTAACAAGTACACACATTATGTTATAGGATATACGAGGTATTCTGAATAATGCTGATGTAACGCTGTAAAGTACGTGTTTTCACTGAATTGAGTTGAGTATTGGATGTATAGTACGGTGTACAGTACGAACCACACATCAGTATCTTATCAATGTTCCTAGTATTCTCAAAAAGTGCTATACCTACCGCAGAGATGAAGCCCAGGAAGATTTTCCTGATGTACAAGCCCCTTGCTCAAAGTGGAAATGAAAGTCGAGGACATTGTGAGGTCCTTGTAACCTCGTCGATTCTGACAATGAGGATGAATCTTGATGATGTTGTGACTGGTATATGAAAGCGAAGGGTTCACAGAGTATCATAGAATCAAGTGCTATTGCACTGTACTGTACTGGTACTGTAATGGTGTTGGTGTACCACTGATACTGATACAGCAAAGGCAAAAAACCAAGCTAGTTAATAAGAACGGAATACAAGCACAATGTACTATAAAGGTAGTTGAAACGAAGTGATAACAAGTATAGCATTGTTCAGAGTATAAGGCAACGCAGTGGAAGCCTGAACTTGTTGCACAAGTAGCTCAAATTCAATGTGTTGAGGATGCATGAAGTATGAAGGGTCTCGTCTGGTATGATGAACTGCAAACGTCATAATATTGTAGAGATGAAAGGAAAAATATGCGTATTATATGTCCCTACATAATTTTATAGGAAGTTTTATATTCTTTACTAAAATTTTAGATTTTAGATTCCATTTAAAATCAAATGACTTTTTTAAAGCTAATAATCTGGTTCACCACGAGGTGTTTCTAGTCCGATTGCTAAGCCAGTTGGGATAGGGAAAATAGGAAGTCCATCATTTCCCCAGGTGAGTCTCTCAACACGACTTGTACGATTATCGGGCTGTCCCTCTATCCTTTCTGGAATTTCCATTGCATGATATGCCAACCACGTTTCATTGTAATCTAAAATGATTATAAATTATTATTACAACGCCATATTTAATACGGAAAAACTAATTATTTTATGGTTAAGCTTATGAGACTCTTTATGATATGATAAGCTTTGCTTACCCTTTGAAAATGTTAAGGAGCAATGCCCAGGTCCGTATACGCCTTGCTCTTCATTCGTTGCAAAAACGGGATGATTAATATTTTGAGTCCATTGCGTAGCATTGAGAGGGTCACTTGTCGAGTAATTATCCAAGTACATCATGCCAAGGCAGTAGTTTTTATTTTGATAAGCATTAGCAGAAAAGATGATAATCAGTCTATCTTCATTCCATAAATATTGAGGGGCTTCTAGTACAGTGCCTTCCCAGTCCATTGTGCGGGTTCTTAAAAGAACCCTAGGTCCAGAAAGCTCAGTGGGACCACTCATCGGTGCTATGTAAAGATTTGTTGGGTTATCAATTCCATCAATATCACAACCAGACCAGAGCATGTACCAACGACCATCCCCATTTTGCACTACCGTCCCATCAATTTGATAATAATCTTCAGTTGGAGGAAGCAATCTAACAAATGCAATATTCTTAGTTAATGGTAATCATACTTTAAGAATAAATGCTAAGTATTTGTTACTCACCTTATCTTTTCAGTATAGTTTGTAAATGGGGTATCCCTCTCTAACGCCTTGATCACCCACAACCTCTGAGTAGGAATGGGCCCAGTGCCCATTGTAAAGTAGATATGAAAATATCCATCAAAGAAATGGATCTCTGGAGCCCACAGATTTTCAGATCCGTTTGGTGTCTTATACACCTCCATTGCTTCCAGCGGATTCCTCCAATCAGTTAACCTGTCATTTCTCATGACCGTAATACCATCCCCAATCCTTAGAACAAAGTAGTAAAATCCATCCGTATGGAGGTAAATATACGGATCGGGAGAAGAACCATCAAATATCGGGTTATAAAAAACTGCTTTGGGGCTTGGCTCTTCCAGGGAAGCAGTGAAGGTCGATGGAAAAAATGTGATGAAAGCAATCACAGCTATTGCTAACGTTAGAAAAACATGGGAACCCATTTTTAACAATAATACAACTTGGCTAACTTAAAGCCAACAATGATGATGATTTTTTGTGATGATGACCCAATTTCCCCAACAGCCTCCAATCAATTGGTTCCAAACTATCGTCACTTTATGACAGGACATGTCATTTTATCAAGATACATGCATGGCATTTTACAAAAATGTAAAAAATACCTTTGTCATATCAGATTCAAGCTGTCACTGGCAAATCAATCCTTTTTTTGTTTATCAGCCAATCAATTTTGATAGCGTCAAGTCAAATTTTATCTTTTTTATTTTATTAGCATTTGCAAAAGAAATTGATTTTTTGCAATACTCAATACCGCATCAAAAATACTTTATGTACATTCCCAATTCCCAATCATAATACACAAGACTCACAGGGAAAATGACAGATTTCATGCAAAAATCTCAGCAAAGCTTTTATACATAGCCAAAAGCACATGCAAAGATATCAACGAACAACAAAGAAATGCCTTAAAGCATGAGCCACAAACAGGTAAAGCGTAAAGGACGCTCCTGATTGGTTGTCTACCTTCACAGCTAGCGAATAGAGTGGGGAGCCCGTCTGGATAAAAAATATTCATGTGTGTCCGTTGTTTGCCAACAACTAGAGGGTAGGGTGCATTTGTGTGTGTATGTATTGTATAGGTTGTTGGCTTAGTTTTTAGAACAAGTGAGCAAGTCCTTTATTGTCAGTTTTCTTGCTCTTTCTTATGTTGCAGGGAATAATAATTTTTGTGCAGATTAGCCGTGACATTAAAGTTTGTGCTGTTAACTGTTAACCCGATGATTTAGCGTTTGTTTGAAGAGGAAGTAAAAAGCCTTGTGTGGAGTGTGTCAGTTGTCAGTGGATGAATAGTAAACAGGAGTACTGGAGATTGGTGAAATTGTTTAGACGGTAAGCCAAAAGACAATGCACAGCTAATGATTGATTACTGATCGCAGGAGGTGACAGGGAGTTGGGGCCTTATTTTGACTTGTGTTGTTTATTTTTTTGATATTGTTACAGAAAGATTGGTCAATATTATGGATACTTCGTGGGACTTTACTCGAAAGAAGGTGACTACATTTTTTTCACCAGCTGGAGGATTGACCAAGAAAAAGTCTCCTGCTGAGGAGGAAAAGAACAAGAACAACCTTCTGAGGAAATCTTTAAGATTATCCTTTGCCAACAACAATGAGTCAAAACCATCAGATGACAACAACAGCTTTTACGATGCTCTTGAGTCCTTTGACAGAGAACGAGTGACGTATCTTTTAAATCGGAGGGACACTGATATTGATGTTAATAGCGTGTTGCCAAACTGTTCCTTGACTTATCTTCATTTATCCGTTGGATTTAGCGAGAATGATCCGGAGATTGTGGAGGAACTTTTGAAACATGGAGGGGACCCGAATAACAACAAGGGTATTGAAGATGGAGTGTCACCAATGCACCTCAGTGTCATTTATGATTTTGATAAGGTCACTGCTGTTCTAATGAAGTATGGAGGAGACGCCAACAAAGTCAATTCAGATGGGAAATCCTGCTATCGGCTCGCAATAGAGAATACGGAAGAGATGATGGAAAACTGTTTTGGATACTTTTTTAGAATGTCACGTACATTTAGAAAGTCAATTGCTGTTTCGCAACATCAGCTCAATAATAATAATCGTAGGCAAACTTTACATGAAAGTGGGAGTGATGGTTTCTACTCTTGTGAGAGCCAGTTGATAAATGAAGCGGCTTCGGAAAGTCTACAAAGTACGTATAAATAATAGTTTAATGTATTAGCTAATGTTATCAGTTAAAATAAACGTATGAACTGGTTATAAATAATTTTTTTCATTTTATTTAACAGGTGTAGCCAGAAAATTATTTCCTGACCATTATGAATACCTCATGACAGAAGATGAAAGTTGCAGTGATGATAGCAGCACAGTAGAAGACAGAAATAAACTTACAACCATTCCTGAAGAATCAGGCTCTGGATTTTCATCCTCTCCTGGATTCAGCTACTACCCATCAATTAATCCAGCAACAGCTAGAGGAATAACGAGCATGACAGCACCCCATTTTAGCTACTTGTCGGATGATTCCATCAGTGTTAGTGAATTATCATGTGTCAACTCAACTCCACCTGTAACCCCCATGCCGACCGAGGAAGAGCTGCAGAAACTCCAGAACCAGATGCAGAAGCTGAACATTCCGGTCACTCCGCTAACATACAATGTCATGTCCAAGTTCAACGAATCAGAATCTCGCCTTCAAGCATTACTCACCCCAAAAACAGGAAGTTGCAACTTTTCTTCAGATCTGCAAGCTGGTATCCACGATTTTAAATTGATTAATGAGTGGGGCAACCATAAGATTGATTTGCTACAAAATTCAACACCCACAACTAACTACAGCAAGTCTTTCTACAACTATTTGTTGCTGGACCCCAAAATTATCAAAAGAGCAAATTTTTCGGGAAACCATTTGAAAACAGGAGTAATTAATAGTTGTGAAAAGTTTGAGACGTTTCTACATAGTGTATTTTATATAGGGAAGGGTTGCGGGAAAAGACCTCTGCAACATCTTGTAGAAGCTAAAGATAAATTTGTAGCAATGGGCAAAAGACAGCTAAAAGTTGGGGAAAAAATTGATAAAATATTGGAGATTTGGAGGTCAGGGTTAGGTGTCATAGTTTTAAGTGTGTACCACCATTCTTCAGAAAGGGAAGCTAATGTTAATGAAACTTGTATGATTGATGCAGTCGGGCTTGTAGAACTTTCTAATTTAAAAAGGGGAAGTTACGCTGGTACAGTGGCGTCATCGTGGCCACAAAAAACCAAAAATCAGCTTGGCGCTTTTCTTTTGTACAAGTGTTTTTGCACGTTTGTTGTCAGCGAGCACAAGTCCTTTTTCCCAGAGGATTTCTAACTGGAAATTTGTAGTCAGTATTATTACACAATCATGATGACATCTTTTGTAAGAAATTAACCTAGCTAATAGAGTTAACATATCAACTGTATTAAAAGTGCGTGTGAATGCGAAATATTTACTGACACTTTTAATGTAGCTTTCTTTTTTCTTATCCTTACTTAAACAAATGCCCTCTAAATATTTTGTATGATTACATTATTTTTTTGTAACTAAAATAATGACGCTTCAGCTTTTATGTTACGGTGCTCTTCTCAGATTATTAGGCTACTAACTATTTTTGAATTTTTTGTTCAAGATAAGATCAAATAAGATGTAAAGTTAATGTAAAAACAGTTTTTTTTATAAAAGATTGTTCAAATTATTCTATGACCAAGAGATATAATAATATAATGTGATAATTTTTATAGTAATGTACAAGTAATTTGTAATTGAAAATATACAAGTGAATCTGAGTTGGTTCTATGCGATAATTTTGTATATAATATTAATAAAATAACATTTCATTTTGAAGATTCATTCCCAATGTGACAGTTGTTTGTCTTCATTCATCATTGTGCATGAAAATCAACACCTTGCCTTGATAGGACATTCACTTCATATGCGCTGTGGTTTTTATTTTGGTTCGGTATAAGATAAGTAGGATCCCCATCTAGCTCTAGCTCTCCCACGTCCCATGTTGCTATTTGTTGAAGCGGTTTTGCTACTAATCTGTAACAAATTTTTTTATTAATTATTCTCTAATTCAAAAATTATTATTTATTAAGTAGCTACTTAATAATGTGAATAGAGAATGGTGTCTTTTACCGATGGAGCAAGACTGAAATCAAAATTCAGGGTTTTGTGAGACTCCAATTTGAAGTAGAAATCCCCTTTACTAATCTCCTCCTCCCCAATGTAAACTGGGTCAAAGGGGAAGGGCTCCTCTAGTGTTGCCTCGTAGGCTGCTAGAACTGCAGCGGCCTTGCTTTTCGCAACGGAATTAATATAGTACCCTGTAAAATCATGAAAAAATCATTTTAAACAAAAAATGATATACGTTACAAAAGTCGTAAGAGAGATTATTACGAACGAAGCATATACCTTCAAACTTTTTTCTATCAACCCAAAAGTTGGTTATGTGAAGAGTTTTCCCACATATCTGCTCATGAACAACTTCAAATCGAAAATGGAGATGCTTGTTGTACTTTGCGCGATATTTTTCTATCATCATGTCCACCGCTTGTCGACTATCTATCATCATCCTTGACACTTTATCCAGCTCCGTAGGTAAAGTTATCCCTGTTGGCAGAGGTAGTCGTGCTTGCATTTTGAATTTCTGGAAGAAATTTACGGCTGCCCCTGCCTCGGCAGTTTGTTTAGTAGAAGCTTCACAAACGCCTATCAAATATAGAAACATGCATATAAAATATTTTGCCTCATGAAAAACCTCTAATTCCAATTTTTGATTGATTAGCATAAAATTACCAATGATTTCTTCCAGCTTCACAACACATTTATAAGCTCTCCCTTTCAAGTCATTATTTCCTGCATATGCTTTACTTATCTTGAAAAGCTGGCAAAATATTTTATATCCATTCTCAGCGAGTTGCATAAGAGTAGCCCAGGGATCTGGTGCGACGCTACGTATCTTTCTTATCATTTCATGTTCCACCTCAGATGATTCTGTTGATGGGTCCCCTCCAATAGCTGCTTTGACACCTTCCACCAACTTTTGATTGTGAGCTTCATTTTGTTTTCGGCTTTGGAAGGAACGTTGCCCTCGGCCAGCAGAAGAATTGCGATTTATTCCACCGAAGCGTTGAAAGCGGTTGTTGGATGATTGACGTCGAGGAGGATACACTCCCGTGGGAGGTGGCATTAGTGAAACCGCTGCTCGTGGCTGCTCAATAGCAGGCGGATTATTACTCATCAAAGTCACATTAATTGAGTCGTCCATATCATCGTCATCATCATCAGCATCATTGTCACTAGTGGTTTCAGATGGGCCCACGGAAGCGGATGGAAAAGTGCTCTGTTGCGCTGCATTCCTTGCTCTTTGCTGACGAGAAATCTGGGTGCAAGAAAAAAATTAAAATATTCAGAATTAAAAAAGCAAACTCAAAAATAATTTGTTTGCCTCATTTAACATAATGTATTTTCTACATTGATTATGTCTTCCTACCAAATGTTTCTCCAGTACTGCAGCTCCACTTCTTCTGGGAGCTGCGGCTACTGCTGAAGTTGCTGGATGTTTATTGTTAACCTTTTCATCCTTTACATTGACTATAATGCCAGTGGGGAAAAAGGGGTAGCTCGTTGAAGTTTCAGCAGCATGCGCATTATCTTCACTACCACTGTCATCCCTCAAATGAATCGTAGGAGGAAACTGATACTGGTTTGAATTGAAGATAAAATTGGGACGCTCATTGTTATCATTTGTGGGGGCCATAACATTTGAACCATAAAAATTCAAAGTTCTCATCGATTTAGAAGTCAAAGAATGATTAGCAACCTCAGCATTTCTTCCTACCATGCTGTCATCACTGTCATACAGTAACTTGTCCTCGTCTTCTTTGTTGGCTTGTTGCACTTGTTCTTCTTCATCAGAATCTTCTGAGGTGGACAAGTCCATTTCTGCTAGTAATAAAGACTCGTCCATTTTTTTGAACTCTTTAAGATGAGATTTAATCGTCAGTCAATTTAGAGGCTACAAAAAATATGCTCAAGTCTGAATAAAAATTAAAACTGCTATGATCTCTTTGCGCTTAATCAATACTGTTAAAACACTGATAATTAAATATATTTCAAATAAATATTTTGTGGTGCTTTGGGAAAACTTATTCTTTGAGAACTTGGCTTGACATATATGCCTCACACTTCTCAGAATGAGCCGAAGCGTGGCTTGCAGTAATGAAGGCAAGGGTAGAGGCAGCAGCATCCACGAAGAAGATTCCTAGAAATCCTAAAGACACGCCATCAAGACGATCGGGTAACTCGGATATTGCATACAATACAATCAAACGCCATTTCAAGACAAATGTATTGCTTTATGAAAAATAGACGATTTCTTGTGTGAGTACAAATGCAACGTAAAATGACATTCGTGAATATCATAATTCACCTGAGGTTAAGTGGCATGTAAGAATCATTTTTTGTAGCATGTATGTATCAAATCAATATCTCACTTCTGCCACCAAACATCAATACTTTTCTGTTATTAAAAGTAATGCATAATTCGACAAGTTTCATAGGTGAGCATGAAACTTGTCGAATTTTAAATGGTGTAAGAAGGAATACATACAAAAATGTCAAATTTTAATGTGCATCAGGTGGAATTTTTGGGTAAGTGATAAGGGGTTTCATATAAGGCATAACGACTCATATATCTTGATATATCTATACAAAATTGATATGAGCGTATCAAAAACTATGATCGATTCAATCTATTAATTGCACGTTCATTAATTTAGGAAGATGGGACAATGGTGGCAACCTAATTATGATACAATACAATGCAAGCTGAGAGTGCATATTATATGGTTCTTCATGTTTACGACTTTTGTCTTCGTCGCGTTCCTTCTTCCCCTTCCTGTGTCATATTCACAATGCCATTGCCATACATTATATGATTGCAGTATATTACATTGATTGAGAATCAGCAAAACACGAGCATATAAAAAACAACGTTGCAAAACTTCCATCCAAGAAATCATATTGCTTTATAAAATGAGTCATTCAATCTATGTATTATAATAGGTAAATACATATCACATTCACATGCATGTGAGCTGTCTTCAGTCAGCGAAAAGAGAGAAAAACTAAATACAAAATATAGTGATGTATGATACATCCGGTCCGAGTTAATCAAAATGTTAAATCCCTGATTTTTATCATCAACCTCTAACCAATCTGGAACAGCTCATGCTTAAAACATTGAATAAGATGAAATTCGCTGACACGATGCATTTTTTAACTTATGAATGAAAGCTGAAAAGTTTTGAACCAAATCAAGATCTAAACTGAACCATTAATATTTCTTATCAATAATTAGTTAGCTCTAGCTATTGGTAAATATCAAGATTTCTTTGATTAAATGCTTTAAAAATGCATTTCTTTAATGTGATTAGTTTTGGGGCATTGTGCAACTTGCTAGTGCAGGTGGCTAGTGAGTCCAAAACAATAATTAAAGTTCAACTTGACACGTTTGAAACAAGTGACCACAAACGCCCAGTCCTTGTGACTTTCGGATCCACGAAAGAAATGAAGAATTTGGCAAACCAAATCAATGAGAAATATGGTCATTATCCAAGAGAGCAACGTATTTACGCTCTATATGAAGCATATCACGACTACGCAAATGAGTGCCAAAACGCTACTAGTTCCTACTTGAACTCCAACTCTTATACTTTCAAAAGTATGTGGGCTTCCAACATGATGCTAATTGAAAATGCGGATCAAGAGTGTGTTTCAAGGTTGGAAACGATGGAGGATGTGACGTCAATTTCAGAGGATACAGTCATCCCCCTTTCTCCTATCGAGTTGGAGCCGTTAACTATAATTACTGATGGTGGTGACGACAACTTGACAAAATTCAGTTGGGGTTTCACGTATGGACTTTCAAAGATTAATGTTAATGAAGCTTGGGAATATAAGTATGGGACGAGGACAAGCCAATATTATGAAGGACAAGGAGGAACTTTGATGAAAGGCGAAGGAATCTTAGTTGGTCACATCGATACTGGCGTTCGGTAGGAACTAAAACAATAATATTTCTACATATTATTTTCATTATAGCAAGAGTTTATGAAATTTCATTTTACCTGCATTATTTCTAGGTTCACTCACGAAGCATTAAAAGATAGCTACAAAGGTTACAAGGGATGGGCAGATGGTTATCACTTATCCAAAACCCCAGACGATCTAGTAGGACATGGTATGTTATCCACTACATACTTAACCATGATAATTATTAAATTTGCTCCTTTTCTCAAGCGTATTTTCAAAGCTTTTTTTGTCAATTTTAGGAACTCACACTATGGGTACTATAGTAGGGACCAACGGAATTGGAATAGCACCTGGAGCCCAATGGATTTCATGTCGGGGATGTTTAAGCCTTGGTTGTACTTACTCTGCCTTACTTTTCTGCTGTCAGTGGATACTTTGCCCTTATAACACCTCGACCACCAGCGGTCCAAGAAACTACAAGGATTGCTACTATGCACCAGATCTGGTGTCCAATAGTAAGTTTCTGACGCTGCGCTGACTAAAATTGCTATTAATTCCTTTGAACTTTAATTTTCTACAGGTTGGGGAGGAGCTCCAGGAGATAGAACGTTTGACAGATGTGTCCTATCGCTGCAAGTAGCTGGAATAATTCCAATCTGGGCGAACGGGAACTCTGGACCCGAATGTGGAACCGTGGGCAGTCCAGGTACAAGTTCTCAGGGTTAAAATATTTATATTATTTTGCAAAATTAATTGTATGGTTTTCTTAACACTCAAACTCAAACACTAGGAGAGAATCCGAACGTTATTGGAGTAGGAGCTACCGATGCAAATGATCGTCTGGCATCCTTTTCTTCAAGGGGACCTTCAGTTATTAATGGCACTAGAAAACCCGACATTTCCGCTCCCGGCGTTGACGTTATTTCCGCATATATAGATAGCGATTCATCATACGCCATTGCGTCTGGAACATCAATGGTTGGTTTTCTTGAATTGGACATGAATTTCTTGAATAAAAAACTTGTTTTGTAATAATTAACATTTAATTGTGAACAGGCGACTCCTCACGTGGCAGGTGTGGTGGCTTTAATGCTACAACGATGCAGGCTGCCGTACAAAATTATCCTTAATATTTTACAGTCTACTGCTGAGAGATTCCTTGGAACTTCTAAGCAGGTCTGGTCTAGTGAGCTTTCTTATAGAACATTTTTTAGATATGTTTAAACATTTTTTATTGAGTTACCTTCAATAATAAATTTCTAGATCTGTGGAGACATCCCATCCGATGTATTCCCAAATAATTTTTATGGATTTGGACGAGTTAATGCTTTTGAAGCTGTGAAGAAAGCTGCAGAATATTGCTACGCAAGCCAGCCTCCAAATTATGGGGATTATGGAAAAGGTTACACTACTTATGCCAGAGCCAGAGCTCCTCTTTCTCCATCATATTCACTATACACTCATCATTATTTGCAGCCTGTTTAATTAATATTTCAACAAATGAAATGTTTTTGGGGCATAATGAGAATGAAATCACTTTTTAACAATTATATGCGAAATTAAATAAATCAGAGCATTTAAACTTGAACGCATTCAGCTTTGCAAAAGGAAATTACGTGTTTGTTTAGCTAAAGAAACAAAAACTTGATTCATTCATTTATCAAACTTGTATATTAAATTGCAAAAACAGACATCTGTCAATTTTTCTCAAAATGAAAAGCAAGTTACAGCAATTCATTGTAGTTCAGGCACGTTCGAACATACATTATTATGTTATCGTATTATTTGTGCCACCGTGTAAGATGTTTTAAGCCTTGAATATGACTGATTGATCAGCGACGCGACGAGATCAGGAAATTGACTTTGAAATTTGTATTTCAAATTTGATCCATCAAAGTTAATAGCGTTCAGTTCAACTGTTAAAGGAAATGTAAAATCGAACGTGCCTAAACAATGTCAGTGTTTTTTCCTGTAGACGACGGAAATAAATAAATCAGTTTTGTTTTACTTTCCAAGAAGTAACAAAAAAAGAAAAGATCTTCAATTCAAGTCAAGAAATGGTCATGATTCCAAACAAACCTTGAAAATTACAGGTAACCAGTTATTTCCAGAACTCAGCACTTCCGCATGACATGCCCATCTTTTTCAAAGAAAGTAAGTGAGCAACCATATGCTGAATTGAGTATAAATATCTGCTGGAGAGTCTGGAAAGTCACAGTTCAACCACTGCTCTTTCTACAACACCAGTACAACTAGAACAAACATTTTACCAAACCAGCTATTAATATTTCAAGAAATCCTTCCTCAAGACATCCCAATACCATGAACGTATTAACCATTTCGCTTCTCATCGTCACCGTCCTCATTTGTGGGGCGAATAGTGCTTGCAAAAAGCCTACCATTAAATCCGGATCATATTGTAAGTTTTTTAGTTTAAAAAATTCAAAAATTAATAGGAAATTATAAAAATTGAAAAACATTACTTTTCCTTTTCTGAAGGGGTTGACAATCAAAATTGCAAAGTAGGAACAACCTATAATCAACCAAAGGATGGTAAAAACTATCACTGCCACTGCTACGGTCATTGCGGCTACGTTTGGTAAACTACTTTAATTCATAAGAGTGCTCAAAAAAATCCAATTTCATGCAATTACTTAATAATTAACAAATCTTATGCCAGTGATCCAAAAACTGGCTCTGGAGGATCAGGTGGTAGCGGTGGTAGCGGTGGCGGAGGAAGTAAAGCTTGCAAAAAGCCTACCATTAAATCCGGATCGTATTGTAAGTTTTTTATTATAAAAAAAATCAGAAATTAATAGGAAATTATAAAATTGAAAAATATAATTTTTTCTTCTTCTGAAGGGATTGACAACCCAAATTGCAAAGTAGGAACAACCTTTAATCAACCAAAGAGTGGTAAAAACTATCACTGCCATTGCTACGCTCATTGCGGCTACATGTGGTAAACTACTTTAATTCATAAGAGTGCTCAACCAAACCAAATTTCATGCAATGGAAAATTAATTATAAAAAAAATTCTTCGATAGCGATCCAAAAACTGGAGGCTCAGGTGGTAGCGGTGGTGGCGGTATCAAAACTACAACAACCAAGAAACAAAGTCCTTGCCCATTTGGAGGAATCTGGTTTCCACCAAATAAGAATCTAAGATGCAATTGCCAATCATATGCTCATAATCCATATTATGTTTGCAAGCCAATTAGCGGTGGAGGAAGTGGAAACACTACCGGTTCCTCAGGTGGATCTACAACCAAGTCCGCTTCTGGAGCCACTGGAGCCGCTGGAGTCACCACAGCAGCAGGTGCAACAACTGGAGTCTCGGGAGCCACAACTGCAGCTTCAGGGGCTACAACTGGAGGTTCAGGAGCCACAACTGGAGCTTCAGGGGCTACAACTGCAGCTTCAGGGGCTACAACTGGAGGTTCAGGAGCCACAACTGCAGCTTCAGGTGCCACTACTGCAGCTTCAGGGGCTACAACTGCAGCTTCCGGGGCTACAACTGGAGGTTCAGGGGCTACAACTGGAGGCACAGGAGCCACAACTGGAGGTTCAGGAGCCACAACTGGAGATACTGGAGCCACAACTGGAGGTTCAGGAGCCACAACTGGAGATACTGGAGCCACAACTGGAGGTTCAGGAGCCACAACTGGAGATACTGGAGCCACAACTGGAGGTTCAGGAGCCACAACTGGAGATACTGGAGCCACAACCGGAGATACAGGGGCTACAACTGGAGATACAGGGGCTACAACAGGAGCTACTGGCACAACATAATCAATGAATTTATCTGACCATTTTTCTACAATTTTTTTATTTTTACATTAACGATCTTGTTTTATTTCACTAGACACCAGAATAAATAATAAATTTAATACTTAGTTGAGCTTAACAGTCTCATTCTAAACCTAAATACATCACCGTAGTACGACCACAATACAGCTACAGCCCAAATTATCATATCACTCAAAACTCAAATCCAGTCCTTAGGGTTTTTGAGAATTTCCGTCAACTTGTACTCTTGAGTTCCCTCTTGTGGAATGTGCATATATTCCCATCTCTGAAACAAATTTTACAACAATTCAAATAGTTATCTTGAAAACACACGCAACAACAAAATAATTAAACTACTAATTGCAAGTACCGCAGTTAGAGGAAGAGACATCAGAATACTTTCATAGCGAGCTCCTGGAGTATACAGTCCAAATTTTGTTCCTCGATCATAAACCAAATTGAATTCGACGTAGCGACCTCGTCTCAAAAGTTGCCAATTTCTCTCGTGCAAACCATATCCGTCATTCTTATGTTTCTTAACTGAAAATAATATTTTATTTCGATTACAACTTGAAATTCCATTTTAAACATTCAATAAAAAATAGAATTCTACCTAATGGTATGTAGGAAGGTATCACAGCTTCAGCACAAGAGGTTACGAACTCAAATGCTTTGTCCTTATCAGGATAATCTACATCATCAAAGAATATCCCACCGACGCCTCTTGACTCGCCTCGGTGAGGAAGAAAGAAATATTTATCGCACCATTCCTTAAACTTTGGATAAAACTCGGGGCTATGCTTATCACAAGCTTTTTTCAAACTAGAATGAAAATGAGTTGCATCCTCTTCATTCAAATAATATGGAGTTAAATCCGTTCCTCCCCCAAACCACCAATGTACTCCTGAATCCGTTTTCACTTCAAAATAGCGATAATTAAAATGAATTGTGGGAACATAGGGATTTCTGGGATGAATTACGCTACTGATTCCCAGAGCATAAAATGGAAGTGTATTTCCTTGAAATTCCCTTCCCCTGTAAATTTAAAGGTGTACATAAATAAATTTAGCAAGACTACTTTTAAATTATCAGTATTTAACGAAAGATACCTTGATTTCATTTGTGCAACTGCACCGGGAGGTAAATTCCCATGAACGACAGAAATATTAACACCAGCTTTTTCAAAAACATGACCATCTTGAATAATACAGGTCACACCACCACCCCCTTCGGATCGTGTCCATCGATCCACTTTAAATTGTGTTGGAAACTCGTTTTCCTCTTTTTCTATTGCACGACAGAACTCCGCCTTTTGAACAAAATTTAATTATTTAAAATTTATATTTCAAAGAACTAAGCATGTTTGACAGTCAATATGTCGTCATACTTGGATTCGCATGATCATTAACTCCATCTTGACTCTCATTTCATCGGATTCATTTTCCAAAACTTCACGTGGAGTTACTGGCTCAGCCATTAAATTTTGTATAATTTTATCCAAGTCTCGTTTGGCTTCTGCGTGCACCACCTCCTTCGTAAATAGACCGCTTGCGATCACCATTCTGTTTTTAAAAAGTTGTGTCATATCAATAATTCAATCAGTAACAACATTCAATTTAATTCTGTGTTTTCAAGCAACGTACAGAGGTAACTCCTTGTTCTTGAGCATCCATTTAAAACTAGTTTTGGAGGACCTCATAAACCTCCTCCGAACACGAGTATAGCTGAGCGTAAAAAACTTTGAAAACCTGTCACATTTTGTAGTCGCAAAAAAATCAATGAAAATATTATTCTTCATTTATGAAGCATAGATTAATAATTGCATTTTATTATAGTTTTTTACTTACATTTTTATACTTAGAAGGAAGACTTTTTGTGTTGCTAAAATATCTTAAGATTTTAATAAACTCGATCTTTTCTAACTTTGCTATTACTTTTAAAATGTACACTCAAATTTGAAGGATGTTAAAACGCACATTGTACTAAAAATACACACCACTGCTTTCTACGATCTCGGCTTGTAGAACCATTTTTTTTTTAAATTTAATTATTTTTTATAAAACTCCTCATGGCTCTTGAAATTTGTTAAAAGTGTAAACTTCTAAACAAACCTGACTGAGAGTTTGGCCGGTGGTGTGTCCTTCATGATACTTCATATGTTGGTAAGTACTACAATATTTAGTACATATAAGCCGTAAGAAACATGTGAAGATATTTTTTTACTACCATGTCATGCATTCACAATGGAATAACAACATGATGTGTATGCATAAAACATGGACAGATCCTAATACCTATATCCATCCATCCATCCATTCCATGCCTTTTTATGCGAGTAGTGGAAGAGTCAACATGAAATAGATTCTTGGTGTGGTTCGTACGGTACAAGGAACCATAGTCAAAGTAAAAGATGGACAAACCAATTTGACATGTAATCATCATCATTCATGAAATTTTTTATGTCAATTTTAAATCTGTGAATCGTTAAATAATTAATTTAATTTTGACCTCTTCTCTTCCCGTTGACCCACTTTCAATTTTTCTTACATTGCCCTGTTTTGCATTTTCCTTTTAAGTCTTATGAAAAATATTCTCATTTGCACCTTTCCCATTTTGCGGAAAAGTAGAACTTCTACCCACTCACAGCTATTGAGCGTCTTTCCCTTCATTATCATCATTCTCATATCCATATCCATTGAGACTATGAATATCTTATGCAAATGTGCTGGAAGAAGAACGATAACCGCACATCCTAGCCTACCATCCTTATAAATCTTTCATCGGCAATCTAATCCCAATCAAGTGATCATATGCATAATGGATTCATATGAATGACAGAATAATGCACACGTAGAGCTCGTTGAATAAGCATTTACTACTTACTACCAAACCAACAAACCACTCAATATTATTCTTCTCCACAGACAGAAGCCGAAGTGCATAAAAAATCATGATGATTCGAGTAAAAACTCTGGTATATAAAGATCCAAGAAAAACATGGCCTGTCCTTGACTATGACTTTTAAATCTGTCTACTGCAGACATAAACGATATTCAAACTCAAACACATTTAATGAAAAAAAATAAATGACTTTATTTCTTAATTCTATCCAGAACTTCAACTCGATATCAGACGCAGCCAAAGAAAAAAGTTTTTGGTGCTATGATATTTACAATGGAGAAAAACACATGAATATATTTTGAACAACATGCTGCCTGATGCAGTGTGCACTGCGTAGTAGAATATATTTATATACTCTTTTGCAACTCTCCTGCTCTGTTTTTTTATTACCTCAGCATTCATTTCATGCTACTAATATTTATATTATCGTCATGCATAAAAAATGGAGCGTGGTGCCTTTATGGCTAGAAGCTTTGTTCAAATGGACTGACGGAGAGTAGTGTGATCGTTGATGGTAAAAAATGTAGTCTCAAACCATAAATTCTCACCGTTTTAAGGGGATATATATTTATGCAGTATATACAGTACCATGAATGGTCTCTTTCTTTGCAACAGACAAGAACTACAGCCACAACCTACAACCTACAACAACGTTCTTGTTTTTACTCCAACAGCGACTCCACTACTACTCCAGCTACAGCTACCCTACAATGGTCTGGTCTCAGAGTCTCAGCACCGAAATCCTATATTATGATTACATCTCATTCCCATTCTCCTCTCCGACTCTTTCCTTCCGTCTTTGATCTCACAATCAGCTCAGCCGTATAGTACCGTAGAGTACAGTTATATTTCCACACACACACCACGTAATACATAAAAGTACTTATTACTCTCTCCCTTTTCCTAACATGTTCCTTCCTGCAGGGCAGGGGAGAGTATTTTTTTTATCCAAATAGGGTCTCTGAGTAATGTTTGTGTGTTATGTACTATGTATGTATATATGCATATTTCGAGCAGAAGAAGCAGAATGATAGAAAACAGATGAGATTTCTGGGTATGGCGAATGGGGATGGCGTTTTATGCCTTTAAGCTTGCTGGCTGATGGACTTGGACGAAGACGAACTCACAAACTTAATTTTTTATCTATCTTTCAGTCTCGTCTTGTGCTTTCTCTCTATCTCTCTTTTTTCTCCAAAGAAGCTCATAATCATTTGAGCTGTTTGTTATTGGTTTCGGATTTTTTCTTTCAATTTTATCCTTTCAACTACTACTAATAGTAATGCCTCTGGTCTTGGTTCTGCTGATGATAATAATAATATAAGCCAGAGCGAAAGAAAAACACGTCCTTAGTTTTGAACCGTCTCGCAAGCAAAAGTGATACTGATACTACTACTACTACTTGATATTGCTCTTTCGTAAAAATCATCACGATCTAACATTTAGTTTGTGAGAGAAAAGAGAGAGAGTCGCAATCGCAACGATACAAATGTGCTATATGTTTTTGCGTCCAGTTGGATTTGGAGTTGACTATAGTCAATAGTATACCTTTGTTCATTGCATGTTTCTTCACTCAAACGAAACCAAGTTGGATTGGAATTGGAAGTGAACTTTTTTTTATTAGGAAAACGAAGCTTGAGGAAAGAAGAGAGGTGCGTCGTGGTGAGAGCATTATTGCAACTGCCAATTGCAATAAACGTGGTGGCATTAAAGGAAATAATTGTTTGTGAGCTGTATATTCTTCATTAAAGGAAAAAATTGTGCAGTACAAACTACAAACTCAGTCTAAACTACAAGTAAAACAAGTTTATTTTGACGACGAAAGTTACAATTTTTGTAGATACATCTACTACACACACCAAGTTGTAGATTTAGATAATAAATATGGACGTCAAGTCAAGCCAAGCCAAATTGCAATTGAGCAAATTGTACAACTCCATTTTATAAACGTGACATGATAATTATATTTTTTGTCTCTGGAGGAACTATATCGTGAAGTTGATGAAACCTTTGGGAGGTCCTGTTAAACATGCCAACATTAAACATATCAGAAAATTGGGCTTTGCCTTGAATTAAGGTGACCTGTCCGACAGTGAAAGATAGTCAATTAAAAAAGTGACTGTGCTACTTATTATTAAATCTACTATCTACTATCTACTACGAACTACTACTTCTACTCTGTTTTTAGCAACACGCTAGTTATTTGTGATACACATATTTACCTTGTCTGAAATGTGACATTTGTAATTCTACAACTCGACTTCGACACTTCGTTTTCATTCTTCTCACCGGCGGCCGCCCATGCACCAAACCAAACCAAAGGAAAGAAGCTCGAGGTGTTACCTAAGAGAGTAAGGTAGTATTTTTAGCCTCTACTCACTCTATAACTCTTCTATATTCTATCGTGGCATAATAACATTACAGTCTGTCAGAGAGTCAGATCGCTGTGTAATGTTGTTTTGGCTCATAAAATTTAATAACACGATACAACGGAATGTTGTGCCCAAACTGGCAAGCTTAGCTTCTGCACTCATCGTTTTCTGTTATTGATTGCAGCAGCAGCTAACAACAGTAAAATGGAATGAGATATCGATCGATAATATAATATACTAAAACTTACTTACTTGCTCTTGTCTATTCGGCACAAGAAAACAACATATATCCCATTAGAGTAGTTTGTAAACTACATGCGACAAAAGAAAGGTGGTTTCAGAATACAATATTAAATAATAATTATAATAAGGGTTGCTCATGATGAATGACACAACATAACAAACATAATGCAGCAGCAGCATCTTTTAAACCGATGGGAATTCCGGTTCTGCTTCTATAACAAACTAGATGAGTTGAATTGTTGAATTCTCAACTTAAGCAAACAGAGAAGAAGATGAAGCATTCATTAATAATTTGATAATACGATACGAAACCAAACCAAACCAGGAACTCTATTATACAAGACAAGCCAAGCCACAAGCCAAAGTATTATTTACTCGTACTCAAATTCCAGTCAAGTCACTAGGAATATTAATCAATTCATCATGATTATGTGAAACTAAAGTAGACCAGTAGTATATTGTATGCATTCGTCTCTTAGCCTCTACACACCATTATGTAAAGGGTTTTTGGCAAGTATATATGTATGTATATGCGTGCATTTTATTTGAGGTGGACAAGGAAAACATAATATTATCGTCGTGAACTACTTTTTTCTTCATCCTCCTAAAAGACAACGCTTGCTCACAGCAGTCATTCTAGTCTCAAGTCTCAAACTCAACCTTTTATTTTAGCCAAACCAGCACCACTTTACTGACTGGGCTATTGTCTCAAGTTGAAGAGCAGCTTAAGTACTACCTAGAAATAAGAACTCGCACACATCACAACCATTCTTAAATGAATAATGTGCATAATATAATATTACGCTGATTTGATATGATGTATGATATATTATATGATATGATATGATTTTTTTCTATATATCTCTGCTGCTCTGCTCACATCATCACTATCACTGCTCTCTTCATATTTGAATGTAACAAAACAAAGTTAGAATCACAAACTTCTGGTTCTTGACTTTGACTCTCAAACTCAAGTATTAAACCAAACCAAACATTGCTATTGTAAACCTCGTACAAAGTGGAGGGGTTGCTTGCGTGCAAGAACGTTGAGTTGAGTTTTGAGTTGAGAACAATTCTAGGCTTTTGCTAGAAAAAAAGGGTCCTGCGTACGTACGTACGTGAATTGACTAATTATATGAGTTGAAGTGGGTAAACGAGAAATAATTATATGCCACAGTTTCTGCTTCACTTGAATTTAATCGGTGCGAGTGAGAAGTGGCTGCGGTAAAGTTTTGGTGGAAGTTGAAGCAAAGAGGTCGGTCGTTTTTAGTAAGTGATATTTCATGAAGAGAAATGAACAAGTCATAAGTTGTAAGTTGCTCTTTGCTCTCTTCGTCTCGTAAATAAACCTGACAACTGGCAGGGTATATAGGAACCTGCGATCTAGCATTTATACTGAATGAAGTAAACATAAGCTATGTGTCTGAGAATTGGTTTAAAAAAGATTTGAAAATTTTCATCATTGTGGCTGCTATTGAGAATTTTTTTTTAAAAATTGACATTTAAACGCTTATAGGTCACGCTGGGGTCATTGCTGAATCTTGATAATAGCATGGTTGAGTTTTTCTCGAGAAATAGCATCATTTTGATGTATCATAACCCATGTTTTGCTATTAAAAAATATTTGACCTTGACCTTTGACCCAGTTGCCGTTGACCGATTTTGCTCATCTTCGAACTCAGTCAAGGTCTTGACCTAAGGTGTCGTTTAGCAAAAAGAATTTTTGAAAATTTTCAACGGTGTAAAAGTTATCGTGCGAACAGACGGACAGACGGACGGACGGACGGACGGACAGACAGACTATGATCCATTCTAAAAAACCTGCTTTTGATCTGCGATCGCAGGTTAATAAGTAGAACTTTTGTCAGAAAAAGAGATTTTTATTTCATCTCTTATCTTCTTGGAAGCTTGGGGGATGAATAGTGTGTGAGATGTGATGTGATGAGAGTCTAAAGGACACGGTTGGGCGATATACTAGTAGCATCATATAGCTTCAGCCTTCAGCAAAATATTCTTTCTCTGCCACTGTCATCACGATCACCATCATCATTGTTTGAAGGTTGAAAGTGGAACACGGATTCCGTTTCGGGCAGAATATCAAGATTTTTTAAATATAATACATGCATACATCGACGTGGGAAGTCAAGTCAAGTCAAGACACAAAGTCAACCTTAATTATCAACGTGGGATTTTCGGTGGAGGCAGGCAAACAATCATCCCGACAAATTAATGTGGGCCGATCGCTTTGATACGGGTTGACATCATTGATGATTGACATTTCGGATCAGGATCACTCATTTTTGCCAGAGCAAACAATCAACGCATCAATCAAACTCGCAAGAAAAAAAGAACTACCAACCTCAAGGACACCATTGTCAGTTGTAATCAAATGTAACGTCAAACACAAACGTGTGGCTGTCGGTTGTGGTAGTGAAGTGTGAACCTCTGACCTGCTGCTGGTGTGGTGTGGGAGGTGGAAAGGATAATAAAAATCCTTTTGGTTTTTTTGTGAAACCTCAAAATTGCCTGAAGAAAGTTTGGATTTCCCAGAGGTAAGATTAAAGATAGATTCTCATTCACATGCATTTTCATCTTTGAATGACTTTCGCTGTTTCGCTGCTCATATTATTTTTGTATTATGCAGGGCAGGAGGTAACTTAACATGTAAAAGTAAAATCTTCGTACGTAATAAAAAAGTTAACCTATGACTTTTGACAATAATTTCTTAAAGTATAGAAAGCTGATAAGAAAGTGTGGAAGAAGTGGAAAGTGATTTCATGTAAGGAATATTTTATGTCCGTGCATAAAAATTTCATAGGGAATAACGCTGCCGTAAGCAAATAGCATAGCCTCAAACCAGACCAGATTTCCATGAAAAATTGTAAAGTCAAAAGTTTAAGATAAATTAGTCATCATCCCCATTTTAGTGGATTTGTTGAGTGTTGAGTTGAAGCAGAGTGAGTAAGTAGTACCTCACCAGTTTCTTTATGCTTCATCATGCCATATAATAATATATCTGTATCATTTAACTTTTACGTAATGTTGAATGTAACTTCATGCCAACCTGCTCTCAACTCTAAACTCCGCATGAACTAAAATTTATGGATATTATTTGACGTTTTGCATAAAACCATTTGTTCTCTTTTACTTGGCATTGTTGTGTATCTAGCACCTAGTTTTACGATTCACAATTCACAAAGCAATCGTTTTCGCCCACAAATGACATTGAGGACTCCTTATATAGAACAAGAAGAAGGGTTCTTCTTAGATCATCATCTTCAGATAGAAACTCATTACGATCTTCTTCACCAACAATTACTCACTTGCACACGATACTTACAAGTAAGCTCGAACTGATGTAATCAATAATCTGCAGGAGCTTCGTAACAATTAATCATATTGCAACTTGGAACGATTGTTTTATTGATATTAGCGTTTTTTGTTTGACTTAAATACATACGCCATTCATTCTCATTATTATCATTCGCACAATGGTCCCAGGCTTGAGATTTATATTCAATTTGATTTAATACATAGAATATTTCCTGTGTTTTCGCACGAATTGATGAGCATAATAAAAAGTGATGAAATGTTCAATATAATTAGTAACATAATCCAATGCCACATTAACTACCGTGTCAATTTTACCTGTTATTTAATTATTTTGTTAGATCACAAATAAAACTTAGAAAGCAGTTTAAGTCCATCAGGATCTTTACCTTCATAAAGAACGCAAACAACCTATTATAAAAGGGAGCGGTTTTCGGCTTAAAAAACTATCATAACATTTAACACTGAGCATCCTAAAATTAAAAAGGATTGCAATTTGCTTACTCGACATTATATCATTTACTGAAGCTGCTAGATAATAATGTACTTGCGTGTGTATGTACATAAACAACTCCATTAGATTCAGGAACATAAAAATTAGAAAATGTCCATATTCAACACAACACAAGATGATGCAAATATAGATGTACCGATGTATGTATGTTTAGCATGGGACTTGGGATTGGGATGCAACGCAAAACGCAACAGTAATAAAAATCTCATTAGCGTTCTCTCTCAGATTTCTGATCTGATGATGATGCAGGAGGATGGATGCAGTAAAAACAAAACCCAAAGCAATCAAGCTCTGATATTAACTTATTACCAGAGTTGACTAGTTGACACCCACAACTCATTCACGCAAAGCTTAAAACAATACACAATTTCATGCATATTAATGTAATGGCTTCGCTTTTTGACTTATGAACATATTCATAAATGAAAAAAGGAAAGGATATGTTTTTTTAGTATCACTCGTCCAATTACATAAAAACCCATATATATCCAATCCACATATGAATAGACATAAATTGTCTGAATAGGAAATTCATCTTCCATCTTCATTTTCCAGTCACATTCATTATTACATTAATACCGTTTGCGTTTTTTCATGCTGAGTTTCATGCTCATCCAGACTATTTCTAGATGTCCCCCGATTTGATTTAGGAGGAACACACCTCTGTCCATAAAAACTTGTCATCATCATCATCACTTCATTTGAGTAGGTTGAGGAACATGCACATTTGAGTTTAATTTAAAGCATAAAATGAGAGTGTAGGATTTGAATAGAGATCATTTAGTCTTCGGCGTTCTTTGTGTGAGCAATTGCAATGTAAACAATCGTATTGGTTGGGTTTTTGGTTGGAATTTGATATTTGTTGAGTGATTTTTTGGTGAATATACTACGTTTCAATCGTTTGTGTTCTGCTTTCTTTGTTTCAGAACGTTGCCGCATGAATACCCCAATACCTAGAAGCAATAGTAGTACTGGCGGCTCCAAAATGGATTTTCTAGTGCGACGCAGGTCCTTCAATTTAGGACATCGTGAGTTGGATCTCACCAACGTTTCCATTACGGACAGTCCATTGCTGTCGAGAAGGAGGAGTGTCAGCCCTCTTTTGTCGCCGATGAATGGTTCCATGAGTCATTCCATTTTTGAGAGAAATCGTCAAGCTCCCAACTTTCCACAAACGGATGATGAGCAGTTGTTCTTGTTTCATGAGAAGATTCTTTGGAATCAGGAGCGATCTCTGCTGCCACTTGCACATGATCTTGCTGATTGGCTCAGTGGTATTTTAGGTAAGCAACAGAACTAATAGAAGTACTCATTATTTAGAGGAGAGTTGATAATGTTGGCGACTACGTTTCATTAATAGGAAGAACTTATTTTGAAATGCTACTTTTTCAGGTTTAAATTTGCGTCCAGACAATCTTATGGAGAATTTACAAACTGGAGCTGTTTTGTGTCAGTTGGCAAGATTAATTGAACAAAAAGCAGCAACCTCAACAGATGCCAAAATACGTCCCAGATTGATTGGTCGAGTGAGACAAAATGCTCGTCCAGGTTCATTTTTCTCTAGAGATAATGTCACTCTATTTATTAACTTTTGCAAGGATTTGGGTGTCCATCCTAACCTCATGTTTGAGACGAGTGACTTAGGTAAGCCAAGTATGGTAAATATTGAGTTGCGTACGATTGACGAAGAAAATACTGAGGACAATGTAATTTCATGTTTCAGTTACACATGGTGATGTCCGAAGCGTCCTTATTTGCCTCATGGAGGTGGGTAGACTGTCGGTGAAATTTGGTATTGACCCCCCTGCACTTGTAGCTTTAGAACAGGAAATGGACAAAGAATTTAGAGAGGATCAAGATGCTTCTAGCACTGGAAAAGCACCTTCCAGTGACCAGACTACGAGTCGTACTAGTTTTGCTAGTCAAACTGATGGAGAAGAATCAGACGATAACAAAGAAAATCCAACCATTTCCAAAGTTAGTGCTGGAGTCCAAGCAAAATTATATGACAGCGTTGACTCTGGACTCCAGGTGGAATTGGAGCAAGAACCTGTTATTACCCATTTGAACAACTGTCCAAGCAGCGTCAATGAAAATCTAAAGTCACCCACAGAATTAGATTCCAAGGTACTACACAAATATATTTTATCTTTTGATTTTGATGAGATTTCATCAGATCATATTATCAGTAAATGCCTGCAATTTGAATTATTTTAGGTGAGTGAAGTGGCTCGCATCTCAGGAAAAAGTTGCTCATGCGTAGAGGACACTCGACAGAGTTTTAAAATGAGAAAGCTCTCTGAGGGAAAGTACCTCATTAATGGAAGAACTGTTTTTGTTCGAGTAAGTTAATATGCTTTCAAGTAAAATTTACTACTCCCACTTGATTATTAGAATGGTGCCTTAATTTTAATTTCATTTAAATTTTTTTTCCCAGTTACTCAAAGGAGTTCATGTTATGGTGCGTATCGGTGGAGGATGGGAGACACTGGAAGAATTTTTAATCCGCAATGACCCATGCAGGGTAAGAAAGGTCGTGCGAAGACCTTCTTACTATCAAGGAATGAACCCTGCAAACATTTTGGGAAGACCTGCCTCCTCACCACCCGTTATGATGTTGGGAACAGGGCTCAGGCCTTGTGGCTCGTCATGTCCAACTCCCCAGAGATCTAGGCACTCTAGTAGGGGCTCACTGATCTCTCCATCACCAAGCTTTACTTAAAGAGATTCTACTATTATTAAACTGACTAGTAGCAAAAGTTGTGTAAATGCACTTTTATCGAGTTTCCGAATGAATTTTTATTTTTACGTATTATGTATTAGGATCATATTCCTCAGTACTTTTACTCACACTGTCGAATCATTCCTCACTTTCAAAGTACAAGATGATATTTCTGACTTATTTTCAAAACTTTAAAGAATCTCTATACATGAGTATGACTTTTACTCTTGAATGAATTGTTATTTTTTATTTCCTAGCGTGAAAAAAGTCTGAAGTCTGTTTCAGTATTCTTATTTTTAATTTTCTATAGAAGATGATGGATGGTAGAAATGTTTATAAATTCTCTCAGGATGGTGGTGTAATTAATTAAGAAAGATTGAGTAAAAAAAGAAAAAGGTAAACCTCCTTAAATGGTCAGTGATTAGTTAATACATATGAATTGAAAAAAAATGGAATATGTTAGAAAAAAATTGTTATATCTATTATCAACTCTAAAAGAATTTAACACATGAAGCCAATGACGCATGTGGAGTTATAATGTTATATAAAAAAATATTGTTACGTATGAACAATTGAGCAGTGCATGAAAATTATTACCAATGTTAATTAGATTGTAACGGGAGGATAATACTTTACGCATTATATAATCGTTAATTCTCATAAGAGTCCTCCAATCTCACACACATTTTCAATATTTTTGGATGAAAATGACTTGAATATAAATATAATTATAGACTAAATGTTGCATTTTTTGGGTATGAAATCAAAATCAACATTCAAGTAGCAATAATTATAAGAAATGTGCACTACTCTAATTATTAAACAAGAGATAAAAAAATATAGCTGGAACTTAATGTTTCTATTCTATAAAGTATATTATATGTCAATATGCTAACACTGTTATATTTGCGAGATAAAACACACTGCTGAGCAATGCATTGCATGCTGTTACCGAGTTTTAACTGAATACCTGCGCTATGCCTGATTCTATAAACGAATGATTATATTTAGCTTTACGAATTACGATACCGCTTATAGCAGCTATTACCTTCTGCTTATATACTTTAAGAAATTCTTATGACTTTAAGCACTTGATAAATTGTTAAATTGACCATGTTATTATTTACGAGTTTACTTACGCACACGTTTTAAAAATTGTAAAAAGAAAATTAACTGCACATTATTGCCTGTGACCTAAGATTAGTTACCAAAAAATGCCTAACACAACAGGTTAAATTTAAAAAAACGCTCCCAAATAGTCATCTAATCTTAGTCATTGCTAAAAAATCAAAGCTACATTTTTAACTGTAAATTATGTGCATTTGTTTTAAAAAAATTGACTTTGTTTAATTAATTTTGTTGAAAAACTATTATAAAACCTTGTAACTTACTAGTGAGTACGAGTAAAAAATACAATTTTTATAATTGTACTGAAGTAATCGCTAAATAACTGGCTTAAATCAACAAGCTTCATGTTCATTGTACTTTAATTGTTTACAACCTTGTATTTGATTTGCATTTAAATTGCTTTAAATATCAATGATATGATTTCATACAAAATGACAAAAAATAAGTCCAATAAAACTCTAGTTTTGAAAGAACATTGTTTTGTTTTACATTTTCGATAATTTACTTTTCAGGCATACGATAAACGATTCCAGTACTAATAAAATTCGTTTCATGCACAATATTATTATTATATAGAAAGGAATTATTATTATTTACCATATCATCATGTGGTGTATTGGTTAAAGACGGCAACGCAAAATATATATTATGCATTAAATTACCAACATCATCACATTTGGAATCACATCACTATTAAAACTTAAGTAAATAAATGAATAATAGAACTATGTTGTTCTTAACCGAGCTAATTGGGCTTCGAGATCATCATCAGTGGGAAGGTCTGCAACTTTGGTCCTGCTTTTATTAGTAGCTTCGGCAAGTCTACTTGTTCCAGCGGAAGGAGCTTCAGCAACCTTTCCAGAAATCTCAATACCAATTTCATCAAGGATTTGTGTTACAATCTTATCGGATTCTTCCTCATCCCCGGATTCTGTTAGCAGGTCGTCTAAGGTGTCGTTGACTGCAAGAATTTTAAAAGTTCACATTAATATTCCAGTGACAAACAACAAGATAACTAAAATATAATGGAGGAACATACTCATTTCGTCTGTCATTTCCATTTTAGTCGATTCCTTTGCAAATTCCTGCATAGTTTTATTCATTTTAGCAGGATTGACAACCTTATTCATCTGCCCCATGGCTTTTGTAGTTTCACCCATGACTTCAGCCATTTTCGAATTGGCTTGCATAACTTTCGCTGTAGTCCCAACTGTCTGGACCTAATAAAATCAATAACGACCAAGAAGATAATTTAACAACAACTGAAAGCTAAGTTAATTCTGAAAAAAAAAAACATTTTCAAATCTTGACTTGATTGACCTACCTTTCCTTTAGCAACATAAGCCCTAGTTTTGGCTTTCCGCATCTGGACAAGCTGTTTTGCTAAAACCGTACATACTTCTTTGTTCCCTTCTTTAGCAGCCTTTTTGATTTCAAGCTCCTGTGTTAAAAACATCGTAAATATTAATATTTGATTCCTTCATTTCAACCCCTTCTCTTCTCATTATCATCTTATCACTGTGCTCACCAACTCACCAGTTTCTTCTCCTCTCTTTCCAGTGTATTTTTCTCCCTGTCCAGATCCCTGCCGACTTTACGAAGAGCCCTTTCATTTTCCCTCATCAGCTCTGAAAACAAATGAACCAAAAGCTACAATTAACTCATCCATTACTACATCCTATCGTCAATCGTAGGGGATAATCTGTTTTCGATTCGATTTTAAAACATTAAAACATTCAAGTCAAGTCTTACCTTTATCTGTTTTCTTCCCGAATCCCAAAAACCCTGACATGTTTAAAATTCAATTGTTGGATGTATTTATGCCACAACCAGTAAATCTTTTTCCGATTTCGTTACAACTACTGCGTTATTGCTACTGGCACTACACTGGACAAAAATGTTCTGTTTTCTTTGAAGGATGTGTACAAAATGGACATTTGTAATTACTAATTTTGATACATTGCAATGTTGAATGTAGGTTTAAATTATATTTATAAAAAACTCATCACGAAACAATTTTTCAAGACGTTTTGAAAGATGAAAGGCACACAATTCACTGCCCGTAGCAATTTAGGAAAAATTGTAAACACGAGCAAGACGTGTTTTAATGAAATTACAAATTACTCATCAACAACTAAAAACTAATCTACCTACACCACATACACATAAGCTGATGACGAGCTTCTCTGAAATCATATGCTATGGACTGGGGATCAATGCAAATATCAAAAAAGGCATATAGGCATACACAAACACAATACACATTGGGTTTTTACCTTTGCGGTAGGTTTATACACAATACACATGGCACATCCCCGTTACACGAGCCCGAGTCCCCCAGACCCGAACCCGAGCCTCCTTCACACGAACCCGAGCCTCACCCCCATTACACGAACCCGAGTCCCCGTTACACGAACCCGAGCCCCCTTCACCCGAACCCGAGCCCTCATATAAAAACTGGAAATTTATCCCCGTCATACGAACTCGAGCCCCCTTCACCCGAACCCGAGTGATACATCAAAATGGCACCATTTTCTGAGACTGACTCAGCCATGTTATTTTATCCACCGTAATATAATGATATAATATAATCCACGACCTCCCAGAAATCTACATAATATAATGATACGTAGCTGATTCTGAGTCAGCGTAGTTATAACTTTACTAAGTTTGTCCGTCCGTCTGTCTGTCTTTCCGCACTTTCCTTTATGGCGTTCAGCTAGTTCCTAGGCCTGCTTACCAGCAGTTTATATTATGTAGATTGCTGGGAGGTCGTGGATTATATTATATCATTATATTATGTAGATTTCTGGGAGGTGGTGCATAGTTAATTTTTTTGGGGGGGGGGGGGGGGGGGAATAATTAAATGTAGGAAGCGGTGGACCATTAAATTTTTTTTTAAGTAATTGGGGAAAATTCCAATGGAAATGGTTTAATCGTGTTTTCAAGTGTTTTTGCTGGGGTTCTACCACAGGAAGGTTACGAAAATTTGACCTTCAAACGGCCGTGGTCTACCGCATAGTTTTTAAAATAACATGGCTGAGTCAGTCTCAGAAAATGGTGCCATTTTGATGTATCACTCGGGTTCGGGTGAAGGGGGCTCGAGTTCGTATGACGGGGATAAATTTCCAGTTTTTATATGAGGGCTCGGGTTCGGGTGAAGGGGGCTCGGGTTCTTGTAACCGGACTCGGGTTCGTGTAACGGGGACTCGGGTTCGTGTAATGGGGGTGAGGCTTGGGTTCGTGTGAAGGAGGCTCGGGTTCGGGTCTGGGGGACTCGAGTTCGTGTAACGGGGAACCTCCAATACACATTACTATCTTGTCCTTCCGTATTCCTTATGCACAGAATAGCTTCATACTTTTATAGTTACAATTTTTCACATCACATGGCTTGCCTATCGCATGACTCATCCTAAAATGCATAACGTTTCCTTATGAAAATGATGAAAAAACATGTTCTGTGGCTTATTTATGACATGACGCAATGAAAATGAATGAATCTGAATGTAAAAGCACAAAGACATTTTGACGCATTTATTCACCATTTCATAACCATTATGAATTTAACAGTAAACTAAAACTTAGCGATTACTGACCATTATATTATAATTGATCAGTATTCAATTTGATTCGTAGATTTATACAAAATCTAAAATAAGCTTTTCGCAGTTTGACATATAATCATTTGTAAATAATTTTAATCACCGGTTCCACCAGCATTATCCTCAGCATTGAGGAAATTGAATCGCTTCATAACAAAATCAATCCCATCCTTCTCCTCTCCTGTAAAAGTGCCACGGAAAAGCTTGCGAAATATTCGATCAGCAACAACAAACAAGAAGGGCTCGCCATTCTCAAAATCCAATTCCAATTGCGTGATTTTCCTGCACCATGGGAAAAAGTCTAGGTTGATAATGCGAAGGGGCTTCACCTGCAGCTCAGGCTCTGATAGGTTGATACCTTTAACAAGGTTTGGTGGATTCACTTTTAAGGTTAATTTTACAAAAACAATATTTTCATCAGCAACGATAAGCAACCCATCATCAGAGATTACTGCGACGTGATATACGTGCCGATAATTTCCTGTTTTGTGTAGGCAAGTAAGCTTATCAAAGATCCATGTGATGGCATCCCAGGAAATGGCTATAGCTTCGTCACTGCAAAATACAAAGAGGCCATGACCCTTTCCTGAACATTTAGCTTCGCGCATGAGGGGCAAGTGTTGTCTTCCATTGTTTGGATAATATTGAGGCTCCAGACTCTCCACAAAGTCGGAAAGCCTTAAAAAATACATACAAATGATTGATAACTATATAATAAATGTTGCACACTTTCACGTAATTAAAGAATGATTAATTCAACTTGATACTGATTTGCTTACACCGAGAATGATGGCTTAAATGACTCAACGCCATAAATATGGGAAACGAATGCAAGTCCATAATACCTTTCCCCTAAAAGGGCACTATTCACCCTGGGTAAAGGTTCTTCAAACAATGGGACCTGCTTATATTCTCTCAATACTGGCATGTAATCCAAACGGTGTTCTGCAATCTTGTCCCAAATACAACTCATACTCGCAAACTCCATGTGGTATAGTTTCATGATTTTAAACTTGTTCAGCTTGTTCTCTACAGCAGTTATCATGAAAAATACAAGATTCAGAGGATCCAGCCAAAGCCCAACCGTTTTGCTGTAATAATAAACGAATAAGAAATGATGATGAAATTTAAGTTTCAGCATGCATTTGCAATATGTTGTTGTTAATTTAAACTAAAATTAAAGCACTAACTCTGATATCTCAAAAATAGGATCCATTAGACTTGAGGTGAACTCCACCTCACGTAATTCTAAAGCACATCTTGACGTAGTTTCTCCCAAAAGTGGAGTTACAGAGATGCATTTCTCGCATACTCCAACAACAAGCCGATCCACTGTCCCTTTTGTCGGCACAAAAAAGTGGACAAGTTTAGCAACGTAATACCGTGACGGAGATTTGTTTTGACAGATAACGCCGACATTTTTGCAACTAGCTTCCTCCATGTCCGTAACAATCTAGAAGGACAAATATTGAATATTATATGGAAAAAATATTGCAATGATGACAATTTACATCATACTTTACCCAACTTATTATTTTTATAGATATCCTTCTTACCATATTCGATTCATTTGATGGAGTGAAAGAACCAGGGAAAATAATATTGTACAACAGCCCTCCGCCTGCACAACGTGTTGTCCAATACGCTGCTGATGACCTACGAAACCTTTCTGGTGGTGGTGCCTGCTCCAAACACAACTGTTCGCCTTTCAATTTTCTTTGAAGCAGCTCCAAATCCGTAACCTTAATTGTTCCACTAGTTAAGGTGGACCAATATTTCAGATAAGCTGTAAAAACATTCTTCCATTTCCAAGATTTTGATATTTCAGTTTCATCGGGCAGAGGAGGATTATTCTCTTGCACCTTCTTGCCATCAAAGCTGCACAATATCTTCATGATTGTTGATCGATCAAGATCATCCATGCAAAAGTTGTACCATCGCAATTTCCTCTTTAAAATCAAAGGTACATAGAAATAACGATTAGATAACCTCATCAAAACTAAACTTTTACTTACAAGCCTAGACTTTTGACTTTGACTAGAACTTACTTTCGGGGAAGAGAGCGCTTCAAGCACCGTACTTTCAAGCAGCGACGACGTTGCACATAAATTCTTCACGGATACGCCATCCATATACTTCACCATAATTTCATAAACCTCCAACGGTAAATCCTCCAATGTTAGAGCATCATCCCCAGGGTTCTCTGTCCATCTTATGCGAGAATCTTGATTATTGAGGCCACATTTCATCAACTGGTGGAATACTGGATGCTTGCTGTACCACCCATCACCAAATTTCTTTCCTCCACTAGTAATTTGTCCAGTAGGAACAATCGTTGGAGTCAAATTCATAATCGAAAAATATTCGGTAGGCATCCCTTGAGTATTCACAAGCCAATGTTTTCCTCGTAGAGCCAAACGACTCCGACCTGACAATAGATAAAATAGATTTAATTACATTCCAAAATTCATTGCTTATAGCTTATCGCTCATGACCTGAATTGTTTGCAACTTACTTTGCACAAACTCAGGCATAATCTTGACTACCACCGGAGTCACACCGCAATAATGGCACGTCCTATTTTCTTCCGTGGGATTTGAATGCACACACTCAGGACCAATTAAAGGAGCTTTAGATGTGAGCCAGTCTTCATAAATGTTGACGGTAGCTTCATCGTACGCAACTGGAACGCCAGAATCCTTATCAAGCTGATAAACCAAATGCCCCAAAATCACTCCGTTCCCATCAATAATATGGAATCCACAGGGTGACATGGGTTGCGTCAGACTGCAAGTGGACATCTTTAAGAGTCGCTTTTCCATGATTGTGACTGTTGATCGATATCGATATCCAACATCCAGCGGTTAAACAGTGCTTATCTGCTCCTCCAACGCAACACCAAACAAAACTTTCAATGTTCAACTCACGACCACTGACTGACAATAACAATACCGTGAACTGAAAATTCAACTTTCGACAAACAAATGACGAATGAAACAAGTGAAACAACTTCTACTTCTCCATGCATTTTATGCATTTATACACAAATCGACTCGACTCATCTTCGGATGCTTTTTTGTGTATACAGTTGTATTGGTATATCCTAAAGGAGATAATATTGAATATGCTAATTTGTGTGCAACGAAAATATGGAAATGATCTTTATGTTTATACTATCTACTACTAATTGCACACGAATGCAAATAATGGAATACAATACAAACAAAATGTTCGATTTATGGTTATAAAACAGTTTATAAACTTTTACTTCTTTTTCATGTCATTTTCATTCCTTCATTGCATCTGCACGATATAACAAAAATTTTGTTGGTGGTAAACCCAATATAATGCAAATATAAAGTATTTATATCATCATTACATGATTTTTGATTGATTATACTTACTTGCCCTAATGTATGCTTACTTTAATTGTAACAGCTAATAAAAACGCCAATCCATTAGAATAAATTGGTAATTGGTCTTTATGAATAAAAACAAGTATTCTTTTATGTTATCAAAGTATAAACATTAATAAAAAAGTAGCAACAAAATGCATTATCACTGTCACACAAATCTTAATAAATCCGTTCATCTGCATTAACATTTCTTAAGTGAGGAATATATACAATATTTTTACATGCACCTATCATGGTTACATTTTTGGGAGATTCATTTCAAGAGCTTTCTTCTTACACTAAATAAACGTTGATGTACTGACCTGACACATTACAAAAACTAGAATCATACAGAGATACAAACGCAATACAATGATGCAAACTTCCGACGCTATTGTCCGTTTTGTGTACAACCCAGCCTTCAAACCAACTAACGATAACGACATGTGCTTATTTTCCGTTATTTAATAATTACGAGATGAACGAGCACTCAATAATTAATGAGTTGGGAAATATCGTTAAAATGGACGATACAAAGCAAATTGGAATGGGGCTGGAGCTGCTTTACGATACATTGGAACATGATATACAGGCGTAAATTTTGTTTCATATCAACTGACACCACTACCACTATTTATCATTGAAGCCCTAAGTAACATTTGATAGATCATTAACTTATCCAAAGGCTGGTTGGTAAACCATGGCGTACGTGGAGTGCAGTCTTGTCGAATACATTTGTATAGTGGACCATTTGGACTCTCACTGTAGAAAAAAATAAAAAAAATAACACAATTCAGAACAGAACTATTATAATATTAGTAAACAGCAGCCATTGACAATAATAATTATTATAGGACCTATGTAGTAGTTGTTTTAACTAAAAGTTACCTCATCATTCTGTAAAATTCATAAACCTTGATCATACAACGTGTAGGACAATTGACATCCTCCGGAATCTCATTTGTGATGGCTCCCGGCAGACCAATTACTGAAAGGTATCTCAGCATTCTACCGCACTGATCATATCTAGATTGGATAACTATATGGCTAAAGTGTAAAGATGAATGTAGTTCCCAGCTCTATAAACAAAAAAAATTACAACTTGATTAGTATTTAGTATTATTTACTTAAACTTAATGTGGTAATAACTCAATATAGAACTGTTACTGACCTTGATGCCAAAATACTTTTGGAACATGTACATTAGTGTAAATAATACTACGCCTGGTGAAGAAGCTCCTAATTCTGAAGTATCCCAAAAATGTAATTCTTCGATTGATGCACGGTATCCTAAAGATAAGTAAAGAAAATATAATTAACAAACATGATTCCAACGTGAAAGTATGAAAATTCAATTATTTTGAAATGACAACTAAGCTAGCTTACCCACTGCTAGTTCTCGCTCAACAAAGTCAGTGAATGCTAGAACAAAATTATAATACACAGCGTCGTAAAATATTTTATCCACTCTACTACTGTCTCTTAGCATTTGCTGAATCCCAAGACTTATAATAAGCAAATTATCGCCCCGATATTTCTCCCCATTGGGCTTAGAGCCTCTGTTAACGATATCACAAAGTTTATATGAAAGCTCCATCGAACTAACAGATCTGGGGTCCGATGAACCTCCAAACATCATTTTCCACGCTCGAAGAGCAACCTCAACCTACAGGTACAGATTAACCACGAATAGGCGAGAGATTACAAAAACGGTCAACACACAAAAACAAGCCAAAAGGACTTACCCTATTAAAAATCTTCGGAACCGGAGGATTGTGGTGTGACATCATTGAATGCATTGGTGGCGGAGGAGTACTCATGTAGCTAGCCGTTGGTGAGTGTGTGTTGTAGCCAGGGACGGGAACTACTGGAGAAGACATTGGGGATGAATAACAGCCTGCCGCCGATGACGATGATGACATGCCACAGCTTGTCCCACCACCACTGTAATTTCCACTTCCCATCGAGTTATTGTATGAATATGAAGGTACCACTTGAGGAGATACTACAGGTGCAGGAAAATCCATAACTGGTGGAATATAGGTTGGCGAATTATTTATAGCAGGCATTGGATGAACCACCGGTGACGGTACGAAGGTGTGAGGAGGCTGATATGCGTTTTGAGGTGGCAAAGGCTGAAACGGGTTTAGGGATGATGGCGTTGGTTGAAATGGGTTTTGAGCTGGCATTGGCTGAAATGTATTTTGTGCTGCTGCTGCTGGTGTATGTGTATGGTGATGGTGCACTCTATTTTGAGAAATGATTGTTGGCTCAGTTTTTTGAGGAGGTAGTAATAATGGTAATCGTGGTGGCTCTGTGTTAGCCGGTGGCGTTTTTGCACCAAAATTAAATTTTTGATCCTCTGTCGACAGTCTTTTAGTTGGTGACCTGTTGCCAATTTCAGAAGTCAATTCAGTTAAAGATTTCAGACTTGTACTTGTAAGGGATTCTTGAGACGGAGTATTATCATCAGTAGTGGTCTCAGTAGTGGTCGTGGATGATTCGTCATTTGCAGATTTATCACTGTTGTTGGCACTGGTACTATTATTGGCCTCTTGATGAGTGCTTAATTTTGATTCCGTTTGAGCTGGAACTGCTCCACCTTTATCTTTATCCCGATCTTCTGGCTCCATGTCTTCATCTTCATTATCATCAGGTGTCTTTTTCTTCTCAGTTGATGGAATAATGACAGGTATAGGGAAAGGCACTGGATATGGTAAAGGGAAAGGATATGGAACTGGTTTTTCCAAGAAATAGCCAGGAAATGGTATGCCAATTAGACAAGGAATTGGAACAGGAATATAGTGCACAATTTCTTCGGAGACTAGTGGAATTCTTTCCATTTTATCTAGTTCAGATACATCCGTCTGAGTTTCTACCGTTTTTGTTCTTGGTTTGGCAGAACATGATATTGACCTCATGTCCGGAGGACGTTTACTCATGTACTCAAGTAGACTGTCCAAGAATTCAACTGAAATGGAGTCCAAAAATGTTTCCGGATCTCCAATATCCACATCTAAAACAACAATAAAATAATCAAGATGAGAATTTTCTTTTTATATGATTGCGGAATGTGTAAAACTATTCTAACAAATAAAGACAAAATACCTTCTATTTCATCCAAAATTTGAACTTCTTGGATTTCATCCCCTTCTGGTTCTGGTGGAAGTTGTTGTTCCTTCCTTCGCCTTCTTTGTCGTACATTTGATATGGGTCCTGCCGATGTTACGGATGTTATTATAGGAGTCTGACTGACTGACGACTGCTGTCTAGATAAAATCGATGGCGTCGTCTTATCCGAGATTGGTTGGGGAATATAAATTACATCCCGAAGTTTTCTCAAGTAATCCTGTCCTTTCGGGAGACATGCTAAGGAGCACACAGCGTATTCAGACTTTGAATGAGTAAAATACTCTATAAGATCAAAGTTGTACTTTTTCACCTATAAAAAATAACAAAATGTCAAGTTGATTGTTGGTTCAACATAATAATATCTGAAACAGAAACGTTATTAAAATATAAATAAATAGCTTACTTTGCAACTGGTACAAGAAAGAATTCTTCGACTATTCAAAATGAAAAGGTTTTTACAAATGTGGCTACAAAACCCAAAAACTTTGCTGAGGGATGACAGCCAAAATACAGGTGTATTGTAACCCAAGTCCATACTAACGAATTTTGAACACATTTCACACTTTTCTGGCCTTCCTATTCCTCTCGTCGTCAATACAGTTTGCCAGCAACTTTCCGAGCACGCTTTTAAATTGGAACTTTGAAGTGCAAGCTCCTTGTGAACTATTTTCTTTGCGCGACAATTGGTACAGTTATGCTCTGGTTGTGGTTTCGCACGTGTAGGTTGATGTAAATTACGGTCACAATACATTTCAACGCAGTCATTTGAGCAAAATTCCTATTAAATGAAAACAAATGAATGAAAATCAATGAATACTATTAGCTTTTGAATAATATTAACCTACATATTATTAACTGTATTCGATCAATTCGATAATGCCTTACTTTTGGTGTAGATTTCGAGGGTATATTAGCTAATATCACATTCCCGATTCGCCTAATGTCAAGCTGACAGTTGAAACAGACTCTTGCATTTTTCTTATAGCCCTCTAAACACGGGGGCGTACAAAATTGTCGAATATCACTACCAAATCTAACACAGTATTTTCCTAGACTTGCCCACGGTACGCTGCTACCACAAGTGCAGCATTTGCTTCCAACATCCATTTGATAACGTCCTAGGTTATTAAGAAAGAAAAATAAATTATAGGATATAAAAATTAATTAGATGTTTCTCTGAAAGAAAATCATTTTCTCTTAACTCACCAACACAGAGATCAGAACAAAAGTTCATAGTTTCCCAAAAATAAACGGAAGTCGGGCGGCTCGCGGTATCTTCATTCATTGCTCCACACTTGCAACACGGTAACGATTTACTTTTGCAATCCTTCCCTTGATTTCTAAATCTGTTGAAGCAAGTGTTCGAGCAGAGATACAAATCGGTACCAAACTGCTTTACAACGATGCTACATACTGCAGCCTGAAACAAAATTAGTAAGTTGGTAATTAGTTTTTTTACGATGACAAAGCCCCAATTGCAAATTGCAGCACAAAGCACAATGAGAAAAAATGATATAGTGCTTTCTGATAACTCAGAAGAAAACGTACCTTTTTACAAACATGACACTTTTGTTTTCCACTTAATGGCTGAGATTGAGATTGTGAATGTTGAGTTTCATGTCTGTAGGCCTCAACATTAAAATCTGAATCTTCTCGAGGTCTTCTAGATCGGAATACTCGTGGAGGTTCCCCTTGCTCTTGAGATGAAATTTGCTATAAAAAAATAGGAAAAAGTAAATTAAAATTGTTACATACATGATATAATGCAGTTGTTTATTGTTTATGCTTGTTTAAGGCAAAGTGTTAGTGTTTTTTATAAAATAAAACCTACATGTATAGTTTTTGCAGCTGCCTCTGCAGCAGCGCGTCTCGGTCTCCGACTAATTGATGACGAACTGGTACTGGCGATACTGCTGGGGGTGTCAGTATTTCTTGTTCTTTGTGAATCCTGACCTTCTTCTTCAATGGTAACTTCAAATTGCATCACATCAAATGCGTCCTATGAATTTAAACAAACAACTGAAACTGAAGGAATTTGAGCTTTATAAAAATACTGCAATTATTTTAAACTCCCATACCACAACGGTAACGCCCTCGTCGTCATCAACTTCAAATATTGATTGATTAATATTCAAAGGAATAGGTCGTGATTCATCGTCAGATTTTTTTTGTTTATCGTTTTCAGCGTCATTGTCGTCACTGTCACTATCTATGGGTATGACCTCTGGTTCACTTTGACTTCTATTTTCATCATCACCTTCTTCCATATTCATTTCCATCATACAAGAAATATCCTGCAAACACAACCAAAAAGTACAAGATAATTTTATTGAACATGTTGAGAATTTTGTCAGTTTCGTCAGCTTCAATTGTCAATCTTGCGCCTAACCAACTACTCGATTAAGTAAAGTACATGGATAATTATTTACCACTTCAGCAACAAAATTTTCACTCTCACTTTCGTCTCCATCTACTGGCACAGGTTCATCACACTGTAAATTTACCTCTCCATCTCCATCCTGATTCGCGGATGCGTCCTTATCTTCAGTATTAGGAGTACTTCCTTCGTCGTAGACAACTTCAGTTACTTCAGATTCTTTCATCGCATCCTTATCCTTGCTGTTGACATCTTTATCAGCTTTGTTTTCTGACTTGTCATTCGATACATCACTAACGTCTTGGTCTTCTTGAGCATCTCTACTTTCCTCATCATCTTTTCCACTTTGTCGGCTCCGCTCATCTGACCGCGTGGAAAATTGATCCAAGGATTGTCCTTCATCTTCAAATTCAACCTTGTCCACTTCCATTTCTTCAGGATCTCTACTTTCTTCATCTAGTTAGAAGGAGAAAGAAAAAGAAACCATTAATAAAAATTCGATTGGGTTCATTTTTAAATTATTGATAATTGCCAAAAATGTTAGAGGGGTTACAAACCGTCTGGATTTTCTGCTTCTACGTTGAAAGTCATTACTTGTTCTTGTTCTTCCTGTTCCTCTTCATTATCCTGACCTTCCTCTCCATCTGCTGGGTCAATCTCTCCCTCTACTTCTGCTTGGTCACCCTCTACATCTTGACCTTTCTCTCCCTCGGCTTGGTCAACGTCTCCACCTTCTTGACCTTCCTCGGCTTCCTCTACTTCTGCCTGGTCACCTTCTACATCTTGACCTTCCTCCCCATCAGCTTGGTCAACCTCTCCCTCTACAACTTCTTGACTTCCCTGTACTTCTGCTTGCTCACTCCCTCCATCGTCTTGTTGACCTTCCTGACTTTCCACCAGACTTTCCGCACCTTGCTGACTTTTTTCTGTAATTTAATCAAACAAGCACACAATCTTATCTTCAACAATCATTCATAGTTTGAAATGACTAATTCAAATGTATCAAACTCAACTCACGTTCTGATTCAACAACCGCTTCTTTGTTTCCAGTTGTTTTACCATCCTCTCTCTCCATCGCTTAATATCCTTTCACAAGTACAACACTACTGACAAGAACTGAGAATAGGCCTGAAGACACCCACAGCCAATTTTACAACAATGTTGAATGGATCTCGTATGTCATCTGTTGACCCACCTCCAACCTCCGCCTCAGCAGGACCTATCCATTGTCTTTGTCCTTGGCCACTTAATCTGCAATTAACAAAATAGTTTTTAGTATGACAAGCACAAAAAAAGTCACCTGCTTGGTATTTAATTTTCCAACAAATCCACCAAGCCACTGACCTTCATTCATCAGTGTTTAGCATCCAAATATCAGGAATATTAGTGAAGAGTGCATGTAACAGCCCGTTCCCAGGTCAAGTTATACTTAATGACAATACAAAAAATGCTCCAAAATGCACTAACCAAAGTTGGAAGGAACAGCGAAACTAGCGAAAGCGTCACTGTCACTATAATTAAGAATAATAGTCCAACTACTACCTCTCCAATTCTGAATTCAGCGTGCACAAACAAAAAAGTAGAGAAGAGTAGAGTAGAGGGAAACTTTTATGTTGTGGTTCTTGTATATCTATATCATTTGCCTATCTGCTACCTACTTGATGCTTATACACATTCAACTTGTTCGGCAAATGACTTCATTGAACAGATAGCACAGACTGGATACGGATACGTATAAAGTATCAACACAATATTCCTATGCATAAGCCTATTACACAGAAATATATATTATGCATAGTGATTATTTTTATGCATTGTTCGGCAATCCGGACAAATCTCCTTCACACGTTTGTAGTTGAAATACACATTGTGGGACGGCGCACCGGTCACCTTAACTTGTAAATCATTTGAAGCTCAGAAGAATGTACTTAATTCTATTTTGTTCTTCAGCAGTTTCGGTGTTACATAACGCGATCCTGCCACCTTCAAAAATGATTATGAAAATGTTATTGCAAATCTCATCATCCCCCTGTGGAAGTCAAAGGTCATAAAATGTAGTTTTAAGCCGATACGTCCGCTTCATGTATCAACCAATCACGAGCTGCCGACGTCATAATTTTAGCTATTAAAGTAGGTATAAAGTAAAGTTGTATATACGGTTACGCTTTTAGGGTCAGTAGAGATATATGCTACGATACTAGTAAATCCACATCCAGGAGATGCTTACGTAACACACTTCAGACGATGGTATAGCATAGCAGCGCATGTAGTAGATGCATAGCGCTTACTGGGGAAAAGTAGACACGGTAAGATTTATGGACCCATTGAGCTTGTCCTTTTTCTAAGTATCAACTGTTTAACATGAGATGGCGCATAGAGCTTGGCCTCGCCAAAATAAGTGTTTTATCTCTTATCCAGCATGGTTTACATGAGGGCATTGTGACAAATTTATTGCTCGAATTTAAAGTTAAACTTGGCGCTGCGCTGCGCGCTTTGCGCATATGATAGTAAGTTTTGCGCTTGTATGCGGAAATGAAGAATTGTGATGGTTCACAGTTTTAAATTTGGTAGTTTAAACATTTTATTGGACATTTTATGAAAAAAGTATGAAATTAAAGCAGTTTAACATAAAAATTTAGTAATATTGTTCAATTAAAAGAAAAAGGAGTGTGCAGCAGCGTCAGTTTCAACTGCTGCAGCGTTCTCAGCTGGTTGAGCAGGGGTATCTGCGGCAGGGGCGGCCGCAGGTGCTGCAGCTGGGGCTGCTGCTGCAACGGCTGCTACTGGAGCGGTTGCGTTTCCTACAGTTGGGATAGAATCTCCCTTGGGTTGGAATCCATTCTTATCGGCAATGTATGTGATGCTGATTTGCTTGCCTGTAACAAAGAAGAAACAATTTGTACCATGGCGTTATGGAAGCAAGCATAATAGTCATTAGTAGTGTGGCTTCATTCTGGCTTACCATCAGGAGCTACATAGGAGTATGATCTGGAATCAAAATCGTAATGAAACTATGGTTTAGAAACTTGTAAAACTTTATATCAGCTAAAATAAAGAGTTTCTTACCCTTCGATAACGATACTAGGCTCAGTTTCCCCCATGGCTGGTGCTTCAGTGTGTCCAGACTGAACTAATTTTGTTCCGTCGGAAAGCTCAATGTCGTAACTGTAGCCACCTTGTCCATCCAAAGGCTTCACATCGTTTTTCACAAACGTAACATTAGCAGCCTCTTTTGGAGCAGCAGCAGCAGCAGCGTTGGCATCTTGAGGTCTGGCAGAAATCTGACAGGCAAGGATCAGGGCGCTGACACAGAAAACGGTGATCTGTAAAAGATGGTAACTCACAAGGTAAAACCTGGAACTTTACTTCTTTTCGGATGTTTTTTTTATTTCTGTGATAATGATTTACCATGTTCATGATGATGGAAATTTGAGGTTTTGTCTGTAAGACTTTGAGATGAAAATGAACTGAAAACTTAATTTCTTTGAGCTTGGTTTGCTTGGTTGAATGTTGGATGTGATACGATAGGAAAGCTGAAGACGAATTGTTGCCTTGATTTCTGCCACGAGGCTCTTTATATACAACCATTTAGGTAATTTGTTAACTGTTTGACTACAATTGCATATTACTAGCTTACACGAAATACGATTTACTTAACAACTCACCCTTTCCCCCTTCTCAAATCTAAAAAAACAATTCCTGGACTTAAGATGTAGTTAATAGGTAATAGGTATGAAGTAATTATGACGCAACGTTATGTTAGTAAGTACACATAAAGGCTCATGATAATAATAATAATATGCCATGTTTTTAGCTTCCATGAATTTTGCATGAGATCTGCTAACCTAGTCCGCAGCGTAGGTGTAATAATAATACTAATATAGTCAGTGCAATGCTTGCTTGGAGATGATGTGATGTAGAATAGCCATTTTTCAACTTGTGGTGCAATTATCACATTCTCTTTGAGGACATTATAATTTGGAAGTCAATGAAGTTACAGTGTTTGAGTTTGAGCAAATAAAAAAGTAAAGTCCATACAGATCAGCCAACTGCTATGACTTCCTAATGCACCTATACCATAATATAGTTGATAGTGTCGCCGTCGTTTGTACTTTAACTGTGTTGTTGTTATATTCGGATTTAAATATTTTAGACTACTAATTGGCAATGTCCTTGTCGAAGAAAAAAGCGAAATGCGACTGTTCCCTTTGGGTATTCATTCATTAAGTCAGTCAGCGAAATGCAAAAAAAAAGGATTGTTGAGTTGTCTATGTCTGTTTTTGTAACAGTTACATTCATTCATGTCTTAAGTCTAGGGACGATGGGAGAGAGGATTACCCAAGCATATAAAAAATATTGTACTTTGCACGCGTCAATATAAATGGAAGCTGTTCGCTGTTCAAGTTAGTTTGCATCCATTAAAAATGCAGTTGCATGTAAGTATTTATCAATGCTAATTGACAGCTTTAACCAAACTGATGCTGATGAAGGTGAAAGTTAGAAGGGCCAAAAAATTGGAGCAAATGCATTTTGATACACACATGCTAAAAACTTAAGAACAATGCATTTTCTGCATCTTTTGCAACATTGCACATGCAATCCCAATTCCAAATCGAATCATCTTCTGTTTGTCTGGCTATTTGCTTGCATTTGTAACATGTATGCATAATAACATGATACATGATCATCCCACCACGGGAATTTCAACGAGAGCGAGAACGAGACGAACTGTAGACTCTTTAAGAAATTGTAATTGCCATCATAAAGTTTTAGTATCAAAATCTGCATTAATTGCAAGTTTAAATCTGCAACTTAGTTTTTTTGTAGACAAAACAAATTTCTTCGAACATTGAGTTTTTAGCTGAGATTGTAATTGTATACATATCGCCGAAGACGAAATGAATCAAGTCTCATGTTCCCCCATTAATATAATTTACTAAATACCCGCAGTACGCAATCCTATTATGACTTCCATTTCAGATTAACAATATAATGCAAAGGTCATCATCATGTCATGCACCCACACTTAATAACCATGTTATTTTTTTGTAATTATTTGATTTAAGAAATGATTTGTAAGTGGCTAGACTAGAAAGGTTTCCTCCAGTAGTTAAAACCAGACTTTTCTTGGCTAATGTCGAACTTCCGAAAAACGGAGCCCAACCAAACTCAAACCATTTTTCTAATGAAATTGAGCAATGTCATCCTCGGATATGAGGCGGAGATCCTTGTCTCTTAAAAGGGACCCTTTGCTGCTGATGGATTTTTGTTCCTTCTCAACTCATTCTTGCTTTAAATTTAAAGCATATATAAATCAGATACATGAGAAAACTCGAAAACTGGACTGACCGACAGATTCAGCTGCTGCTGATGATGATGATGATGATGATGGTGGCCTGGAACGCCCATTTCCTAATAGAGCAGATCCTCTTACTAGGCGCCGGTTCTTAATGAAAATCATTAAACTCATGACTCCACGTATTCCAAAATCCCAACCACTTTTGCCATATAATGCTCATGCTCAATAATTGTTTTAGGAACTGTTTATGAGTAGCCAAGCCAAGCCACCTTTTTAAATAGGATGTCTTTCCGATTCAGTCATTAGTTTGAATGAGCACGTGAATCTGGTATTAATTACTTAAACATTACAGTGGAGATGATTAGTTGGCGACGATCTAATTTCCGTCTTGACTCGGATTTCGCTGTTTTTGATTTGAGCAACATGATTGTTGGTTATAGCTTTCATTTTGCATTTAAACAAAACATGTTTTTGAAAATTTCTAGAATTCAAGTTCAATCATGATATGGTTTGCGGAATGTTGCATTTTATTATAGTTTCAGTAAAGTGCATACTTTTGTAAACTCGTTTACGATTAGTCCAGGTCTTTGTTTCAAGGTTTGGATTTGATTCGTTCACAGAATTCTGAACATCACACCACGCCTCTTAAACCAGTTCTCATTACAGTAACCTATAATTATAGTGTGTTCAGGAGGTTTGACTACAGAGAATTGGAAATTAAGATCAAATCAAGAGATGAATGAATATACAATATTCAACCGTAATAAACCCTGCAGCTATGGATTAATCAGTTTGAAGTAATATGAAAAATTGATGAAACGCAATTGAAGCAATCCAACCCTAACCGTGGTCAACCAAAAAGATTTAGTGTGAACTTTTTTCACAAGCGTACCGTGAGAGCCGATTTAAGACAATACGGAAAATAAACGAAATAATGCACCTATTTTTTAATGTGTGGTATTTTACATGCCGTAGATTGCCTTAAGTGGTCAAGATTCTGTAACAAAAATGCATTCTGGGAAAGTCCGAAATTCCTAGAATCAATACAGATAAAGGTATTAATTTCTTCCAATTCAGATAATAATGGCCCTCATTAAATTTGCCAAAACTTTACCAAAAGGCTGATTAATTTGATATTCGATACTTTGTATAAATGCATAATTGATTATGGCAAAACATGGGTCAATTAAATTTATTTTTTTAAACAAAAAATAACTTGAAAAATTCTTCAATTTCTAGAACAAAAATTGACTGATATGCTACTATGTCATCTACTAACTTTACCATTTGAATCCCTTGAATAAATTTATTTTCATCCTCAGGGTTAGTCAGGAGGGACAAAATGTAAAATGTTCACACGAGGTCATGATCATGAACCAATATTATGCCTTTTCCCCGAAAGAAAAGGTATATCACGAATTCATTCTTTACTAGCTCACCACTTATGAAGGAACGAAGGAAGGTATGTTGAAGCGTTGCGTTGAGTAAGGTTCAGAAGATGCTCATCCTCGAAAGTTGATTAATATCCGCCGTTCAAACTAATTTGGTTTTTGGAGCACCCTCTTCCCAACAAGTCCTTTTATGCATGTATTGTATTGTGGCAACCGAGTAAGCATCAAATCAAACTCAAACACATCCCATCCCATCCAGTCCAGTCAACTTCCCGATCCCGACCCTGGTCCTGCTTAAAACCAAATTTCCAAGAATTCACTAGAAACGAAGATGAGCACAATACAATAAAGTACGTTTTCAACATACATGGAACACGCCTCCTATATGTCCATGCATTCTCTGACAGAAAAGTTTTGACAGGATGCTTTACTGAGATATTTTGTACCATGGTCCTTTTCTGTTGATTAGATTTTCTGGGTTTCTTTCGGACTCGTGTTTATATGATGGTCATGCATGGAATGTTGTAGACATAGGACAAGGTTTTTTACAGTCAGATCAACCTGACACTGAGCAAGCAGGGAGCAGTTTTAACTGAATGGTTTTTGTTCTTATTGTGTGTTTTAGCCTCAGCGGGAGGTTACACGAAGAAATCCGTTAAAGTTTGCATAGATAAATGATTGATTATGGCTGTCCACAACATGTCACACATGTGGCTCTAGCTAAGTAACTGCCAAGTGCCTGATGATGATGTGATCATGATGCTTCTTAAAATGGGGTAATACAAGCTAATACATTTTTGTGACACATTTGATTTCACATTATCCATTTTCAATGTAGTTTATGCTTTTATTTACATAATCCTTAAGTATAGGTTAAGTATAATTCAATGTAATCAAATGGATCCATGTTCGATTGTCTTAAACAATGATTAATTTTGATATGATTCTTTTCGTTTATAAGGAAATGCAAACTATGAAGTATTCACGCTTTATGCTATACAAACAACATTGCACAATTCTTATATATACGCATAGCGCAGAAGACCGGGCTATAGTATGACTTCCTCATGTGCCCTAAATCCCTATAACACTTATGTCACGTCACGTCACAAAGCTACAAGCTTGGGAATCCATACATTACACTTTACTTTTTTTTACTTTTAATTACTATGAAATTATGAAACTAGGAAAATTACTTTTTGTTAGAAATCTCTACTCTCATATTACATTTCAGTCAGACACTCATAGAATTCGGAGTTTTTTAATCAACTGAAGAGCATCATCGTGTTTGTTTAACTTGTACATGCTTTGAATGAAATGGCTCATAGGAAATCCAAGTGCCAGCGTATTTAATTAGTACCTATTAAGTGGTGTGGTATGATGGTAAGTGGGAAACTGAAAGTAGGAAATGAAGGACGATGAAATTAAATGTTGATTTCAATGTTCAATGTTTAGCACGTTCATTATTCCTCATTGTCTCTCTCCTACCGGAATAAATAAAGTCCCAAGTTTGCATGAATGATGAATATTTTTTAAACCGCATCAAATCAAGGTGTACGTACATCGTACATACGCAATTTAACAAAACCAAAACAGGATGATCATGATGTTTTGGTGTTTATTCTGGGAATTGTGCGTAATGTAATACAGGCATACATAATGTAATGCGTTGATTTCTGAAAATTGTATGTCATGTTTTTAACAAAACGCTTACTTCCTTCCTCCTGCTTTACATCACTATCCCATCAACATCAACATCGTCAGCCTCATATTCATATCATCCTATTTGAATTAGCGACTTAACCAACTCGCATACGAACTCAACTGCTCCTAATGGCATTAGCATGACTATAATGGGTGATATTCGAGGTTACGAAAATTGGTATCACTTCACTTCTTCACTAACAACATCACATTACACAAGTACATCATCATCATATCATGCATGCTCTACTTTTTGCACATGTAAAATGTAATGTAATCCATTCCACTGTTGCACCTATTCCACTTCTACTTACATATATCACATATCACATCACATCACATTTTTATTATCGAAAATTGTACGCATTCATTTAATACCTTCTCAGTATTTTGCGTGACGTGGCATGGCATGGTATATAAAATTAAGTAAAGCATGAAATGAATGATGAATCTTGAAACTTCCTTTATAATACACAAAAATATACACATGTGAGATAGACGATACATCAACTCAACATCAACCGAACTTAACTTCACACTCAACATTTTTTTATCTCTCGAATGATTATATGCTATGTTGAATGTTGAATGTCATAGATCACTCGTTACGAGACTCTGAGACTGATACCATTATGTTTACTTCAGCAGTTGTGAGGTTTTTACTGCTGCTCCTGTCTCTTTACAAAGCATTGCCTTTAATTTAATTTTATGTTCTTTGAGAGAAGAACCTAATTTCAGCATGGGTAATGGACTGAGCTAATCAAACCACTTTGATTTAACTTCTTTTTTTAAGATCTGATCTTACTAAATATTTATACTTTATAATGTTCCAACCATCTTTGTGTTTGGAGCTGATACTTAATTAATTTTTAAGTTTTGTAAATAGATTATTAGAGTTTAAGCTTAAGGAGTTAGAAGTTAGTTGATTGCAATCATGAGCATCATGATTGATTTCAAAAACGTCAGGTGGACCTTCATTGCTGTGATATTTATATTTACTTGTGGTAAAGGTTTATAAGAATTATTTGTTCCCCTACTTCATATTTATTGTGATCGTGAGAAAATACTAGTTTTGAGTTTGACTCTTTGACTTGACTTTTGTTGCAGTTCAATGGACCGCTGCGAAAGCTGTGTACATAGGCCATGAACGCCGTCCAGAAGACGCTGCTGCTAACGCGGTTTCAATGGATTATGCCAATAATGACGCTCGAGAAAACAATGTCGCTGAAACGGATGATACGGAAGAGCCATATGGTGATGGGGACGATCGTGAGCCAGAGCCAGTAATGGATCGAAATCATAAACATATCAGATTTTTTAAACATCTTGATGAAGTCACTCTTCAAGCTATTAAAAAGCGGGTGAAGGCAAGGATGAAGGGAAGAAAGGGAGATCGGAGTAATGGTTAGTTTCGCTTTCATTTTTCATGCGGCAGAAATAAACATGACACTTTACTTGTTGAATAATTTTTTTTTTGGAATCTATGCATTCATATTGTAGAACGGAATCTGTGGACATCTCATCCTAAAAATCTAGAGTGGATGGGACCAGATACTGATGAGGTTGTGGGAGTTATAAACTCCATTGGAATCTAACATCTAAAATCCGAAACTCAACTCAACCCAATCTCTCATCATACATACATTTACGAAACATGACATCGTCCGACTCCAGATTCTCAATGAGCTTACAATTATTAGATGCATGAACTATTTATTGAAACGTGTTGCGGATGTGATATATATGCATTATCTCCATTCAAATTGTGATATTTTTAATGTAACTTTAACCACCGTTGAAAACTGACAAGCCAAAATATAACAGATTAAGTATGTAATTCATGTCCTGTCATTCATTCATTTTAATACCAGCATTAGATGCAAGCGCATAACGCACCATGAAAATGCTGCAAAACCCAGACCTTGCTTCCAACAAACACCACTGGAACTCGAAGTCTTGGGGGTTTGGGGTCACCATAGTAGTTCATTACAACCTCAAAAATTTTGCCGTTTTATCTACCACATATTCACCAAGATCGACCTGCCTATATAAATATTAAAAATCTTTTGCATATAAAGCATATCGGCACTTACTGTGTACAACCAGAAGTGGTGTGGTGATTTTGATTACTCAGAAATAGATTTGTTTACCAACTGAAAACCCAATTGAGAAGATGAGTGGCGCTTGCCCAGGATGTGTTCCTTGTGCTCCACCATGTCAAGTACCTCGACAAACGGAGCCTGGCTATGTTCCATTATCCAGCATGGATCAGCTCCCTCCAAAATGTGGTCCACCTCGCTTTGGACCTGACGAATGTGGATTGTCTGGAGGATGGATTTCACGGTAATGCCAACAAAATGCCCTCAAATGTTCTATAATCTATAACATGCTCCAATAATGCACGATCATGATGATCAATCACTTAAAAAAAATATTTGCGTAATTTGATAAGGTCACCCAATCTTGTGCGTCCTCCACCCCGCTTTACTCAAGAGGAGTGGGCTCTTGCCACCATCATGACACAAGATGCTGCTCACTACGATCAACAAGCAAGTGAGCAACTTCAAGCGGAAGCCGCAAGAGTAATTGATGAAGCCAAAGAGGTCACTCTCCGTGGTCAAGAGGATGTGGACTGGGAGTTCAAGCAGCGCCTCCGTGACATGTCGCATTGGCGAGAGGAGTTGGCAAAAAACTTTGGGAATATTAACAGCGAGATTGATGCCATGTCCATATATCGGCAGCGTATTGATACCGCTTTGGGCACCGGATTATGTAATATCCTCCAAGTGAATTCGCAGATTCTCACCTTACGGTAGTTTACAAGCTTATATTTTACATATATAAAATCTATTCAGGATATTACAATACTTTTTCTCTAAAACTCAAGCCCATTTTTTCCATTTCCTGCAGAGAATGCCGCAAAGGAATAGATATGGTTCATGACGAATCCCAGAAGCAAGTTATGCACGAGATGAAAGCAGTTGAAGGAATTCAAAGTAGTCTCAAGCGGAACATGGAATATTGCACAGAGCAAATTCGTCAACTTCGCAAAACAGCTTTTACCTTGGGTGGACAGCTTCGGGAGAAGGATGAGGCTTTGGCAATTGATAAAAAGGCTCACGAATTGGATGAGCATCGAACCATTGTTCAACGTCAATGTGGCGCTTGTCATGTTGAGTATAGGTATGTGAGATGCAGAAGCCTACTACTATGATTAGATTGTCTTACTTCTTCCGTCAAAACCAAGATTTTGCAATACGTTCCATACATACTTAATAACCAGCCAGATTTCAATTTTATTTTCCATTTCAATCCAATCCAATCCACATTCACCTATATTATTTTGCAATCTGCGTGGGTGGGTTGAGTTGAGTTTCCCAACATTGAGAATGACAAGATAATATCTTGAGGGATTTCTAAATTGAATAATATTGAATATTGGTTGAAAATGACATATCCATATCTAGACCATGTATGCATATATATATTTTTATGTACAACAGCAATATCTCGGAAGCGGACTGGATTTCAATTACTGAGAAAGCCAAATTCGACTCGGAAAAAGTGATCAATGCCTCTCGTCAAATGCGAATGCAGGTGGATAGCATTCTTCGTCAGATCTCTGAGGATTTGCGAACCCTAATTTGCGAGACAAATTACCTATTCGAGAAACAACTCAAAGCATCCATCGAGGCTAAGGCCAAGCTTCAAGATGAGCACTCAAACGTGAGCAACTCATTTTAATTCATTGTCGTTATCGTATTAAATTAGCCTTACAAAAAATATTCATTCATGATAATCTCATTAGCCCATATTGTTTGATGGTAAGCGGATAAACAAAAACCCACACGCCACGCCACAAGATTGAAATAATATATGAGAGATCATAATAATATTTCTACTTGTAAAAATCCTTAATTGATATCTTTTTAATGATCGCCATCATCCTCATTACTAATGAGCCCTATAAAATCAATAGCTAATTGTGGTTCACGTCTCAAAATGACATGGAAAGTTGAAAGTTGATCCGTTATGTTATGTTATGAACCTTATGCAAATCTTTTTTCTGTGTTTTTTGTTTACGCAGCAAACAGTGAAAATTCGTGAGTTGCACACTACCCTTTGCAAATTGACTAAAGCCTTTGAAGAAAAACAGGGAGCGGTGGCACTAGCTGAAACTCGACTTACTGTACGCAGCAAGCGGCCAAATCAAGAGCTTGTCAGGTAAATTCTATATAAATTTCTTGAGATTTTTTGTTGGAGATAGGCTTGGCTTCTTCGGCATGCTTTTATAAAAGAACGTTATCGATATTATTCATGCATAACTGATGATGATATGATGGAATGAGGGAAGTAAATGCATAAAAGGCGGAAGTAAATATATTTCGTAATATCACAATCCGAACATATTTCCTTCTTACTTTGGTTTCCTTTTCAAAAACAATTTCTCAAAACTCAAAAGCACATTGAAAATCCTTTGTTTCCAACCAAGTAAACAAGAATGGGAATGTGATTGCTCAAAAGTACAATATTAGATTACATTTTTTATATAGAAAAGCTCAGATTTTCTTATATTCAAAGTTCAAACTCAACCTAATATTGTTTGTCCGTTACGGAAATCTGAGAGTGAAATGCACGTGCTGTGTTCTGTGTTGTACTTGTTGTGTAGGCAGTTCATCTACAGTAAATATTTGCTCATCTTTTAGATCTTGACTTGGTATTTGGTATGTCTGTCGGCTGTCGGTGGAGAAGATATAAACAATAGAAAATGTTTTATTTTTACATCATATCATGACTAAAAGGCACACCGCATTTTTCTGATGAAATTTTTAGATACTGTATTGTATTGCAAAGCCAAAAAAAAGTATCAAACTGAGAATGAGAATGGATATTAGCGTCAATTCACTTTTATTTTTTGCCCATTTCCCATTTCACCTTTATCAAATTTATACAAAAACCAAAGAAAAAGGAAGTATTGCTCTAGCTCGCTCGCTCACTCACTCAGTTGTTCACGACTTGTACAGAAAATTTGATTACTTTGATCTTGATTTTTTCCGATTGAATGAAACTTTCTAGCCAGTCTCTAGGATTGTTTTTAGAGACTTGAGAGTGGATGGATAGTAGAAGAATTTGAATTTGATTAGATTTCAATTGATTTTCTTCCAACACAAACATCATGTTTGAAAAAATACATGGGTTTCTTTTTTGTGTTGTGTCGATAGGGACCCTGTTCAGCTCCGGCTCATCCGAGAGATTGAAGATAATACGGAGCAAATGGTCAAGATCAATAAGAATATCATTGATGCCAACATTGTGTTGCGGAGTCTTCAACGGAACCAACTTGAGCTTGAGGATGCCATCAACGTCAAAATGATCACTATTTCTATTGACGAGACACAGGTCGTTCCCCTTCGCAAAACTATTCGCATCCAAGATTTCTAACGGAACTACAACTACAACTCACATGCAAAAAAGGATTTCATTAATACTTCTTGTGCTGTTATTTCTTTAAATCAAATTATTTTACTTCCTAATTCAATCATGCAATGATGAATGAGCAGCTGCGATGAGTTACCAAATAAATGTATTTACACTCAAACATCTCAAAAACAGATAATTATTATTACAACTTATTTTCTTTGCTAGCAGATGCATTACAGGAAATGATGTTCTCATATCCACAGGAAAATAGCCATTTGTTTAAAACAACGACATAATATGATAGCTACATTTTATCTACAAAACAAATGATGTTCATTTCATGTTCACTGCAGCGCATCACATATACTTTACACGTATTGTGGCAGATTAGGAAAAAATTAGTTCCTCCCATTTGTCCTAAAAATATCATCTTGATTATAAGTAATGTGCGGCCATTATCTCCATTTCGTATTTACAATCTGGTTCAGAAATCTTAAATATGGGACTCGCTCATTTTATCACCATTCCGTTAAAATGTCTTCTGTTGAGACGATGAGTGTGAGATTAAAAACTAAATTTAAAAAATTACTACATAAAAATATACCTATAGCTTTTAACTCGTTAGTGCCAGGAAAGCACCAGCGTTGAGCTTGAGAGGATATTTATTTCAGCTGGAACGAAATGCTGGACATTACAGCCTCATCATAAAACTAGGTTAGTTTACAGAAAGGTAGGGAGAAAACCTCCTCTTTCTCCACGTAACCAAATGAAATGAGGTGGGTGTTATCTAACAAATAAATAAAGGGGAAGATAAGCAAAGCAACCCATGTCTTTTTCTAATATTTCTTTGTCCACGGTTTATACACAAGTAAGTACAATTTCAGTATTTTTGGAATACAAAATAAATTACTGGAACACGCCTCCACAAGTTCCGCCACTGAATCATGAAATGAACATTAAGACGGAGTTGAGAGAAGACTCTATAAGCTCAAGGCATATTGTACACAAAGTTTCAAAGTTGTTGATGATGAGAATGAGCTTCGTGAATGGGAAAGAAATAATCAAATCATGAGGAAGCCTTCAAGCCACTTCAAGGCTTGCAGGTATGGAAAATGAGCTGGGAAAGTAGTAGAAACATATGGAAAGTACCTTATGATCCTCATCACTTCACCCTCAGACAAAATACCCTTTGCCCTTCATTTCACCCTGTTCCCAAAGAACATCCCCATTTCATATTAAAACATCTGATTTCTGAAACTAGTAAAAGTTTTTTCTTCATGGACAAGACCTTCCCTTAAAACAGCCTAGCGGTGCCCTTACTTACAACGTTACAACACAACAGGTTTACGATGATTGGATCCGAAACTAAAGGTTTGTTCTTGATCTTGCATGATCACTTTCCTATCTCATGTATCACAGGAATTAGTAGGAGTATCCAAATGTCTTGAGCCTTATGACACATGCATTTATCTCCTTGTTGCTTACGATTAGTTGTAAAAGTTAGGATAGCCCATATAAGAAGATGTACGCAAAAACAATATACACATAGTTATTCCCTTACAACTCATTCATTTTCATTTGTTTCCGTGTGCTTCGACAGTTCGATCAGAGCCCGATCCGCCTACTTACTTAAGCGGAAGATAAAAGCAACTGGAAAATATTAAGGTCTCTTTTGACTTTGCTCTTGGTTTTTTTGGTATTACCCACGAATGCACATTGTGTCTATGCAAGTCAAGTCGTCCCTTTAATTGCTATTTGTTTATAATCGTTGCTACTCCTTCCTTCATGTAGCAAAAGAGAGAGAGGGCTTAAGCTCATATAAAATATTTCTACAAAATACCGATACCAACTACTAGTTGACTTTTCCTCTTGATTAACTTTCTCATTTTGGTTTTGGAGGAGTCTCGTTTCTTTGGCACGGTTTAAAAGATCGTGAGCAATTGAATGTTGAATATTATCGAGAGAGAGAAGAAAATTTGGTTTTGAGCTGCGAAGCTGCGTGAGTGGTGCGTTTTTGGCGTTTGGTTCAACGTTCAAACTGGATGGAACGGAATTCTTGTTGAGTATGTTCAATGTTGGAGGAGCTACTACAAACGATATTTTATTTGGTGACTAAGTATCAAATGAACTGCATTATTGCATGCTTTTCGGCTTCTTCCTTTCTTCTCCCGTTTCATTATTAACGGTGACCAGTGAACCGTTTCGTTTCATCCTATTTTCTTCTTTACAACAAAGAATTACGAATTACGTCTTGGCTCCCACAAAAGTGGAAGAAATTGAAGCCATACAAAATTGAAGGAACGGTGTGTTGTGTAGTTGGATGTGCAGGTTTTTTGCTAGCTTTTAGACGAGTTACCCAAGCACCAAAGCAAGCCACAGTTTAGCTTTTATAGTACACACTTCACTCTTTCTTCCTTTCTTCCCCATTATTCGACTACCATTTCAATTTTTCAAAGTTTGAGAAATTTCCACAGAATTACTTATTGCCAAGCTATACTGACAGGAGTGGAACAGGAACTTACTATAGCTGCTCAAGTAAATCGAATGAACTTCGAAGAAAAGTTTTAGGGAGCTGCTGTGCTAAACTCTTTAATAATTTAAGAATTATAAGGACTTTTTAAAGCACAATGTCCGCTTGCTTTTGATGGTCAGTCAACTAAACTTGTGATGTGATGGAAGGAAGGAAGTAAGTATCGGAGTGCTGCTAGCGGTGTTCCCAGAAGTGCTATCAACTCAACGGTACAGAACCAAAATGAAACTTCTCCTTCCCTTCCTGAACATAAAGAATAGTTCTAAGAATAAAAGTATGTACGGAAATGAAAATGCGTAGAGCAGCCAAAGAGATCCCCCGGTAATGGGAAATAATTTTTCGCATAATGATTCCCCATTCATTGTCTACGCAATGCCTAATCCTTTTGCATAATACAATACATTTGAGCAGCATTATTTCATTGTACTCTTGTTTTGCTTTATACTTTTCTTTTTATCACTCTTCTCTCCACCACCACCACCACCAATCTACTTTACTTTATAAAGTTACCTACTCAAAGTTTCATACAAGAAATAATGCATATAAAATTATTACAAGTTTTCTCCTCTCTTTTTTCACCCTATAAACTTTGAGAGGTTTTTTCTCTAGCAGAAGCGATACAAGAAGAAAAACCTTATGTACATGAACATATATTATGTAACTCATTATATATAATATAGTTATATAGAGCTAAAGTTAGTGAATGGTAACTGAAAGTGAAGAGGAGCTCATTCTCATGTAAAATGCAAAATGACAAGTCACTGCCACTGCACTGCAGACATGGAAGAATGGAGTTAACTATTAGATGAATGTCGTGTAAAACTCTTGTACATTTTTTATTTTTTCCGGACAAGGAATGGACTTAAATTTTTGGTCTTGGTCGGACCAAAAAGTAAGAAGTTCTCGTGAGTGCCATGCCATGCCACAAATGCCGACAGTTGTACCAATTCAAACTTTCATTTTTTTTTATAAATGTATTAAAAGTAAAGGTGTAACAAGAAGCACATCTCCTTCTCACTCATTCTCTCCCAGGAACATTTCAAAAGTCATCAACAACTTGACGGGGAAATGGCGACAAGCTTACTCTACGTTTGTATGCATGTATGAAAAGTAGTTTTCTTGGAATTTTTAGATACTACCTACCTCTCTATTGCATTCCATTTTGAATACGAACATATTATATATGTATGTATGTACCTAAACTAGTGAGTTGACTTTGACTAGTGTAAGTCAAAGTGATGTGATGTGTGATAGTTATTACAAGTTTTAAAAGAATTTTTTTGTGCTGAAAGAATAAGAACTAAAGCAGTTTGTTGATGTCTCATGTCATGTTTCCTATTGTGCTTGACTTGACGGCGGCGGTTGCCAGAAAACTCTACTTGTTTCTTATTCTTATTCCTCATCTGTTTTATTTTTTGCTGAACATTCAATATTAGAAATGTTACGTTACATTACATTACATACTTAACTCACTTACGTACGTACAATGTACATGCTAAACGACGCCTGCCACCAGAAAAGAACAAGACATTCGTCTTCAACTTTGGCTTAAGTACTTCTCTTTCTAATTCACAAGGTTTCTTTTTTCCTTACGGCTGCTGCACCCCTCCAAGTTCTCTTATATCCAGCAGCACCAAAAGACATTCATAATGTTATAGTATGTTTCCTCTGTGCATGAAATAAGAAGCTAATATAAGTGTTGAAGTTGAGTCAAGTGAGCTTTTTATAAGAACATAATGTACTTAAACTCAAACCTTCTTTACTCACTCTCAGGTTTCACGTTGGTTGTTGGTAGGTTCCTTTAATTTTATGCCTAAATGCTTTCCACTCCGTGTCTCCCTTTCTTCTGTTGCCGGTCATGCATTTGCAACTTGGCTTGCCTCACCATTTACCATTCATGTCTGTGGAAATGAGAATACAGTAGTTCATTACGTCATTGCATATTAATAGGGCATTAGACAGTGTTAACCTGGCCTGGCTTGGCTTCAGCCTCGATGCGATGCTATGATGGTAGGAGAGGAGGTAATCAAAATGAAAAAGTGATGACTATTCACTTTCATTATTCGGCCACTTTTCACGAGAAAATTGCTCTTTTTTAACCAATAACGCCGGTGGGGAAACAAGATAGTATGTGATGTGATGATATGTGCATATTTAAACTCTTTTTTTTTTTGGAAAAAGGGTTTCGTTTCGGAACAATGAGCACAGGTTAGATTGTGTTCTATTCTAGCTACCAGTCCAGTGCAGTCTTGAGTTATAAATTAGTATCAGATTTCATAAGTTCATTAATATCTTATAAAGATTCAAGAATACTTGCTGAAATGAATACTGCAAAAATTCATATTCAATGTTGAGAGAGAATGTTGGTTTTTTGTTAAAAGTTTACATACACGAGCAACGAGCTCCATAAAAAAGAATGAGTGATCGTGAGTGAGTGACACAAACATGAAAAAGACAGCAGATGCAATGCGGACAAAATATTATCTCAAAAAGGTACTTTATTTGCACCCCAAATTATTGCCATTACATTACACGCTTTATTGTTGGAATTGCAACATTTCTTCATGGGGGCAAAAAGTTACTGCCTGAATATGAGTGCACAGTGAGTGCACCAGGTAAAAAACAAATGATCTTGTTTTTTCCTATCTAAATAGTAACTGTCATGAATAAAAAGTGTATCACGCACAAGCAATAATTCCTCAAGCAAAATGACAACAATTAGCAATAAAAACAGATAAATAGTGTCACAGGTAAAATATGAAAGGCAATTCCCGAGACCTTCGTTGGAGATATCATGTCAAAAAGATGTCTGTCTGTGTAACGCTCAAGCTCAGTATGTCACATTCGTCATCATCATTATGATAAAGGAGCAACAGCAATATAGCAAGAAGGGGAAATAATATAATAGTTCACATTCACAATTCACAGCACAAAAAAAATCCATTTACTCCATTCCATCTTAGCCTTTAACTGTCATCATCATTTATTCTTCTAGAATGCAAAAAAAAAGGTTTATAATCCATTTCGTTTTTATGCATTCCATTCCACTAGAAGCACATTAGACGGAAGAAAAGAAAATTTGGTTGTTAAGTTAAGAATAAGGAAAAACTGCGTTGGTTAAGGTTACTCTTAATCTTCACCCCTTTTTACTTACCCAATTTATATTTCTTATGGTCAACAGGGAAGTTACTTTGATAAAAAAGAGACGTAATTATTTTCATTTTTCATTCTCTATCAAAACAACAGGTGCGATTCAATTTACTATTTTCCAACTCAATTATACAATCCAACTTTTTATGAGGAGCAGTCAAGCCAAAGCCTCTGCTGTTTTTAATGCCCATTACGTATCCTATTCCAGAGTTATGACGTTTTTACAAGAGCTAGTTCTTGTCACTAATAAGCTAATAGTAGTTTTTTATGTGATAATAAGGACCACACCCACCTTGAATTTGAATATCACATTCATTCATTCATTTCACTCATTAAATGATGTATCCGTATCCTCCACTGGATGGGATTTCGGATCCTTGTATTATAATTCCAGAGTTTAATTAGCATATGCCTACCTTCCAAATGCCAACAGTTTGCCACGTTCCAAAATATACTTTTAAGCTTCAATGACGAGGTCTGCACAGCAGCGGGGCACCAAACAACCCAAAATGATTGCTTCCTACATGTTATGCTAACCATTTATAATACATACTATTTTTTAAAGATTAATCCTGTTATGATGGTTCTTCTGCCATTCATCTTTCACCTTGACTTTGAGTTTACCCTTCCATAATTTAGGCTTTCAAAGCTAAGACATTTGTTTAATCCAAAATGTTTGTGGCAAAAATTTAAAGTGCATTACTGTCAAGTTGTCATTGCTTTAACAGGCTGCGTGACTGAAAGAACAACAGAACAGAGTCGCTGTCGCTATCCATATTCCATATCACTTGTCATTTTTTTGATAGCCGGAATTATTGGACTTGTATTTGAAGTTGATTGCCCGCTGCTGAAGAAGCGACTTGTTTCCATCAAACATCAAACCATTTTTATGGCTGCATATGCACATTCGAATACATAATTATCTTAATCAAGAAGCGACCACAAACAGTAGTAAAAATTCAATAAAATGTACAATCCCACAACCCCAACATTTGCAAAGTATCAAATTTCTTGTCCTCGGACTTGTCAAAGGTTTAGCAAAGCCACACCATTTACTCCTGCTGCTGTCCGACTAGTGCCGGCAGGTGAACAAAGGGAGAAATATAATGCTGAAATGTTGTTGTTCTTGAGCTTTTCTTATCCTCCTCACTAATCTTGCTGCCACACCACACCACACCAAGAAGAAGAATTGCAATGCAATCTTTATTCATGAGATGAAATGAGGCTCTTATTCTCATCATCATCATTGCTGATCCAAATGGTCAAGATATAAACATAATAATAATAATACGCTGCATTCCTGAAGCCCTACTAGCTTAGCTAGCTGTCAACTTCCATTTCAGTTGAGCCGCCTGGCTAATGTGAATGTGAATGACTTTATGTCTTTTTCCTACGCTCTCAGAGTTGAGTAGCTCTTAATGAAGAAATATGCAAGAGGCAGTGAGCGGAGCGGAATAGATAGGATTCTTTTGTTCCCACATGGAATGTGTGCAGCCACTGGTTTTTAGCTGATAAAAAGTTGGAGAAACCAAAAACCCAAACCATGGCTTTACCCTCAACTCAGCTTTAATACTGCTGCTGATTAATATATTACTTAAGAGGTGAATGGCGGATGCGATCGGGATCCTTGTGACGTGACGAATGTGGCTTGGCCTGGTCGGGGTCAATAATGCAGAAATTATTTGCGAGTTGTCAGCTAGAACCATTTTTTGACCTCATAATATAATACATATACATAAAGCAGGAGGATTATATAATAGAGAGCATTTCATTATTTTATGATATGAGGCATCTCCACTCCATATTATTCCTCTTCCTTAATTAAAACGAGTTTGCTCGCTTATTGAATTTTTTCCTTATTAATAATAAATGACGCTGCTGTAGGTAAAACGGTTGTTTATTTTACTGCCTCAATTTCAATGCTCAATTATACCGTTAGTTAAGTATAAAATGGGCTAGTAGTAAAGTTGAGTACACAAAACTCTTATTGACTTTATTAACAAATAAAATTTTCTAATTAGAATTGACCGAGTTATCTATCAACAATATCGACGATAGAACAGCGAGTTAATATTAGATACCAAATTATACCAAACCCAAAGCACATTGTTTTTATCGTCCTCCTCAGCAAGAATATAAAAATATGCACCCTGAGTTGAGTTTGTAGGGTGATGGAGCAAAAAAAATTATACCGTCAGGAATCAATAATCAATCTACTTTTGATCACCACACCACAACAATCCAATCTACAAGTCGGCTTTCTCAATCTGCCCAAAATTACTCTATCAGTGGATCAAATCAAATAAAACATATTTTCACAACAAGCTCCTCGCTCATGTACCACCACTGAACTGAAGTACATTTCTGAAGCATTCATAAATGAGTTTATTTATGGGCAAATAACTCATTATCATCCTCATTGTCTTAGAACTCACAGTAAGCAGAGTTACTATAAAAAATCGTGAATGTGAAGCAGTCAAGTCAAAGCTATTGATATGGCATGACGGTTTGCCTGCAGCACATATAATGCTCATGTTTAACACCAAATATAGACCTTTACCTTACAAATCCGTATCAATCAGATCAGGGTGTCCCCGTTATTGTCACAAGAGAACATTGGGACTCATGTAACCAAATCAATATCAACTTCAACAAAAAATTCGCAACTTTTTGTTTTGTTTTCAAATGTTATAGACAATAAAACCCAAAGGATTTGCCAATAACCATGATACTGTCAATTATGCATGGTATGGTACTTAATCCAAAATTGGCAACCGTCCTTTTATCACAATAATAATATTCAACATTCGGTCACCAGTGCCATGCGATTACGATTAAATGATTGGATTGGGGACTTTTTGGGTGGCATGAAAAGTTGAACTATTTACCAATAATTTATATCATTCAACAACAAGTCCACAAACCATTTGGATTTCATGATGATTGTAATAAAGATATGCCGACAAAGGTGGGGAATTGGGATCAACGACCAAATAGACATAGTTATACTAAAGTTTCTGACCACACCAACAAAAATTATCGGCTGTTTATACACACATTAATGATACAGTTTGCTACTGACTGACTGACTACATCAAACTCCAAACCCAACCGGGATCATCATTATTCTGGGTCATCAAGAGCAGGAGAAACAACAAGATTTGATCTGATGTAACAATTGCATGATATCATTTAGATTAAGCAACAATTTTGGTATCACGCTGAGACCCTCTATTTATTGTGAATTAATATTATTATTAGCTTGATTCTCCCTTAGCCGAATATGGAGAATTGGAACGATAGAGCAGTAGATAGTAGACATAAAAGACAATAATTGTCTAAATGATTATTGCCGTTGTGTTTTCTTTATCTATCTACTATCTATCTTTATTGACAATTGGGATAAATAATTGACCGTGAGTGGAGCATTTTGGCACGCTATATAGTGAAGTGCATTGCACCAAACACATAGCAAATTGTATAAGGGTGACAGTTTAAGTGACGGCAAAACAACCCATTATTATGCACAGTCAGTTCACAGCTAGTCTTTATTAGCTCTCATTTACGTGTTTATTATCACTTTTCATTTTAACCCAAGTCAAAAGAAAAAGTGGCTTGTTGTCACTACAAAAACATTTCAGCAAAGTTGAGACAAGTAGATGATAGCTTCTGGCATGACCACATTGACCAGAAGAGCATTTATGCATTTGTATTTGATTGAAAAGAAAAAAGATAGACAGATGGAAATCAAAATCAAACGATGTGTCAATGCAACGGAGGAATAGAATGAAATATACCTAATATAGCATTGCATTATTCACCATAATATTGAATATACCAAAACCAAATGGTATGAATGAGCTCGTTAAGCTACCTCTTCGGTCTTCGATAAGATTCATATTAATAATAGCCTGCCCTTAGGGATTCTTTCATTTCATTACAATCGTGGTCACTTTTCCTGCTGCTTTTATATTATACTATGCAAAAAGTAATTGAAAATCATATTTTTATGTGGTGGTGAGAGGATAGCGCAGTAGGATCTCTTGGCTATAATATAAAAAGGTGAGGGTAAGCCAGTAGTCCATGCAAATATAATGCAATTTTGAAGCATAAAGAAACGGTTACAGGTGCAATTCTCTGGTAACCCACCATCATATATTCTGTGGAGAATGCACCTATTAAACTATGTACTATGTACAAACCAAACCACTTACTTGTGATGATTGTCATTGTCGACTCTCTTGCACAACGGTTCCCAATTCTCGCCAAAAAAAACTTGCACCTCATTATATTACATATCAAAATGATAAGGTATTAAAAACTGATTCTCAAAGCAAACCCCTGCCTTTATTTGGTCAATGGAATGCAACGTTGAGCTGTGTGGCTGACTGAGAAAAATAAAAAGAAGCCAAAAAGAATGAAACTAACTAATCCCTTAAAATGTACATAAACATAACTCTAATTTGGTGGCGTGCCGTGCACGAATATGTAGCAAGTAACAAGAGGCTCAATCAATAAATAAAAAGGATAATAATAGCTTAGCATGCAAAAGAGAGAGAGAGAGAGATTACTACATTACATTACTACTTGAAAAAGCTCAAGATCAAATTCAAGACGAATCAAATCTTGCGATTGCATGGTTGAACTACTTTCTTTTCTTTTGGGAGAGAATGAATGAATGAAAAATCTTTTGAAATCATAAACACTTGTGTCTAATGAATGCACACTTGCTCCAAACACTTGAGATACCGACTGATCCTATGTGATTGTCAATTATGGTGGAGGTTATTTATTTTATTATAATACAACAACTTTACAAGATTGACTTGACTTGACTTCTAGTGTTCGCTTTAAAAGAATTATGCAGATTTTGTTCACTTATGTTATGTTATGTTCTTTATGTATGTTCTGCTCAACAACGAGACGCGATTTATTTGGATGTCATCGTCATCATATCATGAAAGGAAAGCTATCCAATTCTAACTGTAATCAAATAATCAATGCCAACAATTTATGCAATAAATGGCCCGTTTAAACTTGGCAATTGACATAATACATACAATAAGCAACCAAACAAGTTCTCATGTTATTATGAAAATAATTTTATTCTTAAAACGGTCTTGTCAACTCAAAGAAACGGCCTTGACTAAATTAACACGGGTTTTCAAAGTAATTCAGTTTCAATCGAGATTTTTTTGGCATACAAAGAATTACTACTCAATGAAATCAACAGTTGAAGTTGAATATACATTCATGAGGGAAAAAAGACGGCTGTTGACTTTGAGCTGTTTGTTTGGGAATGAGATGGAAAGTTTGCTCATTTATCAGTCAATTTAATTGAAAGAAGTGTATCCTTCGGGCGATGATGATTATGATGATGTTTACGATGTTATGTTGTTGTACTAAGGAGTAAATGGTTTCTAATTCGTATCTTTCCGAACAACCTAAAATTTTTATCATCGTCATTACATATTCGTAACTTACCATAATGTGCTAACTGCTAATCGAACTGAATTTTCACTAAGCAAGGAACAAGAAAATAAACAGTAAATTATGTTTGGCTTTTGATCAAAGTAAACGATGATGGTGTTGATTCATTATTATTTTAGTTTGCTCCCGTTCCCACATTTATCAAATTTTATGTTACATCACACTCAACTGAAATATATGCCAAAGTGCCAATTTCGCAAAAATACTTCATTATTTCCAATACATCTTTTCATTGTGGGAGTGAACATGGTCGTGAATATAAAAAAACTCGTTGAGTTTGTATAACAAGAATAAAAATATGAGCATTGCATATTTTTCATCTTTGCAAAAACCATATAGTCTATAGGGAACTGGCAACGCCAACCCTCAAATGCAATGAAACGGAAAGTGCTGTCATTATCATTAAAGGGCAAAATAGTAACCATTTGCCACTTTGTGATTTATTCACAAAAACTAGCTCGGAGTCTCTCTCAGCTCATGTTTCTAGAGCTCGTTTTTTATTGTAATGTATAATGTTATATGTTATGTTGCTACAAAAAAATGTATTAACTGATGATTATTATGGAAGCTAGTCCTCAGAGCAGCTGCTGGTGCTGTGTGTGCATAAGTAATTTACTAGCTGGTATTTGTATTACGTACTCACTCGCTAACAACTACTTTTTGACATAATGCTCTACTACTACTCTTCATGTTTTCACAACGATGATATACCAGTGCAAGTGGAAAGAAGAAGAGGATTCTCAAAATGATCATGATGATAATGATGATCATGTGAACAAGCTTTGCCAATAATCGGTTAAAGCACAGGAGAAACTGTTGCAATTTGCCAAGCCAAAGCCAAAAAGATAGAAACAAGAACAAGGCAAGCTCGAGCTCTGAGAATGTTTCCTTCGTTGTTCGTAAATTGTATGGCTTACAGCAAATTGCATTGAGCCAAGCTAAAGACATATAAGACGAGCATGTATCAGTAGTATACTTAACTTTTTTACTGTGTCTCCTCTGAGCACAAGAAATACATATACCATCAGTTGAGATCGTTTCAAGAAGCGAAAAAAGTGCTCTAACTCACTCTTCGCGATGCAATGACGTTAGAAAACTGAGACTGGGCCAGAGGGACAAGTAAAAAAAATAAAACAGGGCTTACGGCTCCTATAAACTATGCTATAGTGATCCTGATGATGTGATCCGTTCAAATGGAGCTGCACTAAAGATCCTTTTTACATTTCCACTCCACTTTTTCTCTTACAATAATCGTCCTTATAATGATTGCAAATTGTACAGCAAAAAATCGCACTTGCAAAATAAAAAAAACCTACAAAACTACAAATGCATGAGTGGATTGGAGTTGAGTAAAAACATAAAACTCTCAGTTGTGCAATCTAATACATAATATTTTAAATTACAAATAATATGACATGCTATATTCTAGGGGCTACGTGAGTCTATATAATTTTGTGGATTAGAAACGCTCAGAAAAAGGAACTTGTACAATTCTCATCTCGCTCAACGACGCTCCTCACAATGCAATAGGTCAACATGCATAACATAACATAGCATAACATAACATAGCATAACATAACAGATTAGGAAAATGATCAAGTCAACTCAACATCCCATCAACATTTCTTTCCTTTTCTTCCTCTCTTTCAGCTTTTTATTATTCAATTTAAAACGCTTGAGATTCACATGAAAAAACCCATTTTATGACTTGTTTTTCAAAAATAGCAAACCCAAACCTAAATATCAATGTAGCAGAGAACTAACTTTGAAACGAATTGGCATTTGGCATACTAAAAATGTTCTCATGACTGAACTTAAAAAGCAAGTAAATGTAAATAAAAGTAATCTACAAGAATAATAAAAAAAACTGATGTTGAGTTTTGAGTTCTTAAAAAAAGTATTATGTTCGTAATTTTCTGGCTGCTTATTATTGTTACCTGTGGGTTTGATGGGGAGTTTTCGTTGCTTAAATAATGCATTGACGATAACGATGTTGGTTTGTTGCGGGTTCCAGTCCATTTCTTGGAATTATTATGGTGATATAGGATTACTTACATCATGTTTTGCTTGTTAAAAGTACTAAATACACAGAGATATTCTTAGAGATATCGGGGATGCAAACCTCATGTCGACTTTCTGATGTCAGTCATCCTACCTAAGAGCTACTAGAGCTATGCTTGTGATGTTAATGGAGTAGGAACTAACTGAAAGTCAAGAAAACAGGAGTTAAAAGACAATTTCCTTGTGTACAGAAGAATTGCCAACGTTTCTACTGTCTACGACAGGATAGCATAAAAGTTGCACTTGTTCCGTAGACTTGACTTGACTCACAGTCATTCAGGTTGAGCCCCCTCTAAAACTTTTTACGATAAAGTGAACCGCAGGTAGTCCCATCTTTGTGAACCTTAAAAGATTCTTGTTTCACGATGTCGATGTCATAGGACGATAAGAGTGAAGAATATGCTCACACAAATGATTATAAAACAGATAGGTCCTTGTCTAATAAAGAAAAACGATGATTATACTGTTCACTACTGGATATATCTAATAACCAAGTACTTTTCCTAAACTTGTGTCCCTTGTCCCTTTTCTAGCAAAAAATTCTTGCTTCCATTCACCATTTACATCCTAATCGAAATTTAGGTGGTGGACGCTTTTGCATGCAAGCAGTAGAAGTGTTGAGTTTAACATTTGAAGTTTATTACCCATAACTTTCCATCTTGTGTTTGCATAAAACTACCTCTTCTTAGTCTTCTTCATATCGTTATGATATAAAGTGTGTCGTAGAATTTTTCAAAGATAATTTTGTGATCAGTTAATTAACATAGAGTAATAACAAAAATACCAAATGCTTTATACAGAAAATTTCACAGCTAATTTAAATAATAAAGTAAACTTTTATGGTCACGCGTGTCTTTAAAACTGAAATGTGATCTACTAATTCTATCCCATATTTCAGCAATCGACGACATGATGAGCATGATCATTCATTGCTGGGGTGTAATGTTGAATGTAATAAAACCATCCTATTCTAAATTTACTATCCTGCAAAATCCACCTAATAAGCTTGTTGTAGATTGTGGACAAAGCTGAACTTAACGATCTCATTTTCAAATTTGTTCAAGCTCTGTGCAAATATTTTCAGCCCATGTAAGTATGTATGTCACATTTGCACAGTTCAAACAAGACTGAAAATTATGTTTACTTTTCTCCTCCACTTGAAATCTTCAAGTCTTAAAACTTTTTACAACCCACTTTTAACGAGGCGCATTAAATCCAAGAAAAAAACTGCGTGTTCTTATTGATAACTTGTGTGTTTGTGTACTTTCTCACATGTTGCATTTGTCCAAGCTTTACCAACACCAACCACCTCAGCTAAACAAGACGCAAACCGAAAGGGTGAATGACAAACATGATGTTTAAATATATATATAAGTAAGTGAACAGCATAATTAGACAACTTAAGTATAGCCAAAGCGTGCATTTACCAGTGCAAAATATTTGTTCAGTTTGCATTTTATGAGTGTTGTGTGGGCGTCTTCCAGGTTTCTCCTTTCCTTAAGTGGCCAAAGCTTGTCTGAGGTTTCAAAATTGCACAATACAACAATATTTTACTGTGAGAAAAAAATAATGCAATGCCAAGCCAAATTTTTATGTCGGGTGTCGGAATGTCTTGAAACGAGGGTTGAAAAACATGACGTATATTACACGCATCGTGAGCATTATTACTTGGTTTTAACTCCTTCCCATAAAATTTTCTGGTTACAAATAACTACTCAAAGAGCATAAAAAGGGTGCCATATCATTTGTACCTCGGAATCGAAATGCAGATGGGAAAGAAAGGGTGTTGGTTTTGGACTATTTGTTTTTCTCCTTTGTCACTTCTACTTTATATAATGATGACTTTCAAAAGAGTACAAGCAAGGCACAGGCAAAGTCGCAAAGTGCAGATAATCCTATTCTCAAAGTTTTATGAAGTATTAAACTCTAACCCTTCATCATCCTTCTTCCCAATAGAGAAAGAGAGAGTGGTGGAGAGAGTGCAAAATGTAGATCAAGCAAAAAAAATTCTTGTCATAACATCCAAATCCAACATCATCAGCATGTAGACATCATAAAGCATTCTTGACTTTTGACTCATATTCCATGCCATTACCTGAACTGAACTGAATTTACTTGTGACCTACCTTTCCTTTCCTTCGTTCTCACATACATTTCCTTCTTTCGTTTGCCAAAAAGAGAGAGAGAGATGCTACTTTTGCTCAATGCTCCGCAACTATGTACTTGAGTTGGTTTTGAGTTCCAATATTTTTCCATTTACGTTTTCTGCAACTCCTCGCTCTTTCCCCAATTGAAACAAAGCAGCAGTCATGTCTGACTCTCTCTCTCTCTGAAATTTATGGGCTACATTCCGTCTCGCCCAAATGAATGCATTTCAACCATAAACAGAGGAGAATAACATGGAAGAGCAGAGCAGATCACGATGAATCTGTAATATGAGGATTAACGAGATGTGAAGTTGCTAGTTTTACACGCAATTTTTTCTCTCTCTCCCTGGCCTGGCTTCCTTTTGTGTGTGTTGTCTTTGTCACAGATGAGCTGAGCTAACAACCGGAGCTCGGATGCAAAGTGATCGAGGAAAAGGAGAGAGAGAGAGCTTGTTATCGTCAACTAACTCCACATTTTATGCTTGCTTTGATTAGCCTAAAGAAAAGGAGCACGTGAACTCAAGAAACTCTCTCCTCTCATGCCAAAGCCAAACCCAAAGCCAAGTACCTAAAATGTGCCTTGATTCTTGGAAGGTGCAAAGTTACAATTTAAAAAGAAGAGCAGAACATTTTTTTTGCTGAAAACAGTCATGATTTGCTTCCGTCCTGGTTTAAGGATTTCTCGACTCGACTAATATGAGTATTTAGGTAATAATGATGATGATGAAGAAGACTGTGACTTGGCAAAGTCTGAATATTATTGGTTTCTATTTGTATCCATATCCAGCAGCAGCAACTTAGCAAGTCAAGAGCTACTTGTAATAACTTGTAAATCGGACAAATCTTGGGTAAAAAAACCCTTTGGGATTTAGTGATCGTGATGGTTCATTGCTAAATCGTAGTGTGGTGTGACGAGGCTATGAGCACTAGTAAAAAGAGCAGAAAGCAATTGGAAAGCAGATATTTTTTCCTCAATATAAGTGCCCTCATAAATCCATATTTTATTGGCATTCAGGGAAATGAATCGCATAAATCATTTTGAAAACTTGACAGGAGGTGCTATTCCCTGTTTTCCCTTTTAACAAGTTTCAAAAAAAACGGATGAGCCCACTAGGTTTGTACACTAACACGCACTTTAATATGATGGTAAAAGCTTGTGATGTGGTCTGGTTTGGGTTATTCCGAAAAAAGGATCTGTTTGTGGTGGTTGGTGGTGGTGATGGCAGAAGAGGATAGCGTAGTTTTTTTTAGCTAGAATGCTAAATGCATGCAATGTTGAATGTGATGTAAAGTAAAAGAGGCTTAGGAATTTGCTCTACATTATATTATTCTATAGGAAAAATCTGCACCATTTTCTCTCTGAAAGGAGAGGAAGATGCATGATTTTTCTACATTTTTGGACTTTTGAGACTAATGTCCGCAAGTATTATCTGGTTGCAACATCTTTTGAAAGTTAAATAGAAAAAGTGCATGGAGACTTTTTCTGCACATGTACATGTAGACACACGTGTAGGTTAACAAGGGGAGCAAGTCAAGTCAACCAAAAAGAAAAACTTTTCCACATCTTTTAACTCTCCAAAAATATTGCCACAAGAAGGTCTGGCTTCTTAGATGGTGAATCCTCACGAAAAATTTCATGTTTTTGGCAGCAGCAAGGTTACTCTTACTGACCAACTTACACAATTTTCCTCAAAAAAAGTAAATCCTTTTCCGCCCAAACTTTTTTGTTGGACAAAAAAATTGGAGGGGCTTTTTTCTGATGCCCTGTGCAATCTTACAAAAGTAATTTTGCAAATGTTAACAAGACATCTAGCTATATGAGATGCATTCAATGTTCAATGCGGGTTCAGAGGACAGACCAGACACCAACCACTTTAATATAGACCCACATTACATTGCATTATTGTTAGCTGTGTCCAGCTCACCAAGTCCACCTCTTGTAATGCTTGAATGAATAGTGCTCAAAGAACAATAATGCATCATGAAGGGTAGGTTGAGCGTGCTAAAACTGTTCTCTCCCTTCTCTATTTGTTTGACTACACTTTGACATACTTTCCTCTTGCTCTCTCTCTCCTTGTCTTTCTTCTCCTCCGCCCGTGTGACTTCTACCGCTAACAAACAGCTTATGTGCACTTTTGTTTGACAACTGCTAAGATTAGTGTAACAAAACTTTTTGGTTCTATTCCTATTCGTTATTCGTATTGAACAAAAGAATCGCTTCAGACTCACATATGTATACTTGTTCTAACAACCAGAGACCAGACAAGGAAATGGAAACCTGGTTCTGGAAATCAAGTTTATATCTGTCTCTATCTTTCTTTACCATTCGCTCGTGGATTTCTAATCAAAATCCCCCCAGATCAAAAATAATGCTTCCTGTTCTAGATACTTTTTAAACTGGCAGATTCTTACAATTAATACTGAACCAAACCAAACCACTCCTTGACTTTGGCATACAATTTTGGCTTGGCGTAAAATATATTATACATTCTTCCAGAATATAGCCAGCCAATTTATATTCTTGAAAGGCTCAACAAATTGGAGAAAATCCCATCATCATTTGTTTATTTTCATCACTGTCAGCCTGCGCTCAAAGAGCACCACCACCATACCATTCATATCATATTTTTACAAGGATAAATGACAGCTGCCAGAATGAAGCCGAGAGATACGAATACGAAGTGAGAGTGTGAACAAGCAAGAAATGCATATACCTACGTATTGTTGATGGCTAGAAAGAGTCAGAGTCACAGATTACTTTTTCACTTGATGCTTTGCTTTGGTGGACGGACGGACGGACGGGCAGTGAGCCCAAACCCAAATCCAACTACAAATAAGAAAAATACGAAGAGTTGAAAAATTGCATGCGTGTATGAATACGACTACGACGACGGCTACACTTATCCAAAACAAGCAATCTGGGAATATTCTAGTAAAGTACAAAAAAAACAGAAATATATTTGTTGGTAACCAAATTTTTCTGACATTTTCCACTGATACAATGAATAACAACGGAGGAGCGAGAGAAAACCCAAAATGAATTGTACAATGCAAAAATTACTCTTGTTATTCATTCCTTCTTGGCAGTAGTTGGCACTGGGTCATATGTAATCTAAATCGAGCAAACAAACATGAAAAAAACAGAGCCGTTATGTTATGTTTAGCTCAGACACAAGTTGTTATTTGAAAGATTGGAGAAATGAGAAATATGAAAAAGGAATGCGAATGAAAAAAAACGGGGAAAAACTGACTGGGAGAAAGATGAGGAATATATTTTATGTATTCTTTTGGACTGTCCAACGGACAACAGACAAAAGTGATTCGGTTTCGGTATTAGAAGTGAAAAAAAAACAGCAACAAATTCGTGAATTATCAAGTCCAAGTGCTCATCTTTATATACAAATGTAGAATATAAGGGGTATTGTGATAAAGGCATTTGTTCGTGTTCTTTACATTTCTTTTTTGCAACAACTTGAGTAACAACACAAAACACAACTCAACTCTCCTTTGAATTCTTTTACTACAAGCCATTTGTTACTTTATTTAGTTAACATTTCATATCTTTCAAACTCAACAAGCTGGAACTCATGTTCTCTTGTACACTCTACGCATATTTATGAATTCCAAGTATGAAATAACTTTCACAGAAAAAAAACCAGAGCAATTTTACGACGGCATTTCCTTTCTTTTACTTGCCTCCTCCGTTGGAGATCCGATTTTTCCTTCTTTCTTTCTCACATTTTCTCCCATCTAAAATACAGAACATTGAATTGCTGTGAAAACCCCATGAAGAAAATGAAAGACGATGAAAAGACCGAATGTGTGGTCTCTGGTGCTAATTTATTCGTGGTTATTATATTCCAGCGAGAAAACGAGCCAGTGAAAAAAAAATTATTCACAACACAACCACAGCTTCAATGCAAATGTATGGAATGAGATATTAGGAAAGAGTCAGTCGAGAGTCGATCTTGATACACAAGAGAAGTAAAAGGATACACTCTTTGGTCATAGTAATTGCTAGTTTTTGCACACAAACAACATAACAATAACAGCCGTCGCCTATCCCAATTTTTCCGAGGGAAAAAATATGATCTACAATGCCAAAAGGGTGGATGGAGCCATGAATGAAATTATATTACGTTATATAAACTACAACAAACATCAACATTACAATATGTATCTTTTACACATAAAAGTTACAAGTTTTGTTTAATAACAGAACAGCACGCCGTTTTCCGTTCTGAGGAAAATCTATATATTTCATTTTCAGAATAGATACTACTTGGTCAAACTATACGACTTATACCCACTATATTGTAATTGTATATGTATGCAAAGATGATGATGATGATGTGCATGATATCAGTGAAAACTGTTTTGCCTTGCAGGAAAAAATGGGGAGGAAATCTGCAGGAAATTTGCACGTATATGAGTCACTGGGGTAAAAGTACATGACAATGCAATGCAATGGTATCATCATCTTCATACATGAAAGGAGAGAAGAAGAGATCAGGACTTTGGTATAACTTTGTTACTTACTCACTCTCGTCTACCTAGCTTGCTTTTTCCCAAACGTACGTACATTTTGTACTTCCGCTCCGTTATATGACAATCTGTCTGTTTGTAACCTTAGCTCACATGAATGAATCCTCTGCATTTTAACTCGACTTCCTCTCCTGCATATTGTGCTTTGGCTTTGTGTATTCAATTTCAGAGGAAATACACATCGTAGCCGGTTTTGCCATGTACCGTTTACTCCATTTACTATTGGAGATCCTTTTCTTGATACGATTTTGGTTTTTACCAAGAAAAAAGGGAACAAAAAGGACGTTAGCCGTATGTATACATTACATTTTGGGGGAAAAGGTGACAAACAGCTCAGTTACAGATCCATTTCACTTTTATCTAGTTTCTACTCTACATTAAACCATTCCAGTGTCTGTTCCATATGCATACATTTTGGTTATATGAGATGATGGGCACTCTGGCACTACCTAGATAGAGCCAGAGCCCAACTAGCCAACCATTATTTCAGGAAAAACGTTAAAATTTATTTATCAAGCTGAGCCAGTGAGAGAAAGAGCAATTTAGCATCCGGAATTTCCGCAATCTTTTTCTCACATCAACTATTGCATGGCAATTGCTTCTGTTGTGTACTCTAGTGGGCTTTTTTTCGGGTCCAGTGCTTTTCCAACAATTTACTATTGTTTGTAAAGCATCATGCTTTACGGTATATAGAGAAGAAAAGTGTAGTGTGTAACACACTCCACATCTGCGTTTTGCACAACACTGTGAAAAGCAATCCTGATGTTTATAGGCACTTAAAAAACCACCAAACAACATATATGCTGATATCTACTGCGCCTTAAAGCTAACAAAACAAGCCCATTTATTGCACTTTCCTTTCTACTTTTCCCCACACAAACAACATTCTTCTGAGAGGGCAAAGCCTTTTTGATGAAAATGTGCAATGAAAACCCTAAAATAAATACTTTGGCAATGCCGTTCGTTCCGCTTAACCCCAAAATGTTTCATAAAAGTCCTCACCACTCACTTTTTAAAATACACTTGCCTTTTTTCATCAACCAGTTAACTTTTTTTGAATTATGCAACATTTTTTCAAGAGAAGAATAATTACGTGTAGAGAGAGAGCAAGAGAGCCACTAAATTTTTCCCTCTTGAAACAACTTTCTTTTCTCAATTTTCATTGAGTCAGATCGGATTCCCTCAAAACAACTTTATTGTATGATGTGATGTGTTGCTGGTAGTAGTTTTACCATCACAAAAAGAAGCCATCGCTTTCGCTGAAGGGGATGCCTTGGGAGATGACCACTCGGGGGAGAAAGTTCTTGGGAAAGAAAGAGACGACACTCTTAAAAAGGCTCAAGTGACACAACATTTTCTCTGAATGTGTTGGACTTGGATTTTTAATATTCAATCCGCGGACTTTTGTATAAACTTGTAAATTTGTCAACCAACCAAACCAAACCAGCTCACCATTACTCGAGTCTTGTTGAGAATTTAAAGGATATATGCATACATACAGTTTGCAATTCATGGAAAAACACCCAAGCAAAAATAGGAATGACAAAGTCCCCAAACTCAAGCTGAGATAAGAGATGAGTTGTCTCTCATGGCGTGGCGTCGTGGTCGTGGCTACCCATGTTTTTAGTCAGAGGTTTACAAAAGCTTCAAAGGAGTTTTGTGACAGATACAAATCCAAATCCAGAGAGGAAAACTGGTCTGGTCCTGGTTGGTCTCATCTCCAAAACTCCCACTAGAATTATCTGGTTACTAGATCACCATGTGTAGTATTTTGTGAGATTATTTGTGAGTCATGAAAGGATTTGAGATTATGCATAGCAAGTAAGTTGTGCTGTCTCTGAACTAATTTGCACATCAAAGCTCAATCGCCAGCACCACAAAACTTTGGGGAATACATAGCAAAAGCAAGAGCTGTGTGGGGATGAATGAAAAATACTAGACTAGAATCCCATCCCGATCAGAACTCATGAGTCTCCCATTTTATTAGTGGATGCACGAACGTATTCACAATATTAAGTAATACTACTTTGTATTTTGTATGAAATGAATACGTTTAAAGACGAAAGTAGTTCGTTCGTCGGCTGAGAACGCTAATGAAATAAGATCTCAACCAGCAATTTATTCAAGCTGCTCAACAAAAAATATAATATAGATAAAATATGCATACATTAAAAAGTAAACAAGTTGTTTGAACTTCCACCCGCTAATTTGCAAATCAACATAGGAACTTGGAGAAGAGTTTTTTTTTGTATAATTTAAAGCGAAACCACTCGTGCATAAAGAGGACCTTGTGTTGTGTGTTGTATACATACTTAAAAACATGGTGAGAGAGAGATGAAGGCATGATCATGAGTGTGTACAGAATTAAAATTATTTACAAGTGTGCATAATTTGCTGGAACGGGACAACTACAAACTAAGTAAGTACTACTAGTTCCACAGAAAAAGTTGAGGTACATAATATTAGTAGCCTACTCCTGCTCAAAAGAATATTTGCATCCAAATAATACACGACATGAGGGAAAAACAACACAAAATTTGTTTCATATCATTTGGAATGTGAGTTGAATAAAACATTCAACATTCCTTCTATTAGTAATTTCAAAAGAGGAAAGTGCAAATAAGCAGCACCAGCAGCAATACGCATGGAATGAAGGAGATGATGATGACGATAGTAAAAGCACTCAAGTAGTCTTGTAGTACCCCAATTAAAATTATGCACGATTGTACTTCTGCTCTCATGGATGCTTCTGCTTTCTATATGGATGTGTAGTAGTTTGTACTGCGTTTAAAATGAAAGGAATGAGAAAGTTTAAAGAAACCGACTCACAATACATTTCGATTATGGTTAATGAAACAAAATGCAATAGTGGATATGCATAAGGATGTACTTAGTTTTAGTTCTTGCTTGCGAGAAGAAGTGTGTGAGGCTATAAAACGTTTTAAAATGTTGGTAGAGAATCATTAATGCTACTTTTAAGTATTATTGAGTATCATGTACATGCAAATTTTTGGCCTACATTTTCTCAATATCAGCATGTGTGTAGAAGAGATTTCTTCCTAGTTTGCAAAAACTGAGGCTCTGATTGTACATGCAAAGAGGAAGAGGAAGGGAGAGAGTATGCAAAACTCATTTACATTTAGGTTTTTTAGTGTTGTAAAAAAAAGTTGTGTAGATTTTATGAGCACCATGCATGTACACTAAATTTCTTTCACAGCTCAGTTTCCTCTTAGAAATCGTTGCTTTCTCCACTCTGGGTGAATCAGCGTGTTGGAGAAAATAAGTCATGGGGAAAGTTGCCCATGCATGATTGTGAGATTAGATAATATTGTCTTTGTTATTATTAAACATTATTAACTGATGGAAAATATATAAGCTACTACTACTGTCTTTGGGCTATTGAGAAATACTTCAAAATATACAGATATTGCGTGAAGCTACGCAGCACGAAAATCAAATGAAGCGATACAAAAAAAACTTGAAAAGTTTCTTCAAACTTTTTAACACAGTTTTTGTGGATTCGTTTAAAAGTTCCATATTTGCCTTTAGTGGTCCCTTTTCTTTATTTATATAAAAGTACAAGATATGCATAGAAACCGGTTTGGTTTACAAAATACCATCGCTTTTCCTTTTTATGTTGCAATTCTGGACTATTGGAATTGCATACTGCAGTCTCGTTGCGATCAATCAGCTACAAAGAGGAAAGCTACATAATATTACAAATATGCACTGACAGATCTACATGTTTTGTATGAAATCTAATTTCATCCTTTCATTCGACCCCATTTTCTTTCTACCCAATCAAAGTTTCTCACTTTACCCTTTATCTCATTTCCACTCTCGTCCTTGAGCACAACATCACATTTTGCTGCTTCACCATTCCATTCCATCAATGTTTCAAGAATCAACTGTAGTGGAGAGAAACTACAAATAACTTTGGCGGTGGTTGCTTTGCTGAACAAGCATAGTGAATTAGTTATCTAATACCAAAGGATGTTTATGTTTTATGAATGCGTCAGCTAAATATGCCCAATACACATGCACGAGAGATGATTCTTCTCAGCATCCAACATCAACGAAACAAGACTTCATTTACATAATATGTGAAATGTGCATACACATAAGACGTCAATATATCATATCATGGATGCTTTTTTGCTATAATAATACATGCATGTTTGTTATGCAATCGTTACTCATGAATTATAGAGTATACAATTTCCTAGATTTTATAACTGTTTTGGCAGGAGGACTAATTAAGGCTGTCTCATGGGATCTCCGGATGTTGCTGATAAATTTCCCTCTCTATTCAACTCCACTCTACAAACTTTCCACTACTATTATTTAACTCCCTTCTGTTTTCGTTCTGGACCTTCTCCCAACACAAAACATGATGCCATGTCATGTTTATTGGGAGGCTTTATTAATATTGCCCTTTGAGGAATTATGATATTACTGCGGCGACATTATAGCCTCATGTAAATAACCAAACCAAACCACACCACAAATGCTACAGTTTATATATTACACTGATATGATGATCATCTATAGCGTTTCATAATGACAGCTCTACCCTACCGTGTTAATTATTCATATTTCATACACCAGCACAAGACCAACTTGCATTGCATTGCGGAACGATTCTATTCCAGATTGTTTTGCCGACTAAGGACTCAGCTCTTCTTTCTGTAGAATGTTTTGTTTGCTTCCATTTTTTAAAGACTGTAGTCGATAGTGCATAAATAGACCGGCACCGTATATGCATTACATTACAAAACGGAAGTCCTGGGTAACGTAGATAAAATTATTCGCGTATTCCTTTTATTTTATCGGTGCTAGAAAACCGTCTGTTGGTAATGCACAACGCATATCACCATCGTCCCTTTCTTCATATAATCCATCCAAACCCAAATTATTTGTATGAATGACAGGAAAACTTTCAAAGTCATATCTATTAACATTAACATTTTCATTTTGCACTTGAAAAACTTCTCAGCATCCATACCACGTACAATGGTACAACTCAAACAGTAACAATAATGACTTTCAATTTTTAAATCGCTCATTCACAAGAAGATTCTTTTTACGTGCAACGTGAGAGTGAGCCAAGTTGGATTTTAGAAAAATATAATGATGGAGATGGTGAAGGTTTCATAATAAAAATAATGATGTGAACAAGATCACGAATTTGGGCACATAAATTATATATGTATTTATCACTTTCAGTGAAGTACAGTCCTGCATTTACAATGACTTTTTTTAAATCTAAACTTGGTCCTATTTGGGAGTCTGACTTGCAAAAAAATGAACTGAATTGCGAATCTGCACGATTAAGGTTGAGACCAGACCACGCTTATGCAAACATATGAGATCTCAGTCAGTCAAAAACAGAAATGTTGATTTGCCAAAAAATGATACATTGTTATAATGAAAAAGTGCTTACATACTTACACTTACCCTTTTTTCATAAAGTAATGGAATAGGGGATGGAATGGATAAGTAAATTTGCAGCAAGGGAAAAAGAGAAAAAATTAGGTCATCCTTGCAATCATGAGTAAATGATGATGACTTGAATTGACTGACGAGAGTAGCTTGTATACGTATAGCGTGTAACATAATCATTTTTGAATTTTGCAAGATGATGAGTATGAGTATCAATTTAACTTTTTAGTACATCAACGACATGAACATTGTATTCTAGATAAGTCCAAGTCCAACCAAACTGGAGTTAGTAGGTTTGTTTGGTGATGCTCTCACAAAAACAGACACTATTATTGTGTATGGCGTGGCGTGGCGTGGCATGAGAGCACTTTGCTTACATATAAAAAGGGAAATTTGTGAAAAATTGCACCCTTACTCCATATTTCACGTGATGATGATGATAGTCATCCCAAGACATGTGTGAATTACGTGTTTCGAATGGAACAAAAAAGTAACCTGACTGAGGCTTTGTGTATGCAATGCACACGTGTTATATGGTTGATGGTGTACAATTCGCATATTGCATTTACTATCTACAGCCATCTAAAAAATGATGTGTGTGTGTTGCTACCACTATTACTACTTCACAGCATTTTTTTCCATCTCGCCAAACGGCTGCTACTGTTGTGTTATGTTATTCGGCGGAAGTGTACTGAAATATGTAACACATGCATGACAAGGGAAAAAACAATCTCAATTTCTGCCAATTCGCTAGCCACGTCTAACAGGACCAGTTGTACACTTGTACTACGCTAGAAGGAAAAAAAAGCTAAATGAAAACAATAACTAGTGCTGTTGTTACTGTTATTTTCGCGTTTTGCATGATGATGATGATCACCATTCCCCATCATATCATCAGCAAGTCCGTTGGTCGATAGAGGAAAAAAGAGTTCCAAGTAAAATGAAATATATCTGCGAAACCATCATCATATCATATCATATCACATCCCTGGAATGGAAAATGACTTGATGCTGTAAGCAAACACAACTCTAAAGGCCAGACTACATTATGTGCTTGGGGAAGAGCTTGCTTCGGAAAGCTGGAACTTGGAGTCAAAGGTCCCCCAAGAAAGGGCTCCAGGAATCATCTACACTGAAATTGCTTCAGCAAAGAAATCCATTCCCGGCCCTGTGTATTTTTTTCGATGACTCTGTGTTGGCCTATGGATATCATCCAAGCAAGTGCTCAAGAGCCCAAATTTGCCAACCTTGCTTAAGCAATGTTTACTTGCTCAAGCAACCAAGAATTCCAAGCAGACCCCTTCTACACTGTCTAAACTTTCACCTCCTCAAGCAAGCTCGTCCTGCTTGAGCACATAATGTAGATAGACCTTAACTCTATAAAACGCAGCATGTATAATGTATTATGAAATGGGATGAAAATGTAATGTTATCTACAAACAAATAAGCAATGCAATGGCAATACACAAAAGTATAGTACACACAGGAGGAGTATTTCGTTCTTGTTTCTAATTTATTCTAATGTTTATGAAGATTGTTGCGCAAAAGCTGGAGAATGAAGTAAAAGTTTTTGCAAAAAAAATAATATTGTGTAATGCTACATAAAGCACTACTTCACATTAGTTGGAGAGTAGTGAGCAGTGAGTATATAAAAAAGGGTGAAGTAGAAGAAGACGTAATGGTTGTATGGTCATAGCAAAAAAAAGATATAAAGCTTTCATGTCATATCCGCCTCTAAAACAATTACCATTATACACGCCTGACTAGCTTTGAATGAATGAGTGAATGTGCACAACCAAACCAACCAATATACACATGAAATCGAGCAATGTACATATTATTTCATTCCTGGATGAAACTAAACTCAGTTAGTGAATTTTGAGATGGTAGAAAACTTTTGAAACTTAACTAAACGTACTTTGCTCGTCTTTCCGTCTTGTTTCAATCTTCTAGTTTTTTCGTCTCGAATTGCTTAGCTTCAGAATAACATAACACAACCATTCCGCTACTTCTTTACACACAACCAAAAGATTCCTTGTGTCTGAGCCTAAGCTATTTGTTATTCCTTCTCCTTTCGCATCAGTAGTTCCCCTCGCAGTAGTAGATGATACCTCTCTACTACCTTTGCTTCGCATCGGTATACGGATATGTGTAATATGCGGATATTGCTTGATATATTTTTTGATACGTCCAGTCATCAGACTGAGAGAATGTGATGTGAAGTAAGAGTTAGAGACTTGCTGGCTCTTTTATATGCTTTTCCTTTGGCGTTGAACAAAAATTCAACGAGTAAAACATGGACTGTGTGGTGTGGTAGGTGGTTGCTGTTGCTGCTGGTATATCAAAAGAAAGAAGGAAAGATGAATGAAACCAAAAAGTGTGTCAGAATGGCATTTTATTCCCCATAAATTCCAGTCAGTCAGTCATTCAATTCACTCCTCGTCGCTCGTTTACTTGCTTCCTTTTCCTCTCTCTCTCTCTCTCACTCCCTTTCTTCATCTTGTCCTTCTTTCCCCTTCCTCTTTTACAAAAGGAGACCAAGATGTTGGACTTATGGACAGCATACAAATCTGTTTGGATTAGAGCTGTATTATAGTATATACCAAAGTACAAACCTCATCTTGCGTATATATATAGATGTACCATTCAATATTACATCATTGATCTAAGACACAACTACCTACTACCTACCTCATCTTGTCTTTCCTGTCTTATAATTCAACGCAATGTGGAGCGATCAGCCCTACCATGTAATTTTACAATCTATTTTTTTCCTACTGAAGGTAAAATGCAACTGGCAGAATACTACTCTACCAATACTACTGGCTACCGGGTTGCGTTGTGTTGTGCGGTTTGGCTTGGTCTTGTTCTAAAAACTACTCTCCAAAACGTCCACTCCACATGGACGGAGGGAATTGCTTTATGTTGTAAATTCAATTTGTACCTACCTGAACATTTATTGCAAATGAGAGACTAGTCTAGAAAAAGGAGTAAGTCTCCCCCAAAAAAATTTGCAACTGAACTGAACATGACGATGACTATGACTCACACTTGTATTCATCTCACAAATGGGGTTAAAAGCTTTTTTCAACAGGCTCCCCTACATACACATGTTCTCAAATTTTGCTAATGAAATATAATTGTAGGGCAGAAAGGAAGGAGGATAAAGAAATGCGAGGTAATCACTGTAAATTAGCAACAGCAGAAGCAGTGAATATGTGGTTGGTGGTGGTCAAAATAATGATGTTATTAACACTCCACAGTTACCGTCACAAACACGCATGTTTATATTGCAATTGCATTGCACACACTCCACATTTTCCTTACTCCATTATCAACTTGGCCAATCCATTTGAAATTGTTCCTTAGCTCAAGCTCAATAATACTATGCAATCGGGCTAATTGCTTTTTGCTACCTACATCAGCGTCTTTCCCCCTCTTGTCATATAAACCTACAATCTGTAATCAGAGAGTGTTTGAGTTTGAACCAAGTTTATTGTAAACTTTACATTTCTTTTGAGTGTGACACGCAGAACAATAAAATCTGACATGAGTGTAGATTTTCATTAGAAATGACATGAGACGTGTGGACGTAAACGAAACATGCGTGTGCATTATACACATCTACTCTCTACCTTAGCCGGGAGCTATTTACTTGCCAAAAGCAACTTGTCTAGTATAAATAGAAGCAACAGCTAACAGCTATAGGAATAGGATGCGATAGGAATGGAGCAACAAAAACTAATTAATCCGAGCATTAATTATTCTTTGCATGTGGAATCTAATCTAGAACGTACGTCCGTATGCATGTCCGTATCAGATGGGATAATAACATCAACATCAGAACAATATATTGTGCAAATTAAAACGTTCCGTTGAGAGCTCCTTGAAATAATGGAATGCGAGGTGGCCAGATGACTTACTGACTCACTCTCGGGATTAAATTATTCACTTGTAGTTTGTACTGTACTTTTTTACAGCTTGTTTAGAAAATGGTTGATGAGATTGAGTAATAATTTTCACGTGCATGCTACAACAGAACAATTACCTACTACCTATAACTACCTATATAACAGGTTGGAGTTGGACACTTTACAAGGGAATAAAATTAGATCAGACATGTAAAAAAAGTTGCAATTTTTTCTAAATATCCATGTTAAAACTTCAAGGCTCTTGTCTTTCATGCAGAATGAAGGGAGACATAGACAGCTTGACAGAGAACAGGCGGTGAAATCTTTTTTGCAAATCATCATCAAATCAAAATCATATCAAAAGTGAAATTATTATGTTATGTAAGATAAAAATGGCTCACACGGCACACGACTTTTATGCAGTGTCATGTCCATCCTTTTAGCTCAGAAATGGAAAGCGTAATACTAATACTAAAAACTACAACGACGAGTAAACTTCTGTGATACGCGAGTTGGCTATATACAATCTCTGATTACTAATTCACAGCTTCTTTAACAATTCACGCAATCAGATCAAATCAGATGAGATGGAAATGTGAATGAGAAATGAGATTGTGCTAGTAAACTAGCTGACAAGTGGTGATGGTGGTGACTCAAGCTCAAGTCACAAGTAAGGAAACGAAACCAAAGTAGCAGTATATTAGCAGTAATCTCATTACTATTGCTATTTTCTCACTCGAGGGATGTGCAATTAAATTACGAAGATACCGGCCTTTTAGCTCGCATTCCACATTTGGCAATCATTCATGAAGAAATGATGATGATGATGATTATGCGATGTGGAGTTGAAGTTGAATTTGAGCAAAGGAGTAAAATTCCAAATGTTAATGTATGTATGAATGTTAGGGTTAGATTGATGGATATTATATTAGTGTATCAAGGTAAAACCTGCTCTCTTTGTGTGAAATGCATGAGTGTCTGCCTAGTCGTGGCTCTGTTGACTGATGTAATTGTGTATCAAGTTGACATTCTCTGCTCGATTTTCGTGTTTGAGAAATCACCTCAGTCATAAAATGAGACAGTTTTGGGTTGTTGGACGATGAAAATATCCCTGTGTAATACTCACTCACTCATTCATGCATACAGAACAGCGGCATAACAGAAAGGAAAACAGACATTAAACTTGAATGAGACCCGAAAGACATTCAGGGATTTTATTCTGTGACCCTGAGGAATCTAATTCATTTTAAGCGAAGGCTACATAGGCTCCAATCCACTGCTCAGATTGCTCAACTTCTAATGAGCGGCAGCGGATATGCAAAATATTTATTTTAACATGGTGCGTTATACTGGAAGTGCACTCTTGCTCATGCTCATCATAATTGGCAAGGTTGAAATAAATTATTTAATAAATTAAATCTTAATAACTGTTCAAACAATTTCTCTGTTGTGCTCCAAAGACTGGATGGATGTTGATGTTAATATTGTTAATGTTACTTTATAAATTTCATTGAAACTTACAAAACATCCATGATTAATTATTCACTACAGCCTGAAACTATACTCTTCCAAGTTAATAATTTAACGGAGCAGTGCCAAGGTTGAAATGAATGACGCAAGTAACCCCATTGCTTATTCTGCATAACCTTCACTCGCACTCATCCCATCTTTCTCATCTCAGATCTATACTAAATTAGTATACAAACTAATTTTCAAAAAATTGATGTCGGCAAACAACAGTTACATACTTCCATAACCTTAAATTTCAAATAAATTACATTTCTCTCTCGATCCACTAATTATCTCACGACTACAAATAAACTGATATCTTTATAACTGTACTACAACGCAACAAGCAACTTTTGAAACAGAAACATCAAACATCATGCAACAAGAATCAGACCAGTAGTGTAGTGGACAAGATAATGACAGTAAAAGATGATGTTAATTACTCTTGCAAAATTCCAATCAACAAACATGTAATTTTTCAACAGATAACATTACTGACCACCTTGCACTGCTCCGTTCTTTATTTGTAAATGATAAATTTCCCTTTCTTCTCTAAATAGCAGCAGCATAATAAGTAAGTACTACATTACATTACATATCATATCAAGCTCGTAACAATGATACACAGCAGCAGAACAATACAAGAGTAAACGAAAGACGAAAAAATTTAATGTAATACAAAATGCAATGCAATGCGGCCTAGCCTACGCCTTTCATTTTTTACTCTCTGCAATTCAATCCTCTGTTCAACAATGCAAATGGTGGTGTGGTGAGGATGTGGATAAACACTGCGATTACGTTCACGTCCACTCCACTCACTCTCGCTTGCCCACTTTTCGGTCATCATATCATCAAGAAGACCAATATCAACATCAACATCGTATATAGCAAACCAACATTGTGCATTGTCATTGTCACTTGTCACTGATTGCATATCTTGTTCTTTACCTGTCGATAAATGAAAACATCATTTATTTTTTCCATCGAACTATTCAAACTCAACTCACAACGCAACCCAATACAATACTAATCCTTCCCTTTCTTGTGTTATGTTGTATGTTCATTTGAGCTTAAGAAAATTGCAAACGTTATGTTATATTATTTATATTTCACATTGCTAATAACATATCACTACTACCTCGAGTGTCGAGCACGTACAATGTAGTTCGATTTGACAAGTAGAGTTGAGTAAGTATCCCTTCAACCAAATAAACTACAGTTTCATTAACACCCACGGGGAAGTTTTATACATTATGTTTGTGATTGCATTGTGTGACATACATTATCTTTTGGTTGGACTTGAACACACCAAACCAGCAATACTTTGCTGTGCAGTACTGAGCACATAATGTCAACCAGACAATAGGAAAAACTTGGAGTACAAATGAAGCCTTATCAGATTTACCCTTACAATTAGGTCCTTACCTCTATTTTCATAATTAGCCCTCGTCCATCTAATGTAATGTGTCTAAATTATCATATCGATATCTTTTAAGGTCATATTACGTGCACATTCTTTGCAGGATGAAATGAAAACGAAAGTAAATAATATACAATGTGGCGTGGTGGTGGTGTGGCAATATTATTGAGCCTGCTTAAAAGAGTCTAATGGTTGACAGCTAAATTGATATGTATTTCGATATGATTTATCTTTTGAGAATGATTCCTGCATCTTTTGGAAAATAATACCACCTTTCCAGCAATTGTCATCGAAATGATTGATGATGCAAAAAGGGCGAGGCATATATCTCATAAATGAGAGGACCTCAATTATGTAACAATAGTACAGAACCCGGAAAACATGCGTATTAAAAAAACACTCGCAAGTCTTGATTACATACAAATAAATAAAACTACCATCACCTCATTCGTGCAAATGATGAGCATCAAGCTATCAAGCATCGTGATAGACCAGACCACAAACAAGCCGAAAATATTAATATTTCAATTTCTCCATTTCCTACCTGACTACCTTCTACATTTATAATCATCATCATCACTACTTGAGCTTGCATTGGATTCTCACCTCTGCCTAAAGTTTTAATGTAATTTTCTCAATTTTCCTCCTCATCACCAATTTATAAGGTAGTGTCAAACTGAAACTCACCAAACGGTGAAATGTTTACGACCTGCCAGGCCAGTGAGAAAAACAAAGAGGCTAACTTATTACCTACAACTGTCGAAAGGAGGAATTTTGTAAATAGAAAACACGTAAAGCTGGAGCAACTCCCACCACGGCACGTTTCTTCACATGACTTTTTTGTTTAGTTTGGCTTTGGCATTTTATGCATAATGCAAAATCATCAGACTTTTATATATAGAATAGCTAGCTACTACGCTTTTGTAGCAGTTGTATATAAATACTGCATAGTTTTTGGTGCTATAGTATCACACCTTGACACATCCCCATCACCTAACTTTACGACTGACAGGAAAGCAAAAGGAAAAAACAAAAAGGGGGAAATGAAGAAGGAAGTGTAGTAAACATTATGCTGAAAACCAAACCACTGGAGAATTTTTCACAGCCCCCACTTGTTTAGGAAATACTTTAAAGTCTCAAGGCAAGCCAAGCCAGGAGTGAAAAACATCCACATTCCTCCATATCAAAAGGAAGCTCGCCTCCAAAAAAAATAAGGAGGGGAAGAAAAGTACTGTCAATGGAGTTGTTGTATTTTTTAAGGGCTGAAAACCTGGGGAAAAGACATGCATTCTTTAAACCTGGAGTTGAGTTCTTTGACTCGAAGAGGAATCCTCAGTGGATCATTGGACTACTTGTGTATCATGTTTTGTTGTATACCAAGAGCCTCTCGTCAGTTTGGATGGATTCTTGACTTTTCCACTTTATTTTAGGAGTACAGAGTACATACATACATGAGTGAAGGAAGTATTTTTTAAAGCTTCCACAAAACAATTGTAAAAATTTGTGAGGAACAACATCGAAACACAGCACAAGAGACGGAGACAGGAACCAACTCTGCAAAATATTTATGATGGCCATTTCAACATCCTTTTTTTCTATTTTTCTGTTTTTGTTACGCACTGTCACATTTTCAAATTCAACACACACACACACACACATCCATAATATACCATACCGTGTCTAATAGGGAGCTTGAGAGATATGTTACAATTTTATAAGATGGAAACAAAATACGTAGGTAGGCAAACAGTGGTGGAAACGGAGACGGATATTTTCCGTTTTCAATATTTTGTTCCATACTTCCTAAGTGGAAACACTAACCATCTTGTACCAGTTCAGTGTGTCTTGTTAAGGAAACGTAGGTAGTATATATTGTTGACATTTTATTTGTTGAAACAAGAGAAGAAAGCAGTACATCACGTGGCCATTTGTATTTCTATGTGTTGTTTGGTTCTTTTTGCTTTGCCTGCCGGCTTTTGCCTCCTCCTGTCTGTCAAGAAGTCAACAGAGAACACAGAAATATATAAAGTTCCCTTTGAGAGAAACAAAAGAACGCCGACTCTTGACTATTTACTTGTTTCTCAACATAAACATATATTGCTGGAAAAAACAAGATTTTTTGCTTTCTTTTCCCAACCAAATCAACTTGTTCGTTTTTTTTGCTGAAATGTAACCAACCACTTAAGATTATTTAGCTGTAAGGAAACATTACATTTGAACAAGAACAGTTGCATAAATATCATGGCAATCACTTTATATCATCGTCATCAAACATTGTAGAGCCCGGTAATTGCCTGAAACCAAAGCCCTGGTTTGCTTCCTCTGTTTCATAATGTTTTATTGTATATATACATAAAAAATGTACCTTTGCTTAGCATTACTCTACAGTCTACCCCATCATTTTCCTCATTTTGAAAATATATAAAAAATGTTGAATGTAAATAAAAAGTGAGTTGAGGTTTGAGCACACGACTTCACGACTATATACAACAACCTACAACTCTCCTGTCATTTCCTTTTGAAACTGCCGAAAGCAAAGTTGTTTTTTGTTCTTTACTGCTTAATAGTTCTTCCTCTTGTTGACTATTGTACAATCAGCATCAATTCCTGAGAAATTTCCCGTTATGTTATTGCGCCAATATCAACATCAACATTTGAAAATGTACACAAAACGCATCCTATCAGAAATGTATTACAAAATCATGAAAACTCCTGTTCCATCTACTATCTACGATGCTGATGAAAACAAGACAATAAAACTCATCGTCAATTTACGATGAAAACACACACATATCAATCCAATCAAGTTGAATAAATAGATGCAGCTAGATATATAGCTAGACCGACCGACCGAGCAAGGAATATTGCAGCAAGCAATGCACACACACAAAAACTGTTCCCATCCTATACTCCCATCATCCCCCATCCGACACAAATGTAATCTGATATCCAATTCATATTTCATGTGCGTGAGCAAATTACTCTCAGAAAACGTACTATAACATTGAGCATCTCACATGATGATCGTAACAGAACACGGACGATATTTCATGAAAACTTTTCCATAATGGTTATTTTTCTCATTTCATACATACTGATTCAAAAATATAAAATTATGATGATGATACGATAGCTTCTCAGTGTTTTTTTTTGGTGGAAATGGATCATGACTTCGATGATGATGATGTGGATGTTGACGATGGAAAATGGAGGAAGCGGAAAGACGAGGAAAAGAGGATGACTCTCTCTGATATGTATATTTTATACGAGCTCAAAAAGACTCAAACTCAAAGCCAACTTTTTTAAAGTCAAAAGGAAGCCATATTATCAGAGGGAAAGAGGGAGTCATATTCGTATTGCTCGTAACATTTCTCAGAATATACTTTCCCATGGTCTTGGTCGGACACATTTTCTTTGGAAACTGGAGACTTCTTCATCATATCCTTGTCACCGTTTATTTGTGGGAAGTGAGTAGTAGTGAGATGATGCCATTTCGGGGTATATAATATGCACATACTAATATGTAATTCGGTATGAAACAGAAAAGCAATCTTTGCGTGCGGCTATTGAATAATTAAAATGTTTCCTGTGAGCTCTGTACTAAAGTTATGGGTGAAGGAAGTACTACTGACTTGACTACTGCTGCTGGAAGGGAAAGTATAAGTACGCACTAGTATAACATCAAATATTGTGGCTCAACTTTTAAGTGTTGCTGGTATGGTCTATGGGCTCATGATAAGTATATTTGATATGAAAAACATCAAGTAGCTACTTTTAGTCTAGCCTACAGTGGTTTGGTTTGCTCATTGCTTGCAATAAAAAAATTGTTGGTTTGGTTGGGACATGTTTGCGGGAGAAAGGAACAAGGAATATTATATGGGGGATGAATGGGATGAAGCCGGCTAAAGACAAAGTTGAAAGTACTTTTTTTTACTTGAATCTTATGCATTCATACAGGCGTAAATGCATGGTTCCTTGTGATTCTATAAGCATTCCATTGAAAACTATGCGTATATTGTGTACAAAACTGCGAACGGCAGTAACGTTACGTTACGCATTTTCACAAGTGGAGAAAATGGTGAAATAAGCATCATCCCAAATTCTATTTCCTGTCGCTTGCGTTTTCTCTCACTTTCCCAGTTCAATTCAAGATCATGGCAATGTGTACTCAGCAAAAGCTAAACGCAACTCAACCAAATACGTTATGCGTATGCATTGCGGCAGTCGCCGGACCCCAAGCTTTTCGGTATTATGTACATATTGGGATGCATAAAAAAGAAAGCTCAGGTTGAGTCTTTTTTTCCCAACCTCTTGTGTAGAATAAAATTGTGAGTTGACTGGGTTCAAATGTGTTTACATATGCTTGCTTGTAAGGTTTCCTAGAGCAGAGCGGATTTCAGCAGGGTGGAAGTAAAAGTAAGTGTGCTTGTACCCACCTTAATTTAGCTACGTTTCGTGAAAGCAAAATGCAATAATAGTTGTGCTTGTGCTGAAGAGGGGATTTTTATAACGAACAAATATTTTGTTGTGCTGACATTTAATCGGACAGTCAAGCCAAGCCATTGCAGAAGTGCACAAACAATACAGGAAATTCCTCCCAGTAGTGACCAAGACCAAGTCTAATGCAAACTGGATGCGAGCTTGATTCTGCATTCCTATCAGCCCTCTCGTAAAAATACTTGTTATCACTTTTCTTCTTTTTTTTCTGGTACTGCTGTGCTGATTCGAATTGGATTGATTGCGCCAATAAAGAAACCAGGGAGAGAGAAAATAGTGAAGAATAGCAAGGAAATTGCGGACCAACTGCACTCGCCCAACCTTGAGACTCCCAAATTGTTTTAAGCTAGCCTGGCCTCTGCTGTCTACGTCTAAAGAAAGCATTTAGAAAATGAGAGGATTTCGGAATTGAAAAAAAATTAAGTGAGACGAGGGTGGCTTGGCTTAGCACAACTAAAACTGGACATACAGCAAAACAAGGCGAAATAAATGCAACCTTCAAAAACCCGTCGCTTTTCCACTACTTTCCATCCAGGACGTTTTTTTCGTTCTTGCTCAGCAGATGAGAGCCGGAGAAGACTACAATATATATGTTCTGCTTTCCCTTTAACAAGAGAACAGACAGATGTATTTGTGCATGCATGTTCCAGTTCCCAGTTGGTCCATTACACTGTTCCTTTTTTCATTTCGTTAACTGGAATTCATACCAGCAGCATCACCACCACACACCAGCGATCCGATTGTCCGCACTTTTTGCAGCAGTGATCTTGTGATGTGCGTGTGCATCACCCAAATAACTAACAAACACACACAAGTGTTTTCTTGACTGGAGGGAGAAAGGACACCAATTCTTCCGCATCATATTGAGTATAAATAGCATTTTCACACAAAAAAACGGTCATACAAAGCGTAAAAAAGAAGAAGCAGCAGTAAATAAAATGCACTCACTCCAATCCACGCCACTCTCTACATTCTACATTCCTACCACCATACCACCAATTCTCTGGACAGCCATGAAGAAGAATATGAGTATTTTCTCATAAGTACATGTAGCGTAGCCCGTACCCTCTGTTTTTTATAGGATATGTTACATTACACGAGGCTCTTGGGCATTTCTCATGCACTGACACCATTTATGGAATGAATGATGACCACAAGAGCTCGTGATAAGAATATTTGAGAGCTATTTTGATCAGTTTTATTGCATTTTTCTCATTTCTTTAGTGGCTTTAGATTAGACTTGAGTACATGCCGGATACATAACATCTGTAATACTATAGTATGAAGTGAAATATGAGGGTGTGGGGTTTTCTTAAAAACAGTCAAATCCAGTCCAAGTCTAGCATTAACTGGACTCATTCAACAGGATGGATCTTAAAAATATTTTTTAAAGCTCTTGACTATTAAAATTAAAAACTTTTCTCTTTTTCTTATTCTAAAATTAGCAATTTTTATACAGAAAACTCAAACGGCACTTGACACTTTTATAGTGCACGTGGACAAGTAGAGAAAAGGCAGGTTCAAAGGCCTGAACATCCTGATTATAAGACAAAAACTAGGAGCACACGCTTCCCTCAAATCATGACATATAATTGGTGATCAGCACAAACTAGGAAAAAGTTTGAACCGTGTACCATGCTATCAATTTATGGCATGATATGATGGTGTGATGTACCAATTAACCTACTAATTCACAGAGAGGAAGGATACGTTACAAGTAACAACTTGTAAGCTTAGAAGAACCATCTGTCCCAAAGACATCATAAGTCCGTTACCCATACATCCATAAAATATGAGGACTATAAATATAATCGAGCTATATCTTATTGAGAGTCATAACTTTTACATCCAAAATCCAATATTGTCATTATATAGCTTAAGTTTTTGTAACGTAACAAAACATGACCATATAACGGATTAGGTATTAGCTAGGTTGTAGGTGTTATACCATCGCATCATCATCGTCCTCAGTAAAAGTAAGGTGAGGAGAGAGAAGTCTCATAAATCTCATAAACCGATCAAGTGCTCACTCACTCAGCAGCTAGGTCATTTCGAAGCCTCTTTTTTCCTCCTCTCTTCATTATTATGAAGGAGCACAGTGTTTGAGAGTATTATAACGTGGCAAAACAACAAGAACATTGAGCCGAGTCAACAAAAATGGCCTTGTTAGTGCGAAAAACGACAAGACAAATGCTAAAGGGAAAGAAGACCCAGAACAAAATCACAAATAACTAAGTAATACCAATAAAGTGGATGTACGTACGTACCCACTATAAAAATTCCACCATTATTGTATCGAATCGGTCGTTATAAAGCCTAACTATCATCATCATGTTACACGACTCTACCGACATAATCTCTTTAAGCTGTTATTCACGTTTTTGAGGAAGCCAAAGAAAAAACTGGAGCAGCAGAGAGCTGTATATACTAAGAATAACATGGATGGGTATAAACCAATAAAGTAAATTATCTATTGAATAGCAAAAGCGCAATCAAGTGAGCCTCATATAATAACAGTTGTAGTAAATGACCCTATACCCTTTTCTTCTAGTTTTTTTGCTTTGTCCTCTTCTCTCTTTTTTTCTACATTTTCTTGTTCCCTCTACAACTCTCCGATAGGTATATCCTAATACCATAATACGGTGTTAAACTTTATTGCACAAAGAAGGAAACACTCATAAAAGTTCTTGAAACTCACCTATACTACCTCTCATTTCCCATCTCACATCTCACCTTTCCCTAATTTACTCTTCTTCTTCTTTTCTTGGCTCAACAAACTGATGCTGCTGGAAAATGAGCGTATTTATGTACGAATGTTTGCTTCAACAGCCCAAAACAGAAAAATTCAACACGTAATGTTCCTAGGTAGGTATATCCCCATTCATCAAGAACACTTTTTTTTATGGAGGATGATACGAAGAAGATGATACATAATTTCCAAAAAAGGATGTTCACCTAGTAAAAGGTACAATAGATGTTGTGGAATATGGGGCTATTAGATTTAAAGCTGTATTGTATTGTATTCTTCACAAGAATTTAGTAATGGCTTTGGTCCTTTAGCTCATTTAAGGAAGGTAAACTTTTATACAAATTTCCAAATAATATTGCATCCAATCTATCCAGATCCACCCATCCATCCATCCCAACTAACCGAATTTCCTTTCCCCTTTTGAAAACAAAACGGAGCGCAACATTTATAGATAGAAACTGAAATGCAAAAGCAAAAGAATCTTCTGTACTATCTCTTTCTTTGTTCAACTTGAGCAAAGGCAAAGGTACCATTATATTATATCTTTGGCTGATGCAGACGGTTCTCAACTCAAGTAAGTGAAGTCAGTTGACTTTAGGTAAATAATGCTCGTGCTCATGTTCTCACAATCAAAACGAACGAACGAACGGAGCACACGGCAAAGAGCAAACTGTGGATGAATGTTTGGATGTCTTCAGCAAGCTCAACGTTGTTTCAGCTCAGTTGCCTGTGAGGCTTTGAAAGGGAAGCATCCACTTTGCTCCTTTTTACAATCGGTCTGTCGGCCGCATGCTACATGAACTCAGTTGAGAAAAACTTCTTTACTACATTACTACTACTCCAGCTCAGATTTTGGGGTAATATCTTAAGAAAGACTGAATCAATCCCAAAGTAAAAACTTTTATTGTGTACCTTCCAACCTTTTGTGTTTACAGCAAAAATTGTGTGTGGATTTTAAAATAAAAAATCTAAAGTTCTCCTCACAATCAGTTACCTTTGTTCTTATACTAAAGTACATAAAAGTTCTCCATCATTTGTGTCCATTTGCCCATAAATATTATTGTGCTAGTCACATGGGATATTAGAGGAAATGTAGCACACACACATTACAACATTTGTGACAAAGATCTTGAACAGTTTGAAAACAAAACCAGTGCATTGCAGATCATATCTGACAAGTGGAACGGAGAAGTTTGTAATTTTTTTTCTCTCGACTTTGTCTGATTCTGGTCTAGGACACAAATAAAATTGTTGTGAGCAAGTGAAGTATCATCATAAACAATACATACGTGTTTGTTTCCCAGTTACATTTTTGGAGAAGATATCACATCACTCCATCTTTATTTCTGTTACCTTTTTAAGCAAAAATATTCCAGTACAATGGGTCATCATTCCCTAATGGAATTTTTATAGATATTCATACTTGTGACTGACTCTCTGTTTGGTGTCCCCTTACAATAACCTACAGCAAGTAAATATACCAAAAACTCTGGTTGCTTACTACCTTCTCCATTACTACGTGCACTGCATCCCATCACATTCTTTCTCCTCTCAACGAAAATGAATAGTTATATCACATCACAATAAAACATTATATATTATATAGGCTCTTGTTCTCCTCAAGCCTCCAGTTGACTCACCAGGTGACTTGAGACTTTGAATAGAAATATTTACGAGAGCCCCCAAAAAATAAGAATAATATATAATACTTATATATTGTATTGCATTGCATTCTATGCATAACTCTCAAGAAAGATCATCCTTTGTTGACTGAACGTTATATATTTCTCTCTCTGGAAGGAAGGAAGACGAAGGGTATCATCATCATCATCATCCTCTATTATTGAAAATCGAAGGCTGGAAAACCGCATCATGCGGTTTTTTGGCTCAGTGTCTGTGTGTTGCTTCCAAAGTGACATTTGAACATTATGTACTTTTAAAGGCAAAAGAAAAGTGTAGTGTATTGTATATTGTGTATTGAATTGATGTGTTGTACTCTTTTTCGTAAATAATATGAAACAGCGAGGACCACATCTTTTATGTGAAATATATACACATACACACCAAAACTGACATTTGTTACTGACCCTTGGAGATCAAACATTTGGACAAAATATATATTATTATTGTATTGTAAAAGTCAAACGTGAGGGAAAAGGGAAAACAGTGCTACATATTTTGAAGAGCAGTGAAAAAAAGATTAACCTCATGCAGAGTCAAGATGAAAAATTGTTTTGAATATTAGGAAAAAGGTGGGAATCCTCCTTATGTCCTAGTGATAATGTTTAATAGGATGCCAGTTGTTGTTACAAAACATTACATTGATAGCTTTCAAAGCTTTCAAAGCTCTCTTTCCTAAAATATAATCTGTATCATTGTCAGAGTTCCCAAGTAAAAAAACTCCATGAACTTGCTCTTGCTGTGTGTGTACGAATACGAAGCCAATGCCATTGCCACGCCGCAACCACAAGAAACAAAACTTGTAAACTAATAATACAAGTAAACAATCAACAACAAAACACCACAAAACTTTTACCCGAACACGTACGTCACGTCACTCATCTTTTTTTTCTTCCGGGGAAGGAAGAAGCTGTGCAAAAAAAATAACCTGAAGAATTTACAAGCATCCATATCCATCATCCCAAACCACCTATTTATCCGCTGATCGCTCACGTGGTCTTGGCTAGAGGTGTTGGTAGTAATCGGGCAATTTGATTGATTGAAGATTTATGATCAGTACGTACACCAAACCAAAAGAACTTCCTTGTTCCAGGAAACGAGTATTTTGTACCTTTCTTCTCTTCACAAAAACATAATACTTTTGTTAGTCTCTCTCGGGACTCACCAAAAATACTCCCGTGTGAGCCATGATAAGCGAAGAAAAAACTAAAAGAAATTTATGGGATTTATTGAAACACCACAGCCACAAGGAGCAGGAGGAAGAAACTCACGCGTAAAAACCAAACCGCAAAAAATAGACTTTCTCTCTTCGTCTTGTTCGAGGAGGAAATGCAGTGGTGTGTTCGCAGCATGATATGCTCAATGCTCATCATCAATAAAGAAAAAAGCATTAGTCCAAAAAAATAAGAGAAGAAGAAAGAATCTATCTAATATGAAAAAACGTTCCATCTTTTCTCATCCATTTCAACAAGAAAAAAATCCATCAAAACATTGAAGCAAAAGATCTACACGGATTACTCCAAAAACTTTCATACCAAATAATAATATTCCTGCAAGGGAAATAAGGATGAACTAGAAAAGAGAGAGACTCTGCAAGACTAAATCCATAATATAGTAATATCCATATCAAACGCGCCTTTTGCATCCCGGTTCATAAAGTGGAAGAGAAAGTCTAGAGAGTGACTGCGCTGCGGCATCTGAAGAAAATACACATTTAACTATACCTACAAAAACGTTTCTCTAGTAAAGTAGAGAGAAGGAAAGCAGAAGCAGAGTCTAATACCAGTATGCAGTAAGAATCTTCAAGGAAGAAAGCAACTTTAGTAATGTGCAATGTTATGTTCCCTTGAAAAGGACGGAAGAAGAATAGAGAAAAGGAAAATGTATCAAAATTGGAAGGAAATGGATCAACTACAAGGCTGCTGCAAGGAGACCTTCTCCTCCTCTACAATGATTACCACCACCACCAAAAGGATAAGAACTAAAGGAAGAGGAAGTTGGAGGAGTTGTAGTAGCTGCTATTATTACAACGGTTCTAGGATATTGGTCGTATGTTGGTTGATTTTATCAGTTGGCTCCTCCATGGCAGTTATGGCTTATCGCAATGATTTATCTCCCATTTCAAGCCCCGGCATCAGCAGCACTAGTTCTAACAACCGTCATGGTTGTGTTTGGTCAAGGACAGATAGTAGTAGTAATAGTGGGAGTAGCAGTAGTGGCACTTCTAATAGTAATAGTTTCAACGGACAACAAGCCACCCAACTAATGTATGCTCCAGGAAATAATCCATTTCACCAACAACAGCCGCAACATAGTCTAAGAAATTTTCCAGCGGCATCCTTATCCTCTTCTTCCTCTTCTATGTCCCCATATTATTCCAGTTCTTCACTGGCTCTCAACTGCAATGTGAGGACACTCAATGACTTTTGGAACTATACCAGTTTGTCTCGTGAGCAAGTGGAGGAAACCAGAGTGGCACGAATACAGTGTAGTGACAAACTTATTTTTGAGAGTTATTTGAATCCCAACAATCAAACTCTATTTCAACTCAAGAATTTGCAGGATGTACAAATAAACTCTTGTAAAATTCGTAAAGTGCCCAAAGGGATTTTTACAAATTTGAGTCAGTTGAGAAAGCTCAACATTCACACGGACAATTTGCATTGGTCAAATACAGTTGGGTTGGAAATGGAATCGGGGGCATTCCAAGGGCTGAGCCAATTAGAAGTTTTGGATCTCAGCAGATCAAATATTTGGACATTATTTCCTGATCCCAATTCTCTCTGCCCGATGAGGAGCTTGGCCAACTTAAATGTAAGCTTTAATCGGTTAACGGATGTGGATGATTTTGGACTTTCTCCTAATAATGAAGAAGAAAATAATAAGGAGAAGGAGAGTAGTAGCAGTAATAATTACTGTGCACTCAGCATTCAAAATTTGGACCTTTCCCACAACATGATTAGACACGTTCCAAGAGCCGGTTTTACGAGACTTCGTCACCTGGTTGAGTTGCGATTACAAAATAATTTAGTTGAGGAGCTTGAGGACTCTGCATTTTATGGGCTGAATCAACTTCGTCTCCTCAACTTATCTTCCAATAGACTGGTGGCTGTTCCCCCAACCATTTTCAATTCGAATCCAACCCTTCGTGAAATTAATTTGAGTAATAATTCAATATCTGCCGTTTCACATCAAGTTTTTTCCGGTCTCAATCAACTTTTACTATTGGATTTATCCAGAAACTCATTGACAAGCCAGTGGGTACGAGACTCCATTTTTGATGGACTTCATCGCCTCATCGTTTTGAAAATTTCTTTTAACAAGTTGACATCCCTTGACAGCATTTTTGAAGATTTGATAAGTTTGCAAGCCCTTCATTTAGATAACAATGAGATTGAGGTGATACATAATGACGCCTTCCAAAAATTATCCAACCTTCACATTCTAGATTTATCAAATAATCGTATAACATTTGTGAATGGGAATGGACGACTATTTTCAAATCTCTTTGTCCTCCGTCAACTATATCTGGATCATAATCAAATCCGGGAGATGGATGCAAATTCCCTAAAAAATTTAACAAGTTTGGAAGACTTGGTAATTTCAAATAATTTATTTACACAAGTTCCCCCTGCAATTCGCAATGCAGGACTGGGCATGCTGAAAACTCTTGATATTGGAGAAAATCGCATTACTTCCGTGAGCAACGAGTCTTTTGGTGGATTATCCCAAATTTATGGTCTCCGCTTGGTGGATAATCAACTAACAGAGTTGCCTCCTGGGTTTTGCCAATTTATGAAGAACCTACGAGTTCTTAACGTAGCCCAAAATAAAATACGATCAGATCGGATTTCAAGCCGTGCTTTCACCACTTGTCCCCACCTTCGTGCATTGAGACTGGATTCAAATTTACTTGAAGAAATCCCATTAAATTTAAAAGATCAATTGCCCTCCCTTCTTTGGCTGAACGTTTCCCAAAACAACCTCAACAATTGGGTGGACTACAGGCTCCTTCCACCAACAATTGAATGGCTTGACTTGAGCTATAATCAATTGGAATCAATAACCAAACCTGAAAACTTCCCTCAGCAGCAGCAGCGCAACAACAATAACAACAAAAGTTCAATTTCAACTACATTCAACCTCAAAATTTTAAATGCATCTTTTAACAAACTCTCCACTTTGGACCACACTGCCCTTCCCCCCACGTTGGAGACTTTGCGACTTAATCACAACAGGATTAAAAAAGTAGCTGAAGATACATTCATCCACTCCACGAATTTGAGGAGGGTAGAACTAATTCAAAACCAATTGGAAACTTTAAGTTTACCCGCACTCCGCTTTCCAATCGTTCCAAATGGTAAGCCGCTACCCGAAATTTACTTGGGAGAAAACCCATTCCTCTGCGATTGTGAAATGGAATGGCTCACGCGTGTCTCCCAACTTTCAATTCTTAGGCAATACCCAAGAATAGTTGATGTAGATGGAATCACATGCCGTCCCACTTTCCCAAGATCCAATAATACCACCACCTCCTCTCAAGTCAAACTAATGTCAGCAAAATCCAAAGATTTCCTATGCCCCTACACTTCTCACTGTTTTGCAAGTTGTCATTGCTGCGACTTTGAATGTGATTGCCAACAAATTTGTAGTGCCAATTGTAAATGTTATCATGATACTGCGTGGTCATCCAACATTGTTGAATGCTCTAATCTTGACTACTCAGAAATCCCATCAAGAATACCAATGGACGCCACTGAAATTTATTTGGATGGAAACCATTTGAAAAATTTAACCAAACATATTTTCCTCGGAAAAATTAAGCTGCTAACACTCTTCCTCAACAATTCCCACGTGGAGGCCATTCAAAATAAATCTTTCAACGGGCTCAAAGCATTGGAAGTGTTACATCTTGAGAATAATAAGCTGAGAGAGCTCCAGGGTTTTGAATTTGCAAATTTGGAAACGCTCCGTGAACTCTACCTCCAAAACAATGTGCTACAATTTATTGCAAAGGAAACATTTGCCTCTTTAACTTTCCTCCAAGTGCTGAGATTGGATGGAAACCTCCTCATTGACTTTCACGTATGGGAGCTAAGCGGAAACAAATATTTGAATAGTGTCATGATATCCAACAACCCATGGGAATGTAATTGTGAATTCCTACTCAAATTCAAAGGGTGGGTAGCATCGTCCTTGAAGAAATCAGTTGTGGACTTTGCATTTGCCAAATGTCAGCAGCACCGAACACAACAACTTGAACAGGATGGTAGTAATAGTCGTAATTCTTCAGCCATCATAAATTTTGGAGGCGGGGGATTAGGGGTAGCAAGTACTAGCAATCCCACAATCTCCTCAATGTGTGATAGTAGTAATCCAGCTTTATTACCATCCGCCGTCTCAGCTAGTAACCACGCAGTTTTGAATAATCATATTTCAAGTATGGGCGGAGCTGCCGGCCCTTATCATCATGCTCATCTTGAGACCCACGAAGAAGGAAATTATCATCAGCAAAGGTTCCCACAGAATGAAAAGAACATATTTGCAACTTCTACAGCAGCCGGAGTAGCAACGGGATCTAAAGTAAATGATGGTGATGATGATGATGATGAAGCTGGTAGTGGAAACTCTACTTTTTTTGCTTGTCTTTTGACTTTTATTATCTTGATAGCATCCATTGCTATCGTGGTTGGACTCATTTTGTTTAAAAGAGGACGTGTTGTGTCTTGCTGCTTTGCAAAATGTGGAATTACTGCTGCTGCTACAAAGTGCTTGTCCACCCCAAACAGCCATGGTTCTAATAATGACGGGAGCGGAGGAAACAATGCTGCTGGTGACATGGACTACTATTCCGAAAAACTTTTTGATGCTTACTTTATCTACAGCCAGAAAGATGAGAATTTTGTTGTGGAAAAGTTAATGTGTGAGCTGGAAAGGGGAGGAGGAGGACTACTTCCACAAGGACCACCTCAACACCAACAATACTATGCATCATCCCAAATAACCAGTGGTGGAAATAAACTTCGTTTATGTCTCCATTACCGAGACTTATGTCTAGCACCCGACAACCCATGGAACAGTGAGATGATTTTGGGTGCTTGTGAAGCAAGTAGAAAAGTCATTTTGATTGTTTCAAATAATTTCCTCAATTGTGAGTGGTCCAACTATCATTTTCGAGCTTCGGTTCAATCTGCTATTCAGCAGCATTCCAGAAAGTTCATTGTTATTAAGGTGCCGCCAGTTAGCGATAACAATATTTCTACCATTTGCTCTGCCATCAGTGCAGTAGCTGAACAGCAACAACAACAACAAAATCAACGTCAACCTAATAGTAACAACAAGAGTTTTTCAAACCCTTCCACAACAAAACTTGAGTGGGGAGATAAAAACTTTTGGCCAAAGTTTAGAGCATCATTCCCGTACATTAATCGGAATGATAATAATATTATTAGCAACAATTTCGGCACCATTTCATCCCATGCCACTTCCCAACTTCCATACACTACCAATTTAAATCCTAATGGGATGAACTTTAACAATGGAGGAATGCTTCCTTACCAAATACCAATGATAATGGGTCATCATCCTCATCATCAGCAACAACACCAACAACAGATTTATCAACAAGCGTTGATGGGTCAAGAACAAGGTATTCCATCATCCCTACTACTAGGTCATTCATCTGCTGTGCATCCGATCCCATCTCAAGTCACCCCACAACATTTTGGCTATAGCAATCTGGATGTCAATGGTCAACAAGCTATTCATCTCTTCCATCAACAACAAATGTTTCCAAATAATGGCCGTCAATCGATGAGACATCTTCCTCAGCATCCTCATCACCAGCAGCAGCACCACCAACAAAATTACCCTGTCCAGCAACAGCAGCAACAACACATCCACTCCTTGTCCCAGTTGTCTAACATGTCCAGCAACAAAAGCCCTGTGGATTACTCAAGTAGTGCTGTAAGTTCAGGGGAGGAGGATCATCTCTATTCCACCTTGGACTCTTCCCCATGCTCAGATTTGGGGGCTGCTAATCTGGCAGGTCAGTTTGAAGCGGCGATTAGTGGTGCTCAAGTGAATCGACATCAAATCCAGCACAGTACTTCATCAGGGATTTCTTCAGGGTCGGAAGGGGGATGTCATCCGGTAGGAGGAGGAGGTGGTGGTAGTGGTAATAATGCTGGAATAGGACCAGGACCACCAATGTACTTTGTTTAATTGGAGAGCAGAGAGAGGGGTGACGAGATAAACGGACTTTTTTATGCTTTACACTACGCTAAATACTATAATTATATACACCTTTGTATATTTTGTTTGAATTTCTAATTATTATTTAAAAAAGATTAGATCTGATGAAGACTGATTAGAATTATGTTACATACCAATAACTCATATATAGTGCATATATATATCATTATCATTATGATTGATTATTGTAAATCAAGCAGTGTATCAAAAATTGCCATCATCATGTAAAAACTATATATTACACACATTACTACTACTCTTTGTATTTAAGTCACTTCCAGCCATATTCACAAGGAGACTTTTACTAATACACCTTCATTATTGCTGCTATTTTGTAAATAAGGTTCAGTCCAGTCCTGCAAGTACCTACACACATTATCTTCTGATTCTAAAGATGATGATGATGATGAAAGCAGGCAATTATTTGTAATTTATCTTTAAAAAGTACGCAAATCTTAAATATATGTAAAAAAATGCCACGCCACCCACACGGTTTATATATCTACTATATTGTAAGAATCTCTTTTGTGTATTAACTTGTATTTTGTACTAGTCAACAACCGGAAACGTTACTTAACTTTTACCGCGCAGACAACAACTACAACGAATAAAAATTTTCTTGTCTGTACTCAAGAACCAATTTAAAATCCCATAAAATTAAAACTGTCTCGCATGCATGCAAATCAATTTTCCAAAAAAAAAACCTGTAACTTTATATTTTCACGCAAAATGTCTGTCTTGTTAAGTACGAGTTACGAATCGCAAATAAAATGTACCAACATATAAACACCACACCACATCACACCACCACCAACAAGCCAAAACAATATGTATTTGAAATACCATGATTTAATTTGTAAAGAAAACAAAGAAATTAGGCTTACAAACTGAATGTGTTGAAATATGCATGATGATATTACGAAGAATGATTATAATAATGATGACATTTCAATATATTGTTATGTATGTATAAGTGTAACAAAACCAACTCGTTTGCTTTTTTCGTGAAGAATAGAAGAAACTAAATTTAATGTACGTATGCGTGTCACTTACTCTTCTAAAAGGCAACAACTTTAAACAAGCAATCTTGAAAAAAACTACACCTGTAATGCGTTTCCCTTGTTGTTTGTCTCACACAGTAAAAAAAGTAAATACGTAATAAAAGAATGAAAATTATCCGAAAAATAAAAAAGTATAAAATGAAGAATAAGAAAAAGTTTCACTAGCCAAGCCAACTCTGCTCATCATTATTCTACATTATTACTTTTCATGTTCATAACAAGCACTAAGCACTTTGTCTTTTTCTCAGTCAACGTGAGCATGAGTACATATTATATATATCGCCATTGTAGGAATGAAAGAAGCGAGCGACTGAGCGAGCAAATGTCGGCTGTAATTCTGAACAACCATCATTCAACATGATCATAACGAGTTTATAAACGCTAAGGTCATCATTATATAACCGTAATAAATTCTTTTTTTCCTCTCCTGCTTTCTTCAGCCTCACAATTGAGAGAAGGTAAGAAAAGGTAAGCCAACGCCAAGCCAAGTTTAGCTGCTGATGCTGAAGGAAGAACTCATGAAACTTGTGGATCATGCATTAAAAGCAGAGCTAGGTATATATATCTCGCGATAATGAATGATGAGCAGCAACTATCGCCGTATAAAAGATATGATGTGTCTACAAAGCAAATTTCTCTAAGATACACGGGACTAAATGGTGTATGTATTACATGGGCTATTATTTATTATCCAGTCCACAATTCTCATATATTTATATACGTATCTCAGTAAGTAGAGCGGTGATGATGATCCTGATATGATATGATAACCTTTTATAAAATGCTGAGCACATTCTCATAGTTTTATACATGTATGCATTATTTGTACATATTTAGTCTAGACAAGATGGATGTAACATGTAACCAGCACTAAATTTAATTCCACGCTGCTGCCTATGACTTGAGCTCACTTCACTTCAATATGTTTGTGAATGCAGTGTGAACTTGAACTACGGGAATGTAAAATGTAACATAAAACATATTACTTACATCCATGATACAATTTAGAGAGTGCTGAGCCATGTATCATCATTTCCACTACTCCATGCAAGAGCAAGGTTTTTGTGCCTAGGTTAGGTTGCCTGCTCTGTTAATGAATTTGATGAAGATAATGGTGATACACGTCCAAAAAAGAAACCAAAGCGATGACAAGGACCTTGTGTCTTCTTGTCTTGTGTATTCTTTTATGAAGTAAAAGAAATGAGGGTAAAGTTAAAAGAAAACCCTTTTTCTCAACTAACTCCTTGCCGTGCCTGCTTACTCCATTCATCTATCTCTCAACTAACTATCCATTTGCATTTTATGCAGTTGTAAAAAGTAAAATGCCATGCTCCATGCTAATGTATTTACGTGTACATAACATAACATAACCCTCTCCTCTCCGGCTTTTACTTTCATAGAGGATACGATGCAATCTTTTTCATATCCTAATATAATCATCATCTTAAAATGATGATGATGATGATGATGGAGGCTTGATTATTACCTAGAGTTGCACTTTGAAGAAGTTTATTAAAAATTGAAACGCATTTACATACATTAGAGAATTCCAAAACAAGCTATGGACGTCGACTGGCTTTAGTTTAGGGGTACGTGCACAATTTAGCCTTCTGTTAGATAAGTTAACTTGTTAGAAACTCTTTGTACATGCATTTTACATTCTTGTCAAAAAAAAGTTTCATTTTCAGCTTGATGCGGGTTGTGCAGGGAGGGTGGCTTGGCTTTGGCTTAATCGGAAAAACATTCCAGATGCAAATAAGCAAGGCAAACGCTAACGATTCTCTTGTTTCGATGCGGACTCAAATATTTTAAAAAGGTTCTCCTTGTGCATATTTTTAACTAAAGCAAAAAAAAGTTACCTTTCATCTCTCCATTCAGTATTGAGATGAGATGAGGTATCTCATTTGAAGCTCGTTTTTCATGAGCGATTATGATCATGATGAAGCTTTCAATAACATGTTATTTACTCATTGCATACATAATCAGAACGTTGTTGAGAAAACATGTCATGCATCAAAATCAAATGTACTTTTAAAATATACATGTGTATTTATTTATGCAAAATATAGCATACCATCTGTAGTTTAAAGTATTTTCGTGCCCATCATCATGTTATGTGGGTTTTTGAGAATTGAGTCTGACGGATGATTATCTGGAAAATACTCAATCCCTATAATTTCCTCAATCTCAAATTGTTTCGCCTAGTTTAAATTCAATTGTTTCAATATCAACATCAATTGATCAACTGATCAAGTTTCTATCAAATTCTTTAAAAGTACAGATTAGCATGCGAAACTTTGAGCACAGTTGTAAATTTATTTATTTATTTGTTTAATCCACTTCCTCATAGATTCGCTGAAACTGAGTACCAAATGACGAGAAAATTCACTGACTGAGCACCTTGCAGATATTTTAAATGGTATTTCAAAAAGTCATTTTTCTTAAACGACTGTTGATATCTCTATAAAAGAACTTTGTTTCCATAAGAAGTGTCAGGTATTCAAACAGAAACCTCAGCATAAAATTATTCCTCGAACCTCCCTTGTTAGACGTAAGCAAGGTCACAGGTTATGCATTGAACCTATTCATATTTTTTTCTCGTAAACGGTTTGGATGCACCTGAAGTTCAACCACGCTCGTTCTCTCAAACTACCACATACTCACATACACTCCACTCCACTGCTGACATCATGATCTGATCTTGTCTGATGCTCTTTTTGCTGGTAATTGGTAAGTTTTTGAGTGGATAGATAAGGTACACAACCAACAATGCAATAGATCATCTTTCCTACCCGTGAATGAGCTAACTACTTGTTGCAAGCCAACAATTGAGCTCATGATAAACTAGTGATAATTCCCTCATCGTGATCGTGCACCATATTATCAACAAAATACATTGTTGTGAGTACAAAATGTACTTACTTCCTTGCCATTATATTTCAACCGCCTTGAAAGGCTAAAACTCGATCATATCATATCTTTCCATCATCATCATCATCCTTTTTTCCTCCCTTAACGAAATAAACCTTTAACCAGAAATGAGAAAACTCAATAATATTGCGTGGTTGGTTAGTTTAGTTGGTACCCTTTTTAACAAGCATCTATCTATCCTATCTCCTTAAAACAAAAGGCAAGAAAGAGCTTTCCCAATTTTTTTGTGTACATGATTTAAGCATTAATCCACACACAAGACAAGCAAAGTGCACACACGAAGTACCACATAATAATCACATTTTTCGTACACAATACACCAAACCACCAAACTATGTGTGTGTATATAAAAGATGAAGTACAAACAAACCATCATCACATCACCATCGACAAGATAAATTCCTAATTTTTCTTGAGGTTAGTAATAATCAGTCAGTGAAGGAAAAAAGCTGTCTCATTTTCAACCACAAAGTATATAAAAAAAAACCTTGTTGGTGATATGATATATGTGAGTAATAACGTAACATACCACATGTTTACGTAGGAGCAATATACCTGAACTTTCAAGAAATAGGTACATGTATACGTATCCCTGTATCTACCACGTACCTATCTTTCCTCCTTATGCCTTATACCTACCTATAACTCCAGTAATAAAGCAAAAAGTTTTTTTGAAGTAAAAAAGGGAAATGAGTAAAGTAGTGGAGTAGAGATAAAGCCACAAAAGTACACGAAACTCATTTATACACCGTGATCTTGAAGCTGTTAGACGTATGTATTGCATTACTTATTTGCTAGATTTGAAATAGATATGATGATGATGACTGTTCGCTGCTTGTTGTTACTGTATCAATCTCCATCATCATCATCCTCCTCCTCATTCCCCTTGTGGTTTTTCAATTGTACCAAAACCAAGTGGAGTAAGAAACGAGAGCTTGTTAGCAAAATTACATCATTTCACAAGGAGCACAACAAAACAGAGGCAATATTATTCCGGACAAGATGTGAAAAAAATTAAGGGGAAACCGCACTTTATGCATACAATATGCATGCATTATACACATATTACTCATTTTTTTATATTTCAAATTTTGTAAAAACGATTCTTCTTCTCCGTGTTTTACTAGATTGGCCATGCGATGATGGGATGCAAACACATTATTTTTTGTACAAAAGTTGGTTTGTTTTAGCTTAGCTCATTATTTGCTTTCGTTCTACAGGAAACATCATCATCACTTTTAACAAATAACAAGCATCAACTATCAACATCAACTCCTTTTTCTTAAAACAATACATGTGTCCATGTGCATGCTACATCCATGTGTGGAGTTGGAATTATAATCAACAGTGATCATGCAATGCAACAAGAACAAGAAGGAATAAAGAAATATTATTTTGGGGAACTTTTGCTTCTTTATATCATCAGTTTGTTACTTTTTACGTGGGTATGGAACGGAATGGAGTTGATGTTGATGGTGCCGGTGCCACCACCACCACTGCAATCTGTAATATACCTCCCATCGCCCAAGGTGAAGAGACCAAAATGAGCAAAAGGAAAGAGAGGATTACAAGCTTTATTACAAAATATTGTAATATTCTCTCAACAAAAAATGCAATACTTTGTTTCTTGTGTGTGTGATTGACTTGGCTTTGGCTTATAATGAGCAAACGTCCACACATTCACATGGCTGCGTGATGTGATCCGATGGTATGATATCACTGAAAAACGATGCATAAAACCAAAACCCAACAAAATAAATACAGAGTTGAGAACAAACAAATAAGGTGGATTTAAAAGACAAAAGTAGCTCAAGGCAAATTTTCTAGGAAACTGATGAAAATTCATAACCACATGCACATGCAACACACAAGCACAAGCTGAAGCTCATTCCCTCATTCACGTACTAAAAATTGATGGTGGAACGAGAATGTTGTAAATAAAAGAATTGTAAATAAATTTATGCAGACCTTGCAGTTAGAAGTGTAAGTGATGCTAATCCGTTGTTTGCATACATTATGTAAACTGTAAGTTGGTATCATTATGGTATTTGGTATCAAGCAAATTTGTAAGCTAACAATGAGCATTTATGCGTGTGAAGTTTCTGGCAGTTGACATATTTTTTCTCAAGAGAGAGAGATCTATATAAAGATAGCGTAAGTAATGTCATAAACAGTGCAATAATGCCGCAGTGATACAATTTGTATTCATGATTTTATATCAGCCAACCGATATAATGTCATGTCAAAAGTGTTCATGTCATGTCATGTTATACTGGTCTAGTCTTATTCTTATTGCATTACACCATAGTATATTAAATTATGCAAAATTAATGTAAACGAGATGGCTCAAACCCAAACAGCAACAAACAAACATGCGAGGTGAAATGCTGCACTGCAATGGTCTGGTCTGAGCCTGGCAATTTGAAAATGCTGAAGAGAATCAGTTCACATAAAGGCGACGAACTATAAAGAGACTCGGAGACCTCAACTTTTGGTGTCGCGCATCACATTCACTATTTAGTATTATGACCAGCATCAAGCACCATTCAACAACAACCAAAAAAATTACACAAGTTTTTATGTACTTCCCAAAATAAGAAACCTGTTGAATTCTCGATAAACCACGAAATTAGGATTTTTATGAGTATTTGAGTATGCCCTGTTAATATCCTCCATTCATTTTATACCCGAGTCGAGCACCACCGTATGTTATGTTATGTTGCATGCAATGTGTGCAATATTGCTCAAACTCAAACCTCAAACTTGTCTTAAGAATGGGATGGCAGGAGAGCAGCATAAAAGCACCCATCTTGTCAGCAATATAACGAGCTCACAGCTCACCCCAAAGGAGCAGCAGCAGCGTCATACAATTATTATTACAAATACTGACTCTGTTTTTATTACATACAATGCAATTGAGTTGAGTTGAGGCATTCGTCTCCCATTGTGTAACCTTTTCCCTTTTGAAAAATTTTCTGCGAAAAAAAAGTTTCACAGGCAGAAAATGTTCATTTTCATGATGTCTCTCCCATATCATATCACATTACTTACATTACACATCACCGTCACGTAGTCTGCTCTATCTTTACACATTACACATTGTTCATAGCTTCTTATAAAGCCAGTATTACGTGCCGCAAGCAAGCAAGCAAATGGCAAGTGCCATCACCATCAACAACATATCATATCATATCAACTAAACATTCATGCACTCTTTTTACGACAGCCCTTCTCTCAACTCAACTCAACAAAGGCAAACGCTCTTCTCTCAACTTGCATTTTCAAGCTTAAAGCCAACATATGAATAGCCTTTTTCACAAGTTTTTGCCTTGGTAGCTTTTTTGACTTGACTCTTTTCTTTACAATATAATATTACCATTATTACTCTAGCACCGTTGCTTAAAACTATGAATGCTTCACGTCTTTTTACTTTCATCTTTATCTTCAAGCCAGGAGCTGTGAAATGGCAGTAGCTTTCAAAAACTTTGAAAAGTGCACAGAATAGAATGGAGTGGATTGGATGGAAAACAAATACCAAGGACAAAGGTCAAATAGAAGTTGATGGATGAAATGTATAGGAATAATGTGCTATGGCATAATCTCATTTTCAAAGAAAAAAACAAGGTGGGTTGGGTGGCTTTGGCTTGGCAGTGGCACTCGCAGTCATTGTGTGCAAGTTGCACCACCACCAAACAGTGTGTCTCCTCACATAACAACAGGTAGGTGGCATATTCTCAACTTTTTCAATGGAATAATAGCCATCCTGCTGTTCCCTTGTCCTCCTCAGCAGCATAAGCTTTTTTAGTGGATTGAATGAGATGAGCTCCTCTCCTCTCTCCTCTCCACTTGCTTTGCTTACAGAAAGGAAAAGTAGACTGCAGTTTAGTTGGAGGCTTATATAAATATGTAAAGTTGAGATGAATTGTATGAAAAATGGTAGGAAATGTGGAAATAGCAGATTCTGCACAAAAACTATATGTCCTTTAAAATATATGTGAAGAATTACAGTTTATATACCTTTCTACTTATACATTCACAAGAAGGGCTGTAAAACTACGAGTGGAAGACACATATAAGTTTGCACAGGTTTTTACCCAAGTTTCTTCCATGATACATGAGCTGCATCATCATTGTCTTCCCTTCTTTAGTATATCGTAAACACAGTTTCCAAGAATTACACTAAAAATCCTGCGGCATCTCAACCGACTAACTTACTAGAGTAATATATGGCATGGAAAAACTTGGGGAAGAAGAGGCAAAAAAAGTACAACGTCAGTGGAGAGTATATAATAATATTATTATTACTTGTGCCTATTGTACATGTTTTTTTCTTTGTCATTTGTGTTTGTGTATGGTACTAAAAAGTAATGTGTATTAACTGTATCATGTTGCATAATGCAGTGCAAGCAAACTTTTGTTTGATGAAATGATCCAGCCAAGCCAAACCAGAAGCTCCAGAGCTCAGTTAGTAGTTGCAAGTATTTTTTGGTGGAATAGAAAAGAAAGGTTACTTTATTCCATTTTGCAAGGCCTCCTTGTGTTTCAAGGGGACATGAAAAATGAGCTTAATTTTTAACTCTGCTGCACCACCACCACCTACTACACCACTGAACTAGAAAAATAAGGACACGAGTTGCAGAATCCGTTCCAAAACTCGTAAAATGTGGGATAAGAGGCTGGATCAGCAAAATGCAAAACCCAAATTGAGAGCAGAAGCTGAGCTGAAGGAAAGCAGCCTAAACGGCTGTTACTTTACTTCCATTTTTGCAGAAAGTTTGAGTTATAAATATGATTAGCCGTAAATGCAGACAATATCTCCTGTCTCAAGAGGAGGAACTTTTTCTCTATAGGCAAACGAATACACGGAATACATCTAATATTATATGGTTAAAGTTTAATATGACAACTTAAACTATTATTATGAATGAAGGCTTCAAGAGTAAAACAAGAGCTTCCTTAGATGTGATGTGATCCACCAATGTCTTACCTAACAACATGACATAGACATGACTATGACTAAATTAGATGGTTTATCATAATATGTAAGTAATGGTAATTGTTTTGCTAATACATGCATAATGGCTTGACAAAATAAAGTAGAGAAATGAAAACTGTAAGCATAAGCAAGCCATCCTAATTTAGTTTGGAATACACAAACACTTTTGCAAAGTTGTGAAGGAAAAAGAAGTTTTGAGGTAAATTTTACATGTCGAAAGAAAAAGATCTCATCTTCGTGTTACATAATATTATGATTACTTCAGTCAGAAGACGTTGTTCGTCTCAAGTTCTCGAGGGCAGTAATAAGAAGACCTTCAGGCATTCTCAAAACGTACGTACCTGACTCTGAACGTATCTTGTGTGGATATTAGAGACAAACATTATTTGTTCGAGATTCAGCTGCTAATCATAATCATATTCTAGTGTGCACTTGATTTTTTTCTTGAAGAAAAAATGATTTACACTTGAACTTGCTGATATGGTGGTATGCTAGCTATAGTCAATTTTCCGGTATAACTGCTATCTCAAATCTCTACAATGTGATTACATCTTTAGTCAGCTTGTTGAAAATTCTCATAAATATACAAATATACTCAACGGAAAATAATGGACAACTTTTTCAGACTTTTTGCAAAGATGAGGGAAAGGAACCGCAGCTTAATTCGTGAAACACTAGCAACGAAAGCCAACCACAAGAAATATATTACACTTCGTATCTAGTCGTAGTGGAGAGTGGCGCTAGATTATACAAACCGAAATTATTTTATCCCGTGAGAAGACGCCTAAAGATATTTGCATCACCAACAAAATCATCAAAAAGTAATAAGATTTCTGCTATCGCACATAATATACCACCGTATGCAATAATTAGAACGGTCGATTTTCATAAATCTGCAGAGATTTTTTCTCTGATTTGGAGCTACCAGCAACTCAAAAGGCCATATATATCTGAAGCCGCCAGCTTGCATAACTTATAACGACGTCCCAGACAAATTTGTCTGTTGAAACATCAATGATCCTTCCTTAGAATACCCTCTTGCTTTTTTACCATCAAATATCGATTAACTGCTCACTTTTGCTTCTATTGCCAGTCTCTTTCATGTTCAGGTTAGTTGGGCAATAATATTATTAGCCTCCTGTCCTGTGCATGTCTGTTATTTTTGGAAGCGACAAAAACTTATTGGATACAATTCTGCGACTTGTAATCTCATAAAACATTTCATTTTCTTGAGAATTATGTACGTACAAGTGGACAACATGAACCAGTTTGCAGCTGTGCTGTCGTAGTAGACCTACGAATTAGATGAAGAGACAATAAACTGCAGGATCATTATTGTTCCGGCAAGAGTTATGTAACCCTCCTGCTAAACATCCTTATTATGAAAACGTGAGGCTGGCACTAAGCAAGTAAAAGTCTCTCTCCAGTTTATTATTACAGTCAAACAACGAGAGCAGATGAGACTGAAGAATAGACGAGCTTATAATAATGCAATGTATACAGCCGAATACGTAGAACGTCAAGTCGAAATGGCGAGATTTGTGCGAATATGAAGAAGAAACTGAACAAGGGGTATAACGATACATACATATATATATTATGTACATATTTTGCAGCATAGCATGTAGCGACCACTTTCTTTCTATCCGTGCGTGTATCTGGGTTATCCATAAAAAATGAAACTTCATTCATTTAACTAGGCTACCTGTTTGCTTTCAAGACTACCTAAATCATCTCAAACTCCAAGTCAACAACTGCAAACGCATTTTTCCTGATCTCTTTCAATATTATGCAATCTGTGCAGAAAAGGGAAAACTCGCTTCTTCTGTTAGTTCTGTTGCCAGCATGCACATATAAAATAGGTATTAAACGGAAGATCATTATTGTCCAACATGCTTCAAGACTAGTTTTACGAACTCTGATGATTATTGCATGTCTTTATGATTTTTCAGTGCGGAGCGGATTGCACTGCACCTTCAACCTTCCACATAATATCATAAAAATGAAAGGTTCCGATTCTGAGAAGAAAAGTTCACTGTTATGTTATGTATTACGTCATGTCAGGGAACGGGCAGATGCAGACAACCTTCTTCCTCCTGTACAGATATGCTCATACTTCATTCTGACTTGACTTGACTTCATAGTTCATGCAACAAATAGTGAACTAACGAGAAAGCAAGAGGCAAGTACATAGCAAACAGCAAACAAGAAACAACTAACTAACTAGTCATCATTAATGTCAAATTATGAGTCGCGGATTGATATCAGGATATGAATTATGGCCAAGTTTTCCCAAGAAAAAGTTTTCGAAATGGATGACTTACCTTACCCTTTGCTCGGGGATGTCGTTGTGTTGTCTTGTGTTGTCAGTCTATCTCCCATTCTCGCTAAACGGCAAAAGCATCTTCTTGTTCTCCGTATTTATCTCAACTCTCGATGGACCTCAGACAGAAGAAAAGGAATGTGATGAATCGGATGGCGATATGGCGATGTCTTGTATATAGAAAAGCACATGTCCGTATCACATTCACATCACAGATTTGAAAGTTCTGATGAATTTAAGCCAACTGCAACTTTACTTGATCTGGATCATTAAAAATAACTACCTCCACAGTCAACAGTAGTAAAGTAAAGTCACGTTGCGTTGATGGTGGTGAAAGGCACAAGAACTGACTAAATAAAAAATGCGTTTTCACTTTTCTCATAAAAAGCAGAAAATTTCACATTAAAAAAAATTGTCACGTTGCGTTTGACCTTAACCTGGTGTGGAGAAAACTCAAAAATGTTTAATTGTGGAAATAAATGATGATAAAAAATCCAAAGTGTATTTTACATGCTGCAGCAAATCCTTATTTACAAACAAATGTGAGGTTTGAGTTGAGTGGAGTGTGGAGTGATGCTGCGGTGGTGCATTTTTATTTGTGTGTATTTAGAGCATGAACTATGAACACATGAATGCTTGAGATCATTGGGTAAACACTCAATTTGTCATCTGGTTTGATGTGAAGGTGCGAAAAAAGTCAAAGCGCATTTTCCGTCTATCAATCATCACCTGAGATGAACGCAACGTGATTTTAAACTGTTGACTGTGGAGTGGTGGTGGTTGTTATTTTTAATGATCCAGATCAAGTCAAGTTGAAATTAGCTCAAGTTCATCACAACTTTGATTGGTGTTGATTCAGGTGTGGAAGGTGATTAGTTAATGTGAAAGCAGATGTTTGTCGTTATTAGTCAATTCAGCGATCAGCACAGCACGTTTACGTCGTAATTGTAAGTACTTGTTCGATGACTACAGTCAATATTGTAGAAAGGTAAGTTTAAGTAATGATTATTTGGTTGATTTAATTTTTAATCATCATCATCAAGGGTCTTTATTTAATCATTAATGATGTGGTTGGTTATTGGTGAATTTCTTTTGTTTTTCCAGATCTGACCATAACACCAAGAAGTCCAGTCAGCCTGGTTGATTGTGATGTGATATTGTTCAAGAGAATTACGTCATCGTATTTTTACTAAAGTTGAATGCAGTTATCAATAGGATAGGATGAGAGATAGCAAAGGTAATGTCAAATGTATGAATAATTAATAACTGCATTGCGTGTGGCATGATGTAAATACTTAATTAATTGGATTTTTTTTCATTTTAGAAAGGAAGAGTTTTGCCTGGGTTGGTCGTCCATCTACAGGGCGCAAGAAAGTCGTCGCAGGCAAGAGATCATATGCAAATCTTAGAACGTATGGTAACAAGCCGCTGCCAATTTTTCGAGATCCACTACCACCGGAAGTTGCACCTTTAGTAAGGCCGTATGCAGCGTATGAGAATATGGCTTCTGAGGAGAGGCGGCTTCGTCCTTTTAAGAGGTGTATGGTACTGGAGGAGCAAAAAGTATGTGGATACGATTAAAGAATAAATAAGGATATGTGATTTTTATTATTTATAATGCTTACCGCCTAGTGGATCAATGTTGGTATTGTTTATTTGGTTTTAGGAATCTCACTTACTTTTAGCTTTAACTTCCAAGAAGCAGATCCCAGTCCAGGATTTTGAGACCTTGTCCGAATCTGAATACAACAAACTGTATCCTCCAGTTTATAAGAGCATGCCTAACGACCTTCGCCTGGATCAAACGATACTGAATTCACGGAGGAAAGAATTGACTAATGAAACTCTAACCCTGGAAGCCCGTGAAAGACAACCTATTGTGCTTTTGGAAAAGGTAACCTTTACAAAGTCACCAAGTAGAGATTCTCCGTTGATGTATCATGCTACAACAAATGATTTGCGCCCTTTCACTTGTAATAGTGAGGTTTCTTGCAGACGTTCCCTCAGATCGGACAGTTCCGAATCTCAAAATGTAGTTATAGAAGGGTCCGCTATGGTTAATACCAAGTCCCCAGAGAAGCGTGTCGTCAGATCCGACATTGACATTAGTTTAAGACGAAGACGTTATGTTTAACTTGTGAGTACCAGAGTAGACCAAGTTGTCATTGTTAATTGCCAGTGGTATACATACGGGTGTTTTCATGTCAAAACAATAATTAATTTTTAATTCACAAATGTTTTATTTATTTATTTATTTGACACTATATTTTTGTATTTTATGTCATATGATGTAGATGTATTATGTCATGTCATTATGGGATAAAGTAATTGGACCATTAATTAAATAGCTCGTAGCGTATTGTATATACTCAATCTGTCAAGTCCAGTTTTGTCATTGCGTTACTCAAACTATACTATTGTATGTAATGTATTTAAGTGTAAAATCAAAAGTCAAATGCGATTTGAGTTTGAGTAATCTCAAACTTCTAGCAGAAATGATCAAATAATTTTCAAAAACTAGTCACATTCGGGTTTTATTGTTTCAGCGATTTGTATTTATAGGTTTTTGGCACGCACTGTGAGAATCGATTCGTATTTTGTATTATATAAAGACTTAACTTTAACTATTGTACAAAGGTGAGATGTAGAATAAAGATAGATGATAATAATATGATATTTTACCCCCAAAGGTTTACTGAGAAGCACGACGTAAGCAATCGTTGGTTATTCTATTGGCATTGCAACAACGGCATTCCGAAAACGGTATTGAGGGCATCATCGAATATCATTATGACAAGATAGACCTCATGTGTATGACAACTGAATGTAAAAACGTCAAACGTTCCAGGAAAACGGAGGGGAAAGCAATAATCCGGCTCAACTCAATTTCCTAAATGCATTTGAGTTGCTAGAATTTTTCTACGCAGTAGTATAATAGTAACATCATCATCATCATTGACTTTTTTGTATCACGGTTATCAGACATCATATTATCATAAAACTGGCTGTCAAATATATGTTTAGTAGTACAGCTGTACAGCCTGATAATTTACATGTATCACAGATTTCGAAACCATGTTTCTAATCCGTTTTATGAAGCCAGGGAAAAAAATTCATGATAGAGAAACCAATCACTAAAAAAGTTTGAACACTTTTTTGTAATGGGTGTCATTTACAATAAAACATGAACATATATCGAAAAATCCACTCCACTTCTTCGCCTTGTCTCCTTACGACGTTGGTGTTGGCACACAATGATAAAATTCAAGCCAGAAGAAATTTCACAAAACTACAAGGCAGGGAAATCTCAGTGGCTCAAGGAAGCGTAAACCTAAAAGAAGGATATACTATTTATATGAGCGATTTGCATTAATCCATACAAAACTCCCATCCCATTACACATTGCCATGCCATGCCAGGAGTCCACACACGGTTATTCACGTACAATAATCTTAAAACAGGAGAACGAAAAAAATGTGCACATTCCTATACATTATCCTAGGACAATTTTATCACTGTACAATGAGCTTGAAAATGGGGTGAGTTAAGTAAAGTAGACAACTAATAGCATCATATTCATACATGCATATTATATTCTCTGAGTCAGTTGTCGGCATATGCCCACCCTATTAGCTAAAGCGAGTTGGAGTTTGAGTTGCTTCCTTCCGTGAGAGAGTGTGAGAATAAGTGGAGGCAGAAGCCAGAGAATTGAGAAGGGGTTTTTATTGCATTGCCTATTTCTCTTAAGAAGGATAATATAAATACAATGTACGTAACATTGCATTGCATTCCTCTTGCTCCTTTCCTTCTACTACTACATGTTTATGTAGTGTTTCGTATTTCTCTCTCTCTCTCTCTTCTCATCTTGTGTTGTTATAATATTAGCCAAGCCACCAACCACGTACTTACGAAGGAATAAGCCAATGTGTATGCAAATGTATGGAAATATAACCTCTGCCGCTAACTTTTTGAGCTGCTTCCTCAACTCCAACTCCAAGCAAGAGCTCATACTCGTAACAATTGGTTGGGTCGTTGCCGAAAGAGAATGGAAATATGCTATACTTATGGCTTGATGGTTATACACACTATACCATATCCTCCGTAAAGTAAAGGTGCCTCTCTCTAACTCGACACTCTACACTCCGGTCCTAAAAACATAATAGTAAAAGCAGGCAGTATTATCACATCCGCCGACATCATCTCAAGAGTTGGCTGACTAGGAGTTGAGGGATTTGCTGTTGAAATATTTAGCACGTGTTGCTTTGACTTTTCAAAAGGGAAAGCAAAGCGTTGGTTGTAGGTTGTATGTTGTAGTGTTCTGTTCTCCTTTTTATGTATCCCTCTAAGCAATATGAACTCTTTGGGTTTATACTGGGAGGCATTCTACTTTTTAGTAGTAGAACTGAGCTGAGCTCTTCTTGTCGAGATTCCCAATTCACTCCTTTTCTTATCCAGGCAGGGAACAACTCTTGCCTGAAATAATATGTGTGGTGTGGTGATGGTGGTGGTTGTTGGTAACCTAACCGCTTCTCTTTTAGCTCGAAAATGCAACGCAAATACGGAACCTTGGCGAAAATACGGTTCAGTTTGATAGCATAATGATGACGAGGACGAGCAGTGAAATGCGAACTATGAGAGGATGATGCTTCTCTCACACTTTCTCGTTTCTCTCGCCTATTTATCTATATCCGAATCCTTTTGTCGATCTTTTTGGTTTAATTCTTAAGGGATGCTACTCAATATGACTATATATATATGATGTTCCTTTCTCCTTAAGGCTCTTTTTTACTTGGTGTTGGATTGTTGGAGTTGGAACTTTGGAGCAGCTCCCACTTGCGTTTTCAAGTCTCAGGTCTCATATCACATCACTCGTCAGAGATACACACAAAGCCGTCCTGTCACAAATATTATTCTGGCCTGGCTTTCCCTTTGCCTTCTTGTTCTTCTCTCTTCAACTCTGATTTGTTTTAGGTGACTTGATAAACGTCGAAATGTGCCTTTCCTTTTCCCTTTGCGATGATGCAAGAGGAAACGGAACTCATCCAGAATGCAGATAGTGGGTGGATTGGATGGAATGGAAACCGAGTCGGATACGATAATGTAATGTAATGTAATGCAAGCCCTCTTGGAGTCAGTCTGCCACACTGTGCAAATACAAACCGTATGGTTCTTCTCAAATAATAACCCAAAGGAATTGGTCTACGCATAAAATAACATACCCACTTTATATCACAACATAATACACATGTGTAGGTGTTGTTTTTGAGGACATTCACATCATCATCATTATAAAACATGTTGACAAACATCATCTCGAATGAGAGCCAGTGCAACGCAATGGAAAATGAAAGCTATTCTAATTCTAAATCTCGTCGACTGAATTTCGTATACGCAATGAGGATGGTGATGTGATGCTAGGATTGTGACCTGAAATCATGAGATGAGGTTCTTTTTACATTCATTTCCGAGACTAGACAATCATGATGATATGCAAGAGATGATGATCGAAATCGAACTACAGTGCAATGCATTGGAGATTGGAATGCTACTACTTCTCGCAGAGACTCAAACTCAAACGCTTCCAATTCTAACTATCCTATCACATCACGCAATTCAAATCACATAACATCAGATCAGATCACTTTTATGCAATGTGATCTTGCTTGATAGGATTCGATACGATGCATGATATTAGGAAGACATATTAAATTGCAATATAACATTAGAAGCAGGCAGGCCAACGAGAGCTGCAATTGCTTTACAAGACATTTATTATTCACTTGAGTCACACCGACCAAAACCACACAATAAAATGAGGAAGGAAGACAGAGAAAAGGGAAGAATGACGAAATGAAGGAAAATTTGTTCGTGTGCAAATGATTAAATTCACCATTTCCTTCTTCTTGGAGCAGGCTCTCTCCTAAAATCTAAATCACAAAGTTTTATATAATTTCTATAATATGCATATAGCGATAGTTGAGTCGCTGCTCTTGCTGTCAACTGAGAAAAGACGAATGTTGAGATGTGTTAACGGCTTGAGTAGTTAGTACTTGTCGAGTGTCGAGAAATGAGAGGAAGAAACAAAAACTCGAGAAGAATTGTGGATTTTGTCTTAGCAAGAGACAAATAAAAGTACAATTGGATATTGGTATAAAGTAACTATAACAGTTTTATATAGACTGGTATGGTGTTGCATCATCATAAGATCTCTATAGTTCTTTGCATAAAATTGAAGAAAATGAAAAAAGACTTTTCTTTGTAGAAAAGAGCTCTCTCTCTCTCTGAGCACAAATCCTTTCCGAGAATGAAGAACAAACCAAAAAGACAAAAAAAAATACTCCTTGGAAAAAATCAAGCTGGCTTGGCTTTGGTTTTGGGTTGGATGGCTCAGGCAATAAAACAACACCAAGACAATTCAAATCAGTCAAGCATCATTCAAACTCTTATATAGCAAGCAAGTGATGCAAGGCATGTCCTATCCTCATTTATATAACTTGCATGGAAAAGTGTGACTGTACTAATTATATACAGAAGAATGAAGACATGATGATAACAAGAACGGAGGCGTTTTGAGAGCACATCATTGACGAAGATACATAATATTATAGGTATATCATTATAAGGATGGGATGGGAGTGGGAAATGGATAACAAACCAAACCAGAAAAAAGAGATGAAGTCTTGTCTCTTTTCCTGTGTGTAAAAAGAACAATTTGTAGATTTTATACTAGTAGTAATAGTGGTACATGACACGGCTCTTGGCTTTGGCTTGTTCTTGTTATATAGCAGGAATGTTATGTTCTCATACCGATGAAGCTGAAGCTCAAAGTCTCAAAAGAATAGGAAGGAGGTGATGGGGTTTCCTCCTCGGTGAAAAAAAAACTGAGAGAAGTTTTTTACTTCACTTAACTATCTTCCTTGGGTTTGGGATTTTCTGTTTGCCAAAGCTGTTCTCTAAAATGTATATGCATAACTAAGGTTAAATACCATTCATTCATCCAAGCAATGAAATGAAGAAGTATAACATTATATAACATCTACATTCTACGTATCCAACATCGTTCGTCTTCCAAATGTCTGAAAGGTATTCTATCGCACCGATCTATCTCAAAATTTCAAAACCTACATATATTACATAACATAGTTTTTTGTCAGGAATAAAAAGAGAGTAAAGGTGGAAAAACGGAGAAGCGATGAAGATGAAGCTTATATTTTTCTTTGAGTTCATGATGAGATGATATGGGAGCATATGAGTACAAATTGTAGTCAGAGTCAGTGCCACACACTACGTTAAGCCAACACATTATAAATGCAAAGAAATCTTGATGCGCATTCTCAACATTCTGACAACTTTACTTGGCTTGGCTTGGGTATATCTTATATAAGACATTCTCAAGCCAAATGATTCGTAAGCAGATATTATTCACTATATTACACAAAGGATGTAATATGTAATGTTATATGCATGTGGAATTTTTTACATGCTCAAACGCGCCTTCTCCAGATTCCTCTTTGCACATTTTATCTTAATTTTCCAGAACTTATTCCAGCGTCAAGAACCCGACACCCGACTGGAAGTGGAAAGGAGAGTAAGAGCATATCAAGGAGAGCTCTTCTTTTTTGCAAAAAAAATTGCATAACTTGCACAGATATTGGCAATCTCGAGATAATTTGAATGTAAGTGGTTTGGCATGCTGATTTTTTCGGAGAGGAAGTGAGGAAATGTTCGCATTTTCTTCATCTCATCTTTTTTGAAATGTAAAATGTGAACTGCGATAGGTTATGTCATGTTATGCGTGCTGTCGGGCTTGCTATGCTTTAAGGGGAAAGAAATCCCAATGAATTCCTGAAATGAGTGTGATTTTGGAGCGAAAGAATGGGAAATATTAGCATACCAAGGGATGCGATATAGGATATGATTATGACCCTTTATTTTTGGCGAGACGCTTAAAAAGTGCATTTGATGTTTGAAAAAATTAAAGCAGCACGATTTCAAAAATTTACTTTTGATATGTTTATCGCTGTGCGGTAGTGACTTTAAGTTCAAAGTTGGAATTTACTTGGGAAATTTATGTTGATGATGGAATGGCGATGACGATGACGACTCTTGCCTCCTCTATTCCATTATGTATTCCCAAAGAACGAGTGTGAGATTTGATGTGATGTGAAGGTTTTCCCGAGCACGTAGTAAAAGAAATGAATTGGCATTGGCAGAGTGAAATAAAAAGTATTTAGAAATGTTAAAAAGAAGAAGAAAAAGGTTTAATTCCAACTTCCAACCGTGCTCAGTATATAGTTTCTACTCCCAATTCATTGCTCTTTAGTTTCTCCTATTTTTATTGGAACATTTAGTGTTGGAGTTGGTATGCGAAGACAGAGTTGCCCATTTAAAAGAAATCTGCGACCCGACCCGCCTCCTGACATTTATTAGATTTCATTAGATTTTAAAGAGGCTCATTGCAATTTATTTATGAAAGAAATTCCCTTGATTAACCCATTCAAACAGTTGCGTGTCTTCATTCTTTTGTTGAAGAATAAAGGAGAGAGAGCACTAATAAAAAGACTTTTTCTAACATCACCAACAACCATGTTATGTAATGTATTTCTCCGATTAGGTATAGAAAAGAGTGGAAGTGGAAGAGAACAAATCCGAAACATTTTGTGAACAAGGAGGATCAAGAAGCATAAAATAAATAGCAAGAGTACGAGTATACAAGTTGAGTAGAAGCTACAAAAATGTTGCAAATGAAAGTAAGCCTGAAAGTATTAAATAAAAAAGGAAAATCTTTCGTTGTTCTTGTTCTCCTATATATTCTTTACCATCATCAACTTCTCTTGCTCATTTTAAGCGGATTTGAAGACCTATACAGTATTATACAGAGTGTTGCAGTTGGATGAAGTGGAGGAATGTTGAATATGTGTAAATGACTCAGATGAGTTACGATTTAGCAACCCTTTTTCATAATTATATTCATGAGCTGCAAATCTATGTTATGCTCATAATAAGAACAAAAAGATGGCTGATATCATATTATACATACTACAAGCTTCCAAAACGCAATGGATATACTCATACTTTCTAAGAAAATGAAAGCTTTCCTTTCAAGCCTTTTCCTAATTTCTCCTTCACTTTCAGAAATAAGAACAAGAGGATGCATGCATGCATGAAAACTACGGAATTAACTTGGAGCCAGCAGAAAGAACAACATCGACATTTGTTCATTTGCTTCCTCATGTTCATGTTCGCTAGTTACTTCGCTTCTGTATTTCACCATCACCATCATCCTGCAATCCCAAGCGAAATGCAACTCCATAATCAGGCAACTAGAATTCAATGAAGTGAAAGAGATCTCATTCATTCACTTAAATTCACTTGCATGCGTAGCCTCGTACGTACCTTACCATCTTACCAACCACCGACCTCTTTCTTACTTATTTCCTCCTCCACAATCACAATCCACATGAAAAGTTTGGAGAAAATTTTTTCCAAGAGAAAATCAAGACGTACTTAAGACGAGAATTTAAGCTGAAGGTAGTCGTCAGGCACGGGTACACATATACAATGGTTCTTTACTTCATACTACCACCACCACCTTCATTATATGATCAAGATGTAGCCTAGCCTAATTACATGTGCTCTACTATTGACTTGACTATAGCTCATTTAATGCTCCTAATTTCGTAATTTCCATGCTCCATTCATTTTCAGCTACTTACTTAGGCCAAGCCAAACGTAATCAAAGTTTATTGCTCCAATCTCCAATCCTCTTGATTCATGGTTTACTCTTGCATATATTGCCAATTCACAATTCCTTGCTAAAATCGTTCATACGTCAAAACATACACGAAAATTATCAGGAGTTGCAGCAAACGTTACGTTTACACGTTGAGTAAACACTCAATAAACTACAAACCCTATTTTTTAGCAACTGCCTGGCTTCAGATGATTCATGATTCATTTTGCTAAAAATTTACATTTCAAAGGAGCAATTTACCCCACTTCTCCGTCCACAACAGTTCTGAGATTTTTAGGCATATTTTGTGTATCGCTTCTTATGTATATTCGTTTGTTAGGTACAAATCTCCGTTTCTTGTGCACAAATATCCTTTGTTAGTTTGTGAGTACCGAAATATTTGAAGGCATCAGCCAAACGGTGAACGGGACGAGTAATTTGTAGTTGTCAAAATGAGTAACGGCTTAGGTAAGTTTAATTATTAGAATTGATAATGATTGAAATTAAGTTTACTTTTATAGCGTTAAATCTGCTACATAATATGTTAACTGTGTTTTTTGTTGTTGTTTGAATGATGACGTGTACCTATGATTGACGTTATGTTACGTTCATATCAGAAGAAGGGATTGTATTTGGAGCTGCTGAGTTGGCAGCTGCGGTATCGGAAGTTGTGGAGACGACCTCGAACTCTTCAACAACTGATTTGAAGTCTGAGCCGCTAGTTCAAGATATCAATTCCGCCAATCCACTGTGGAGTAGTGAGGCCCAGGCCCAGCTGATTGAAAATGACATCTCACTTCCGACTACTACTGAAGGACCTCCGGATTTGAAACCTAGCATGCAACCAAATGGGAGTCAAACTCAGGTGGGAGCTCAAGGAAGGGTTGGAAATGGAGTTGGAGTTGAAAATCGAATGCCAACATCAACATCAGTTCCATTCATGAATCCGACTGTGGGACAAGTGAGTCAGATGTTAGCGTTCAGACAGCCAGGACCAATGCCAATGGGGCCTCCAGCTCCACGTATGAATCCGAATGGGAATCAGTACCCACCACGTTGTAAGATGATAGATAATTTTTAGTTATGATGTCATGTAGTCATTCTTAAATAAACTGAGCAGGAGTGTGTTAAGATGTTTAACGTTTATTTTTTGTTTTATAGACTCTATGCAGGGGACTCCAGGGAACTCAGCAGCTGGTGCATTTGCAAATCAGGTGATGATGTCAGTCAACAACAATGCTGGTTCCGCTCAAGCAGCTCCCAACAGTCCCACCTTTGTGTTTAATCCAGGAGCAAACATGACACCAACAATGCAAGAAAACTGGATGGACGTTGCTCACATCACGGGCACCAGACACGAAGTGAAATATTTTTTCCAAACGAATGAGGGACTGTTGAAGTTACCGCCTAATTGTCCAGTGCTTCAGATCCCAGAGTTTGCTCATAAGCGAGTAGATGTACAACCTTCACAGGCTTACAAGTTTCGGGTTGCAGCAGTTAACTCTCGAGGACGAGGGCCTTGGTCGGAGGTATGGCTCATTCATCGCGTCATCAATTGAACATTCAATATTCAATGGTTTTGTTCTTCAATTTTATAAATTATGAGAGGTTTATGCTCATCCATTCATTTTCTTCAGATCACTGCATTCAAAACCACAGTACCCGGACTACCTGGAGCTCCAAATTCTGTGAAAGTTTCCAAAATAGAAGAAGGAGCCAAGTTAAGCTGGGAGGACTCAAATATCCAATGTGGTCCTATTTTTGAGTATTCAGTGTATCTCTCAGTTACACCGGAATCGGCTGTAAGCTCTTTTTTTTGAAACTTGCATTTACAGTTAGTTTTTGTTCTTAACTGACGAGTTGTTAAATGCACTTTTACAGCAAGAAGCTTCGCAAATGTGCTTCAGAAGAGTTTACGCTGGACCTAAAAAGGAGTGCACAGTTTCTAACCAGTGTTTACGTGGATCCTACGTCGACACCTCAACTGGAAAGCCGGCTGTGATTTTTCGTATTGCTGCTCGTAATGCAAAGTCTTATGGGCCGGCAACACAAGTACGATGGCTTCAAGGTACTGACTGTAAATACACACCATTTAGTTAATTTCGTTTTCAGAATGTTGTAGGCGGAAATAGAAAACAAAGCAGTGGTAATTAATAGTAACAATTATTGTTGAATAGAATCTGCATCAACTATTTTCTCTGCAAGACCTGCTGCCAGGCGTGAGGTGCAATACTAGAATGGTGATAATGCAGCGACTTCAGGACCGAAAAAGAAGATGAATATGTTGGGGGCGAGTTGAAATTTGGATGAACCTATGTACTACTTATACTTTTCTAGTTTTGCATTTGCAAGTGACTTATTTATATTCTTAATCTTTTTTTAGAATGCATGAATAATCAGCTAAGCTTTGTTTGTACCTTTAATGTACTGTTATTTATGTATTAAGAAAAAACAGCATTGTGTTATAAACTTAACGCTTCCTTCAACTATAAGTACTTGTTAAAAATTTGTAGAGTTTGTTTTATTGGAGTGGTTTGAAAATTGTGTGCATGAACATACATTCCTGTAACCTATCATATCATGATCCCAATTTGAGCCTGAGAGACTGAATTTCATGAAACCGCAACCACAGTATCTTGTGGGTTGCAAGCACCTCTAAATCTTTGGATACCAAATAATACCATAAGGGAAATGATGTGATACGAAGAGGGCAATCATTTCTAGATTTTATTATAGATCATCATCCTCATGTCAATATCACCATACACTTTTTAAAATCATCTTCGCATCCTTATCACCCAGCCAGGAAATCTATCTCTTATGGTTCACCTATATAGTTTAATGTTACCTTTAGTTTGTAAGTTTTTTTTGTATGATAGTCTCCCTGACTGACTGACTGCACCGTTTGATATTAGAAAAGGGATAATATGGATGATTTTCAAGAACTTGATGATGTTCGTGACGAACCGGTGATCAGTTCAACAAACAAGCTTATTTTACCTTTCGTGTGGATCAGGTAGTAGTAGTAGTTGGTTTTGGCTTTGGCTCATGCTTTTATTTGTTTTTTAGATGTTGATTTAAGATTGAAGATTACGAGTCGGTCGGTAGTTTTAGTAGTCAGCAGGTTTTCGGCTCTCATTTTTCTTAGCTGGAAGGGGAACCCTCAACACAACATCAACTCGACGCGCTCATCAGTTTCGTTTTGTTTGTTGATGTGTTCCAGTGATAGCGACTTTAATAGATGGTTGTAAGTCAAAATATTGGAATACCTAATCTACTGAGGATGAGTATATACATATCATCATTGGATGGTAGTTGGATTTTTTTTATATCAACAATTTCAAATAATGATATTATAAACGATGAGGAGAGCCTTGTTAAATATGATTAGGGAGATTGACTAGCATGCTGGATCGCTGGATGGATATGTAATATGTAATTCTGTGTGCTTTTATTTGCTTTAGCATGAATTTAGGGTCCGGGTCCAGGTATGATTGGTCTTGATTAGTTTCTGACTCACAATCAGTCTCATGTAGGAAATGATGGATAAAAGAGGAAGAAGATACTTCCCCTACTTATAAGTAATCATATCTCCTTCTTATATCCAAAAAAGTGTTCCAGTTTTAAACTGCAAGCTGTTGATCAACCTTTAGTGATCCCAACTCCCAACACAACGTTTGTGTTTGAGTAACGTAACCTATATCAATCAAAAATATAAATTGGTGATCGCTTCAAAGCTTCAAGCACTGTCGGAAGATCCTTTGAAGACTCTTTCAACCTAAATTGATGAGTTCTCACTGCCCTTTGTAGCAGTGTATGTTTTGTCGGTCGTAATCGTAAGTTTAATGGGCTATTAGAAATTTAAGAAAAAACATTCTTGCAAAATATGGCATGCCATGCATATGATATGATGAGTCAAGATCGAGATCAAGACCCTGAGAACAAACAGATTACATAGGTCGTTTTGTCTTGTGTATCACTTTGCCCCAAATTATATGGAAAGGATTAGATCATAATTACACGTTCACATCGTATATTTGCTTAGCTAAGCAGTTTTAAGGATGATGTCATGCAGTTGCTCTTCAAGAATTTGTCACGAAAAAACTACGGAATTTGCAACTTCCAAGAAAATATAGTTTTACTGTTTACTCATACACAAATGAGTCAAGCACATTCCTACCACCCCACTTTGTTGAATGTATTCAATCAACTTCTTTAACGAGACGTAAACTTATTGATAACGATGTGATGATGATGATGATGATGAGACGCAAGAAGGGTAGAAAAATTGCTGAATGACTCAAAACATCAAAACACAAAGTGCGTAGCTTACCTGAAACTAAAGAGCTTATTGGCGCATTACTTACTTCATTTCGTCTCAGAGACGACTTGGTGCTTCAAAATTTTATAAAAAATGTAACAGTAATGATTCTTTATCATTCTCCTAACAAGGGCAATTTGGTGTTCGTCTACCCATCCATCCGTCGTTTACACTCTCATCGTCGTCATCATCTTTTTCACCTTTTTCATTTCCTTTACATTTACATTATATCATAGTTTATGACCCCAGTTTGGCTGTAATGTTGATGTTGAGCTGATGCTGACCAAATGAAATAAGACTTTTGTAATGGGAAAGAATGACGAGAGGAGAATATTATTATTTTTATATCTTAATACACATTTCAATTTTAATCATATAAACTTCAACTTCAGCTCGTCCCCCTCTATATACACACTACCTTTACAGGTATGTAGGTACTACTTTTACTATTTTATGATGCTACTTTTTGTTTTCCTATGATTGCTCAAAAACTTTTACTACCATTCTACCATTATTGTGTGTATAGTACCTACTCAACTTATGATTTGGTACATTTCCATAAAAAAATGGTTAAAGATGGGGCAAACGATATTGTAAGAAAAATAGCCAGGAGCCAACCCCAACTTCCTGCTAAACCAACTATAAAGTAAACCAACCATGAGAACTTTCTCGTCGCCCTGTGATAATAATAATATGTAATTCATTTTTGCTTTGGAACTTTGGTCATAATCTAAAGATAATGTAGACGTATGAATTAGAAAGACAAGACGTTGGAGCGTTGGACGTGAACCATTTTACATGATCATCACATCACATCACGAGTCAAATCTGAAGAAAAAAAATCCAGCAAATAATAACAGTTCAGTGAGGCACGTTCCGGCGTATGTATTATGTATTGTTGAATTATAATATTATTGTTAGACCTGAAACGGATATCACTATTTTGCTCACATGATGCTTTATTTTTGAATGTTGGTGATTTTTTGTTTACATAATGGACCTACGTGGAATAAAGTGAGAATTCAACTAACAAGGTGAAAAATAAAATAAAAAATGGGGAATTGTTTTAATAAAAGTTTGAAATACCTTATTTATTTGAATTTTTTCTCTGTAAATTGGGGTAAAATCACTTTCTCATTGTGTATTCATGTATTGTTTTCCCAAAGTTTGGATTCTTTTTTACATTTTTATAACTTTATTTTAAAATAGAGTGAAAAAATCCGTGCATGAAAGAAAAAACGATTGTAACGATAAGTAAAGTACATAATGTTATATCCCATCAGCATCACGTTACGTCAATATGTTAGCTTAGACTCTCAAGCAAAAGTAAGATGGCAATCATCATTTTCATATCATTAACATAATTACGACATTCAATAAAATGAGATAAAACAGCAGTTTTTTTAAACAAGCAAACCAGGCTAGACCTGAGTGAGACCCCACTCCAGTTTCAAAATTACTCTGGAAAGAAAGAAAAGGAATTCATATTGAGGGAAAACCAAACCACTCCACCTTTTTACAGGACGGAAATAAGTAGTAGAAAATTACGTTGTTACTTGTGACTCTTAACGAGGAAATGAAATACAATACAATACACATTTGAAATTGAAATGAGATTAAGCACACAAATATTATGGCATGATACATGCCATGCTCATTCATCAACTCAATTTCAACCGTCATGTGTCTGCTCCAGTTGTATCATACTTTCTGATACTTTAATGAGCCATTCAACTCGACAAAACCAACAATTTGAAATGCATTTGTGAGTGGGAGACAAAAAAATTATTGTGATCGTTACTGGGCTGGAACTCTCAACGTCTCAACCACCTCGTTTGCACATATGGATATGGATGAATTACTTTTGTCTTTCTTGCAAGAAAACCCCCAAAAAAATCATTGTAATCAATAAGACGACTGTCTGTCGAGAACTGTAGATTATATGCTCCTCTCCGTCTTCTCACAGGACAGGTAAGGCTGAAGAAAGTCATTCACAATTCTCAACAAGAACAAGAACAAGCTCGTCGAGTCATAGAAGCTTATAATGCTTATATGCTTATACTTACCTGATTCTGGTCCTGTCATTTACTCTCCTTCTCCTTCATTCTGACTCTGACTTCATAAATATACACTCTACCAATAATCATAATGATGGGATGGATAAGTAGGTATGATTTTTTTAAGTCTTTCCCTTCTTGTTTGTTTGTTTTTGCTTGGTGTTTGGTGTTTGTAATACAAAAAGTACTGCACCGAGACCGAGTAGCAGCACTGCCACCCAAACAGCAGAAGTCGTCTGCCGACTGACTGACAACCAGTAATTCAAATCAAAATCATACTAATACTATGCATGATGATGGTTAGTTGTTGGTTTGCTAGTTTACATCACAACTACTTTCTTGGAGGAGGAGGAGGAGGAGAGAAAGACAAACATTATAAATACTTGAGAGAAATACAGACAGTCAGAGAGAGCCCAAGAAAAGGAAGTAGTAATAAGGTGGTCGTAATCGTGGTACGTTACGTTGTTTTTTTCTCAAGTGGTTTGGTTTGGTTGATAACCTCTTTATCTACAACTCTTCTTGTTTGTGGTGGAGTTCGAGTGGAGAGGTTTGCTGCTGCTGCCACTTACTTGGAAGAATTTGAAAATTCAATGGCAATAACTCTACTGCCCACATGTGTGTAAAAGTAAGATAAGTAGAGAATTAATGTAATGTGTGTGGGCAACTTCCCATAAAGTAACTTCCTTTTTTCCCAAATCATGACATGAGAAGAAGAAGAAGGGTGCGTTACTAGTTACTACTTAATACAAGACATTAATGCTTTTTTAATTTGCCCCGAAGCCCTTTTCATATTTGCGTATCCCATCCTTCATTTTGAGTATTTCGCTTACATTTTGGATTTTCGATTGCAGTTTTGACTTTTCTAACGACTTTAAAAGGCAAATGGTATATATTTGGCTTAGTGTTCATGCTCTGTGGTTTGGTTTCTTCTTACCTCTCTTTTCTTCCTAATTTCCTTCAGGTTAGAAACTGAAGGCTTGTCCAGTTGACAGATAGATGGACAGCTATTCCCCTCAACAGAACAAAACACAACCGGATGGTTGTAGACCTTTTGGTTTAATGCAGATTATAGGAAATTTCTGACTGCGCATTTTTAATTTACCTTTTGTATAATCTTAATCTTGTGTCGTCCAAGAGGAGTCCAAGCCCAAAAGCTAAAGAAGCTATGGTGTTGTGGGACCGACGACCGCAAAAGACCAAAACCATCACCGCCAGACAAGTAAGAAAAGACCACCTTGCTTGGCATTGGCAGCAAATGGGGAAGAAACACTCACGACCAATTATACTCCAAGTCAAAATGGATAATGGGTGAATAAAGTACAGAATATTATGGAGGTATGCTGCATCTTGTTGCGTTGCATTGTGTTTTGTTGTGTTATACGCATTAAAAGGCAACCTCATGAATTTACCTAATATGAATAATATGAGGTAGTGAGTGAGCTGGTTAGAAACAATGTGTGAGAGCAAAGCTTAAGAGCCAAGGCTGGATTTCTGGTGGGTATATTAATAATTTATTGACCAAAACTGGTCATTATTTGTATCACAGTGGAGAGGATGAGGATGAGAACGCGAACGAGTGTGAGTCAAGTCAAAGTCAAGTGCATTGGAGGTTAAAAAGATCTTTTGTTTCTTTGAAGAGGACCTACTGATAAGGCACTGCGGCATACCAAAATCCTTCCATTGTATTTCTATTACATATATTATATCCTTACCTTGTTATACGACCATGCATACCACACATTTCTTTTGTAGTTTGACGATATATTATAATACATTCATTATCATTATAGCCATCGACAAAAGTATCATCATATCATGAGCCTGATATGATAACCATGTACTTATTACCAAAAACTACAAACACACTTTATATTAATATTATTATGGATGATGATCCCACCACACCACATCATACCACGTTGGTGGTTTGGTTTGGTTTGGTTTGAGAGAAGGTTTTATGTGCATGGATAGTTAGTCACTTAAGATGAGAGGGAGAGATTGCATTTATTAAATTTGTAAATGGGTGTTAATGCACTAATGGCCTTTTCAGTTGGAAAAATAATGACCACGACTTGAATTTCTATTCTATTGTTTGCTTTCCCTTGTAGGCATAAAATCCTCTCGTACATTGTACAAGGGTTAAAACATCATCTCATCTTTGTTTTTATCTCCTCTCTGATGATAAGTACGCACGGGTAATTCAATGTGCATGTTCGATTTGATGTTACACATTAAAGTCATGATGATCATGATGATGCTTATTCCAAGTGTTTGTTTTTTACCGATTAGTAAGTTAACTACTTACAACTTTTACCTTAAGGTTAAGCTATTGATGTTTGGTTTGGTAATTTTAAATAAAAGATTTTCAAGGCATAAAATAATTAAGCGGGTGACTGTGAAGCATTGGTGATATTATCTCTTGCAAAAACATAATAGCTGGCAGTTAAGAAGGTGCAGCTTAATGAAGCATCACATCGCATCACTGGGTTATGATAATTGCATATTTTTTTACTAAAACTTACGCTGATGGCAATTTTTAAACCCCTGAAGTTTGCATGTCTGGTTCTCTTCAAGTCTTTAACTCAAGTAGGTTTCAAATCAACAAAACAAATCCTCAAGAAATGTTTATGCACCTTTAGTTCACCATTACAGCTAATAAGTTGCCATTTGTTTGCTCACCCTGAGTTGAGTGGCTTGGCTGGCTGGATAATAATATAACATAATAATTATGATTATTGAAGACCCATTTACAATCCAATCTACATTCAGCATTGTTGCATTTTTATGGCTCATTGTATTTTCTGATTTTTTTTAAAAATCCTCGACGAGAGAAACAAGATACATTACTCATCACTTGTGTAATTTGCTGCTGATGATGATCAGCATAATTGTATAGTAAACTGTGCATATCTACCCTACTCTACTCCTATCGGAGATTTGATCTGGTAGGAAGATAAATCTCCTTTGAATGGGTTTCCCTTGCAAATTAAATATCGTGTTGTGTTGAGTTGTACCTTACCTTACGGCTATAGGCAAGGCATTGTGCCTCCTTGAAACAAACAAACAGGCACAGCAACAATACAACAGTACAATAATGTTCTTGAGCAATATTAATTAGCTGCTAATTGGTAGGGTATAAAACATTGGCAAAGAATTTTTATTGGAAATATCGCAAAATTGTTGGTAAGCACGCAAACGAGCGGTAATAATAATAAGAAAAGTACTGTTTCTTTTAATTAATGTGTGTAAAAAGTGGATAACTCACAACAGTTATAAGAATCCCAAGTGTATTATCATGTATTTATAGTCTTAATATTTCCACGATCGACTCGCATATTCACGAAAAAATGGATTTCTCTGCTTTTTTGCAAGGAAATAGCAATTCTTTGATAACGTAGACTGTGTTAAACCATTCCCTGAAAAAATTCGAAATTTTGAAATTATGATCGTTTTTTCAAAATTTCGAATTTTTTTTGGGAACACCTGGAGAAGGCATTTTAGTAGCTATAGGCTTGGTTAGTATCTTAAAAAATTCTCCATTAAATTCTCTAGGTAGACACTTTCGTCCGTTTTTTGAATAAATGATCCGTTTGGTCACCAAAAATTCTCAAATATGGTCATAGTTGTTGGTGAAAACAAGAAAACTGAGCAGTATTGTTGGAAATGTTTCAGAATTTTTGGTGACCAAACGGATCATTTATTCAAAAAACGGACGAAAGTGTCTACCTAGAGAATTTAATGGAGAATTTTTTAAGATACTAACCAAGCCTATAGCTACTAAAATGCCTTCTCCAGGTGTTCCCAAAAAAAATTCGAAATTTTGAAAAAACGATCATAATTTCAAAATTTCGAATTTTTTCAGGGAATGGTTTAACACAGTCTACGTTATCAAAGAATTGCTATTTCCTTGCAAAAAAGCAGAGAAATCCATTTTTTCGTGAATATGCGAGTCGATCGTGGAAATATTAAGACTATATGCTTTTGAGTTTCATGTTGATCAAGTTTGATCGACGAGTTGTACTTGTAGTTGAAAGATAGCTTCGTGGTACACAAACAAAACTAAATGCCAGCGAATACTTTCCAATAATCGTGTCGATTAGATCAAAAATGATCAAAACTTATGATATATGATTAAAGATATATAAAAGCTAAATGTTCAAAAATAGTTTAGCTATAGCTTACGGAACGTGACATTACAAAGTTGAGCGAAATAACTAAATGAGAACAAAACATGATGGCAAATTTGTAACATGTGTGAGTTGTTTGGTCGTAATAATTATACATAGAAAGTAATAATTTACATCACCCATTAGATCTATTCCAAGTTATGTCGCAGTACGAAAATATTCCAAACAGATCAAATTATTTGAAGAATTTAAAACAGAAACCACCATTTAAATCAAATCAATAAGATGGAACATGCAATGCTACAATCTCACACTGATTTAGCAAAATAGCTATACAGTTGTCACTTGCTAATCACAGCTTTGTCTTCCCATCTACCTAGAAAATAATAATAAAATTGAAAGCAATTTGTCTAAAAACAAGCTTTGAATACTTTGCACATTAATTTGTTTCTTGCACAGCTCCATTTGCCACACTGTCCTATTCTAAAATTTGTAATTGTAATCATCATAAGAAATAGAAACAGGTAGTGTAATTGTAGCTGCTTCTTGTATTTAAAACATTTTTTTCCAAGACATTCAATAATCCAGCATATACAGAAACCTATTCTATCCTATCTCATCCTCATCTCCTGCTGGCTTTTAATGGCAGTGAGTCCACAGCGAAAAAAAAATCCATAATAATTCCTCGTGAAAATATAAATCCTTCTTCTTCTTCATTCTTGGTTTAGAGCCAGGTGAGATGAGCCACATTATATTGATTGCAATTGGCACAACGGCAGGGGTTTTTAACTTCCTTCGCGAGCACTGCTCACCTGTCTGTGTGAAAAGTTTCACGTTTCACAAAGCCACATTCAAACCAAACCAAACACACAATTTGTATGGGTATGGATATAATCACCGGTAAAAATATACCAAAGTGATTTTCATTTCAACCATCAACAATACTTATATGCTCCACTCCACTACTCCATTGAGATGCAATAACAAAAAAAAAACAAGCAAGATGCCTGGGAGCATCCATGTCTCCGGGAAAATATATTGCCACGATAACATAAGTAAGCAACCCATCCTCAGTTGATTTTTATATGTATATCACCATCACCGCTCCTTAGGAAGTCCAAAGAGTTTAGAGAGGATTTGGATTGGATGCAATGCAACTGCTTGTTCTTTGCTCTTGGTTTTTTCATACCATTTACTTGTTCTTCTCTTTGGATATGATATGATATATGGGAAGCATGAGCATTAATTTGATAAATGAACTGACTTATCCAGTCTCTTCTCTCAAGATACATGCATATAATATCCTCGTAAGTCAACCCATATACAATTTTCATTCTAGTTTTATTGGTTTTGCTACACTGGTGGTGGTTTGGTTTGGTTTGCTGTGAAATAAACGTATAAAGTATAGTAAACTGTTTCAAACTTTTATTATCATTATTTGCCAACAACTTTTTGATCATCAGGAACTGCAGATGTATGAGTAGTTGGTAGTAGCAATAATGCATCTATGCAAACATGTAATAACGATGGACATTTAGTTTTTCGGTATCCTTTTCATTTTAAACGTTGAGTCTTCTCTCCATGACTTAAGAATTTGGAGCCACCAAAACGTATGCCGACTTGAAACTTTCCAGATTGCAAATTATTGCACACGGACTTTAACATTGCATTGCTATTTCGTGGTGGATAAGGATTCTGGATGAGATTTTACATCATATCAGTACAAAAGGGACCATTAAAAATATCCAGTCCACAAGAGAAGTTAAGGATGACTTTTATAGTGTTGTAACTTTGTTGGTGTAATGTGAGGCACAAAGATGATTCATGGGATTGCACATTGCCTATTTGTAATGATATTTCTTGTTGAAAATATTCACAGTGTCGTTTCTTATAGTGTTTGCATGCTTCATTATTTCATGGTGTTTTAGCCTCTTCATAAACACTTTGAGAGAACATAACATAAGGTATTCGGAATCGGGACAAAAAATAAAACCATGCGTTTCATGTGGAGCTTAGAGCTATAGAGCTTCATATAAAATGCCTGCCTGCATGTTGCTACTATACTATAAGCGTACATAAAATATTATTCAACATTTAATGTTTATGAAGAGGAGTTGCGGAAAGATGAGCAAGAAGTAATGTATTACAAGTTTTTTTTTCTAGGGGTTTTCTTCTTGGATTTACTACCGTTTGTTTGAGAGAGAGGCGTTCTCCGCATATTATTGCTCAGCAATGCAATAATGTATCTTTTGACTATCTTAAAAAAAAATTTAAAATGCTTCATTTTACTTTAAGTTGCTGGAAAATGAAGAAGCCTCATGGATGGATGAAATGATATGCTTGTGCTTGTTATAAGCGAAAAAGTAGGAAGTTATGTGGTATATGTTATTGCAATGGGGCTGGCAATATTCATTAGAGCTGCTTCGCATCTTTTGCTCGCTGTTGCTAAAGTGGAATTAATGGCTGTGATGAAATACAGCATTTTATTTGCCTAACCCTTAGCCATTTCTTTCATTTTTGGAGATATATTTCCATAACGTGTAGGTACAGTACGAGTACACCACATTTGACATAATAATATATGAAATAGCAGGAGCATCATTTTTTCATGAATAAATGAGCTGATGAAATGAAAATGAAAAGAATAATTTACAACTGGCTAAATTGTAAAATGGGGTGGCTACGACTTGTCTTGGGCACATTACTCCTTTCATCTCTCTGCAATCGACCAGTATTAACTATCATTATGGACCTTACCTGGCCTGAGTGGAAGAAGGAAAGAAAACTTGAATAATATTAGTATATTACTCTGGCTTGGCTTTCTTCATTTTTTTGATGGATGCCCACGCTACATAGTTTAAGGATTTTTGCATGTGAAAACTAACAAAATAATGTGTGTTTGATTTAAGAAATAATTTGAAATATGGGAGCTATTATATATACCCAACGAAGAAAAAATTATCTTCTTTTGAATATTTTAGGCTACATTAACTCATCTCAGACTTTCAAAAGGGTATCGTGAAACGTGCGTATATACAATATACATGGCAGGTTTGATATAAATTAAGAGCATTCATTCATTTCTTCTCTTTTTTGCCTCTCATTTTCTTTTCACTTCACTTTTTGGAAAATTACTCAAGTGAATTGAATAATATCATACAAGCAAGCCTCAACTCAGCTTCATGTCATGTCACGAGACGACCCATGAGCCAAAGCCAAGCTATGAAATGGCGAATAAGAAGAAATCTATTGTATGTGTACATATATAACATAATAACGATCATTATGAGTGGAATTGAAACTGTACAAAATCAACAGAAATGTAGAGACATGCAATATTCTAATATTCACAAACAATTACAATTTCGAAACTGACATTCATATCATCCGATCCACCACCACACCACCTTATAAACTTATCAACCAACAGCCGAAGACATTTGACCGTTGTTTGAGAGATTCCTTTTGGCCACGAGCATATATATACAACATGTTTGTTTGATCTGGACATCAAATTAATTCTTGTGTAAAGCTTCCATTGATGATGATGATGATCATGATGATGGCTACATGAAAAAACTAAAGTTTATTTTTTAGGTAAAAAATTCATGCAAACTGCCAAAAAAGGATTTTTCTTAATGGATCCCAGAGAGATGGGTGGATTAAACTCATAATTTACTTGTAAATCCTAACAATCCTTTTCCAAACTGGAGGGAGCAGACATAAAGGAATTGAAGATAAGTGTGTGTATATTTTATCCTCTGCAAAACCTGAACCTTGTCTGGCGTTAAGAAGCAATTCAAACAAAAATGTTCATACAGTAAAACACGTAGAAACAACGAAGGAGTGATGATATTTGATCTGTTATTGTTCTTTCTTTCATTTTGGCTCAGGGAGAACATTAGTGCAGACGTTTTATTGTTTTAATACTTTTAATAGCAAAAATATGAAAAGGGAAACGTCAAAGGAGTTTGTACTTTCCTACCTTTTCTTGTGGAGAAGGAAATCCAGTACAGAAAGAAACTCTTGTTTTGAGTTTTTAAAAGATTTACCAATTAAAAGAGGGAAGTATGTTGGTAAGTGTATAAGTCATCAACATCCCTAACATAACATCATCAGAAGTAGCAAACAGAATATTATTATTTCTTTTGTCGACTGCTGTGTGCTAAGTAGCCCCCCTGGAATTCCAAAATAGACACTGTCGTTTCATTTTCTTGTCCTGTCCTTCTCTTCTGAACTGAAACTTAACTTTGAAAAAATGTTGAGAAATAGGCAAGGGAAATATATGCATTAAGAGTCTTACTAATGTGCAACGCTACGGAGAAAGAAAGTGGATGATTATGATGAAGAAGAAGACAACTCGGTTTTTCTCTCATTTGTATTCATAATTTCAATTGCTTTTTTAATCGTCCCTGCCTGCCCGGCTGGGCTGGTTCGTTCGTTCCCAACTTGTGTAAGCTTATTTTAAATAGAATTCCTTTAAAAGATTAATTCTTTCTGCTGTTGGAACGGTTCAACGTGCAACGTATCTAACAGAAACTCAGGTTGAATTTGGATTTGGAGAATTTGGAAGGGGGCGTGCTGCCCATGCATGTTGTTTGCTTGTACGAGTTGTACGGTGCTCAAAGGAGTCGTTCTCGATGATATTTCATGAATACAAAACAAGTATTTAAGAGAGTGAATGAGTTAAATTAAATGAATTGAAGAAATGTCCAATCTGAAAGGGAAAAGTTTAGGGGATTTTCATCATATTATTTTATCCAAATGATGTTCATGGCTCAAATGTTCAAAGTTCTCTTTGGAGTCCTAGTCTTACATAATTTCAGAGGGAGTCAAAAACTTTTTCAAAACTTTCAAACTGATTGTTACTTTGTGTATTGTATATTGTATTGTATAAGTACGTTCATTCAAGTGGGAAGAATGGTTGGATTGGGACAGAAAACATTATATTCCAGGGACAGATGCAACTGTGCTGAGGTGGTGTGAAAACAAATGACGAAAAACCAAAACCAAACCACGTGTCACGTGCTGCAGATGATAAATAGTAGTAGATTTTGCATTGACAATATTATTTCAAAGGCATAAAAAGAATCAATTCTTTAAATGAGTTCCTTTCACTAGTTGCTTCTTTTTATGTTACATAATCGAAGGTGGTCTGCTCCTACTCGCTCACTTTTATGGATTTGACAGAAGCTCCTTTAAAATTTACAAAATAGAATGATGAGATGAGGGATTCATCAATATACATATCAAACAAAGCATCTCAAAGACATAATTCATTAGGTGAAGTTTACATAGTTGGAAGTAAAGTAATTTTTACATAGATTTTGTGCCTAAGTTTGGATATAAAAGGGAGGATGTTATTTTGAAAAAGCCTCTTGATCAAAACTTCAATTCAAAAGTCAAAACATATCATTGGCCATAAATCATTCATTGCATAAATATCATAATGGATCGGCTACACAAAGGGATGGGATGCAATGTGGGACTTCCTACCTTTCCATTTAGATAAGAAATGAGACAATCTTTCAAATACAAAGATTAAACGAAGAGCCAAAACAGCAGAAACGGTTGACAATTAGTTAGTAAATATGTATGTATATAAAAAAATTAAGGACGAATGCCTTTCCGAAAAAAGATTTTCATTGTTTTATAATAATAAACATATACGATAGATAAAAGGCATCTGCAAGTTTAAGCTAAACTGATTCATTTCCAGCTAAAGTTTCCAAATAATCCATGCTAAAAGAATATTTCAAAAGTCTTTTTTTGTAACAAAATGAATTCTCTAGCAGCTTCCAAAAATATCCTGAAACGTTATGGTTTTAACTTTGTTGAATTCAACATGGTCCTAACCTATAGCACCGTTGCTTTTTGTTGTGGTTCACCATTCCCATTGTTCTACTTCAACTCTTTTGTGGCTTTGGCTTACCAACTCATTCTGTAGCTGTCAAGTTGACAGGCCGGAATCCAATGACTTGTTGGTGACCATTTATCGGTCGTGTTTGCATAGCCTAAAATATAAAACTTGAATAGATTAGTAGCAAGCCTACCCACACTGCCTCATCATGAAAGAAATGCATTCATGGGTGGCATCAAGTTAAGTCGCGGCACTGTTTGTTTAACAATGTCAACGTCAATTGTACTACTTCTGTTTCTGATTATTTATAGCATAGATATCTTTCAGGCTCTAACTCTTGTATTAAATTAAAGGGTTGACTTCTCTTAAGCAGATTAGAATGAGTACTAATAACACATTTCAATTTCTGACTGATTGTGGTTTGTCGGTGCATTTCCGTAAAAGTTGTTTATATAACAGTGGTTTCTTCCGTGTTTTTGACTTCCATTTTTAAGTCCTGTCAATTATTGTCACCTACTAATGTGATGACGGCAGCAGCAATGCAGTGGTCAGAAGAGGTTGCGTACACGCATTAATACAATTACAAGTCAAAAAGGCAACGTAGAACATGACGTGACATGTTTTGTTACGGGACTTATTTGTAAAATCGTATGTATATCGTGGGTGGCAGTCAAGGTGTTAATAGACATGCGGTCACTTCCACTCTATGTGTGAGAAATGGCCAGTTTTAAAGGAATGATATGCACATGATTTGTTCACAAACAAATTGACCGGGATGAAATGAAAGAACAACGGAAAGTCCTCATTATTGTCACATCCACTTTCCAAAAGGGTTAATTCCCACAGTCGTTTTTCATCCTGTAGCTTGCTACTGACTTTTTCATGAGAAAAAGAAAAAACTCTTTGTCGCTTAAAGTGGTGCTCAACCTCGTTAATCGGATAGCTTTGAAGCATCGGAGGTTTCATTTCATTACCCACATTATTGAAGCTTTGAAACTACTAGCAAGTGTTAGTATTAGCATCATCACAATGACATAATGACAATGAGTACTTTTCAATGTCAGCTTGTGAAAGGAAACAAAAACACACAAGTTAAGTTGTGGTCAAGCCAAACCAATCCAGGCTGTCAGCTTAAAGCCACTTTACCGACACATGAGATTAAAATTTAAATCGAAATATGGTCCTTTTATATAAAACTGACGTACTTTCTCCAACTCTCTCACTCTTTTGCTCTCAATGCATTCATTCATACATTCATACATATATATAAATTTACTTTTTCAACCCATTCACCAATTTTACAGAGCTTAAAGGTTTGGTTAAAGCCTATAGTAGAGCAGCAGTGACAAGTGTGGCAAAGGAATTTCTGGTAAACTCATGAAATTCTCTGTTACTGCTTCCGGAGGAAACTATATGATTTAAATGAAACCACAAGTTCCAAACTTGTGTGCATGGCATGAACTTATACATACATATACTCACATTATGATTCCATTGCCTTAGCTTGAAAGCTGAGCTGTGTGACTACATGTGCAAAAGTAGCAATGTTTGAAAGAGTGATGGGATAAATGAGAAAAACACATGTAGTGAAAATGTCTGGAAGACGATGACAAGAGCACTCACCACCAACAGCATGATACGTAATATTCTTAGAAAGCTACCAACTAACATGTGCATTTGATTTGAGACGCATAAAATAATGTATTTTCCTATTTTCTATCTCAAACTTTACTTTCGTTCGTTTGCTCGTTCCGGTTGTGAAACGCTGCTAGGCATATATTTGAGTTGAGGAGGAATCAAGTGGAAAACAACACAACACATCACATCATCAAAGTGTATCCATTCCAATTCATCCTTTCCAGTCAACAAGTCAAGTCCAGTCCACATCCAACATGGGATACTCAGAGAACAAGAGCAGCGGCAGGTTATTATTATCTCTGTGTGTGCTCTCTCATCCTGTTGCTCTTCGCTTCTGTGGACTGGTGAAAATGAGAATTTCAACTTTTTTGACATGATATTATACTCTGCATCTCCAATATAGGCCGTCCTCAACATAACATTGCATTTGGAAAAATTATTTTAGCAGACTAGATGGTAATATTTGTAAAGGTGGTTTTCATAAAGTGCTTTTAGTTGTAACAAAGCACAGGTCTGGTCTCCCACTCTCGTCCCAAATAAATCCTTTGATTGTTTTGCTTTCTTGGTGTTCGTTCGTGGTGGTAGGGTTTATGTGGTGGAAAGGAATGCTTGCGTAATATGTGGGTTCAAATAATTATATGGATTAAAGGAAAAGGGTCTTGTTGAGATTGGAGATGGGAGAGCTCCATTCTCATTCTCAACAAAGTTATTGTAGTAGACTAAGTAGACTATCCCAAAGCTTTTGGGTAACACGTAAAGATTTGATACACGTTTTCATTTTTCTTGTACGCACTTTATACATTCATATTCATAGAAGTATAGTTGGATTCTTATATGCTGAGAATTAAGTAAGCCTTTTTACTCCTCTTCATTTTTTCATCTAAATCATATCAAAATGATTGACGGACAGGAGTTGGACTACATGAGAATAAACAACGGAGAGGAATTTTCGTATGTTGTAGATTACTACAACAGCTATTATCATCAACAGTTACAGAAAAAGATATGGTGAGTTGGTGATGATGATGAAAAGAGCAGGAGGGTCTTTGTGAAGGCTGAACCATGACCATGAAGAATTGGATTCACCTGCCAAAAAAATCTCCACCTTCTCTCCATGTCAGTGTCATGTCACCAGTTCAGTGTGTGGAGTTGTTTTAGATTTAAGTGGAGTACCCGTTACACATTTAATTATGTACAATGATATAATTAGATATAAATAATCATTTTTAATAATGAATTTAGCGTTGTACTGTTTACGTAAGTATACGAATCACGAATTCTAAAATCTCATTCTCCTAACGAAAAAACAGATACTGCCACTCTACTTGTTCGAATATTAGTTGGGATGCTATTGGAATGATTATCGGAGTACAAGTCAGCATGCAACAAATACTATTCAAATTCCTAACCTAGCCTAACTATTCTGCAGAAAATTGATAGAATCAGCATTATTAAAACTGATGAGAGCAGATAGAAACTTTGCATTTAACAATTACTAATATTTATTTTGAATTTTCACTTTTCACTAACTTCTAGTGCTTTACAACTAGTTTGCCATACATGTTCAATTTAAATGATGCAAGTAGAAATCATAGGTTCTTAAATATTGGACTACTACACAGATTACTGCTGTTTCATTCTGTACGGTTTGTGGTGACAGGTGGCTTAAACAATTCAGAAATCGCCTTTATCCATTTCTGGACATGACTTGGTAAATACTTGGTCCGCACGTTAATTTCCGAATAATTCCCATAAACAGAAATTTTTAATTACCCCACCATACCACCATCATCCTTTTCATTTTAGCCTCCACTCCACGCAAGGAATCATGCGACTATAAGCAGATAACAAAGCAAAGGCAGCGTAAGAATTTACAGTCTCCCATTTAATTTCATTCTTCATGTTCTTATAGCCCTTGTTGTTACATCCTACGGGACTTTTTTGGAACTCTCAAAATCGAAAGCTCTAATGTTGAATGTAATTAAAATTCAAATTGCTTAAAAATATAAACACCATATTTACAAGCAAATTGCATAACGAGCCGAACCGATGTAAGATCTAGTCATCACTCCTCTCCTCTGGCTTACGATGACCTTTTTTGAATCCCTTGTAAAAATATAGAGTCACTTACTCACATAATGATCATCATGACTATCAACTATATAGCAAAAAAGGAACATGCATATTATAATATATATCATCTCGTCTCCCAGTTAAAAATCTCACAATTAGATAGTTGATAGCTGGGAAAGTAATTAATCACTTAATTTTTGAGACAGCTTTATGCAAACAAAACATCCCCACACAACAACACACAACCAAATATAGAGTTTGATATGGTGGCACGTCTCGAACAAAATACATGTCATGCTCATCATCTGTCCATGTCATTATAATTTAATGCTCCAATGAGTTAACTACCACTTAAAGTGCAAATTATGTGCTTTGTTTATTAGTCATGTGCAATACATCATACTCATGCGAAGAATTTGCATCTAGTTAGCTTGTCTTTGCCTTTGCCTCCACTGCACCCAACCCACTCACCGTCTAGCTTGGCTTTGGCTTTGGCAGTCCAAGTCGTGTGCACGTGAGGAACAAGAAGATGCAGATGCGCTTCGTTGTTTTCCAAATATAATTTCTCTGTGAATAACTTGAAATTTGATGTGACACAAAAAGCATGTAATGTGATGCATGAATGATTTTGGCAATATATTATATCTTGAATTTTGAATCAAGATTATGTATACACATGATATGTGCATAATATATGAGTGAAAAAGTGTTTTTTTGCTGTATTTATCATCGCGCTTTCAACATCGTGGGATATCATGCGTGCTTATGCATCCCAATTGCCAAACAGATTATGAATGTTGCTGCTGCTTACAACTTACAAGAATCACCAAAAAAAATCACAATGCAATGCTTTAGTTTGTAGTTCGTGCTTGCATGTACTTTTGCTGATTTATAATTGTGATACCATTATTACCATACGACCATAAGATAGTTGACATTTTTGTACATAGTTGAAGATGAAAGTGCCAAATGACATCAAGACGCGAGGTGTGGTATGGTGTGAGTGAAGCAATACAATCGCTGCGTTATATCTTTTAAGAAAATTATGCTTGTACGTGAGCCATGAGCAATGTGAACATTTGACTTTGTCTTGACGTTATATTTACTAACGAGGTGAAAGAAATGCGCTTGTGTGTCGTGTCATGGGGAATGTTTGTCTTGACATAAGAGAAAGGTATGGAGGGAGGGGATGGATGGAAATAGAATGGAGGTGACTGGAATGGAAGCTCGTCATAATCCCATCAGTATTATCGCGACGCGACACCATAACACCAACTGCTAGCAATAGTTTACAGAAAAAGATGAAAAAAGTGACATGTAAAAGGACGGCAATGAAAATGGCTTTGCTTATTTGCCCTTTCACGAACATGTTTGCAATGATATTGATATTGATCCTGCTCTTGACTTTGAGTTGAAGTCTATCTGGTGGAGTTATATCTATATTGCAAAATTTTAGCAGCCTACCAATACCACTTAGTATCTAATGAGTTACTCAATAACTATGTGTGTTTATATTTTATTACTGGCGTAAAAGTCTAAAATCGAGACCTCCAATATTTTACTGTATTCCCTTCAATAATATTCACGACATTGACATTCCGTTTGACGTTTTTAGGAAAGTTCTTCCTGGAAATTTTGTAGAAGAGAATTTCAACGATGTATTCATTTTTCAATGTAAATATATGCAAAATGCATAACTTTGAAAGTCATCATCTTCAGCTCCAGAAAGGGCTGACAAGGATACATTTAACAGCATTCAAAATGATGATTGCTATGCATTTGTTATAGGGCGAGCGGAAGGGTGCAAATAGAAACAAAGATTGGTGCATTTCATTTGAATTTGCATTGCATCCCACAGAACAACACAACACATGGCATCATCATCTTCATCGTCATCACCACCTCAAACGAAAGTTTGGTAACAGCGTTAACTTCATTTGACGTTATGTTATGTTAGCAGCAGAGGAATCCATTTGTTTTTGCTACTCCTAAATAAATGTGCATCTCAACAAGGGAAAACCATAACCTATAAAAAATATTTGAAATAAAGAACGGAATATATAAAACTCCGAACCTTTCTCCACACCACTTCTACTTCTTCTACACCACCGTCCGTACTATTATGAATTATTGATGGAATACGAAATACAAAATACGCATGAAGTCAAGTTGTTGTTTCCTGTATCCACAATCATTCTAATCTTTGTTGCATTTTCCTCTCCGTGCTTATTTCTCCCCCATGAATGATATGAAATATGCAAGACGCAATGCATATTTAGAGCTTTACGAGTGATGCAGATGAAGTGTTTTTTTCCAAATGATGATGCTAGAGTTCTAGTTGGAGGTCGAGGTTAACCTGCAGCAGTTTTCAACGCTGTACTGGAGGAGGATGGTGATGATGAACCATACCAGAACATTTTACTTTTACAATTTTATTTCCTTCCTTGGCATTTTAGTGTTTTGAAGAAACTGTTGTAACTTTTATGAGCTGATTGAGCTTAAATAAATTGCAATGTTTTTAGGGGTGAAACCTTGCCAGAATGCATCTGTCTCAACTCAAGTTCTGGATAATTTCATGATCATGCCATGTCAGCAGCCAAAAACTTTCAACCCCAGCGTAATGTACGCACGCATGCAGATATTGTGTACATTTAAAATTTTAAAATAAAAACCCATCTTATCTCATGTTCTCCTTCATTTCATGCTCATCATATCATGTTTATAGTTATCAACAAATGTCATTTTAAACCCTTGTTACAATACAATATAATGCATTTTGATTTGTGGCTTATTAAAAAAGAACATTGTGGTATGGTATTTTCTTTTAATTGACGAGGTAATGAAAAAATCCCAACAATTTTCTTTTGAATTGTTATAACAAAAGGATTTTAGAATCTTGCGTTTAAATTCCTTAACACAAGTTTATGACTGATAAAATGCGTGATTTGTTCCCAGAGCTCCAGCTGATGATACATCATCACATTGGACAAATGACTCACATATTTTCACGAACATTATTTTTATTTTTTTATTTTCCAGAATATCTTGCACGCACTCACGCACCACCAATGATCAAATGCACGCACATCTCTTAGATTATTGCCCTGTTGAGTTGTAAAACTCGAAAATCATCCTTTTAAACAAAACATACGACTGCTCACTGTCATATTTCAAAAAGGGAAATACAGAAGTCAAATAATATGATTTTATGTTAGAGTTTTCTTCTTGAAACTTCAAGTTTGAGCTTGAGCACAGAAAAATGTGCGTAAGCGTACTAACGACGTTCAACGTTGTTGAAGCATTTTACCTTTTGTTTTTCAAACATTTCTCAAGCTTTTAAAAGTCAGTATCATCATCATCATCAGTATGAGTAAGACTGAAAGCAGTTGGAAATGCGATTGTAGAACATTTTTCCTCTTAATGTTGGATGCAGCTGCAGAAGCAAACGATCATGTGAAAGACAAATAGCATGCATGATGATTTGAGCAATATTTCTTTCGTTTTCATTCAAATTGGGGGATTTGGAAAGAACGAAATAGATGGTATTCCTAATCCCAGATTTCAGAGGGGGTCAGGGTTCGAAAATGCTGAAGAAAGTTGCATTATTTCCTATGGTAATATTGCATCACATCACCCATCATCCATTTGTGCATATAATTTTTTTTATATATTGAACAAGTTCCTTACGTGGTGATGATGATGTGAATTCATGCAAATAATCTTCATCTTGGAGAATCCTGTTGCAAAACTGCAACTTCAAACAGAGAAAAATGGCACCACAAACAGCCGCAACGGCAGGAGGCCAAGGAAATATAGTTAATCCATTGATGAATCCAGGAAATACTCGAAAGTCAAATTCTCGTCGAAGTGTTCCTAGTAGAGAGCTTCGAGGTCCCTCCAGCAATACTGGGGGACAAGGAGGAGGAGTCGGGATAGGTGGTGATCCAAATCCAGTTCGAAATGCTGAGCTCCAGAATTATGTCGTTAATAAAATTGAGTTGTTGAAGAGAACACAGTTCAATATCAAAAAATTAAACCAGCTTTGTGCCTTCATCCCCGATTTTATCCTGTTGGATGAAGTGAACAGAAAAATTCCTTATCAATTATCCCATGAAGCGGTCGTGCTAATGGCGGATGTGAGCGGGTTCACAGCGCTCACAGAAGCCTACAGTCTTCGCGGAAAGGGAGGAACAGATCAGCTAACCAAAACGCTTGCCGGCTACATCGGACCTTTGGCTGAATGCATTTTGCAAGCTGATGGAGATATAATTAAATATGCTGGGGATGCAATCCTAGCCTTTTGGAAAACCACAGTTGATGATTATCCAGAAGAGTATGATAAATATTTATTAATTTTAATCTTACAGTGCCCCGGGTAAAGGTAAATTAATGATTATTTTTATTTTTATAGTGTTCAAAGAGCCATCGATTGTGCTCTTTTTATTCAAGAGAAATACGGATCGTATTTATGTAAAGATGTGGATATCACAATCAAAGTGAAAATTGGGATCGGCGCTGGAACAGTTCACATGTGTGGTATAGGCACAGAAGCATATCAACACTGGGTTGTTTTCGGCCCTGGCGTCGCTGCCGCTTCAGAAGGAGAAAAACACTGTGTTTCTGGAGATGTAGTAGTCCACGCCGCAGCTTGGGTCCATTGTTCCCCAGTAAACTACAAGTTTAGCCTTCGGGACGAAACCTTTTATCTCATGCACGATATTGTTAACTTCATAAATTATGAGAAGCGAGGTCGACCCGCTCAACTGATGAAAATGGGATTTTTCAAGAATCCTAATATAAAGAAGGAGTCAATGATGCCTGTGTATACCACTGACATGGATAAAATTCGACCTCACATCACCCTCGCTGTTGACCGGAAGCCGGAGGTTTTAATGCGACCTTTTGTGATCCCACCCGTGCTTCGCAAACTGGATGATGACATTCCCCTTGAGTATTTGAATGAGTCGCGGGTTGTCTGCATTTGTTTTATTCATGTCAAAACGGATGAGAAGATTGACGCGGATGAGAAAAACTTTAGGGAGAATATGGCGACCATTGTGCAAAGAGCTTTTGTTAAGATTTATCAAAATGTGACCAAGTTGCAAGGGGCGCTTTCCAAAGTCATCATGTTTGACAAGGGCTTGACGTATCTAGTAGTGTTTGGGCTTCCAGGGTATATCAATGAAAATCAGAGTGCTCATGCCCTCAAGTTTGCTTATCGGACGAGACTGGCGATGAAATCCATTCGAGGCGTCACTGATTGCTCTATTGGTAATACAGAAAATAGAACTGCAATCTAGCTCTACTTGTATAGAAGTATTTTTTAAAAATTTCCGTATTTTATAACGGCGTTTAGGTGTTACAACTGGCTCCTGCTACTGCGGAGTAATTGGCCATCAAAAGCGACAGGAATACACAGTAATCGGACGAAAAGTGAATAAAGCGGCTCGTCTAATGGTCTACTACCCTGGGCGATTAACATGTGACCAAGACACTGCCTACTTTTCAAAGCTCCCCTTAGAAAACTTTAAACTAATGGAAGCCAAGGAGCTCAAGGGAATAAAAGATGTGGGAAAAATTTACGAATTCGTGAACGCGGAATCAAGCGATGACAACTCAATTCCCTTCTTTCAATACCCAATGTTAGGGAGAGAGGCTGAGTTACTTTATTTCAAGGGTGCTTTGCAAAGAACCAAAAAGGAGTTGGCCAACATAGCAACTCAATATAACATAGGTGGTGGTGGCGGGCTATTACAACGTACTTTGGGTGTCGGAGGCCCTACCGACATCTCAGGAAACCAGAAGGGAATCTGGATGATTATTTTTGAGGGGGATAACGGCGTAGGAAAAAGTCGAATGTTGGGCGCTTGCATTAACGAAGCGGAAAAGATGAACATACGAGTTTTCACCGTCACAATGAATCTGGCAAGTTCCTCTCAAGCCCATTTTGCCATTTCCTGTTTGGTCATTGAAGCTTTAGGAATGCTGGAGTTAAGGACAGTTCAGGAGCGAGAGGAATACTTGAGAAAACACGTGACAGACGTGGATTTAGCCGCTGACCTTTGCCTTTTGAATGAAATCCTTCACACAAAATTCCCGCTCAATCCAAAATACACAGCGATGGATGTAAACACTTGTCACACAATTGGGCAACACGTTTTAGCATCTCTCCTACGAGTAACTTACCCTGAAGATTTGATTTTATTCGTCGTGGACGATGCGCATTTGATGGACTCTCGCTCTTGGGAGTATCTTGTTTACGTCTCAAAATCCCCCAATGTGTTTGCCCTCTGCTCACTTCGAAGAAGTAACGCTGGCTCTCCAAAACTACAGGATTCTACCACAAAACAGATTTACCACAATAAAAACATTAAGATTATTCGAATCAGTGGGCTACCAAATCCTCTGTTACTGCCCTTGGCTTGCCAAATCATGCATGTGAAAGCAATTCCAGTTGATTTGGAAAAGTTGATAATAAACAAAAGCAACGGGGTTCCCGCCTGGATTGATCAAGTTTTGAAGGAGTTGGTGCGCACCCAAATCATCCGATTTGAAAAGGACGGCCACCATAACAAGCAGCCAATGGCAGCAATTGACAGAAAGTTTTTGGAAAAGATGCAGAAAGCGCCAAAAAAGAGTTTTCGGCGTTGGGCTCAAGAAGATAATGATGACAATATTCGCTACGCTAACGCAGGAAATGAAGGGCTTGGCATCAGGGATTCCGATGTTCATTTCAAGGAAGAAGTTATTAATCCTTTGGAACGAGTTTTGGTTATCAAATCCGATACAAATATTCATTCCGTTCCTGTTTCCGGAACATTAAAGGAAATTCTTCTTGATGCGTATGACGAGTTGAACCCAAATGAGCAAATTATTTTGAAGGCGGCTACCGTTTTGGGAGTTAGATTCAGTCGACAAATGCTCACAAGGTTACTCCCTTCTTATGAAATGTGGGCGCGAAAGTATGACCAAGGATTTAACAGTTTACTCGAAGCAAAGTACTTTCGATGTGCTTCCGGAACAGCAAAACAAAAAGAAGCTTCATCAGTTATTAACGCAAAACCGGAATGTTTTTGTCGAGATGATGAAATGACTGCATTTATTGGCTCAATGGATGGCACCATCAGTGTGGAGAAGCGGCCTAAATATTATTCCTGTAGGTTTATGGAATTTATGAAAGAAAATATGGTGGAAGTGGTTTATGACTTGATGACAGAAGATCAGCGGGCCGAGCTTCATTTGAAAGCCGCTAAATATTTGGATTCGAGTATAATCCGGTGTGAAAGTTGTGGCGGGGAGGATCGGAGCTATTTATTTGGGTTTGTTAAGAAGCAAAATGATTATTCTGTGGATACCGAGGAAGCCCTAAGGATTTCGGGGCAAACTAGGAGGAAAAGTAGTCAAAAAGCAGGTGACATGGGTCTTGCAAGTATTCCACATCAAGGGAAACATCACACAACCATTGAAACGCAGCTGGAAGGTCTCAGGAAAACGTTTGAGCATGGTGGAGCCAAAGTGGGAAATATTGAGTTGGATATAATGAAGACTTTAATGGACTTTGACAAGAGTGAAAACCAATTGACTGGGTGCAGCTGCTGTCGACGAGCAAAGGCCAAAGAGATTGCCCAGGAGGAGGCAGTAATCAACAAATTTGAGGAGCAGGAGCTTGTGGAACACGGTGCCGGTGGTGATGGCGAAACAAATCGCATGAGTATGACGGCTTCCCACCTCCCAGTTGAGCCCAGGGATTCCAAGCGGATAAGCCATAATAATCAACACCCGGATCACTACGATGGTGCAAATCAACCTCAAAGTTTTTCAATAGTAGACCTCCGTCTTTGTCAGTGTGCGATCCTGCAAGCGAAAATTTGTGTGGAGATGGTTTACCACTATCGAGAAGCGAAAAAGTATGGGAGGTGTTTACAAAACTTGCTGGACGCTGCTGAGTCGGATGTCACGGTTGGAAATGGGACTCAAGCTCTGGTCCACATTGAAGACGCTATGGGACTCTTGACAAGGGTGAAAGACGGGGATCTCCCCCCTCCAGATAAGGATGATCAAGATGACGCGACTATTGATGAGAAGGAGGCTGAAGCTCAAATTGAATTTTTGAGTGGTTTAGCCTACTTTGAGATTGGGGTGAATACAAAGGCGCGAGAATTCTTTTTAAATGCACTTCAAAGACTCGGCTTGAAAATTCATTATGATGAATCCGGCGTGAGGAGAGATGCTGCTATTTTAGGCGCGAAAATGAAACTTTGGAGAACTCACCATTGTTGCTGCTGTTGCAGGAATAAAAATTCAGCAAATGATGGGGACGACACTTGGCAAAAGAAAATCCGGATTTTATCCTATTTACATAGTTTGTTCAAGAATGAAAAGAAAATTGAGATGGCATTGTTGGTAACCATTTGGCAAGTGATTATTGCAGAACAATATGGAGAAGTTGTGCATGACATTATACCCGCTTACGCAAACATGATGGGGATTTACGCGGCGTTGAGCAAACACCGAGATGCAAAAAGGTATGAGCATTACGCCCTCGAAATGGTTCGCTCCACGGTCGGATCTGATAGCCAAATTGAGCCGTTGGGATTGATCACTTCCGCCAACCTATTTCTCAGCGTTGCCATTATTCGTTTGAACCGCGGGGAAATTGATTCTTCATGCGGTGCAGCATATTTGGCGCTAAGGATTGCTCAAACGATTCATGACAATGCGCTGACCATTCGCGTACTCCCAATACTTTGTCAAGCTCTTCTGCTCTCCTTGAGGATAACTGAGATTGCGGAAGCCTTGCAAAAACTTTGGTTTCTTGCTGAGGAATCGGATGACTGGACAGGAGTCTCCAATTACTATGCTTGTTGTTTGGATCTCTTGCTCAACACGGCGTATCCACTGGAACACTTTGGAGTCTGTGAGAATTTCGTGACGAATAGTGACTGGACGGCGGAAACCACAATGTATCGGGATATAGAGACGCAGTACAGTATGGAGTGCAGTTTGGCATTGTGGTATGCAAGGTATTCGAGGTGGGAACAGAGTCAAAAGTGGTTGACAGAGGCGGACGCCCATAAACCAAAATATCATAGCTTTTCCACTGTCAATTCCGATCTCAAGCTGTTGGAATGTCAGCTCATTTTTGTTAATCATTACTTGGACAGTAAGAGATATCAACATTTTGCAAAGGCAAGGAATTCTGCAAAGGAGTTGATGAGAACGCTGACAAAAGCTACGGCAGTTGTGCCTGTGCTCAAACCAAGGTTTACTCACTTGATGGCATATTATTATCGGGTGAGGTCAAGGAATGTGGAGGCAGAGAAGCAGTTGAAGGCTGCAGCGAAAAATGCTGAGAAAATGGGAAACAATTTGGAACAAGAGTGGCTTATCCATAGTAGAACTGTTTGGGCGGATTTGGCTATTCCAACTATTAAATATTTTTGGTTGGAACATACTGAAGCACATACGCTGGATTGGCATTCTTCAGGGAAAATACCGTGGGCTAATATCATGTATTCTTTACCATTGCCCGCGTGGAAATAACGAGGATATTAATTCCTCTTATTATTAGTACAAGTTAATATGACGAAACGAATTAAAATACTTACTCAAAACTTTGTCCGAAGAAAGAAATAAAAGTGCAAACCACTCAAGTTTGCTTATTAAAACGTCGTTAATATATTAATTTTATTTTTAAAACATATTCACTGTTGGTAGGAAGTCAACTTAAGACGTGTGAAATATTCTTATTCTAACTTTAAACTATGAATGAATGCTCTCACCCTTTAGAAGGAGTGGTGTCAAGCTGACTAATTGTTTAAAAGGACAATCAAAATCACCAAGTTCACTTGTTCATCTCAAATTTATCTTTGAAATGAGTATCATAATGGTCTCGTCAGTACAAAACCAAAGTGCAAGACTGATAAAAAAAATTACAGTAAACATTGTTTTAAAAGGTACAGAATTCATTGGAAGTGAATGATGAGAGGGAAAATCATGTGTTTATGGTTATGGCTTTGAAGTTTGAATTCGAATTGAACTCAGGCTCATTCATACATACATACACAAACTTATAGAATTACAAAAACCTTTTTCTCTGTGTTCTGCTTTTGCTCCCGGTACTAGTTTTTACGACAACTTTTTAAAGTGTACTGTATACAAATTTTGTCATTAAGAAGCAAGGAGCACCCATTCAATTCAATCCTCCTCCTTCGATGAACGGGAATGAGTTACCGTAATGGACAAACCTTGTAACTTTTTAAATGACAGAAAATACATTTTTTTAAAAATTGACTGTTAAACGAACGATCAGTATATTTTACGTGTTTTAAAACAAAGTTGCTTCTTATTTACAGCTTTAAATTGTTTAAAAATTTGTTGGGGGAGTTGGCAATTGGTGTGGCGTGGTATATGAAAGTAAGTAGTTAGTTAGTAGCGTCCTATTCAGAATAATTCACACGGTATTATATTGCTTACACATACAAATTCTATGCGACTTGTTAATATTGATTCACCTAAAGGCTTTCGTGTTTATATATTCATTCTTAAAAATTACAAAGTGACTTCAAATTGTTACAAAATTTATTCTTACATTATTTTCGTGTTGCTCTTGTGTGTTGTGTTGATCCTCCTTGATTCCAAACCTATAAAACATCATACCACCCATCCCTTCCCAGGCATAAAAACTTACGCCAGTTTCTCGATCATCATCGTCATCATCATCAACTCTTTCTCTAGTCAATATAAGCCTCCCTTGATCATTTGAAGTCTTGCCGACAACAAAAGAGTCAAATAAATACAAGTGCAATCAATAAAATATCAGCGAAAAAACTGGTTTTCCCATAAAATAAAACATAAGTAGTAAGTAGTAGAACTTAGAAAGAGTAGTAAACTAAGTAAACTTACAATTGGCAAGAGAGAGAGAGAGGTATATAAGCATATAAGTACATATTTCAGCCTTAAGTTAAAAGAGAAAAAAAATCAACAGTTGGTTTTTGTGTGTGTGTGCATGTGTGTTTGTTAACTATCAAAATAAATGTTGAGTAATTGGGTTTGCTCCGTATATAATAGCAACATCTTATTGCATTGTAATCGCTGGTATAAGGTTACACAAAGGAAAAAGAATAGGCAGGAGTATCATCATCTAATCGTAAGTTGGTAAGTAGGCTCTTGAAAGAAGAAGAATAGACTTGAAAAAAGCAAGCCCATTAGTCTCATTAACCATCTGAAAAGGCGAGAGTTACAAGGGGCAAGCTCACCATTTGTTTTATTTACAGTGTGGTTCTATCATCATCATCAATAGAAAAAGAATCATCATCGGCTTACGCTTTCCATTCTTCTTCTCAACCTCGCCTTGTCTTTACCTTTTCACATACTTTTTTTACTGGTTGTTCCTTGTTCGTAGTTCGTATTATTCAGGGCTTTTGGCAACTAAAACAAAAAAAAAATCCTTGTTCTTTTCGTTAGGAGGTGTAGACAAATATGCAAAGTCTTTTGAGTAAAAGAACTTAAGAATCTTAAAACAAGCTTGTTTCACAGTCTCAACTTCTGAAGAGGTTGAATGTTCAAGTAACACAATGCGACTAATTATGATGGGGAACAAAAGACTGAAAGAGTTGGATGTTATGTTGGATTTGGATTGGGGTTTAAAAGCATTATGCCAAATCCTCCAGTCCAGTCCAGTTCGTCACTAGAAAAAAACAAACCACTTTCGTTAATTCTTTGGAGTATTCTCAAGAATTTACCGAAGAGTCAGCGAACTGGGCAGGGAATCAAAATCAAATCCACTAATTTATTGTGAGTATCTTGCCCAAATGCATTATTTGTGTTGTTGTGTTGGTTCGGTCATTTACTCATTTGTGGGAAGTAAGCAAGGTGCTGTTTTGTTGTTGTTCTATTTGCCGGACAGGAATGCCAATTTATGCAATTGACAATCGACTATGCTATATTGAATGGACCACAGACTATTCATTTATTAAACCTGGCTGCTTTCGTAATTATTTAAGATTGTATAAAATTTAAAAACGGCAGTGAAACTGCACTCCACAACTTTTCACCATACTTTTTTATTTTATCCGTTTTAAAATGCATTTTATACGACTTCTACACCGTACTTTTTAAAGCTATTAAATAACCTGTAAATGTACGCAGTTGCAAACCGAGAAAGTCAGTGAGAAGAGAGTTTTGGTATCTAAAGCAAAGAATACTAGATTCAAGCTCCATAACACAACCTGGCCATTAAAAGCGCATTCCTCTTTCCCTACCTACTCTTAAAACTTTCCAGTTTTCGCAATTTTCAACCACATTATTCCTCCAATTCCATACAATTTTTGCACTGACTGCAACTGTCTCCTTTATAGACCAAAGTTTTTGAAGTGTTGGACGTTGGACCACACTCACTGCAGTGAACTGGACTCACATTTTCTAATTTTTTTGTGTGAATTAGTGCCATTTTATGCTAATATCTAAATGGTGAGCCATATACATATATAATATTCACTGGTCCTACGTTCTACTGCCGGTACGAAGTACGAGCAAATAGGCAAGTTTTTTTGCAGTATGCATCTGCCTTTCCAATTTCAAATGATGTCATTAGTCGAAGAGTTGGTTTCTTAAACAAGCTTTTCTCATAATGCCTCTTACATTACAATACACTGGGTTGGAGTTGAGCTTGAGTTTTGAGATTTTGCTGGTGGTTCTGGTCTGGTGTATTTAGTGTCAGAAAGAATTCCACACTTGAGTTGATTTAAGAGTCTTTGAACAAATAACATCAGACAGGAATATAAAGGGAGAACCAAACCAAAACCATATTATATTATATTATATCATGAGCTGTTAAGAATGAAACAACAAACGAACAAAACACTCAAGCAAAAGTAAGCTGAGCTACCTATATCTTCATAAAGCAATTCTTTACTCATTAAGACTCATTTTCAAGCCACAATGAATTGCCTTCCTTCCACTTTGTGATGCTGCATGATGATGATCATGACGCCTGCTTCTGGAAACTGGTCGGTTAGAATACTACGTGTTAAATAGACAGATATAGAGACATACATAAATATATATAGCTTATGCATACAAATACGAAAGAAGCACAAGTTGGTTTGGTGTTGGTATGTTTTTATGATTCAACCATTTTCTTGAGAAGGATTGAAAATTCTATAAATGCATTTCTCTCTTGGGAAATAATGATCATCACACCAGTACCAGCAGACCAACAATGAGATCTGATCTCTCATCCTTTCAACTTTGGAAAATTAATGCTACTTTCCTTGTAATGGCCACTACTAAAGACATTGTCATTCTTGTGTAAACGGGTGAAACAAGAGAGAAGAGAAGAAGACTTATTTAAAAATTGAACAAAGTATCGAATCTTCTTGTTCTTGGCCGACCTCGACGTCGATGTATTAACAAGTCAGTGGTTTTTCACACTGAAAAATAAATTGGTTTCCCATAAATCTACCAAAAGAACTAACTATCCACTATTTTGATTCTTGATTTTGATATAAAGAATTATTTTGTTCTTTCATTTGAATACGAAATTACAAAGGGAAAAGTTTACAATTTATATATGTGTTCAACAGTTTTCTCATTCTTCCCGATTCAAAAGAAATTTATTGGGTTTGAAGTTTGATATAAAAAAAGTAGTTGCACAAAAGATTGGATATAACATAGCGGTCTTTTGTCTAGTTCAAGTCCAAGTCCCTTTTATAAGCTCACTCCACTCCAATCCACTTGATTTGATATCAAGAAACTTTTCCTAACATAATTTCATTTAAATTACATCACATCTTCACATCCCCAAAAAGTTTTACGTATTTACGCTATGCGTTTGATGTTATATATGTATCTTTCTCCAATAAAGTTTACAATGTACATGGACAAGAGGTTTGGATCATCAAGATCAAGTGAGCTTTTTATGGCCTTCGACGGATCATGGGGTTTTAATGGTAACATATATGTGTATAGATAATGATACAAGATTCATTGTCAGAAAAATACTTATACAAACGTCGTTGTACTTTGTATTGTATAGCTTTTCTCCCTTCAATAAAAAGAGACGCCATTGCGCATTGGATTGCCTTTCCTGGAGTAGTTGTAGTTGGTTTTTTGTTTGATTTTGGTAGAGGGATTAAGAATATTTTATGCTTATTGTTAGGCCATTAGTTTTCATCAATGTTTAACCAACTGACTTGAATGGCTCTCATTGACCATCACACCAAACCACATTACATCAACTCACGATTATTGAACGGGAGAGAGGGAGAAGTACAAATACAAAGGCAAATAAAATTCGGATTAAAAGCTACTTTTTTCTCACCTGGACTCACTTCAAGTGTAGCCAACCTTCTTATGCTGTTAAGGTAAATAAAAAAGAAGAGAATCGATTCTAATAATCTCATTGCTTTTTTGGAAGCTGACTGAACGAACACTTTGGATTTTTTATTGCTTGCTGCTGTGCATACTAATTATTATTATTGTATGTATGTTACTTATATATGTACTGTGTATATGTTACTTTTATAAACATACCAATGAATTAGAGAAAGAAGCAGAAAAGATCGAGGTGAGAAGTGGAGATTAGCTGGAAGATGTTGATGATGATCCGAAGGTGAAAAGTTAGAAGGTTTCAACCATAGATCTGTAGTAATCTGTAATTCTGTGGTTTTAACGGATAATGTTGATTGATGGGTACAAACAAAATTAGATTTGGCTTAGCATGATGGGGCTTTTGCCAAAGAGAGCAAAGTTGATAATAATATATTTGTAAATAACACGAGTTTGATATTTATTCACTTAAACGCCAATAATTAATGTGTAAATTTATAAATAAATGTTAATTTTCATAAGTGGTAAAAGTCCGTCTAAGGTTAGTCCTACAGTTGGACTGAGATTAGCAAAGAACTTGCGATATTGGAAACAAGACCTAGCACAGTAAGAGCCGTGATTCTGTGGATTTCATAGAAACTTCCACTTTTGACTGATTCAACCTTATATGCTCTAAGAAGTCGGTTTAAATACCTTCCTTTTATTAACCGCTTTTTAAGACTGGCCTGTAACAGAACTGAGCTCTGGTGGAACATGCTTCCAAACAACATCATCACCGCTAACGCAACAATAGACGCACTCATGACTCCTACTCCGGAACAAGCAATTACAATATCTTGACTCACGTGAAATAACCTAATGGCCATGAAAGCTCCTATTACAATCAGCCCTTCAAATACAGAGCTCACGGGAGGAACGTACCAAGTGCCGTACACTTCGTTGTAAACTGTAGATAATATCCGTAGTTTCGAATAAGTTTGAAGTATTCGTAGAATATTCTTGTTGGGCCGTGTAGGGCTAATGCTTGTAGTATCACAGCCTTCTGGATCAAAGTTGGACCTTCGCAAACCTTCAGTGATACAACTGTACGTTTGGTTCAGCAGCAAATTTAAATACGTTTGCAAAATAAAAGGCCCCCACATGGTGAAAAAGTGGCTGGCATCCATAACCGCACCAAAAATGATGGCTGGTAATTCCTGAGTAGGAAAAAAATGATATGCAACTTTGTAGAAGATTGATCCAAAATGCCACACGTCTTTCCGGAATGTTATAAACAAGAAGATGATAACAAAATTTGCATAAATACATTGGAATCCAAGCGCAAGTACAACCAACAATCGAATGCGCAAACATTTGTTAAACAAATCGGTGAAGCCAGCTCTGGAAAATCTGTGATCTGGAAAATTATTTATATCAATATCAAGGTCATAAAATTGTGCTGAAATTTCTACGTATACCAAAAAGCTTACCTGTTTCTAACTTATGAGAGAAATGCACTGCTGCATTCACAAGCTCCTTAATATTGTTAAGCTGTCCAATTTGGAAAAAGTTAGGCACTAGACAAGTCGCAAATCCGATTGTCCAGAAAGAATGGAAAGTAACTCGCACATAGTCCCTGTTCTTCAGGTAGATTTGAAGGTGAGTAAAAAGCAAGATACAAATTGTAAAGATATGAATAACGTAAATGGTCAACATAAGTTTCGGAAGACTATTATGAAGTTTTGAATGCGGTAAAAAGAGTTTAAAGTTTTGCATCCATGAAATCCATACCATTTGGAATGGATTAGATCCGATGGAATAAAAAAAGTTGAAAAAACGTTCCACACGTCTGGACAGCTTACCCATTTCTTGTAAAATAAACGTTATACTATTTTATGGTCGTGTATGGAAATGTCGTATCATGAATGCACTCTCATCGTACAATGCCAAATGGAATGGAAAATGGCTATATATTTTTAGATAGATATTATTGACATTTTCTTTTCTATCATGCAACCCTAACATTTAAGTCAAAGACAGCAATAATTACAGAATTAACATGTCACACATCTAAAAATAAAAACTACTTTTTATGGACTATATACCACTACCATGCTTTGATCATGTATAGGCAACTCACTCAGTTTCTTGCAGTTGTAAATTATTTACAATCTCAAGTATTTTATATGGCCGATTTGTTTTGATATTAGTTAGCTACAGAGTGATGAACTAATTGTTATTATTATGGTGTTGTCTTCAGCAATTAGGCATTATCGACTAGACTTTACCATGCATGCTTAAGTTGATTGATTGAACCAAAATGATTGATTTTAATAAATATGCAGACTATTTTCTAGAGATATTAATATGGAGTAAAGTTAAATTGATTTGTCAACCATTTACGATTGGTTCGTCCGATTAATACAACGGTTTATTCGGCTGATGTGATTTGATATTCAGACATTAAACAAACTATACTAACGCTAATTTATTGTATTCTATTTTATTCTGCAAAATCCTATCTGCCAAAATTGACGTTTCAGATTAAACAACACACATTAATTAAGCAGAATAGGAGGAGCTGAGGAGCATACTAACACTAAATATGTTTTGTACCGAAATTTTTTATCGAAATTGAGTTGAGGGTTTCTACCAATCATTATAACCCAGAATGGTATACTATTAAAATTTGCATTTATAATGATTGACATGCCTTATACAAGCTGGGACACTCAGGAAAATGCCTGCGAATAATTAATGGACTCTTGAACATTTACAATTTACATACACAATGTTTTGAAGATACAAAATATCATACTTACACTACGGGTTTTTGTTAAACATGAAATTTCAATCTATGGGGGATAGAAAACAAACATCATTTCCGCTGGCTTTTTTCCTTCCGCAAACATTTGACTGAACTACAGGGTTCTGAATCAATTGATGGAACAGTAAATCCATTACATATCCAATAGTTATTATATATGACTTCAACTGAATCAGTAAGCCTAAACTCAATATCACCTAGTTTAGCTTCAGTAGCTCAAAGAAAGCTATGGAGAATTGCTTGATGGATAGGTTAAATAATTTGCGTACAATCAGAACGAATTTGTGTGTGACATTTTGACAAAACAATTCGCAAAGCAAATATAGGATGGTGATAAAATTTTAAGCTTGGAATATTGAGTTTTTTAATGCATCGTTTTGTGGGCCAAGGAGTTATTAAATTGACGGTGGACTCGATAAAAATGGGTAGTTTTTCTACTATGAGTAATACATGTCATAATCATTCACTTTAGACGTAAGAACAAAATCTAATAGCTATGAAATAATTGTGTATCACAATCATATAGCATGCCATACTGTGTTTATATCAATTTATTGTCATAAATTCAATAGGTTCAAAACAGATTTAGCTAGGAAATTTTAAGTTACAAATCAGAAGACATGAAATGTACAAGGTTGAGAATTTTTAATACTTTGTGTGCTTGTGCCATGTTCCTAACCAACATTCCCTTCCGACAGTCTTGCACTTGCCTCGAACTGTTTCCCTTTCTTACTTTTTCCAGGTAATCCGACGCATACCTAAAAAATTAGAATAGATATTATACATACATAAATAGTTGTACACAGGAGAATTACATGAACAGACCAATATTAGTAACTTTTAGATTTAAAATGTTTTTTCAACCTGAACAAGTATGGACAACAGGATCAAGAGCGATAGCGTTTGAATGAGTAGCTTTGGTTGTAAGAAGTTCATTTTAAAATCCGCTAAGTGTGGTGGCCTATAAGCTTACAAGTTATAATGTTGAATGTAGTTAAAGAAAGCACAAATTACAACTGGTGCATCCTCCTGTGCAAACCCATAATCTATGAGTGCTAATGGATCACTATTAATTAGTACATTAAGCAATAATCATTAAATAAGAGAAGGTAATTGTTCCTTTGTTTATAGGGTTATTATGTGCCCGTACCAGTCACCATATAAAAGTAAGTTGATATTACTCCAACTTGGAGACTCCAAGTGCCTATAATTAAAAAAATGAAATGTGTAATGAAAGTAACCTAATATGTCTGCAAAAGTCATAAACCATGATAAACTTACGCTCAATAAAAACCTTACTTACAGAATCCGTTTTGAAGATACAAAATATCATACTTAAACTACGGGTTTTTGTTAAACATGAAATTTTAATCTATGGGGGATAGAGAGCAAACATCATTTCCGTTGTAACTTTTCCTTCCGCAAACATTTGACTTAACTACAGGGCTCTGAATCAATTGATGGAAGAATAAATCCACTACCTATCTAATAGTTAGTATAAATGACTTCAACTGAATCAGTAAGCCTAAACTCAATATCACCTAGTTTAGCTTCAGTAGCTCAAAGAAAGCTATGGAGAATTGCTTGATGGATAGGTTAAATGATTTGCGTACAATCAAAACGAATTTGTGTGTGACATTTTGACAAAACAATTCGCAAAGCAAATATAGGATGGTGATAAAATTTTAAGCTTGGAATATTGAGTTTTTTAATGCATCGTTTTGTGGGCCAAGGAGTTATTAAATTGACGGTGGACTCGATAAAAATGGGTAGTTTTTCTACTATGAGTAATACATGTCATAATCATTCACTTCAGATGTAAGAACAATATCTAATAGCTATGAAATAATTGTGTATCATAATCATAGAGTATGACGTACTGTGATTATATCAATTTATTGCCATCAATTCAATAGGTTTAAAACAGATTTATTTAGGGAATGTTAAGTTACAAATCAAAAGACCTGAAAGATACCAGGTCATATTTTTTATATTTATGTGCTTGCGGTCATGTTCCTACCCGACTTTTCCTCCCGACAGTCTTGCACTTTCCTCGAACTGTTTCCCTTTCTTACTTTTTCCAGGCAATCCGACACATACCTAAAGAATTCGCGTGTATAAATAGTTGTACGCAATGGAAATTGCATGAATTAGTGGCCAAATTAGTAACTTGAATTAAATTTTAAACGTTATTTCAACCTGAATAAGTAGGGACAACAGGATCAAGAGCGATAGCGTTTGCAGGAGTAGCTTAGGTTGTAAGAAGTTCATTTTAAAATACGCTATGTATGTTTGTTGTATCTTTTAAAGTTGATGTGGTTAGAGAGTGAATTAATTAGGATTGGTGCATTATGCAGTGCAAAACCATAATCTTAAGAGTTCTGTAGAATCACTAATTAGTATTACATCATAAAATAATCATTGCGTAAATTGAAAAGACAAAAAGCAATTATTTTTTATGTGCCCGTGCCAGTCACCATATAAAAGTAAGTTGATATTACTCCAAGTGCCTATAATTAACAGAAATGAAATGCGTCATGAAATTTAGCTATAATTTTTTAAGTTTTAATGTCTCCAAAAGCCATAAACTATGATAAACTTACGCTCAATAAAAACCTTGTATCAATATAAAAGACGCTGCTTCCATTACCAACTGGCTTTTCCTTCATTTCTACAATAATGCGTTGTAATTGCTTGGAACTGATCTTAAGATTTTCTTGAGCATCTTCTGATATGAACCAGCTGAAGTATCCCTCTGTCTATTAAATATGAAAGAAAAAGTTTTTGAAACCCGAGGTTTAATGAAATAAAGATTTTGATTGAAAAATTTATACCACTTTTGATGTCTTCATTGCAAAGTATAGGGCCACAAACAGTTTGCACAGTTTTAAGCTAAGGTACAATGCAAAGTACCATTGACGAGTGACGAGATGGTACATAAAATATGACATTGTGATGATGTTTCCCATTATCAGCGCTGGCAAGAATGAATTAGTAATTTTGTTAATTTGATTTGAGAAGAGAGTAAGCTCTTTATGTTCCTTGAATATTTCGTCTGCCAAATTTTGGCTTCCTATTTCACAATGCAAATCGATTCCCCTAATTCGATTTTTCCATAATTTCAACTGATCTCGAAGTTGTTTGGTACCATTCCATAGACTGATTGTGGATAGCAGGAAGCAGTCATGAGAAATTAGGCTGAAGATTTGTTGGAAAAAGTCTACTATCATTCCAGCACTACCAAATATAATTGTTTCAAGGTTAGCATTAGTCAGAAATATCCCATTATTGTAATCTTCTTCTGTCGCATTTAAGCCCAGCATTGAGGTATCATTGGAGTCGTCGTCATCGTAATCCCAAGACTTTTTTAAACCAAGAAAAAACTCGCTTTCATGTTTAATTGATATGTCATAAAATGACCAAGTCTGTTTCCTATCCATTATAGTAAGTCCTCCGAGGGTACTTATTAATGGCACTAAAATGGTGAGCGAGCATGTTGATGCTACCATAAATTGTTCCTAAATAAAGAAATGCACTTCAATTCTAAAAATAACTCTAACAAGCGTACGAAAGTTACAACTAGCTACAGGTACTCACCAATCGTGACTTAAAGTTATTCGAGATCTTGCTGATGTCCTGAAAGCGGAAAAGTTTCAAAAATGCTTCCTGCTTACACCAAAGCATTCGACCCACACAGGCATGGAGTAGCAGCAAGCAAAATTGATAGACGAGCCCTATGTAAGCAGCAGCTTTGTCCTGTTGTGATGTATCGTTCTCATCAATCCGCCATGCTAGACGTCTTACACTGAAGCCTATGTATACTATAGCCATCAAAGTTATAAGAATGTTGAGCAGCTATAAAATCACAAAAGAATTGCTGAAGCATTGTTATTTTAAAATTGACTAACAATTTGGAAAAAATTAAGGTATTAGAGTTGTTACCTTGTTTAAGCAACCGGACCGGATATTTCGATTCGAATCTACGCGAAAGGGAGACACACCGATATAGTAATAAAAGCTTAGAAACATCTCCAAGCCTCCCCTTCGGCGTGGTTGCTCACCCATGATGGTAGATGAGTCAACGGTGTTTCTTACTAAGTAGGAGTCCAATGCGACAGTGGATAACTTTCCCCTGTTTTCACCATCGTTTCTCTGATAAGCCTCTTCACTTTGCATCTCCATGTCGTTGTCTATAATTTGGGTTTGTTTTTGAAGACTTTGTGACTCCATGCTTGATAGTCAGTGATTTTACGTAGCCAAATGAAAAGGTAAAATAAGAAAATTTTCTGGTTGAGCTTCAAATAATAATGAAACAAATGACTTTGGGAAATTGCACAAGAATGAAGGATGAGATGTATGTGTGTAGGTGAGAGTTTAGAAAGCCACTGACTGTTTATTTTTTTATACAATTTCAGGTGAAAGAAAAAGAAGTAATTATTCGTCTAATGTTAGCAATGTAAAATATTGTTAGTATTAGCAATGCATACGATTTTCAAGCTTCTTTAATATCTTGACACGCAATTTATGCACATTTATATGCCGAATTTTCGTTTTAGGTATAAGTTATTACAGTTGCAAGCTTGTGTCAGTAGCTCATACTATGAAGCAGTATATAAGTATTAAATTCATAAATTCCCATCTCTGGGGGATGAAATGCAAACACCGAATTGATTGCGTTTTTCTACCGCAAACACTTTGTCTTATGCAGGGTTCTGGATGAATCGATGGTATCGTGTGGTGTTGCCAATATCATAGCAAAAGTGATAGCCGAATTTAGCAAGAATGGTCCTTTTTTTGTAATCATGTGGCTAAAAGAAATAGGATTTGCTTTAGCTTGTTTTAGAAATTCGAACGATGTTCTGAAGAATTGAATAATTTCTATGTAAAAATGGGCCAAACAAAGCAAAAAGTATTGTCAATCGATAGAACAGTAAGCTCCGTAACACCAAATTGTTATTTCATGTTCTTTTATTCTAATATACAACCCAAAATTTTCAGTCAAAGACAACAATATTTACAATTTACATTAGCATATCACACATCTACAAAAAAAATTTCTTGAACTATCTCATTCGTTGCTCATACATAGGCAAACTAGTTTTCAATTATTGGGAAAAAAACAGTAATTGCCATTAGCGTGACATAAATTTGCATTCTCAAAATTCTTTTCTAGATAATCTCTAGTATGACACATTTAATTCATAATTGAAAATGCGTAGAGAAAAGGAAGACGGCAGACTATCCCACTTTCAATTACCATAATCATCAGCCCTGGAACGGTTTCACCTTGACCAGCACTGTTAAGTTCGCTTTCCAAGCACAACCCTAACGAAAGTCACTGACATTATTATTTCCATCGCCATCATATACGCATCAGATGAACGAAGAAAGAAGAACGATTAAAAGACCATCATTGATCCTCAGGGTGTCACCCGACTGTCTCCCATTCTAAATTAGCTGAGAGCCACATGAGGCCTCCGAGGACGAAATGACTTCTTACGACTTTACGTGACATACAAAATCTTGTTCTTGAAATTGCTTTTCTTATATAAAAAAAATACAGATACATACTCAACAATATAACAGGATGTACCCTTGCATCTGTGTCCGTCGTCCAATGTCTCTTCTAGCAGTTAATGAAAACAGTTGCTTTTCACGTATATTTGTTACTTTCGTTGAAAGTAAATCAGTCCACCTCACAGTCGGTTTCTCATTTGTATTGTACAACAAGCGACAAAGAAATACACACAGCACGCACCCCTCACCATGCCCTGTCCACCACATTTAAAGCTGAAAACTATGATGATGATGATGGTGGTGTGGCTAGTGATCCCTTTCAACTGATTTGTACCTTCCAAATGTAAAAATGGTATTGCACCCGGAGTCTCATAAAAAACCAACAAAACTTTACTTTCTTCATCAATCTGTTAAACCGGAGGGTTCCAAAACGGAATGTATACGCCTAGAAAACCATCCCAAAGTCCTCAAAGATCTCTTGTTCTCTCTAACCCCGTCCTCTTTTACGAATAAAAAGTTTGGAAGTATATTTATCTCTATGTGAATGCAACACATTTCCCCATAAAAAATTAAGAGAGGACATAGAGGACGCAGACTTCTATTTGACTCACACTGAGCAAAATATTTACTTGGGTCCTTTTGAGTTGTCCCCAATAATAAGTAAATAAGTGGTTACCTTCTACCTTCTCATCAGTTCACTCAGCTTTTACCCTCTTTTTTTTCTTCGTATGTAACAAGGATCCAGCATTAAAACGACAAAACATTGTTATTGCTCTGGTTTTTGAAGTTCCTTGTATTTACGTAGACACACCCTGTGTCGAGGTTGTGTACTCAAAAAATCTGTTGATGAATAAAAATTGAAAAGGATAGGTTATGTAAAAGGATGGATCTGTTTTAAGGTAGGTCTACTCCATATAGTGCTTTGCCCTCATTTTTTGGTCACAAATCCATAATAGGTAAAGAAAAATCATCCAAAGGTTTTCTTTTGATGGGAAGATAACACCATATTTTTCTAATTCCTGGAGTGTCCCTGCCTCTCAAACGGTTTTATTAGTCATGCAACCAAAATAGACAGGTTGGAAGGAGCTCTTGAATTTATCCACACGCTAAAAATAACATAACGGTATGAATTACTACATATGTTGAATGCATATTATATCTCTCCTTTGAGATACTGATATGACATGGAAGAATAAGTTACATAAAATATTTATATGTAACAAAGTAACTGAGCACATGAACATGATGGGATACATTGAGAAAGGTACATTGAAATTTCAAAGTCGGTATAATTTAAAAGCTTCAGTCAAAACATTGTTGAGGAAGCTTCAAAATGATCATGTGCACAGCAAGCTTTGATCACCTTTTGTGACCTTCTCTGTGATTGTTTGGCAGGCAGAAAACTTTTGGGAGCTTTTGTAACACGTGAGTATGATGAGCAAAGTTTGGTTTTATAGCTAATTTTCAACTAATGTAAATCAGTAGTGGAATTTTAAAATATGTATGACAAAAACGTCAAACTGTTTTTATTATATCATATAAATAATTATCGATATATCTAGATCCCTAGTCATCCTCGTCGGGAAAAATATATTACTGTTTAACTCGGGATTATTTACCAAAACTATAATTTTTCCATTTCCTCCTCAGTAATCAATAAAACAGCAAATTTGAACAGCCAGATGATCCTACCTATCGTCGAAAAGCATTTAATTTTCTCTAGCATAATGGTGCACTTTACAATTAACGAAAAATGCGTCAACTTTGAGGATGAAGCAGACAAGTAAAAATGGAGTAGATTAGCATCTGTCTTGGAAAAACTTTTCTTTCCTTTTTTACTCAAATTCAGTGGTCTCGTGTTGAGTTGGTTAAAAATGACCTTTCTTCTCAACTTCCACACTTATTTGCACCCCCACTTACTTTCTCATTCTCAGATCATTTTTCTTTGCTGGGTTGGTTTCTTCAAAGTTCTTGCTAACAAGACCAAGCTAGCGTTTTGGTTGTAATTCTTTTGGTACAGGTTCTTCCAACTGAATTCATGGCGCTTTCATATGGATTTGAAGATGAAGCGTGTTGTATTTCATGCACATATTTATGCAGCAAAAAAAGAAGCTTTGGTCTTAGGTGGATGAAATGGAATGGAATCTTTTGAAAAATTTAGTGAAATGTGAAACCGAGAAGAGAAGTTCTCTGGAATTCATGAATCTCATCAAGAATTCTGTGGGTATATACAGCATAATATGGTGTTTTTGTTACCCCATCTTTATAGAAAATGATACTGAGAGATTTTCTAATGCGTTGTAAGCAGGTAAGAGTAATTTGTTAGAGTTCATCTGCTGACATGACACTGTGGACTGTGGATTTTTAGTTGAGTTGTTGAAGCGTCAAAAAAAACAGAATGGAAATGAAAAAGTGAAGAAAGAGGTAAAACGTGAGATAATATTCATGATTTGATGAGATACTCACAAAAGATAATGAGTTAAGTTATCACAGACCAAAAGTTGGGATGTGCTTTGACATTCACCATTTTTCATAAAAATTAAAGCAATTTGTAAGAAAATGTTGAGTTTTCATTTATAAGCATAAAAGAATTCATAATTTCCTTGGTTTAAAATGAGCAACTGCAATTGACTTTGTTTTGTGGTGGTGCTTTCACGCCATTTATATTTGCAGTTTAATTTAAACTTATTTCGTTAGAATGTAGATATCGTTTAGATTCTACTTTACAAAAGCAATATATTTCTCTTGCTTCCATCACGGATTGCTCTCATCACAATAACGCAGCTGTAAAAACACTTATCAGAAAGATATATATGCTGCATGGATACAATGACAATTCTAACTAGAAATCAATCCTCGTCTCACCATTTTCAATTGTTGCAAACTGGTTCACTTTCCTTCCCATAGACCAGAATACCTTGCCTTGCAAATGTATTATATTCGTGCCTACTTTTTCATTTCATTTGTTTTCATTGCGCAGGAAATGTCAATGAAAAGCCGATTGTTTGTTAAAGTAGTCTAGTAGTCGGCAACAATAACCCGTGTTCAATTCATCGTATGTTCTACTTCTGCTCATTCTCTCTAGCTAGGCATTTGGTCCAGCTAGCGGGCCATGTGCTGTTTTCTATTTTCGATAGTTGTATTTTCTATATTTATTGGAGCAGTTGAAGATGACAAACATAAGTCAATATTTGATTTCAAAGGAAAGTCATTGATTGTCCACGTTCGGATGCATATTATATTGTATGACACATAAATGAAAATGAGCCATCCAGATTTGAAGTATTTGTATCCCAATAAAATTCTACCACAAACAAGTTACTATTCCACATTAGCTTCTTAATTCTTACGAAATATATAGAAATAGTCAAAAGTATAATGGGCTACATTCAATACAAAAATATGGCAGAATTTATTTAAACGCCATAAAATAAAACGATACTTGTCTGTTTAATTGTAACGATAATTAGATTACTAAGGTAGATGAGAAAATAGTTGTAGTAGTTAGTTAGTCTCATATTGTATTTTTTACATTAAATATTTTATCAAAACTGAACAAGGTATTTAGAACTCTGCGCTTAAGCAAATAAATTCATGATCTCTTGCGGCAAGCGCATAGTTTGAATTTGAATCCATAATTTTTGTAAGCATGTGCAGCTACGCTGCTACCTTCTCATACTCATATCATGATGAACACCTTTGTGAAACGAACTATTTATCTTGCCCCATGATATTATGATATGATGAGCAAAAAATCATCGATGATACGCTTCTTACCACACAATAAACCAAGCCAAACCACAACCACATTATCATCATACGTCATACATACCTTATATTGTCCAATATATGGAATTATGAAAGCAAGTAGCAAGTTGCAGGGCACAGATTTACACTGGAATGGAAGAGTCAAGTCAAGGACATCAAGTAGCAATAGCAATGCTCGTAATATGCATATAATATCTACAATCTACCTGGCGATTGACTTTCTAGCTACTTGTAAACTTCATTTTGAACGGTTTTCATATAACAATGTATATGACAAGTAGGTAGTTTTGAGAAAAGGAGGTTGAACAAAGTTCTCCCAAGATTATTACATTTATTGCAACAATTACACCACAGTTTAACTCATGTGTGCATTGTTGGCTAGACCAGCAGCACCTGTATCATCTTCACCAGTAAAAACATGATTTTATAACCGCAGAAAACCAAACCACCTCAGCATATCATAAATTCATAATTCATTCGACATTTGCGATGATCCAGTGTGGCAAAACCAACATAACAACTTTGATACACATACTTTCTTACCTAATATGATGATCTGGAATGTAAAATGTAAGATATATGGTTATTGGAATAAAATGATTTTTCTGCATGTCAGCTTCATAGGAAGGAGGATTGACTACACGTGTAAATTATCCAGGATGAAATATTGAATATTGATATTTAGTTAGCGTGTGTGTTCAGTGTTGTATGCATGATATGAAAAATGTGATGGCATTGCACTTCGCATTGGCATTGTTTTGAGTTTCTCTCTCGTAAACCTTCAACATTTGACATTGGATTTGGATCCAGAAATCAATAGCAGCTGGCATAGAATTTCAGCATTGACAGTTGTCATTTCAGCACACGTGAAGAACAACTAGCTCCCCATGAAAAACTGTGAACAATACAGAATTAGTTTTAAAAGCTATCATTTTATATCCCATCCACTGAGCCCGAAAGATAAAAATCATAATCATTCAGGTCGGGAAAGTTTGCATAATGCGACTTGGTTATTAGCAGCCTTCGTTGTTTTTGCTTACTAAACTGTGAAAATGTTCTATATCATGATGAGATGATGATCCTATCTATATATTCAATGATATGATGATGATGATGATCTTCACGGTTCGTTTTGCATGGACCAGTTTTCTAGTTATGATTTGTTTTTAACAAGCTCCCCAAAAGATTTATTAGTCATTTGAGCAGCTTGAGAATAGAAACGACAACGACAGGCTAGACTGATTTACATACACGACGTACAAAGTACAAACCAAGTTATATTGTACGAGTTGCAGGTCGCAAGTCGCAATCCTACATTCTTTCTTTGTTGATTTGATGATGATCACGTATGATTATAATCACCAATCAAATTATTCTTATATTGCTATTGCACTCAAATCAACAGGATCAGATTGTCATCAGATCATTTCCAACATTTTTTATTGAGAATTTATTAGCCATTCATTAGAACAAGAGAACCATACGATACGACCATATCCATTACATGTGCCAATTTCCTTGTTAGCGAAAACCAGTGCGGGACAAACGTGACCCCGACAAGCCTTTTTCTATCTTGCTGATAATATGCTGAGCATCATGAGCTTGATAAAAATATGGTGATAAAAATAAGGGATGACATGATACTAACACAACACAAGATTAAGAAAAGTGTGCATAATTTGGCCATGAGAAAATCATGAGTTTTCATTTTGCAAAAAAATTAAATAGCATTGTCATCACTTTTTTTGTTTCACATCAAATCACATCGCATCTGATGTTCGTCATCACCTGTTATTCTATGGGCTTTAAACTCAAACAACAAGCCCTTTGGTATTTCACGAATGAATAACAATAGCTTGTAAAAAGAATTAAAATGGGGTTTCATTTCATCAAAAAAATTGCTGTATTATGCAGTTTTGTTAGTGGAAAGCGGAATAAAATGGACACAGTCAAGTTGGTAGTTGGTAGTGAGCTCATCAGCATTATCCTACATTTTTGTGGCTCATTTTGACTGACTGATTTGCTCACCTGGTTTATTGGCACAGTCAGAGTCAGACATACATACATAAGCTAAGGGACACATCCTACACGATTTTGTAAATGTTGAAGAAAAGACATTCAATGTTCAACCGTCCACCCTTAGGTCACGCCACGCTCGATTTGCTCTTGACTGTGTACACAATTTTGACTGTGGAGTTTCGCTTTTACGCAAAAAAAAAATTAAGAAAACTACAAACGCGTAAGTACAAAAAATTTAGAAAATATGAGTCCTTTGACCAATCCTCTGCAAAACGACACAAGTGGAGAAGAAGAAAAGTATTTGGGAATTTGGGTTGCTGTAGCAAAGCAAAACTAACAAAATACAAGAGATGAGAACAGTGTGGCTGTGGCATTGCTCATGGTGTTTAGAATGAGAAAGAGAGACAATGCACATATTTGTATGCGCACCGGGATACACAAGATACTAATTTATTGACCACGATTTCACATTGCATGGTTTCCTCACAGCACAAAGAATAGAAGCAGAAACTGAACTGACTGAGAGCAACGTTTTCTCTTCGATTTGGGGGATTTAAAGGTGAAATACAATAGAAGTGAACTGAGAACTCTTGTTTAGTTTGTAGAAGAAAAAAGTAGGAGCTGCTCTGCTGTTGCTTTTGGAAAAACAAGGAGATAAGTAGGGAACAAACAAACAAGGTTCAAGTTAAAACGAAGAGATGGATGGATGGAAGATGCGATGTTGCATATTGAATTTTTATTATTTCTAGCGCAAAAATACATGTGAAAAAACAATGAAACTATGCAATTCTCTGACTTATTTACGAGCTTCCCTGCCTGCCTGTGTGATACTCTCTCTGAGTCTGAGTTGAACGTGAAAATCATGTTACGACTTTTGTACATGTACATATCACCAATATAAAAATGTTTGCACGCATTGGCATGTGAGGAAATTAGGTGCAGATGTTCCCACAAAAAAAGGAGAAATGATGTCGAGTGTCGATTCTCAACTGGTTTCTGTGGATTTTCCAGCTGCCCCCAAAATAAATTCTTAATAATTGATTTTTAGGTTATCATCGTCATCATGGGGTTAGGATCAACATTTTTTTACTAAAAATGTGTTGGATCAAGAAAGTGTTGGAGCTCCATCCGCATCTTCCAGTTGACTAGCTAAGCCTTTAAGTACTTACGTAATAATCTGAAACGTCTGAAACCTGGGAAAGACGTTAATTAGATTGGTCTAAAATTTCATAAAATATTTTTCATACGTGCCATCCGATTACATATTTGACCTAAAGCTAGGTAGCTATAATTTAGTATTACTCTTAATTTACTAAAGGCGTTAAACTTACGCATAAAGTGCCATACCTATAAGAAGCTGATCAGTTTGAACGAGTGTGAAAATGCTTTTTCTGTGTTATTTTTTGACAGAAATTGTAGATAGGCAGAAGGGACAGAACCAATACTTACGTAGACTATACAAAATAAGACATACCCTTAAAACCTTACGCTTGATTTGATCGTCTCAGCATGTGCTTAATCCGCATTTCCGTATCTGGATCGACTTCAACAAATTTTTCATTCTTTCCCTTTTTCCTCCAAAAAATTGGGAAAGGAGATCATATTATTTCCACCAAAAATGATTTTCTGATTTTATCTAGTTACTTAAGCTTATAAACGGGGATCTCCTCTCCATTATGTCACACGACAACGACAACGACACAAGGTATTTCCCTTCTAATATATTTCCCTCCGGTATTATGAGTAAATAACACACGCGGGCCTTCTTCACACGAACAAAGTAAAGTCGCACGTTACGTTACGTTGTCTGTGTCCCTTGCTTTATAATGATGCCGTGTCGTAGTCGTAAGAATACCCAATAATAATCCTGAAGAAGAGACGGGATGGGAACATAGCAGCAGCGACAGAAAAAAGGATATAATATGTTCTCGCTCTAGCTCTTCTACCTATCGATCATATCTGAATTTCGGATCAGTGAGCTTGCTGCTCAAGCTCAACCGCGTCTCAAAATTTCTCTTAAATGGCCTTAAATGAAATAATCTACGCAACTCATCTGAAATAATAAGGGTATTATAGTCCGTTAAGTGTTTAGTTTCACTTGAGCTCCTTTTCTCTTTTCATTTTTTCAACCATTTGAATGGTCAAAATGAGAAGTGAATGTAATACTAACCGCTTGATTGGTTTTTGTCCTCAAAACATGAGGTGACGTATGATGATGTAAAGGGATTAACATTTTTACCTTTGAGAAGTAAGTGATGAGAAATTTCACAATTTTGGGGAATTTCTCATGTTCATAACATAACATAACGTAATAAGTCCTTCTGATCAAGTCCAGGTGGGTCCACTCTACTCCACTTTATCTATAAAATGTGAACTGGAGAAACTACTAGAAATATTGAAGGCTGTTGAAAAACATCTCAAATTAACTGTGGCTAAGCTTGTAAGCTGCATAAGTGCTTTTATCCATACCAAATGAGACGTTCTAAACTTTTCCTTTCTTACTAAAATTCTTATCTCTTTATCCTCATTGTCTAACCTCCATTCCACTCCACCCTTGGTTTAGTGAATTAAGAAATAAGTGCGTAAAATTATTATTGTCAAAATATTTCTTTTTTTCATTGTACAAGTTCGATTCCATCCATGTGATTAAACACTCTCATTTTTTTCTAGCACGCACATACATCCCATGCACACAACAATTATCACTCAACAGCTATAGTTAAAAGCAAACGTTTTGGTCAATTAACTTCATCTTTTCTCCTTGCCCTTCAATTTAATATACATGTATTTAAATTGACTCTTTTCTTCCTCAAGACAACTTAATCAGGTCCGGCTCATCTGTCATAATATCTATCTATTTATTTGCCTTCATTCACTTTACTTTTACCTAGTTTAATATCGACGTCCACACGATTCAGAATTCAGAATCAGCATAAAACAAGAAACGGAAATTTTTCTAATAAATAATTGTGTTCTTCAAACCCCAACGGAGAAAATTACTTGGGATGCCAATCACTTTCATTCTCTTTGAGAGAAAAAAATAATTCAATTTTGTATTTTATCATCATCTCAGTGGATAACCAAAACCAACCACAACGCCGATGATATTATTCATCATCATGAAATACGTTAAATGAGTGACATGACAGCATGCATGCATAGTTAAAGGAATAGTATGTATGTATATAGTCACAACACAACCCTCCCATGTATCATCATCATCATAAGGGAGGGTTTGTTTACTTTGCAAGAATAATACCACCCGTTTAATCATCATTATTGGGTAGTTTAGGGATGGCAGGTGATGATTAGCAAGGGAAATTACTTGAGCTTTTTAGTTAGTATGCTGAATTCGTATGGGAAGGATAATATTTTGATATGATATGATAATTTCTTCTTTATTTTGCACATTTTGACTGGCCTGCCTATGCCTGGCTTGGTTTGGCTTTGGCAATCCTTCTTCCTTCTAAGAAACCTTGTAAGAAGTTGCAAAGTCAAAAATGCATTTTAGGTTATAATCATAGTTATAATGATAATGATGACCATAAGCTATTGTTTTATTGAATACTTATACAAACTCACAATCAGATTCCTCCTCACATCGATTAGAATGAGATACATAATACATACAAAGTACAAAGTTGGTAACTCCATCATACGTCATTTAATCATACTTGTATATTGTATATGGTCTGGTCTGGAACTTGATTCTTTAAGAGTTTGACTACATTTGGAATTCTTTGCTGGTGGCTTTGAACCTACCCTGTAATTTTCACCCATCAAGGTAATGCGTCTATGTCCATTCAAATTTCAATATTAATATTATAGCCATTTTAAAAATTCTAAAAACAAGCAAACAATGCTAAAATGTAATGGGAAAAACTGCTAAAAACTCATTTAAACTTTCTCTTATGGATACATTACATTACATTTATAGTATTATGCATAAAATTGGAAATAGTTGTGAAAAAAATCGAAAGGAATTTTTAAATACTAAAATAAACATGGTGAGTGTCTACCCAGCCGGCAAAAATCGCAGAGATCTCTTCGTTCTAGTATTTTAGAATCGAAATCTATTTCGAAACGATTTCTTAGCGAATCGAATGCGAAAAGAAGGCTCTATGTCCGCTACGCATGTACGATTCAACTTCGACATCGTTACGACTTTCATGTGAGATATCGTTGTAAAATCGCTGAGATATCGTTTTGACAGGTGGATGGGATAACGGACATCGCTGGGATATCATTGCGATAAAGTTAAGAACTCGGTGTTATATCGCAGACAAATCGCTTATGTTGATGTTTGTTAATTATGTCGTATCGATGTCGTAAAGAAATCGGAAAAATGTCGATGAGTTTGTTTTTGAATGAGAACTTATGACCAGGAAGCGCCAAATTCGATTAAGAATAATAATTGTTTATAAATTAAACCATTTAGAATTATTAATAAACTATACATTAATTTAGTAAGCTCACTAAAACTAAATGGTATACTTTAAACATTTAAAATCTATTTAAAATTTCTTGTTCTTCGTCACTCATCCCGGCCTTCAGACAGCTTCGCATCAGTCTTGCTAAAAATAGAACTACACCCAATCTTAAAATATAAATAAATGAACTTTAAATACAAAATTAGTTTTAATTGCTTCTTCAGTATCTTCATTCGGTTCGTAACTACAAGGATTGACAGATACATTTTCGTTTTCTTGAAATGGACTTTTTAAAACATTTGCTGGACTCTCAGAGGGTAGGCACAAGTCAGTTTGAGAAGCAGATTGATTGTCACACACAGATTCAAAAATTCACTCCGGTAGATTCTCTGCTCTTTGGAAGGAAGGTTTAGTTGGTAATTGTTTTACACTTGTGTAATTATTACGATTACTATATTTATACAATAACGAGTTTACAGTTTCTTGTCTTCTACTAGCTGAACCTTCACACATATGAAAACCTATTCTTTTCGCCATTCAACCACTAATATTTTAAGATAACACGAATATTTTGAGATAACGCTAATATTTGTTTAAATAACAATCGTTATTATGTACACCGACTTCTGCAGTCAAAAAATAAATTCTCAACACACAGCTGAGTCACCTACTGAAATGATAACGGAAAATAGCTTTAAGTAAAGCATAGGCATAGAATATCTTTTCTTTGGCCAGTATGCATTTACGATATCGCTTCGATATCTTTGAAATCTAGATGCTAACATAATAAAGTATATTTCGTTTTAAGTAGCGATATCTATACGATCGGTTCGATATCCTATACTTAAAAAGGTGAACAAATTGAGTGTAGCTGATTTTAAGTAACGATATCTCAACTATTCACACGATGTTTCTTTTTCCAGTACCTAACATAATTTAGGGAAATGCCCAAGAAAGATGCGATATCTTTACTATATGTGAGATATCGATTATGATTATTGAGTCACAAAATGATATCGTAGGAAAATCGCTAAAATCTCAGAGATATCGATCTACGATTTTTATACGACATGTCGGCTGGGTAGTGTCTTGTCTGCACATTATTGTCCATGTTTGTAAATGGTAATTGGCAATTTTAAAAAAGGACATATAAAATTTTAAAATGAAAAGTGCCGTCCCCATCGTCGTCTCTGTTTTATGTTAAATTTCATTACACGACTTAGGTGGCAACCTCCTAATTTATTCATGATGAGTCTTAAAAAAGCCATGACGGGAGGAAGATATCCATCCTCCTGCACAAAAATTAAAAGTAAAAGTGGTCGTGGTTTGGTTTAGTACATTTTTTGGCAAGTAAAAGTACAACGAAATCACAGCAAAAAAGGGAGACTAACAAGATTATACCTAGTTAGATTTGGCTGGCTGGTCATCATCATCATACTCATCATCATTTTGCATTTTTAAAAAAAATCAATCAGAATCAGATAAAGAAAAAGGATGTGGATGGGATGTGATGCCTCCTTCGAGCATACCAAACCAAACCACTGCATAAAATGTTTTAGTGCTCCTGCCCCCTGCACTGCAGTTAGGGCATTGCATCGTCATGTCATTATCATCTTGTCTTGTTTTGCAGTTTGCTACACAGATAACATACAAGATATTACGAGAATTAAAAGATATGATGGACAAGTGATAGGATATGTAGCAAGTAGTTAAATGTTTTTCGTGTCTAGTAGGACCACCAACGTCAGCTGTCACAGGTCATGATTTAATTGATACGCTCCAGCTTTAAATATAATACAAACTAATATACAGAAAGGCAACCACTCATTTTTTTGGGGGATTGAAAAGAAAACTTGAAATGAGCATGAACATGTTTATATACATATAATACATGTCTTGTTCTTGTTGTGTTGTAATAATAATTTAAGCTTTTGGTTTGGTGTATTTTTTTGGCAACAAGAAGGGGAGGATGATAATGATTATAAGGTTTGTCTATCCTCTCAAGTTCTTATAGGGATGGACACATGATCAAGTTAGTTTGTTTAGAGTGAAGTCTCATTGCAGCCGCACTGTCTGCCTCGTCATATCATCTTCATCCTTTTTGTCGTGACTAACTTTGAGAAAAAAACATGCATCCCCTTTGGAAATCATGACATGGCAATGGCATGACATGCTTGCACTCATAACTACAATTTAAATGCAGATATATGTTTGTTCAAGAGCAAGAATGAACCTGCTTCTTGCTTCCCAGACTGCAGAATAAAATATTGCTGAAATAGAGTTTAATTGAAATGCTACTAATATGGAGTTTGATGACTGTGTGACAGATACATTTATAGTACAATATAGTTCATAGGCATTTACAGAACATTCTTCAACCAACGTATTTTCTATCTGTAGTGGCGTAGCAAATATTTAAATTAAAGGGAAACTTTTTATCGGCATCAGTTCAAAATTAACATTGAACTGAGCTGGTCCAACAAGTGTACATATTTCACATTTACAATCACGCCGTGTCATGTCAATTGCGCCTTCAACTAATTTAACTGTTTTCCTTCTGTTTCATTGCCAAAGCCAAGTCAAGTCATGTCTTTGTTTAACTTGCATTTTCATTGAAAAAAAAGTGTAACAAGATATTCATGTTCCTCACGAAGACTCACACTATCTAACGGTGGCGTGGCATAGCATTTCTGATAAATGAATGAGCAATTATTTATTACCTAGTAGTAAGCAATGGTCCTCCTCTCTCTCTCTCTATTCATTCTTGCCTTGAAAAAATGCAATGGAATTTTTGTCTTTATTCCAACTTCAACACGCCGCTGCTGCTGCTGTGCCGTTCTCTTCCATCATCATCAATTTCAACAATTTATTGATCGTTACTTGCAATAAAATACAATAAACTCGGTTGTTTGCTCCCGCTGCTATATTCTTGTTTGTCAAAGGATCCTTTTTCTTATCTCAATGGTCAGTCATTGTCTTTTTGTCTTATCAAAAAAAAAATAAGTTAGGGATGATTGAGACTATCCCGAGCAACTATAGCTCCTACTGCTGGAGTTAGAGAGTGACATTTGAGACGACAAACTTCCTTGTAATTGCACATGTCTTGTGGTGCTCCAAACAACTACTGCCGCTTTTTACTTACAACTTACAACTTAGCTTCTTCTTAATGCCATGTCAAATGGACTCAAGTACAAGTCATTATAATTGTCTTTTGCCATCCCACGAATTTATTTTCTTGATCTGAATAATTTATTGGATTTTGCATGCAAAGTTGACTCCCATGCAAGACTCAAATGCCTATATAAAAATTCCTGTTATGCATATATGAATATGTATGAGCTGGCGACAGATATGAGACATCTGGATGATTCTGTGGCGTGTAATTCGCTTAGCCAAATCATATTCTTTTGTAATAATAAAATAATATGCTGTAGTCAGTTGCTCCTTTTTATGATAATGACCATGATAATATTCGTGTAAAACCTGATAAAAGTGAGAATTCGGAATATGAAGAGAGAGAGGGAATCTGAAAGAAAAAACTTGCTTTTCTGCTTGAGTTTGACTACTTGACATTATCCAGATATTTTCCCTTCTCTTCTTTTTGTTATTGCTGTCACCGACAGCGACTTTTACGATGAAGATTATACGATGCTCAAAGCTCTCATCCATTTCTTAAAGGTAAAAAGAAGAAGCGCAATCATATCGTGGTTTGGTTTGGTTTCATGGTTTTGTAACATGTAACAAACGTCATTTAACGATGTTTGTGCTCCTCCTGCCGTCCTGTAATTGACAAACCTTTAACCAAACCAGGTCACTGCGTGGAGTAACTAAGTCATATTTTTATTGGGATTCCTGTGGTCGCTGCTGGAAATATTACGACCAAGATAATAATAATAATCATAATTTTTAAAATCTGTTTTTCACAGACATAAAACATATTTTGTTACGGCGTAAAAAAAACTTCTCAGCATAAAACCGTGTGAAGTAAGTGGTTGTGGGCTTTTTTATTATTGAACCATATATTTTACCTGAAAATCATGCTATGTAAAGTGAAATCTTTTTATATCCTCCTACTTAATATTCCTCTGGCGTTTAACACGAATTTCTGCGCCGTTCAGCAAATAATTGAATTATTATGAAAAGTTGAACAGTAGGAAAAATATTGAATTTTCACGTGAAGAATCAACATCCAAGTTTGAACTGGTGGAGTGGGGCAATCCAATAGTTTTGAAGAAATCATTTTTCTTACTTTTTTTCTATTGGTATTGCTACAAAACCCTTAAGATATGAATTATTGTTTGGGAAGGAAATGAAAATTTACCGGAAAATGATCTGTTTTTTACCCTATGGCTTTAATCTTGAGATGAGAATATAATATTTTCTTCTTTTTGATGGGATGTCATGTGTGCACAATTGCATTTATTCCCAAATCTGTTTTTCATCTTCTCTTTCAAGCGGATATGAATGAGCGTGATGATGATGATCATTTTTTGGGGGCTTTTTGCACAATAATGGATTTTTTGATTGCATATGTGAAAATTGATTTTTTCGCTACTTCATCACAATTTCTTCATTAAACATCTTCTGGAAGAAGATGAGGAACTACCAACTAAAAGGTTCAGGTTATGTTATGTTATGTGGGCAAGTTGATAGTTGATTTCGTAAGTAAAAATCGATGTGAAATATTTTATCAAGCCATTCCTTCATTCCTATGTTAGCATTATCATTGTTGACTTTAGCCGGAACGCTTCCTGGAGCACGAAGTATGTGATAAAAGCAAACAGTGAAGAAGAAGAAGAAGCGAAAGAGCAAAAAGTTTGGTGCAACTTATTAAGAAACAAATTTTCCCCCAAAACTTTTTTCCCAAGAAGAAGAAGAAGAAGCTATGGCTTCAAAATGAAATGTAAACAGTAATCCAATCAACTGATAGAGCAGCAGCAGCGTACATGTACATATTGTCGAGCTTTCTCCTTACGGTGCGGTGTGAGATAAGAAATCTGTAAAAGCAGAGCTAGGAAGGGTCTCTGTGTGCGTCCGGAAGCTACTCTTTCTTCTTCCTTCCTCTGATTCACACATTTTTTCCTCGTGACTCCTCTTACAAGTTTATTCTCTGTCTGACTCTGACCCGGCATCGGCATAAGATCAGAGACCGTAAACCGTAGCGCGTTGTTTTTCCTTCCGGAAGTTGACAAACTTTGGAAAAGTGCTGGATTGGATTGGAGCAAAAAAAAAATCTTGTTTTATTAGCGCGTCGCAACACACATTCGATTAGTTGATGACAAACAAGCCAAAGCCAAAACCAAACCAAACCATGAAAAACTCTTCTTATACTTTACGATTTACAAATAAATAACTTTGTCTCCGTGCTAAATTCTTCCAGTTATCCTTCTCTGCAGTTGTTGTCGTTGTCACCAAAGCTCATGTCCATGTCGACGTTTTTGGAAAAACTAATATTTAGTGGAATGCAGTTTTGGTCCAAGTTTCACGTCACTTGGAGCAATTTACGTGTTTTTGGTTCACTCAGCGTATTGTTTATACTTGGCTGAAGGTGGTAAAAATTGGATACCTTTTTCCTTTCCAAACAAGAAATCATAAATGTCACCAAACACATTTGCCACATGTACAAATGTACAAATGTTTTGCTAAATGAAATGAGAAGCGTCTCTGAAAATATCCTGATCAGATCAGTGTCAACATTGCAAACTTACCCAAAAGGAAAATATCAAGATCTATAAAAATAGCTCCTGCCGTCATACTATGTACTTGCGGCGTAATTTAAACTCGTGAATATTTTGTTATTCGACCTCAAAATTCCACAATCGTAAAAAGTATCATTTTTAAGAGTTTTCCATTTTTATGATATGATGGAAGCAGATTCCATTCCACCAAAAAGATGAGATGACAGAAGACAAGCTCTCTCAAAATATTTTGGAATAATAAAAATGGACCACAAAACAAGATAAAAATTATCTGTTAACATCAGGTAATAATAACAACCTCAAAACGCGTCAAGAGGACACTCACTGCGGGGTGTTGAAAATATCTTGTTTTACTAACCAGAAAGACAACAACATAAAAATGGAGCTTTTGGAATTTCCTCAAGGGTTACAAAAAAATCATAGGGTTTCCTGCAAAACTCTGAAAAAAGTCGGGTAGGGTCTGATTTCAGTTTTAGATTAGAAATCATGGCCATTACATAAAAATCATTGTAGTGATAATAATAATATAATATAATCTCGTGCGTCAGACGAGCACCGAACATCCGCGTTGGTACTTTAGAAAGAAACGACATTCCTGTCTTCTGCTTTAAAATTTAGACACTTCTAAACTCTTTTGTTTGCTTAACATTTGATGCTCGTGCGAATGTCCAATTTACAAACTGCTTCACTTTATTTTCAATTTCATTATAACTGAACCTTTTTGGAAAATAGCGTGCAATTTTATCTCATTTGACGTTTTTCAAAACAAAAGGAAAACATGCGAAAATCACCCAAACTCACGTGGAGAGTGAAGACGAATAAAGTTATCATCCAATATGACGGATGTGAACTTCTTATTGCGTGCTAGTTTCAAGGTCTGCTTGTTAAGTTAAAACGTCCGCAAAAGCTCATTGAAATTTCACCCTTTCCTTTCATTCATCATCAGCAATCATATACGATTATATCATTAAAAACCTCAGAAATCTGTTGGACGAGCCCGATGCCGATGACTGTCCAAACAGGATGATTCAGTCAAATTCTAAACAAGCTCATCACATCACATCACTCATATCCCCATCAGAACGGATCGTCAAGCGACGTCTTTTCAAAACTAATAGCCTCAAAGCTTTCAAAGCTCAATTTCATATTTTGTGGTTTGGTCTGGTCTTCTGGTCATCGACCAATGAATTTATTCACAAACGAGCCAAACCAAACTAAAAAAAAATGGGAAAGGAAAGGGCAAGCGAAACAGTTGCCGGGGGTCATGTTAATGATGCTATAATAAGCCCACGCAAGGATAATCTTTTGACCAACCAGCTCCGTACTCCGATTGGTAAACAGTATATCATCATGTTTGTTAAGCCGTTTCTGCAGACAGACAGTTTAGAATGGGTTACAGCATTGCAATATCTTAATAATATCCAAATCCAATCCAAACATAAGGTAGGGGAGGATGTATTATATTATATTATACTCACAAAGTATAATAATTTGATGGTCATGTGTCCTCTTGCATAACAAGCATGGGAACTGACAGGTGTGTTATAGGCGGATGGATGATGATGATTATGATTATGCGGATGATATTATGATATGATGGCCGAACACAACACAATATTCATGGGAGATATAGATAGACAGCATGGGGTAAATATAAAATAGGCTTTTTGTGAAAAAGTCAAGTAAAGTAGTAAGTTAGCGATGAGGAGAAGGGTGTGCTACGTAGCGTGTAGCTTTCCCGTAGCTGTCGTTCTTGTGAGGGCGAGTTGTTTTTTGTTGTTTACTCAAGTTATAGCGTTTGCTGCACGCAATAAATTATAATTTCTCTGTTAACTTTGCTTCAATTTTGAAAGGATGGGAATTTGAATGAGGGAAAGGAAGAGGATGAAAGAAATGACAAGAAATGATGAAAGGAGGGGACAAAATGTCTGGAATGCAACTGTCTATCAATTTATAGTCAGTGTCAGAGCTGCTAAACGAGACATGCGTTGCATGCAACATGAGTTTGTTTGTTCATTCATTGATATTAGCAGTAATTGACTGAAAACTTGCTTCAATTTTGACATTTGACATCACGTTCCCCCTTCTAAACAGTCCAAATTATTGATATCGTGCTAAACTGGGAGTCCAAGTTAATTTATTGAGCGGTATAAAATTGGTAAACATAAATACAATAATCTTGTATAAGTAAACCGCTTATAATATTTATAAATAAACTGAAAATATTAAATTATACTTATTAGATAGGTAGAATTCTTTGTCTTTAATTGTTTGATTGTCTCCGTATGTGAAATAGAAAATAATTGAAACGGATTTAGCCCTGAGATTTGTATGTTTTTAATTATCATTATATTATCTATTAAGTAGGTAGTGGGTACACATGTTTGTGTCTGTCTAAGTATTAGTGGACAGTGGACAAGCAGAATAAAAAAAATCACGTTGATGATGAAAACAAGACAGTGATTTTCGTACCAGCTCACTTAACAACTTTTTACAAGAATTAACCACCAGCAGCCCAGTATATAGCTTTGGAGTGGACATAGAGGTACAACTGTAGAATTTGTTTTTATGCATTTTCACCCCAGGAGTCTCATCCAACTTAGTATTTCACTACCGTACTCTTCTGTTGCTATTTATTGTTTACCAACTATTTTCTCAACAAAATAAAATAAAAAAAAGTTTTCATTGAGAAAGGATTGATTCTTCAGTTTGTGAGCTGTTGCTCGCTGCTCTTTCTCCCTTTGTGTAGATTTGTATAGGATATCTCATCGCTGCATGCATTATCGTTAAATTCATTAATAATACACGTTTCTCGTACCGGTATGTTCTCTAAAATAGGATTGCCACACTATATGATATGAATACGTCTTTTCGACTTTTGTTTCTTTTAATATGTACCTGCTGCTGATGCTGCTGCTGGAGGACATTTTTAAAGAGACAAGATCAAGCAGTTAAAAAAGCTAGTAACAGTCAAAGTCCAAGAGTCAGCAGGTAGTAAAAAGTCGTAGAAAATGATGGCTTGCATAATGTCCCAAGCGACAAGCCATATAACATGAAACCAATGCCATGCCAAGCCCTTGAGCTTTCTCTCTCCATTCAATTTGTCTCTCTGTGTGAATTCTATCATATCAGATGAACATATTTTTAAAACTTTAGACGGATACAGATAAGAGAATGATACGATGGAGCGGAGTGGACTGGCTTTAACGACAAACTTTTGTGTCATTTCAACAGGTACTATACAAGAGAACGTCTGCAACAGAATTGGTTTTAAGCTTAAAAATAGATTTAATACATTATGCAAAATGCCCTTTATACAAAATTTGATGGTTTGAAAGTTGCTTGAAAAGTTCAGTGACAAAAGAATTTACGAATTATTGTGTAAAATGATTTGTTCCGTCATTTGATGGACGCAAATCCAATCCAAACTGATCCAAAGGTCATTTTTGCTCTCCCGGATATTATTTTTGGTCGAGTGACAAGACAGAACTGAACATGACAAGAAAAAGTTTTTAAACTGGGTCACATCACACTCGTTCATCGTTTAAAAACTTTTATTTTAATTTCCTTGTAATTCCCATATCAAATTTCATGTCAAGCCAAAGCCAAGTCACAGGGACAAATGTCGCATGTGCATTAATGTGGGAAGAAAGTAAGTGGATTGGTTGTAAGACAAATGAGGAGAGATTTTTGATTGTACAAGTTAGTTCAACTGAATGTAAAAGTATTCATATTAACTTATCACAACACTAATTGAAATCTACTTGGGTGACTTGTCGAGATAAGAATCGGAAGCATTCCCTTCGTTAAAACAACACAAGGAGGCTAGGCCAGGACCAGTCACAAAACCAAAACCAGGCCAGAATGACATGCCTATAATAAAATAAACTCATGTTCCAATTTCATTTGATGCTCATTTTATCTCAAGTCAAAAACACTCTTCATTATTAAATAGGCATCATTTTGTTCTCTAATAAATACCTGCATTTAGTTATATGCATAACTTAAAGAGAGGAAAAGTTTGAGATAAAAAAAAGTTGACAAGAAGAAGCCACCTTGGGCGCATTCACCAACAGAACTCAAATCAGTCACATTGCCTTGTCTCTCACAATCCATTTTTGATTTCCCACATAGGGAATAAAATAACTTTTTAGAGATGCAATCCACTCCAACTACATGTTTCGGATGAAGCCTGTCTTGACTGTGTCGCATTGAAGAAAGTGACACGATTTTTTTTCACTTTTTTTACTGAGATATAAAAGAGTGAATTTGTCTCATCTGTTGTGTTGTGTCAACCTGAAGGTGTTGCATTTTAAGATCAAGCCAACACAAAAGGACAAGTTTTCAACTTGTTCCTAAATTAGTCAAGCCAAGCCAGATAAAATAAATAGGGGAAGAAGAAGAAACGTGTGATTTTGATGAAATTATTTCCTCTGCTAGAACCATGCCATGACTATCTTTGAGAATCTATAAAATTCCAAACATAATTTGAGTTTGAATTGAACGTAAATTAGGATATGGAGTACATGTGTGAACTGTACGACACTACATAATTTTGGCGACGCCCATCCAAGCACATGTGTCCCCAACTCCGACTTGAATTGAAGCAATTGTGTAAGTCTTCGTAGTCTTATTCTCATGTCCAAGCTTTTTTACTGCCTTTTCTCACTCGTAAAAATGGTATTGTGAAACAAGTACAAGTTTTTGAGTCTCACAAGGAATAAAAATAAAAATGGAGGAGTTGCTGTTGATTGTTCGTTTTAAAATTAGAGATGAAATCAGTTTCAGGTTGGACAAGAAGGAAAAGGTAAGGCAAAAGACCAATGTACCTTAATTATGCAAGAAGTTGTTATTTGCGTTGAACATGGATATTTTGCATCTCATTATTTTCACTTTTGTTGACACCAAAAGGGATTCCTTCGTAATTCGTGTCGGTTACTTTCGAGATATTGCATAAAATAGCATATGGTGCGCGTTCATCGTCAAAAATTGATGACATACTGATTATTTTTAGAAAATTATGACGATAATGATCAGGGAATTAAAAATTGATATAGTGTATACATGATTTTCATCAAGCAGTGCGGAATCCAGATGTCACAAAATGTTTGGTATACTTTGAGTGCCTCACAAATTAATTTAAATTTTTTGTATAATTCATTGTTCGTACAGATTTATTTACTTTGAACGCAAAGAAACATGGAACATGTAATATTTTTGAGCACCAGCTAGCGCATATTTCCCACTAGCAGCAAGAAAAATAGCCTAGTCATTTAAAGGAAATCTGCTTATACAATGTGAGTAATAAATGGTATGTCTAGAATTTGATTCGAATCTCTTGTTCAACTGCAGCTACACCTACTTTAGATCCCTTTAATTAGTACCCACATTCGTATTCTCATCCATAATTTGTTATGAACAAGTTAGATAAAGTATTTTAAAGTGTGTTTGACAACTTAATACACCACAATCTCATTGAGGAAGTTTATGTCAAAAGTCATTCATACAAAAGACATTTGTAATGAATTTAATATCAAAGCATCAGCAGCACTACCTACTACCTACAATGCTTTGTATAACTTTTATTTCTTTCATCACACTCAATAAGTGAAAGATTGTAAAAATATGTAATCTCAATTTATCTATCTTCATGTCACTTTTCTTCCATCCCAATCCTTTACAGTGACAACATACGAGTAGCGTATAAAAGTGAAGGAGGCGGTAAGTTGAGTGAAATTATTGATAAATATCAAAAGTTAAAAAAGCAAGCATAATTCAATAAGTAAATTCTTCTGGTTTATAAGTCACATATTTTACGCCGGAAGCAATACTTATTTATGAAGTTGAAAAATAGAGAGTTTAAAACATCCAACTAACTCTTTTCCGTACTTAACTTAACATAATGTTGATCAAAAAGAGAAATCATCAAGGATCATGGCTGACTTAGCGTAGAAAATCCTATTACAAACTCTTTTCTCAATCTTTTTCTAAAATCTTTGGTTTTCCTTTCTTTTAATTCTGTTTTCATGATGATGATGATGCAAACGATTATTCAGCTCCTTTAAAAAAAATACACTTTATTTTGTAATGTTGCATCATGTAAGGCCTTTAGTTAGCCTTTTATATAGCTTGACTTGGCACGGATTCTTTCATAAAAAGCAAATCGGATTATATTTTTTTCCAACTTTGGCCAACCTGTAAAGCATTGACGCCGCCCTGTTCTATTTTGAAATGAAATAAAATTTCAATTCCTGGCAGATTGATGACGCTGCGTTGAAGGATTCATAATGTTGCCAGTATTAGGTAAAAAAAATACATTCATTTTTGCGTTGAAAGCATAAGCTAAAAAATTAAAATAATAATTACTATTTCCAAATTATTCCTACTTCTAATTCCCATCATCACAAACATCTACTCGGCTAGACGGACAAACGATGTAGTTAACGCGCAGTAGAGCCACTATACCATGTCATGTAATGTTGAGTAAGATAAATCTAGAACCATTACTTAATTAACGTTAAAACTCAAGCATTTGTCTCTGTATGAGTTTGTTTGAGTACTAAAGTAAATATATATGTATATAATATGGTTATGACTGCAATTTGCATCAACTTTTAGTTAGCGTATCATACCATACCACCTGAATTGGCAATCAAGATCTTAAGAAAGTATGATATAGACACACTTGGACTAATTGCACTTGAAGGACGAAACAATTAGCACCTGTATAATATCACCATTCGTACAGTTTACTGTTTGCGCATCTTAACCATTTATTCGACTCAACTTTAGCTAATCTGTTTGTGAAAACAAATTGATAATTGAATATGCGAGTTTTTATCAGCGCCGAACTTTAGAGCAAGCATAAAAACACGAACTGGAATTTTAACGGATGATTTAAAACATTACGTAATAATTTTTAAGCTGTAACGTTAGACTCCTACATTGCGAAGCATTTCGCGTTTTGGATGCCAAAGCTAAGCTAGGTTTTTTTATTTGGCTTAGTTGAAAAGTTGGCAAATTCTTTAGCAATACTGACCAAGATAATTTCGAAGGAAATCAGTTATTTTTAATCTTAATCTACTATATACCAAATAACATCAAAATGGCAATTGTATACCAAAGATTAATTGCACAACTTGACAAGTTGGTACCGTCTCGATTGCTTCCATTGTGGCAGCATCCTGCAGGTAATACTTCTGCATTATTGGTTGTGTTTTGCCTTGTTTTTTAAGTGTTTAAATTAGCAAAAACATTGCCAATTTTTAAAATCATTCTAGGACCAAAAACCATTTTCTTTTGGGCACCAGCCGTAAAATGGAGTTTGGTTATAGCGGGGATCGGTGACATAAGTCGACCTGCAAGTTCCGTCAGTTTCCCCCAATCTCTGGCGTTGGCATTTACAGGCAGTGTTTGGGCAAGATACTCTCTCGTTATCATTCCCAAAAACTATTCCCTATTCACCGTTAACGTCTTTGTGTTCAGCACAGCCGCATATCAACTCATCAGAGGAGTTAACTATCAACTGTCCCAACCATCATCATCATCCAGTGAAATAGAATTAGCAGAGAAGAGAACCCAAAAGTAGTTCAGTAATTGATGTTGCAGTACAAACCTAATTTGTTAAATAAAGTCACCATTCATTCCATCACAAAAAATAAATGAGATTAAAATTTATCTCCTATTATAAATCGTTAACAATGTTGTCTTAATCAAGGGTGACTGGGTGGAATTCCATTCCATTCCAGAAGAGCTCCTCCAGAGGCATAATTCCATTGAGTCATTGACAGGATTTATTTTATTTGAATGGGATTCCATTCCACAACACAACAAAACTCAAATGAAACGTGGAGTATGAGTTTATGAGTATTGCGCGATGATGATAATGGCATCTTTCCAATTTGAACGAAGAAAATCACCATCATCATCAACATCATTGTCAGCGCATCAACATTCAACATCAACTCCAGCCGAAGGTGAAGACTGAGATATTTTCATTGTATATTCAATCACATATCTTTCATTTCCTTGATCCGCCCTTTGGCATCACTTCCCAGTTTTTTAATACTTGCTCTTCATAGTTCACATTCATGTGCATTCTCAAGATTTTCATCACTGATGAAACTATATATGTATGCATATCATTATCATTACTACTTTCTACTTACTATACTAACATGGCTATCATTCCTTCTCATCATTCTTCTTTTTGACATGTGCCAATGTCTTGTTTAAAGTGTATCTTTCATTCATGGAATGCATTACAAAATCCAAATTGCTCAGTGCTCACCGTCACTAGATATATTATGCATTCTGGATAGAGTGTGAGTTGGAGCCCGTTTAAAAATACCTAATCTTCTTTCTGACGAACTCCGCTTTCTTCAAAGATTATTACGCTACACGTCAATGGGTTTATGGAATGAGATGAAATGCAATTTAAAAGAAGAGCTAGAGCTGGTGCAAGGCGCAAGGTACAACAAACAACCATTAGAATCTGTCACGATGAGTTTACTCTTTTTGAATGGATGGACTGAGCAGCGGTCATGCCATGCATGGTGTAACATTTCTTCATGACTTTGGATAATATTTGGTATCGCACCACTACCACTACCACGCCACACCACACCAGCAAACCTCCTCGCCACAAACATTGAAATTTGAAATGAAGAAACAGATTATTAATGAAATGAAACGTGGTTGGGATTTGGATGTGGGTCGTTGAATTCTAACTCAAGGCAATTCGCATTCAGAATATTTTTGTGTGCTCTATTCTGGTTTGCGGTGGAAATATAGACTGGAGCACAACGATTCTCTCAAGTCCTTTCTAATATTATTTGTTGTCAGCTCCGCAACAAGGCTATAGGTATATAATCATAATCTTCCAGGAAAAAGATACAAAGTCATAGGCATTTATTTCCTTCTGGCATTTCATGGTTTGTCTTTGGTTTGGTTTGGTGCAGTCATAAAATTTACATTACATACCCGGTTCATAATATCCGCTGAGTGACAGTTGTATTTGTATATAAAAAATGCACACTTGTGTTCAAACTTTGTGCGTTTGAACTTTAAAGCGCAGCAATGGAAAAAATTGTATGTTGGGTTTGGTAATTCTTTGGTATATTTTTTATTTCAAAAGCATATGCGACTTTCTTCTATATTTAGAGTTGAAGATTGACACAAAACTAATTAATTTTTGCTTGACTTCTTTTCTCTTGCTTTGCTTGTTTGCTAGTGATGATGATAATTTTGATGAACTGTTGAGTGAGCATTAGTCAACTTGACAGCTTTCAACGAAATATGAAAACCAACCCAGCACCAACTTATGAACAAGTGCATCTTTACACCAAATGGGATATTTAAACATTTCTCTACACTTTCTCAACGTTAACACATCGAACAACATACCTTTTCACTCACTTATCTAATGAAATGATAAATTTAACCACATTCCGATAATAAAATATTGGCGTAAAACTCACTCAATATCTGTTAACTAAAACTTGAGTTGTTAAATGTTACTAGTTGGATATTTGGTATATATTTCTACCATAAACTCTCTTTGTTAACTAATCGTAAGTTGTTTATATATACTACTGTGCAAATAATTAAGTAACTTTACACCCCACTCCAAACTTTATTACCTTTTGATTTTGCAACGTTTATTATTTTAACTAACACTTCAGATCAATTTGCAGCTTGTGCAGCATCATTTGTAGAAAACTTTTAGCATTTGGTTCTCTACATTGTTGAAAGGTTGTTAAAAGACAGTCTTGAGCCAGGAGGAATTGTCTGTGGTAAAAATAAATGCATTTTACTACCATGACATAACATTCATTTCGCAAATCAAATCATATAGATACGTAAGTTGACATAAAACTTACTGACAAAATGTCAGAGTACGCATTATTCCTTGTTTAATACATTGACTCACAATGCCCTCCAGTTCAGGAAAGCATGTTAGTGGTCGATTTTCAGCTTCGAAAATCTCACCTAGCTTACTATTAATAGACACTGAATTTTCTGTAGTAAATAAAAATATTACTAATCATTTTCCAGCAAGACCAAGGCCAAGGAAGAGATTAAAATATGATATGAGTTGTGTTACGTAAGTAGTGGATCTTGTTGCGGCAAATGAATCCCATGTGAGCATCAGCCAAGCGTAAAGCATTTGTTCCTGCTCTGCCATCCTCCAGCTCGAATCCTAAACATGAATCCAGTTTGGATGCTAGTCTGCTAGAGCATTTCCGTTTCCTCACCCAGGCAGCACAAAACTCACTAAGCCTCTCAAGATGCTGCTCCTCACTCATCATCGTCAGTGAGCTGGAGCTCTTCTCTCCTTCTCGTTCTTGTGCCATAAGCTCAGCTTGTGCATCGCAGCTGAGATAATCCTAATGAAATAAATGCATTACCTTTACTTTGCTCACCACATTCTGTATGGAAAACACTCTGTTAATTTTCAACGAATTAAGTATTTAATTAAAGATAAAGTAGATTAGAGAATGTTCTCATACGTCCATGAATAAAATCCAGCCATTTAAATCCTCAACATTTTGACAACTATCCAAAAGTGTGGTGAGGTAGTAAGTGACTCGCTTTGCCCCACCACCAATTTGCTCAGCTATTGAAAGAGCTGGAATCCTTTGCCAAGAAGGAATTTTCCCATCACCATCACCCAATTCGTTATTCGCATGAACGGGAAATATGCACATTAGAATTGTACATTTTAACAATGTATCTACTGAGCTGAATTCAATCATCATAATAATAATTTTATAATGCAACTACTCATTCCCGTCCAAGAATAATCCAGCAGTTTGCAAAAATGATTTATTATTGTGCAAAATCCAAAGAAAGTTGGTATTGGTATTGTTTGACGTCATTCTAATAACCGCATAAAATTCATAAATTTAGCCATGTTAGTAGATTATAAATATGTCATCGTCTAAAGAATAATCTCGGTTTGTCAGAATCCTTGACCTATCCTTGGTTTTCCAGCTATTTATTTATTTAACCACAATGCAATAACATTACTTAATTTTTGTGTTGATATCCTCTATTATTGTATTAGCTCAGCACAAGCCTTAATATTGCTGGTATTGGAGCAGAACCAATTACTTTTCCTCCTCATCACCATTGCTCCATTAAACTTGATAAACTTCCTCTAACCACAGCCTCCTGCAAAGGCCTACAGACCGCCACACATATTATTGACATAAACAGTCCAGTCCGACTGGGATGTGGGATTTAATTCTCCGTACATGATTTTGACATCTTTTCCCTGATCCTGATGTGATGTGATGTGAAGAAGCAACAAGCAACCCAAAGTTAATGGAAGGACAATAGAAACCAAACGACAAAACAAAGAAGCAGCAGGCTTCAAACCCGAATCCGAGTCCAAGCCATTACCTTCTTTCCTACGTCCGCGTCCTACCTTTTTGTTTTGTTTTGTATTGTTTGATACATTTTCCGAACCTTTCATGCCAAATTGCTCAAGAAGTTTCCCGACAAAAAGAAACAAAAGAGAGATCACCCATGAGAGAATTGAAAACAAAAAGGAAGACCCTAGAGAAACTTTGTAACAAAACAACAAGGGACGGAATGGATATAGGCATATTATGCACAATATTGAGAGAGGAGAGGAGACTGACCATTATTTGTGATCAATGATCATTATAATCATTAAGCCGCTCAATGGATCTCTGACACAAATGAACAATGAACCATAAAGTTAAAGCTTAAATTCAGTAATTTCCATTATACTTTGTTATTGATGCGTATTGAATGTTTTGATGATGAGTGGTTTCATAACCAGAGCAATCGTGCACCAAACCAATATGAAATATAATATATTATGGTTGTTTGAAAATGATTACTTATCTTTTTCCATGAAAAGTGATCAATTGAATTTTTCAAGCTACTGCGCTTTCAACAAGTACTTCTGATCATGAACTCTTGCCTCTAATCTTCACAAATTATCATCAATATCAATCTAAATGTACTTCATATTTAATTTGATAATAGAAATTCAACAAACGACGGGAAAAACATGCGGATATGAATGATGAAAATTGAAAATGATTATATTTTGCAAATTATTGATTATTGGATGAAGAATATAATATGTGATAAATTTTAACGAAGCATTCTTAGAAACAATAGGGAATATAGAACAAAATCCCCCCAATTAATAATTATATATTTGTTTTGTTAATAAAATTATTAAAGTATTTTCAAGAGAACATGAATCATGATTTTTTCCTGTTTTTGGCAGCGCCCATCGCATTACAGATGAATAATAAATGTGGATGCTTATTGAAACTCAAAACTGGACTAATTTTTGGCTTTCCAAAATACAAAGTCATGAGTCACGATGAGCTAATTGGGGTGCAGTATGCGCTATCAGATTGTAAATAAATGTATCTTTTTGGTTCCTCATTTTAAAGAAAAAATATGGCTCTGTCTTTTACAAGTTTTCCTTCCTTGAAGATCAATGATATTATGATCTGATATCACATGATAGGGTTAATGAGGGAGTGAGTGAGCACAGAATGAAAGCTCAGCCAAAAACCAAATAAAAAATTCAACCCCATATCAAAATCTGATATATACATATGTTGCACATGTGTGAGATAGAGAAAAGGAGAAAGATTACTATCATTTTGCTAGCTTTTCTCTAATTTGGCTGCAACATAAAAAAGATGCATGTGAATCATTTTGCCTACAGATAAACCATACTCCATTGCAAAAACAAGGCTTTAGATAGTTTAGATATTAAAAAACTCGTGATTTCAAGTTCAAAAGATCATGGATCCCAAATTATTGTGATATGAAGTGAAATGCACATATACAGTGCCTGATGCACACAAAAAACCTCCATGATATATGATGCTCCTATCATATCATTATATTATCATGTAACTTCCTCTCCAATCCAAATCATCCAATGCAAAATACTTCGTGGAGGTAGGTTTTCAAACATTGTTGCTTCTTTGTTGCAAGAATCGAGATCAAGATCAGCAGATAATGCATTGTATTGCCTATGAGAAACTTGAGATGATAATAATGCCAATGTAAAGTGTAACAATAGTGAAACACTTGCACACGAAAAAGTTGAGTTGAGTTGAGAAAGGTACATATTTATTATCCCTTTGGTTTGGTTTTTTACTATTTCCCTAATTTTCTAATATTCTAATTTCCCCACTTTTCAACTTGAACACACGTTAGATATAGATATACGAGTTTGCTTTGGGGTTTTGACTCGTTCTTAATGTTTTATTGTTCACTTTGACTTGACTTGAGGATATTATTTCCTCTGACTCCACTAACTTCCCATGCATTCTTGTTGTGTTGTTCCTTTGTTTGGGAAAATGAACCATTTAATTAAATTTTAGGTTTGGGAATAAGTAGAATAATGCCGTGATTATGACGAAGGAGAAATGGGAGGATACAGTTTGCTGTAGGTAAGATCAAGAGGGAGAAAAAATGAATTTGATCATCATGATTTTGTTTTTTCCTTAAGTACCTCTTGGCATTTTGGAACGGAAAATGTTAACAAACTTGAGCCTTGAGTCTTGAGTCGAGCCGGCTTCGTGGGTGGACTGAAAAATGCATGCATGGCGGTCCCCTCTTAATATGGCAGAATGAGAACGGCATTTTGCTCGACTTATATCGGAACATGATAAGTACAAAATACCATGATTATGATGAAATGATGAGATGATTCTCTTAAAAAAGTCAAAAGGTAAAGGTAGGTCGTAGTTGGAACGTTGGGAGTAAGATGGTAAGGAAGTAACAAGAAGAAGGGAATCAGTCACTCACTCATAAAAATAGCCAAGTCATTCCGATATGATGATGATTGGAACTAAAAATTTCAAAATTGGTCGAGAGAACGAGCCTTTTCCCAGATGGTGATCTGATGGAATGATGATGACTAAGGTGGTGCGTGGGACATTCCCATATGCGCTTGTTTCCTGGAATCTGAGACGGAGAGCGTTTCAAAAACCAATTAAATTATTACTCTTGTTTCAACCGTCCAGAAGGACGAGGGTTTCATCCTTCTGACAGCAACTTTCTTGAGTGACTTGACTGCTGGTTGACAGCCCTTGTTAAGATTTTCTGCAGCTTGTGCTCTTTAACATTTACCCATAACCTTGCTTCTTGTTCTCTTCTTCCCGGTTGAAATTGATTATCTCTAAAGTCAGTCAAAAAATTGTATGCTTATTTATTGCAAGGCAAACAAAACTGCAGTGAATTTGGCAAGTTCAACAAATAATTATTCCTTCGTCTGGTTTTTTGAGTGGATTTGGAAAGGTGGGATACATTACCTGTCATCATCTCCAAATTGTCTTTGTCAGTAATTCTCCCATTTCAGCAAGGGATCCTCTTCAAACCCTGAAGGAAGTCAACCATTTTTTGTGAAGGTTTCCTTCCCAGTAGCCCCCACTTTGATTGGAAAATTGGGAAAGGAGACAGTAAAATTCTGGGTTTCGTATACGTGCCATCCTGATCCTATTCATGTTGATGTTGATGAAATAACTGAAACAATATGGGGAGAGTCTAGACACGTAACCATGTACAAACCATCGATGTTAATTGGTTTCGTATTCCTATTTATCTAGCAGCAAAAAAGAAAGTCCACTTCACAGAAGACAGATGGAACGTGGAGACTGTGGAGAGCAATATGGTTTATATAAGAAGATGATGATGATGATTTTGAACTGCTAAAAATTGAGAACTAATGCTCTTCTTTATTACCTTTATTGGCCAAGGAAGCATAAACAGTTGTTAAAAATTAGGATTTTACTTTTTACTCCTCCTCCCCAGGGCCCTACTAAAACCTAAGGAAATGGTGGTGATTCTGTGTAATGCGACCTATTCAGCTAATTGTAAAAGGGACAAGACAGGATGTGGATGTGCTTCAGTCCAGCTCCATCCACTTCACTTCAAACTTCAACCCAATTTAAGGGTACTTTATGAGCTCATACATTTTTTGCTAAATTACCGAAATTGGAAGGAAGTAAAAAAGGATGGATGGAATAATTTTTTATTACCCATTTATGCCAAGACCTTGTTACCATCATCAGCTTGAAAGGTTAAATATAGAGAGATCTTCATTGATTTGTATCTTGTTTTTGTGTATAATCATGCGACCACCATCGTCGGCTCGCTCGCTCGTCGCGGCAGCCACCACCAAAAACCAAACCAATCGCTATCACAATTTGTGTCTTCATCTTCGTCGTCTGCCTCAGAGCAGAAAAGGATGACAATCTCATTATTGACTTGGTTTCTAAAACAAGATCAGAAGAAGGATCACCTCAAACTCGACTCCAATCCAACGTCCAAGTCCAACTATTTATTCTTGAGGGTAAAAAAATACCAATAGAAAATAAATGGTGAGGAGGTCATGTAAAAGATTATAATACATAGAAATAGATGATCTTGTGCGGCTCCAAGTGTACTTCCTTAGGAGGGGAAAGGAGAATAACAAGTTTGAGATCTAATTGGGGACCACAGAATAATAATAGTAATGATGATGGTGTGGATTGTGGAAGAGCATGAACATCAACCTCCTTGTTTTCTTGATAAGTCAATTTCCTTTTTATGATTATTTATCTTGAAGCTTTGTTTATTTCTTCAACTAGGGGCATTAGACATTCCAATAATGATAATATGAATAATATTAAAAGTGTGTACGTAAAACGTACGCACATCATATCGTATCAAGTAACACATAATATGAACGATGATGGACAATCGCATAGATGGTTTTGTACACACGCATGTTTCCAGGAGGTAAACAACTGTTGCTCCTATTTCTATTAGTTGAAGATTTGAATTTTTCTTCGAGGATTTAAACTCTCCCAACATATTGTAAACAGAGAAGCGCCTGCTGAAGGGAAACGGCCCCACAGCGTATTTATCATTATGATTATGCTGGCTGTAATTGTTATTATTTTACTTGAAGAGACTTGATCTGTTTGGTTTGAGAAAGAGATACTTTTTTTAAACGGAAACTTCAAAAGAGATTGAAGATGGAGTAGTGGAGATGGAGATGGGAGCGGGTCGAGTCTTCCAGCATATTATTTGACACAACGCCTGGTTGTCTACTCAGAAGATGAGTATCTGTTTTCGCCATTGTAAATAATATGATAACCAAAATCAACCGACAGAAACAAATACCCTGGATCAGTTATCAGTATCAACTCATTTTTATTTGGCAACACCCACTTATTTCCAGTTTTCTCATATGACCTTTGGGGGTAAACTGTATCTATCTCAGAAAGATTCTTTTTCTTCATTATCTATTCTTAGCCTGCTTGGCATTGGCTTGGCATCACTCAATTTTCTGAGAAAGTGAGTTTTAAAATGTTAAAGTTTTAAATGTGTCTGTCTGTTTGATTTGGGGATATTTCCTTCAGAACAAAATGTAGGTAACAACATGTCCGTAAGCGTTGAAAAAGTTGCGTGTGGATTCAGTTATTATTACGATTATGATGATCATGATTACTTTCACCTAAAACAATCTAGTTTGTCTTGAGAGTGATGTGTTGACTTACAAAGTAATCATTTCATTAACTGGATAAATTGGATTCTGTCAAAAATATACAAGAAATGAGCACAACTTCTACTTCTGTCTGAGGATTGTACTTGACTTATTCAAGAAAGCGTTTTGTAAAAACATATCTCAAGAGTAACTTTAAATTTAAAAACTAAAAAAAATAAGATACACGGCGTGTAAATATTTTGCATTCGAAAAATCCTACGTAAACCAGATTTTTGCTGGTGAACAATTTTACGTAAAAATGAAGCAGTTTAATTTTTATTTCTTAACATGTGTCGTTCAAGAATCAATGGAAAGATGGAGCTCCAACCAACCTCAGAAAATTGTCCGTGTGCTTATATGCATACGCAATGAACGAGCATGAAGTAATGATATTCATCTCGTCAGGCGTTTATGACTACTTCGTATTTACTTTTAAGCAAACTGCCATCCACTATCTGATTATGACACTAGCTCTAGCTGCTGAAGCCATTGCTTTCCATCCTGCTGTCTGGCAAAACGTTCAGATGAATACATACATACAAACATAATATGTACTTTCTTTCTCTTTACCTTCTTACTTCAATTCAAAATCCAACTTTTAGCTTGCGTAGGAGTAGCTTAAGAGTATTAAAGAAAATGGTAATGATTATGACGGACACTCACAATTTTTTCATCATCTTTCCATCGTCCCATCCCCAATCCATTCCACATCCTTCCTTCTTCTTGGGAGCAAGCAAGGCAAAGAGAGGACTAAACATGATAAAAATTATAGTTGAGAATGTAATAAAATGATCATAATGTTATAAAAACGACTGCTGGTTGTTTTGTTGGTATTTTGTAGTCATCATCAGTAGCATCAGAGAGAGTGGAAGAAGGCGCAGTAAAAGGGAAATTTATATGGAATGAAATGAGACAAACTCGCACCACAGGGTGTTACAACCTCTCAGTCTTCTTCAAAGATATAAAATGAAGATAGTAGTCTGCTTTTTGAGTATACAATCTCATTCTGCTGCTCAGGAGGATGAGGATGACACACGGGAATCGAAGATGATAATTTTGTAAACACTCAAATGACTCCGTGTGTGTGTTTAGTAAATGTGGATACAAAGATGATGAGGAGTAGGAGGAGGAGGACATCATAGTGCACAGGACACCACCACACCAAAAACCACCATGGAATTCAAATAAGGAAGGATTTGGATTGCTTTGCTAGAGATGAAAAAGACAAGAGGAACATCTCTGTAAAAAGTCATAAATAAAGGGAGAACAAGACCAAGACCAAGCTGGAATGGAAATAATGTGCTGCTTTCTCAGAGCCATTTTATATTGCTTTTCCTTGGGTGTTTTATGTGTGTCCCGTACGAGCAAGGAAAATGAATTTTTTTCCTTGTGTGAACCCATCGTAAATGAAACGCTCATTATGTTATATACATACATTGGTTTGGTTTGGTGGATGATATAAACAATGAAATTTTCCAGCGGCATCATCATCCCTGGAAGAAACTCCAGTGTCAAGCCAAAGCCACTATATTTGCCCAAGCTTTTCATGAACATATCAACAGAATCATTCATGAGATGAGGACAGCAGAGGACTGGAGGACACACTCATGAGAATTCCTTTGTGTTGCATTGGATGCACGCAACTTTATTATATTGACTTTGACATTGACAGTTGTTCTCCACCACTCAAGTCCAGACAGTTAGGGGACAATGCAGAACGACAATCTCCCACGAAATCTCTCCCCAATATAATCATTTAAAGGCTAATATAATAATACACTTTATGGAAGAGTAATTACAGCTTGGTAATGACGTATTTACACAATACTTCAAAATCTTCAAAGGAACAAGTAATATAATATTGAAAGATTGAAAATATAAAAGACATCTTTGTTCTCCTGCTTTGGCTTTGTGTGTGTCGTTTGTCGTTCTTTCTCGCAACTTTTTCCAAACGTTTATATTTATAGTCACTCAAGATTGATGGGTTTATTATTGGTCGTGTCTGGACGGAAGAAGGGAGCACTTAATCAACAACTTCTTCTTTTTATGGGTGTGTATCCCTCTTGCATTTTTTGTACGGAAGCTGTGTTCCTTCTCGTTTTGTCATCTTGAATCTTGACTCAGAGAGTCAGTCACGTTAGATTAACAAGAAAACAATGAATAAATAATGCAAAATAAATCTTTTAGGTTGCCGATAACAAATCATAAATTCTCCGGCTTGTATCATCCTATTTGTTGTCATTTAATCCTTGGACTTACAAGCAGTTATGGCAGTTGGAGCAAGTTGTAAGTAATTTCATTGTTTGCATAAAGATCTGGTGACCCGCTGCTTTGCAAATGCTTTGTCATCATCATCATCATCAAGGGAGAGGAGAAGGAGAGAATAAACGTTGTGGTACAGGATGGAGGAGGAAAACAAAAGTGGGAGATGTAATCTTGATTTTTATATTAAATAAAATGTCATGCAATATATCATTAAAAGTGCACCAAACCAAGCTAGAGTCACCACAACAGAGCTGATATGATGGGCAAGGCAAGACGACGAGGATTTGTAAGGTGGATGAGTAATTTGGCTGGATACCTGCTGGAGACTTAAGCAGTTGCTTATCAAAGTAGTCCTGGATAAAACTTGCGAACGTGGCTGTTTTCAATACCACCACTGCGTGTTCACGAGAAATCTATTAACTTTGTAAAATTAATAATATTTTTTATTTGTTTATAACGGCGTTGTAGTCATTCAATTCTTTGACTTTGAGCAACTTTTGGAAACAAAATGTGCTCCACTCTACAAGTTTTAGTCATGATTTTGAGCAGCATTTTGTACCAGATATCTGACTTGGTTTTAAATATATTGGTAAATTATGAGAATTTGATTTTAGTCACCTATCAAAAGTACACAATATCATCATCATTACCTTTTCCGATAGCAAGATGATTCAAGATTGAAAGTTGTTTGAAACTGAAAGCTGCAGCATAGCGTTTCATTTAATTATGCAAATGAATAGCTCTCTGCGCAAGAATAACAAATAACCAACATTTTTTTCCTCCACAGTAAATATAAAAGCTTTAATAGCATCCATCCCCATGTTTAATCTTCGTGCCGAGTATTTATTTACTCTCCTCCGTCCGTCGGCTACCGCTTTTGTCGTGTTCAATGAATAAAAAAAATGGGGAAAATGAATTTTCATGAATTTTTCAACATCATCAACAAAGTATCCACCCCCTTTGAGTCAACTTATTCGTGCTTTTTCTCAAAGTAAGTGGAAAAGTAGCTTTACAACAATTCAGAAGCTAATGAATTAAATGAAGAATGAAGAACAAGGTGCTATTGTGTAAACAAACAGATGCATTAGCACTACTTTATCTACTCAACTCAGCTCTCCACTTCTTCCATGATGATGATGGAGCCCGAATAGGTTGAACTTTGGTCATAAAGTCTGGAAAAATTATGAAAGGACGGACGAGGACGAAGACGAAGCGGATCCAGTGAAACCAAACCACTTCGTGTAAAATTCATTTACAACAAAGTAAAAAAAAAATTTTTTCTCGTGAAATTAAAAATGAAATGAAACTTGAGAAGACCAAGACCAAACCAGACCGACTCAATCAATGCTGCTATCATATCATCTACTTGAGAAAAGAATTCAGAAATGTTCCAAAGACGAAACTTTAAAAAAAATGTACAAACATTTACACACTGTGTGAAAAACCATATAAAAATTAATGAACAGTCCAGTCCAGTCCACCTCTCTTTCTCTACCCAGTAGCTTGCTGCTGGCCTAGCTGCAGTTTGTAATTAAAACAAGTGCAAAATATACACACAATATGTTCTCCACATAAATTGGAAGCCATTATTCCTCCATCATTTTCATTTTTAATTGTGAGATGTGCATGAGATGCCCACCGGTTTTAATTTCTTTAAGAAAGAAAAACAAAACGTATGCATGCATGCATCATCTCCAATGGAATGTGTCTCACTAAAAATAACTATTTGTTTTAAACAGTTTGTTTAACTAACTGCCTAAAACATGTTCACAGACTCATTACTTCTCAATGGAATGTTCTTTCTCCACCTGTTAACTACTAATAAGACTTGTACGAGGTGGAAATATTGTATGGCGCTATTGCTACTGAATTTTAAAGGAAAAAATTTAAAAACTTTTTTAAAAGAAAGTATGTGCATACGCAAGGTGCTACGAATTCCCATGTGATGTGATAATGACGCTCTTGATTCATGACACACGAACAAACGTCATGGAATTGAAATAAAAATACAATCCATCCCTTCTTTTTTTAGTCACTTTTTACAATACAAAGAATCCACTATTCTAAGAATAGCTTCTGTTCTCTTCTTTTCCTGTGTATTCTTCTCATCTTTCCCTGATTTGAAAGATGGTAGGGGATCCACCTTGAATTTGATGATACATCTCAGGTGGTCTGGTCTATATCATAGCACAGGAGAGGTCCTAATTACCAAATTATCTTCGGAAGTGACAATGTCAATTTCATTATATCTTCTCTCTATTTTTATTATGATCACAATAAGTACAATACAATGAAAAATAAAATCTATAAAAAAGAGTAAAGTAGTAAAGAAGAATTCGAATCAAACGACTATTCTCAACAACTGCTGCTACAATGTTCAACGCCGTTGTTATAATTCTAATGATGGCTGGCTCAAAGTGTAAAATGGAAAAGGGTTGGAAAATAATATTCTCTCGATTTTTTGATGCTATAAATAGGTAAAAAGACAGGTGTCATATTCACATTGTAATAATTGGTGTAAATGAAAGCTTGTTTTCACATAGCGTTGTGTTGTGTAACTGCAACAAGATGGCATTTATTTCCACCAGAAGCTATAATTTCATCAAAAAATAGTGTCATGCACCATGCACGCACTCATCATCATCATCATGGAAAATATAGCTAATTTCAACGCCATAAATACATTCATTCCTCTTCACATTTTATTCGTCTCGTTAAGTTAAAGAAAGCAAACCATTTCCTCCAATTGATAATAAGGGTGAGGCTATAATACACTACTACCTGCGTACGTAATATAATTACAGTTACACGAAGCGAAGAAAAAGGCAAAAAAAAATCAAAGAGGAATGAGATATATGATTTAGTGGAATGGAAATTGCCATTAGCCATGCATGCATGCCCTGGAGTAAAATATTTTTATTGTGAATGAAAAACTTTTACTGCTATTTCCATTACGTGTCTTTGTCATCATCAAATCAATTGACAATTGTCAATTCAAACCCAAAATGTAGGTCTGAAGAACGCAACACTGATCATTTTATTACATTACGTTTCAACTCGGATAATTTACAACATTCCTAGAATTCTGTTCCCAATCACTGTAAACATATAAACCTGAATTGAATCAGTGTACTTTATTTATGCAGAGCACAGCTCAACAGCTTAAGCCGGAGTATTACAGGATCAATTTTTCCTAACAATGACAATGGTTTTTACAAACAACAATAGATAGGGCAACATATTATATTATATTTCGATTGTAAAAATCTTTTACAACGCAACAGTTCAACATGTTTGAAATGTTTAAAATCATCTTACCTACTTATACAATAATACATAAGATAAAAGCATCAGGATCTGATATATGATTCGGTAATCACCAATGGTCATTTGGTCATCCATCCTGCAATAAAATTGCGACGAACGAACGAACGACGTATTGTGCGTAACAACAATGCTCAGGCAATAAATAAATAGCAGTACCAATTTATGACTGGTTATATTTACCCAAAACACGATGATGTGATGTGATGACTGACTGAAAGAAAGAATACACATTGTTGAGATTGAGAACAATCATCCATATTATTACTTTAGGTACAACATACAACACAGGCCTTTTTATGTTGTATGTGTCATGCTTCAAAACTTTGGAAACAAGGAAAAGAATTATTGCCCTAATAATAATCCCGGAATACAAACACACTGTCATTATTATAAGCTCATTGATTTCCCCTCTTTCATTCCGATACTTTCTTGCGTTTACTTGAGAAGAACAATAATTATTCTTTTGCAAGTTAACAAGACTTTTCAACAGTGTTCTTAATACCTTCTTACTGCAACACAAGTCAGCATCAACTTGACTGAAAGGTTATAATATAATATTGCAGTAAAAGGTTGTAAAACCTCACAAAGAATTACGGAATTACCTATAGATGCACATTGTGCGTAAGCTTTTAGTTTTATTCCTTAAGGGTTTCATACTTGTACCCTATAATAAAATAAAATCGGATAGAGTACTTAAACTCTTAACCTTTTCCTGGAAGGATATGAGGCTCATTAGTTTCCAATAAAAACCAATTGAGACTTGAGAAAAAAAATTGTAAGTATGTAGGTAGAGTAGAGGCTGTATATTCGGCATTTAAAGGGATATGATGATGATAATGCGATGAGAATGTGTGCTACATGGAGAAAATGTCTTTATTTTATTCTTCCTGTGGGAAAAGGTAAAGGTGTGTGCTAAATTATGTTGGCCTGGCCTGCTTGTTCCTCACATGACAAGTCTCTAGTGTAAAGACACGAGTTAACGTGTTTTCTCAAGATGATGTTATTTTGACGAAAATTATGTCGTTGTACCTTGTACATCTAACATATGGCTAACTTGATCTGTAGAATGGAGCGAGAGTCTTGTCTTTTCGAGAATAATACTGTCATCAATATGACCCAATAAAAAGAATTTCGAGTAATGTACCAATGTACCAAACCAAAACCAAAACCAAGTGACTGACTGACTAGAATCATCTCTTGTTTCAAACTCAAAGTGTTCCGTGTCACGACACGACAAACAAGCGAGGAAAAATAGGTACTTGCATATTGCATTCTCATTAAAATGAGACGTAGTAACAAGTCCAACTCTACTTAAATTGCTGGCCAAGCTCATAGATCACCAAGCACAAAAAAATAGTGGAGAGAGCTAAAGCGGAATTTATACGTGGTTTGGATTTTGTATTGGAGGCAGCAGGGTTAAAGGTACATGCATTTCCTTTCTTCCCCTCTCGACGTTTATTTGATGATTATTGCCTAACAAGCTAGTTACCTCGGCGTGGCCACAATCGTAAAGACTTGTACTATACAATCGTTGAAATAATCAGGAGAATTGTAATGATCAACTTAAATTCAGATTCAGGTCAACATTTCAAATTTCAACATCAACTTTTGCCAACTGACAGACATAAAAACCAAGCGCAAGATAGGAAATGCACTTTTTCTCACATCCAAGCATCTGGGGCAATAAAGCTAAAAATCTCTTCGTCTAGCATTCAACTCAACGGCATTCTAATTTGCCAAAAATTTACTATTCATTTTAGCAATAAACTCCATTTTAACGGTGCCCTGTTGCCCCGGTCCTTATTACACACAAAAAACGATAATATTTTCCTCCGCTTTTCATCACTTTTTACGGCTCTTTCATTCTCAACATAAACATATCTAGTTTCTTCTTGTGACAGGAGCGAGCAGCGGCTTCACTTCATGACTATGACCAAGAGGTATTAAATTATGCACAAAAGAGGATGCCGATGCCGAAATAAACGTAGCAGTCCAAACATATGCACAAACGCAACATCCATATTATTTTCTGCTTTCTTTACACCAGCAATATTTTCATTTCTTCTTTAAACCTTCGAAGATAGAAGATGAGATGTAATCTACTCAAGATGATAATGAAGAGTACACGATTGCGTACAAAAGGGACAGACCAAAAACAGATTCACGGTTAAGGTAAAAGGAACGGGAAGGAGCAGGACGACAAAAATATGCGACAAAAAAGAGAGACTCTTTCGTGCCTAGTTGCCAGTTTTAAGATTAGGCTGAATGATATTTAGATTAGAACTGTGAACTCCTTCATTGTGTCTTATTGTTACATATTTTTTTAGAGGAGCCTCAGCTTGTCCTCCCGTTTCCTTTCTTTCATTTGATTTCACCATTGAGTTTGAAAATACATAATAATTTGTTATTGTACAGAGGAATATATGTAAGAATGATGATGATGAAGGTCTCTTTTATCCTTGTGCTGTGGCCGAATGATAGAATAACAGAGCAAAAGGAAACCTTGAATTTGAATCCAACTCGACGATATAGTTCCTAAAGGCGTATCTATTGGATGATCTACCTGCTTGCTGCCTTGGAGCGCCGTTGAGACTTTATGTAAGAATTTATTATTATCATTTTGAACAGGAATTCGAATTGAATTGAATTGAGAAATACGGGAGTAGAAAAGTAGAAGGAAGAGCAGCAGCAGTTGCAGTTGGGATTTGGATTTGGTATGATTTTTTGATAAGAGTTGTGGCACTTGCATTGAGAAAAATAAAAAGGGAATTGGTGGACAAAAGGAAGATGGGCTTGAGTGATATGTTTGTATCATTAATCTTGCATCTGTATCTCTCCATCCCATAACAGCCATAACTTATACACAGATGTGCACTATGTTTCAAAGTCTTGCGTTATATGCTGGTGCTGGCTTGTGCAAGTAAAAACAGAGTGTGTCACTTCACAGATTGTGTGCCGCAAAGATTACGTAGAGGAGAAAAATAGCCTTGAATTGGAACGTAACGTTGTAACGTGTTATTTTCCAAATCAAAAAATGCAATATGGACATTACAAATGGTCGTGGTGCTTCTCCAGCTGTGCAGTTTTATGCCTGCAAACTCCTCCAGGTTAAATCCAACATTATTTATGGGAGATGCATTTAGGATGACTCTTAGAATATGGCTTGAATCTACAAGATTATTATGATAAAACCTGGTATTGCATTTAAATAACTGCAATAATAGAATATTATTTGTTGGCGTTGATATTAGCTTATTTGATTGGTTTTTCCTGTCTGATTAATAATTAATTCTCAAATTGAAATAAACTATCGAGTTTTTAAACAGTTTTGGACAAGGTATAATTATTTCATTATTACCCCAAAGCAAAAATTATTAATTCTACCCAATTTTTCTGGCTAATTTAATCATTTTATAAAATGCATGTCGATTGTCGATAATGCTAATTTCCTGATTTTGCCTGAAACTACGGAAGATGAGTACCTAAAAAGAATAAATTCTAAAAGTAATTTTTTATTCAAGTTTTAAAGCTAAAACTAAACCTGCTACTTCCTAAACTCACACTAGCATAAAAGTAGTAAGATTTTCAATGAAGATACAAGACAAGGCAATGCTTGTAAATTAGAAAAGTAAATAAGTACTCCTGTTCGATGTTCCTTCTTTTATATTTGTTTTTCGCCTCAACTCACCCTCACTAACAAAACCTGCCTTCTGTTCTTTAAAGCAGACTTTACTAGTCAGTCAGTCGCTACATTGTACATCAAATCAGACACTGGGCTGGGAGCTCATAACATAACTAGTTAGTAAAAGCAAGCGTGTAGTTCACGGATGCTACAACAAGAATGGATGCTTCAACAATAATCAACAGGTTTTTGTTATTGGCGTTGCACATTGGCATTGGCAAAATCAGTATAGAAAAGGGGAAGCGATTCTTTCTCCTGGTATATATATTTAATATTCGCCATTTCATTTACTACCTACTACCTACACCCTCTAAAAAATCTGACTACTTTTGCAATAAATAATGCATAAGATGGATAATATAGTACCCTCAAAATCCAGTAAAGCAGCATCTGTTGTGACTATAAGTTGATATGAAATGAGATGAGAGGATGAGGGCCGGCCAAGGTGTAGGAAGATGTATGAACTTGTTGAAGAGGAGCAGATAAAGTACGTGAAGTGGTGAAGAGTGAGCACAAGACAGAGAAACGACAAACACATAATAAAAACAATGCAGTGTGTGTAGCATAGCAAAAGGGCTGATGATGAGGGTCTATCTCCATCTAATAGTCGAGAGGTTTAGCTTAAACCTCGAGTTTTTCACATATGTATGTAGATAGATATATTTCAACTGCTCATCATGTTTTATTATTGGTCTGAAGCAATAAAATGGCCATTGTACAAGTAATAAAGTAAGTTGTTGCTTGTCTAGTGAGCAATTTTATTAGATTTGTTTGCTGACACACCCTGCTCATTGGTATATTGCATTGGCTAAGTAAGAAGACGTTGAGAAGTTTGGAAGTGAGGGAAATAATTTTCATTCTTTACGCTCTCCCTTAATATGACATCATGGAGGCACTAAAATATGTAGATTTGTCTTAACGAGCTGAATGTCAGCAATACAAATACAAATTTTATGTAGTTTCCTTTGAGGTCTTGGGCTTCATCTTTTTTTCTTCTTCACCCTTTTCTTTCTTTCCGCAGTCCGCACCAGTAGTGTGGCTGTGGCAATGCAAAATATTCGGGTTAGTTTTGTTTTGTTAGTTGCAAAATAAATACGGAGCGTCAGCCGTAAATTTTCAGAGCGAGCAAGTAAGTAGTGAGGGGCTTCCCTGTTGTGTAGATTTAATTATGTGAACCTACTTTACTTACCATTAACATGATGTTCACCTGCGCTCAACATTTTTATCGTTTGTTCAAAGAGCTAATGCTTGTGTGACAACCAATTAGCAATATTTTTTTTGCAGAGGGAGATGAAGATGAAAATGGAGGCGGATTTTGTTTGATTCATTTTATTTATTTCGTCAGACCCATTTCATTCTAAAGAAACCAAACCACAAGAGAAAAATATTTGCCTTAATTAAATAAGAAATGCTTCGTCATACGCTTAAGTAGGTTTATGCTTTAGCTTCAGCCAGCAGCACCCACTTGATAATATAATGGTATGGCAATGGAAACGGCTCAAAAGGAAGACCCTCAGCTAATCCGGAGGGGTCCTTAAAATCTTCAAAGTCAAAAGCCCAACCAAACCACACCTGGATCAAAATTTTGGAGAGGATAAAATGCATATGATAATATGATATGGAAAACGATACTTGTATCAGTTAAAGGATGAGTTTCTACTCTGCTTCTTTGTCCAGAAACATGAAACATAAACAGTATGATGGTTGAACCGATATATATTGTATGATTTGATTGACATGGTAAGTACACTTCTCACTACTAGTAGTGTGGCTCAATGACTTTTTGTAACAAAGGGAAAACATCAAAAGAAATCAATGGGGATTTTGATTGACGTTCCGAAAACATCGTCAAAACTTTAAAGTGTCTGTAACAAGCAAGAAGAAGTTGATGTCGAAGTATTAGAAGCATGAAATGATATCAAAGGAAGCCCAACACTAGGAAATGCAACTGTTTGTGGATGACAGGATGAGATGTTGGAGGTACTTAGCCGTAAAAATGCTTTTGATTTTTAAAATGAATTCAAAAGAAAGTCAATGCAAGAGCGCTGCTGTAGTTAATACATGCGGCATATTGCATTCTTGTTTAAAATTGACAGTGAAGTTGCTTCTTGTGGAACAAAGCTGAAGCCTGGCGTATGCTGCGCCCAGTGAAGCAGATGATACAATGATCACTTTTAAAATTTCAGATCAATTCCATTTTTGTTATTATTCAACGTATCAATAATAATGTTATGGTTAAGTTTGGCCTATAAATTATCGTACTCCACAATCAGACTTTATATCTACGTAGTTGTGTAATCTTTCAGTTCCTAATAAATTGCATATTGGCGTTATTGTCAAATAAATACCTCTAGAAATTCAATCTTATTTCTGCATAATAAATAAGCCGAAAAAAAGAGAAAATGTTTAAGTTCGCAAAGTTGTCAAGTATTCAAATTCGAATCTTGACTGCACTACAAAATAATTTAAATTCTTCCTGTCCATTTGTCGGAAATATCGGAAATAGAAACAAAAACAAAAGGTCAATTTCAACTTGACTTTACAATCGAAGATTCACTCACCATTGTACTTTCCAATCACCACACCGCGTGACTAAAAAATACTGTACTGTTCTGCGCACAACGGCACAACACAAAATTGACGGATAGATGAACTTACCGAAACAATCAAATGTGATGGGCCGGACAGAAGCTAATTCCCAAAGTGTGATTCTGAAGTGCATTATCCTACGAGATGTGAATTTAAAATTTTCCCATTTTCCTTTCTCGGAATACTCCAAACAAAAATGAAAGGCTAGTTACAACTTTTCCGACACGGACACATTTCAGCAGCACTACGCATCACTTCTTCTTTTAAAAATTAACATTTGGACATCAGCTCCATTCTGCAACTGATGTTTTCATTGGTATTGTTTCATTGTTGCATCTTCACATCATTCATAATGGCTCAAGACTTCTCTTCTTGTTTTCCATCATCCCATTATCCAAAATGCATTTCCATTGTTGATTACTTAACCGTGTACTTTACCTTACAACAATCGCTCTTGTCTTGCATTTTGGTTTGATGTCAATCGAAAGTTGAGAAACTGATGGCAAACACAAGAAAGAAGTGTGCATCGAGCCGTCCAGTAAATAGATACACATCTCATAATCTCTTCCACCGTCTCATTCTTTTGTGATGCAGATTGTGGATGTGGATGTGAATGCATTTAAAAAAAGTTTTTAATTTTAATCCCACTCTCAAACTCATAAGCTGATATTTTATTTTGATGAGATGAGGATCATCATCATCATCAGGAAGGAAACGATGTGGATCCGAATAGAGCAGTCAACTCCGCATAATAATCATGTCATGTAACCGTCACAGTTTTTGGAGTTTTGGTATCTTTCCTTAATCTCTTAAATGGATGAAAGGAAATGTATAGAAAACATGTTAATTTCATTTTTCTCAAGATGAAGATACTTTTTTATGAAAAGAGTCTTAAGAAGTTTGCTGTATAAATCCACTTTTCAATTAAGCAAAATGCTTCCAATCCAAAGCGGACAATGCCGCCGTATGTTTTTTTGTGGTATTACAAAAACTTATTGAATTTATTAAAGCAACTTGTCACTATTACATATTATCAAATCATAAAATGACTTATAAGGAATTAAAAGCAAAATCCTTCTTTTCTTGTTCCTTTTTAACAGGAACGGGCTAGAATGAAGCTACTCTACTCATTTTTTCTGGGGGTTGGTTTTGGTTATGCTTTATGCTATGTTTCTTCAGCCTCTCTTGCTTTAAGTGCAAGAATTCAAAGGAGATGACGGCCCCATTGAATTTGACATTCAGAAGTTTGGAATAAATTCGGAATGAAAAGAAAATGATAAGAGGGGGAGGATCTTTCCTTTCAATCTCAATCTCAAGAGGAATTATACTCCATTAAGAAGCCACATTTATAAATGTGATAATAATACGGAAGAGGATGACTTGTATACATACTTATCAAAGTACGTCCTTCTCTCTCATCTTCTGTTGAGTCAAAAGAGTCCAGCTCAATTCAATTCAAAGTAGAGCTCCATCTCAACCGTTCTTATTAAATGAGCACACATGAATTGAAAAGAAATATGAATTGCCGTGGATTTTATTGCGTTGCATCATATAATATTAAGTCAATTGAGTTTGAAGCCAAGCCACACAGTCAAATTGAAACTGCATGTTTCTAGATGGATGACTGATTTTCTACTCTTAAGGGGTAAGTCAGTAAGTGCATCGTCTATTCTTCTTATTAAATTCAGGTATAAATCCTTCTCAATCCAATCCAGAAGTTAGTAAGACACAAGGAAGGGAAAAGCCAAAGCCAAGTGGAGTCTCACGTACATAACTTCATCGTAAAACCACAAAGGACAAGTTGCCGACGGACATGGATGAGCATCGAATACAACAAACGGATGAGTAGTATTATATTATAGATACAAAAAAGCGAGTCTTAATGCGATTCTGACAGCATAACGATTATAATCAAAAGGAAGGAGAGAGAAAAAAGAGAGATTGAAAAAAATCTATATGAATATTATGGATGCATCCTTGTCTTGTATCATTTCATTTCTTCATTCCCTGCATTTTTGATATGAAGAATCGAAGAGCTGTAGCTTATAAAACTTTTGAGTGAATGAGCGAGCAGTAGTGAGCAAGTGTTGAGCTTTTAAAGTTTTAAAGGCCGACGTTCCCTTTGACATGAACAAAGTATGAAATCTCCTCTATTTTATAATAATATTAAGGAAGATGGGAAGAGATGGATATGCTTGCGGACAGCGTACTCACTTTAACTTACATTATTACCTAAGAAGATCCACTGGAATGGAAGAGAGAGAGAGAGTGAAGATTCCTACGCGTCTGGCTTGGCTTGGCTGACTGAGACGTGTTTCAAGAGATGAAAGAAAGATGAAAGCACTCACTAGTAGCTTGAGGATGATGATGATGAAGATTCGGCTCTAATATTGGCGGCGATCTGATGATGATGATGTGATGGAAAGTTGACTGGGTTTGATGATGAATCATTCAATGGAAAGGTTGAGTTATATCATGTCGTTGAAGGTGCATTAATCACACTCACTTTTCTTTTCATGCTTAAAAATTGAATGTTCTCAATTTTTTAACTCCCGTTTGCTTTCCTTGCCTGTCAAGTAGTTGACGTTTTTTGGTGACCACCCTTTTCAATGACATATTTTTGTGATGGTTCGAAATCGTGACATAATAATATAAATGGGCGTATTTTAACATTTGTAAAAAGACAAAATTTAATGTCAATAAAAATTTGTTAGACTTAAACGTTGACACAATTTTTAACTTTTTTAATATAATGCATCATTAACGAAGATCGGAAGTGGATGACGGGACGCTACTGATAATGACGATATAAAATAACAAATATAATGCTCGGGTAATTTACTTTGCAGTTACAGAGCAGCCATATATTATACCATTTATGACAGTAGTTAAAATTACATTTAAGCAAATGACCTATACACTACTGCACACTCAACCATGTCATTTTCTTCAAAAATATTTTTTTCAATGAAAGCATCCAGAAGACAAGGAATTCACGGATTTTAACAACCCAGCATTTCATTTCACGCACTCCGCACATAACAAATTCTTTGAAAGTACGTAGCAATTTTTCCTTCCCTCTTTCTTACTCTTGCATTACAACATACCTTGAGTGCACTAACGCATACCATATCATAGTCCTCTACTCTACCTCCATCCAAATCCAACCCTTCCTGAGTGACAGAGATCAACAGAAGTCAACTTGTACAGAAGAAGTCAAAGGGTTTCAAAGTTTCAAAGAAAGTGAACAATGCTACTGTCAGCCTGCATAACAATACATTTATGCATAATATAATGGGTACGACAAAAGCAAAATGGAGAAGCAGAAGTTACTCTCCACTCGCACTCCACCACATGAAAAACAGCCGCTGATCTGTTTCACATACACAAAAATATTTCCTATAAACTTACACAAAAGCTTAACTTAACTTAAGGGTAACAGCCGCTCCTTCCTTCTCTCTCTCATTCCCGTTGTTCCATCCCATTCTAATAATTTGCTATTGCTACTCTTCCGCGGTCTTCAACCCTTTTTCATCCGATTATTCCCCATTATTATTACAATGGAGCTAAAACTGTAGATCCGTTTTGGATTTGCATTCATTTATTTGTTCAAGAATGGAATGAAACCAAATGAGTCAAGTCCAAGTCAATGCCCAGCATCACCAACAATAACAACATAAGTTGATGGGGGATGAGGTTATAGGATTATATCCTTAGATTTGAAGCTGAGTAAACATTGTTATAGTCAGTATTTTTTGAGACTAGTTGCTGCTCTACAAATATGATTTTGAAAAGAAAAGTCAGAAACAGAAGAGTCAAGTTTGTGGAAAAACGGAACACTCATCTTTTTTTCCTTTCCCTAATTTGAACCCTTTGATACTGAGATTCTTGATCCGCTCACAATCATTTTGTATGCATTATAGATAACATTTGTTAATTCTTCTTATTTTCTTGTCAAAGCTCTGCGCCTGGTTTGGTTTGGTTTTGTGTATTAATATGCTTCTCTCATGTAGATATTTGGCTTTGTCAATAGTAAAAGGGTTGAATTTGAGCTTCATCTGCATCTAAATTGTACGTACAAAACCGTACAATTTAAAAAGGATTTTTGAATCAAATCTTGTCTGTAGATGACTTTTCCCATTTTCTTCTTTCATTCAAATTTCTCAAAGCCTTTTTGCAGTACAATAGCTTTGCCCTAACGAAATAGACTGGAACTTTTAATTCTTAACTAATACAAACACAAACGCCCTATTTGTTGTTTGGATGATTGGAGAAATCCTCCAGGTTTTATTTGTAAAATCTTTTCATTCATTTCCAGAGACAAGTTGGTCAATTTGTGAAGCAGCTTCAAAGCTTCAAGCTTTGTCAACCAACTTTAACTCACCGGCCGGTCGGATTTTTTTTGGACTCTTGACTTGATGCCGATGCCTAAAACTAGTTCAACTAGTTAGCATCTCTTTTGTACTTTGTTTCAAAAATTCTATTGTCACTCGTTTTATTATTAGAAGACTGCACACACACACATGCATACTGCAACTCTTTCTTTCCATACATCCATCCTTTCGTTTCAGCTGTCAGAACGCTAACAGCCGTGGAACATGCATGTGTGAATGACATTTATATACATTTTTTTGGCTCATGGCTTCATTTCATATTTCATCCATTTCCTATTAATTTCACTCTTTAAAAAGAGAACATTCTTGGGATCACTCAAAAGTACACGACCACACCATCAGAATCAGCATCATCAGCCCACACAAAATGCGATGCCAGTTGCAGAGGAAAAACTTTATACGGCTCGTTAATGTCATTATTATTTTGTGAGGTTTACATTAGTTCCTCCTCTCTTCTTGGTATTGATGGACAGAAATGATAATCCTTTAACATGACATGACATGACATTCTCCCAAGTGCTACGGTTGAGTAAAACAACCATTTCAATTCTTCTCGTTTTTTTGCGGCACATCCAACCAAACCAAACCACAAAAAAAAGTACTTATCGTTTCATAATGAGCTTTCAATAGGGACAAATAGAAATATGCATTCCTTGAATTGAGAACGTGAAACGTTGTTCCATTGAGTTGTTTTTGAGAAAAGGGCATCAAACCAAACCACAGTACGTCATCATATTAACATGTATTTATCACCTTTGCTGTTTCTAGATTGCGGAAACAAAGGCTAACCATCCGTGTCTGTTTTTCTTGGGACGTTTCGACTTCAACGTTGTTAATTTAATTCACCCCACAAGCTGCTATGCGATGTGACTTTGTGGACTCCCTCAAAGTCCGGTGTTCATATTTCACATGTGATAATTATTATTGTCATTCTAATTCAGGCGCAATAAGAAATGTAAGTAGATAAAAGGATAAAAGAGTTAAGAAGTCGCGCGGTGGTTTGGTGTTTCCCCATCACATTTCATTGTATTCTATTATTGCGGTTAGAAATCGCCGGTGGTCTTGCTCTTGTCTTGGTCTTTCTCTCGTTTGCACAAGGTAAAGTCCGATGCATTTTCTTCGAGAGTTGCACTCCCCATTTCATTTTGCATTCAAAAAAATTATGACTTGCGGCTGCCATCAGAATACACAAGCTGCAATCAAGTTATTGTTGGTTTTTCAAGAGCATACGTATACCTAGCATAGGGGTATTTTTCTCTTCTTCTTCTTCTTTCCTCCTTTTCACTAATTCAATTCACAAACCTCCTGAACAATTGGGAATAAACCACTTGAGCATTTAATGTTAGGGAGTAGGAGTTGTATTGGTAGTAGGTGTATCATGTCTGGTTAGCTCTTTCTTTATGATAATAAATTTTTGCGGCATTTCTCCTCATAATCTTCTAAGTATGTGTGTACATAACCCAAGAAATATGAGCTATCTGATGCATCATCATCAGAGTCATTTTCATAATATAAAAATGAAAAGCAAGCAACCAACCACCAAGGTGGTCTTAAAATACTGTTTCATATCATATCACTATCACATATCATGATAATATCCTATCCTATTATATTCAATGGCTTTTGCTTTTGTATTTGTATTTATTAAGCAAAGCTATAGAAGCTCTTCCGTGAGAGATTAGAATGTACGTGCTTGCCAGAGCTGAATTAAAAATAATAATTAAATCAGGTATAATTTTCACAAATTTATGGCTTCATAGCAAAACAAGCAAGCATCATCATCATCATCATCAGCACAACAACTTTGATAGGAAAACAATATTCATGGTGGTAGCTTAAGTGCAAGCTCGACCTGACTTTCTGCTTTTTCTCCCTCCATAATATTCTTGTTATCAAGGAGGATGCATCTAAATTTACAATTATTTTCTTCTTTTTTTATATTTTTTAACAACAGCGCTAATCTCTTCTCCTTCTTGTAAATAATTGCATGTAATAATAATAACTTAATAAAAATCGAAAACCAAAATGATATTTTTCCACCTTTCATAATACTCCACACACCACTCAACTCAACTTGGTTGCTCACGGCTGAGCTGAGCTGATCTCATAAAGTATGTATCTCACTAGTTTTCTGACAAGTCTGACGTTTTACTAACGAGTTATGTTTTTATTTTTACGTGAATATTTTTCCCGTATGTAATTAGCTGGTTATTACATGAGCTTTGTGCACACAAAAGTATTGTTCTCAAATCTATAATCCATTTTTGTGATTAACTTTTCCACCATTGTTCAATGCTCAATGTTCTCACCGGAAAAAAAATTGCACTAATTATTTTGTAAAAGATACATACATTATAAGTATCATCAAGTAGTAGTAGTCTGTCATTTTGATTCCATGTGAAACAGAAAACTGAATATGAATGAAGATGTAAACATGTAAAGCAACTGGGAAAGAAGAAGACATTATTAGTTTTAGTAAGCTTATCATACATATCCCATGTCGTCCAAGTCCAACCTTTTGCTACTAACCACCTACTTGATTACATAGAAAATATGTCTGCAAATTAATAACAAATGAGGAGATAAGAAATGTTTGCAATTCAAAACTACTAGACAGATCTGCCAACCACCAACTGATGCGGCTGCTGGGATACTTCATACTTGACTTGAGGATTCAAGTCGTAGTCGTCCTCGTCCTCCTACTTTCCTCTACTGATGAAGAAGCAAAAAAACAGTCAGAAAAACAGCGGGTATCAGACTCAGACTCAAAGCCAGGAGAAAATTTAAAATGTTAAAAAGGTAAGGGTTAACGAGGATTAAGAAGAAGAAGCGAACCGACAAAAGTGAGTTCTTCACCTTCTTAATTCATATGTTGATTTTTTATTATGTCTGACAGGAATGGGGATTATGAAGCTTAATAACGAAGAAATTACATGATTTGATGTGATGTGAGCTAAAGCTAAGCTATCATTTGCAAACTTGTGTACCTATGACCTATTCCTCACTTACATTTATATTCAAACAACTCAAACAAACAAAAGTCTTTATTACTCAAATTCAAAATTCACCCTACCATCTTAATCCGCAAATAATATAAATATGTTGCGAACAATGAAATAAGCGGCGTGGTGGTGGTGCTGGTGCGTAATTTTATAATGAAGAAAGGTGAGTTTGGTGAATTGAATGCGCACATGAAATCACACACACACACTTTTATAAAAAAGGAGATAAATCTACAAGAAAATGAATTTTTTATTTATTTCTTTCTTGTGCTCAACTCGCTTGCTGTGAAAAAGAGAAGAGGAGTGAGTGAGCAAGAACATTGTCTTTTGGTGTTTTGTATATATTGCATCACTCAATAATACGCTAACCTAAACCGGCGAAAAAAATTGAATACATTTTGTCTGTGATAATGATAATATCATCATCATACCAGTTTAAACTTGAGCTGACTTCACGTAATGATACTCAAAATGTCTTGTAAAGGCTAACCTTCTTCGCCACCAAAACTAAAACCAAAACCAGCGTGAAGTTGAATAAAATAATGTTGTGTCTTGTGTATTTTTTTTATTTTTGCAAAGTTATGCACAAGATTAAAAGCATTTTAGGGTTTTCACAAGAAGAAACGCTTAAAGAGTTAAAGCTAAAGCTGCTAAAACGTAAGTAGAAATTGAAGGAAACAGGATTTTTGGCGTAAAAAGTAGACATTACTCACTACTCACCTCTTTGCTTCTGTTGAAGAGTGATTTGATATTATATTGGTATAAGAAATTAAGTAGAAATACATAATGTGTGTCTCTGTGTGTAAGTAAGCTCATCACAGCCACATTCTTGTGAATATGCATCAGACTCACATTAAAAAGAACATTTTAATTCTTGTGACCAAGCAATATGACACTTGTTTTTGTGAGGTGGTGGTTGATTGTGAGTAACAGAAAAAGAATCTCACTCCATTCCACTCCACTCTCAGTGAAAGAGAAAAGGAGACTCTGACAGGTGAACAAAAAAAGTAAGATACAACGAGACAAATAATTCTCAGGAAAATGAATAGAATAAAAAGCTCAATGGTGATGGGGATGATGATGATGACGATGTGGTGGTACAACTCTGGTTCTCGCTTCTCCTTTTTTCTTGGGATTTTTATGCATATTATCATAATGACAATAATACTTGTGACTAAAGGGAGTTGACCAGATTTCAGTTGAATCTTTCGTCCAGCTCCAGAGACTCTGGACCAGTATGGAACATTAATCAGATAAGTTTCAGATGGCATGGACATTCCAGAGAGATGAATAAAAACACTGGAATATGACACTCTGTTGAATATTTGCTGAGCGTTTATGAATACTTGAAAATCGTCGTTGTTCACGGTAATTCAAGAGGAAAACTGTGAGAAGTGAAGTCGCATTCGTCTCCACGTCCAACAGAGATGAAAAAGATGATGTCCTCACCAAATTAGCCAACAACCAGATATAATTGTGTTTTTCATATACTATTATTATGTTAGGTTGTCTTGTTCTATTCTTATAAGAACAATTTTTCATTCTTCGTAAACACCACGGGAAAAGTAAAAGGAATCTTGTTGAGACTGGGACTTCAGCTTTTTTGACAATTTTTTACTCAGGGAGCAGCAGAAATAGAAATCCTCTCTGACCTTTTCGTATGACCAACTTATCCTATTTCATTTTAAGGGACATGAATAATTTTTAAGTAGCAGAGAGTTTTGAAGTTCCATCTGAGGAGAGCTCTTGAAGAGGTCAGTCAAACTGATGTGATGGAATGATGTTGGGAAGAATTTCCCTTTCTCAATTTTACTTCGGATGCTATATGGATCCAGGCGTAGCATAAGGAAACTAAATACACGACAAGAGACAACTTAAGTATGTATGTTGCTACACCCATTATAAATCTTGTTGACAAATTTGAAATTTATTAAATGACACAATCAACAATCTCCCTATCAGAATGAAGACAATATGACGTCACTCCCGTGTGATTTGTTTTACATTTGCATGTATTCACTTTGCACAAAAAAAAATGGTTGAGTTGAACGTTCTTACCGTGTGTATTTAAATTAAAATTATTTATTATCCTAATAGATACAAAGTCTTTGATATCTAAGTTTAAGTGCAAACTGATGAAGATATGTGAATTAAAACATTCTTTTAGAGCTAAACTTTTTCCAAAGTTTGGGATTAAGCTCAATAAAAAACATGCGGCATAATTTTATCAAATATCTTTCCCATCTCTTATCAACCTGATCTGATAATAATCGTAATAAAACAACTGACTAGCTGTAATGTTCCTTTCACTCATCAAAATGTAGAGAAAAGGCGTTTTGAAACACTCTCCCAAATTCCAAGCTGACAGCCCCACTTTCCAATCACCTCACCTGTGAAGCCCTAAATAACAGAGAGCGACCAATTTTTTGACATCACTCACATATTTCCTGTGATATGCATACATTAATATCTCAAAACGTTCGGTGGGTCGATAGAATACATTTCCTTTCTCTAGCGAGTTCCTAGGAACTCACATGTCATCACAACTTTGGGAATGAAACAAAAAGCCTTTTATTAGTTGAAAGTCCTTCCTCCGACTATCCATTCCCTGGAACTCTGTTTGTGACTTGGTTTTTACCATTTAAAACATCAAAAGACGTGGGTTCCCTTTCAGCATAAAGTAAAAAAATGTAAGAAGATGAAAGAAGCTGTGAAGTCGATGATGATGATAATATGTTAAAAGATGACTCTCAACTTTGCCCAGTGATTTCATCAATGTCAACCCCTTTCCATTTTTGACATTCGTTGATGGTTATCTTTTAATTTTCCTAAAAGCCTCCCACCGCAACCAACCACATTACATATTTTATTTTATATTGTGTACTCAAACTCAAAATCTCCTCACATCAAAAAGTGTACACTGTATCGCACCGTTAATTAATACAAGGCGATTTTTCAATTTACCTTTTCCCTTTCAACCAACACCGCTTTGTCCACTAAAAACTCTTTTAGACCAGTACTTACTTACTACTCATTCCCCTTAAGTAACTATCTTTTTGTCTTTTTTAATCATGAGACATAGCCATAAAGAAGTTGGGAAGAAATTATTGAATTTTTATGTGCATATATATCCGTTATATTTCATACGCTGTCCGTCAAAACACATTATGTGCATCAGTGGTGGTGTAATATACACAAAGGAAAATCTTTCCTGGCACCACCACCACATAACTCAGCATGGGATCCATCACCCTCAACTTAGAGTGAACCAGAAAGAACGAGTGCCAGACCAGCCCACAATTACAATTCCTTCTTCGTGATCTTTTTCTGCGTATGGACATGGACATATGTACATGATGAGGATCAACGGATCCGGTAACAAACTAGGAATTCTCTGGGTTTATTTTTTTTCAAAAAAAGTTAAAGTATAGTAGTAATGTAATATAATGAAGTCCTCTAATTATAGGACCATTAGGCAGCTCATTGCCCATGCATAATATGGAAAAATGCTCAAACACGCATGGGTCCTTATGAGTTTCCGTACCTCAAAGCCACCAACCAAGTTCTCATGTTGACATGATGATGTGATGTGATGTGATATGCCTTGCATCAAAGACAAAAAGGAATCCCCTGACCTTTTTTTCTGCCTTTCTCGTCAAAACAAAAATCCTTGACTTTCAGACTTGGAGCTCAGCCTACCGAAAAAAGCCAATAATTTCCTGTCATTACTAAACATTGACATTTTCCCTTAAATAATTTCAAAGAAAATCAACTTTGTTGACTTGCTCAAAACGACAAAAACTTTTTCCCAACATTTTTTCCCAAGAAATTTCAAAAAGACGGTCTTTGTTGGACATACAAACAAAAGTGAGGAATTTCAACCCTTTCCGCTACTTACAAACTTATTATTATTTTATTTCGTATTTGTTAGATTGTTACAAAAAGTAAACATCTGGATGCTTTTTTATAACTTGCCATCATCAAACAAGACAATAAAGGCAAGTGGTATGGTTTGGTCGAAGGAACAAAAGAGCGAGAGAGAAAAAATGATGATTATTTGATAACCACATATTCATTGACTTTTACAAGGAATAGCATCAATTGATGATGAGAAGGCGGAGGAGTGAGAAGAGGAAGCGTAGCAAAAGAGTAAATGAAAAGATTATGTGATCTTGTGAAAAATATAAAAAGAAACCAGGGAGAAAAAAAGCGTGTTTAGAAAACATTATTAACCAAACATTTAGCTACCTGCTCATTAATTTTCTGTGTATTTTACGCACATAAAGATCCCTTCCTTTTTATTACGTATTGTGTACACAATGATGCGGTGTTGATGAGAATATTTTAAGGTTTTGGGTTTTTGGGAAGCAGAATTTAATAACTAATTTTGGTAGAAAGTTGCGCCTTGATCTTGGTTCTCCTCAACAATAAAAAGCGAAAGCATTCATTCATGGCCTATCCTAACAAATAATAAAATTGTTAGATAAGACATATTTGTTTTGCATTGTTCACCAAAATATCCTTAAAAGAAATATAAAATGTTCGTTCTGACTTTTCTACCACGTAATAAAAGTATCTTTTGCTGCTCATCATCGAACATGATCGACGTGGAAGCACCCAAGACGGCTGCAGTAACGATTTCATTTTGGGGAGAACACTTAAAACACACCTGCCTATCTGCCTATATGAATATATATGTACATTTGATGCTGTCTACAGTTGCTGAGCTGGTGATAACGTGATGATGAGGATGGTGATGATCGTTCAAAACCCTTCACAGCCAAGTCAACGCCAACATTCACAGCACAGCACAACTGTAAACCAAGTGAGGTACGTACTATCATATCAATACGAGCCTGTAATAAAAAACGTACCTTTAATACCTTATCACCAAATCATATCGCGTGATATTTTTTCGGGTGGATTTTTCTCGTTTATCGTTTACTTTTATAATTTGAGCTGGGATGGAAAATTTCACCCTACCAATGTTCATATAGACATTAGCATGTGTCCTCCAGAAAAAATGTTCAGGATGAAACAATGATAACTATTTTGTTCATATTTGTTACCCCCTTCTTGGTATTGCTTCTCCATTATTCTCCAGAAGATAGATCAAACATTGAGCATTCATACTATGTATTCTTTCCATGATCATCTCCTTCTCATTTGTTCGTTCGTAAGCTGTAACAACTCTTGTACGACTTTTTGATTAGCATTGGTTTGTAAGAAATTATTCTCAATGTTTACTTTCCCGTTCGGTTTTGCCCTATGAAAACATTGGGTTTTATGTATTTATCAATACAGGTATTTGTAGCTAAGGATGTCCACGTTCCTTTCAATTTTCAAGATTTCAAGTTCAACACAGAAGGGAAATTTCTGTATTACCTATTATATTGCTGCAGTTGCTCGGAAGAATGAAAGGAAATAAAATGCCATCTGAATTCACAGTTAGTTGCAACATTTGGAGAAGGGTTAGGGACAAACTGTTTGATTCTTTAACAACATCTCTTACAATTCACATAACAAAACCCTTTATCTCTCTCTACCATAAATGAAACATGAATACATACGTATGCAATCCTGTATCAGTTCCAATTCATTCTGAACAAAAACGTAACAAGATGATGTGATGTGTTTGTGTACTGTAGATTGTAGTGAGCAACCGATTGACAACCTTTTTTCCAAAGATATGAGACTTTTTGTTACACGAGAACGCCGATCGGTTCCTTGTCTCCATTTATTTACCCTTGAGCTGGCCACACATTCGAAAATAAATGTTGGCTATTGTATTATACTATTGGTAAACTCTTTCCCTTGCGTGTTGTGTCTGTCTGTGTCTCCTCAAGAAGAAGCAAGCAGATCAAGGAACAAAAAAGTAACCCTTCGAAATCTAAAATCTATAGAATTCTAGACTTACGTACGTATTTTCTGCTCCTCCTTTGACTCCTGTTTACTTTAGGAAGGAAATAGAAATAACCCTGTAACATTTTTTGAGTGAGCTCGAGCCCAAACACCACCACATATCCATCCCTCAATACACGATACAATCCACACGATATGATATGATAGGATGCGTGCATAGCATGTTTATGTTATTACAATGTATCATCTTAGCTTACGAAGCAAAACTACCCCATTCATATAGAATTATTGCATTTCTTGATAAGAAATTGATACTCTGAATGAACGAAAGATTTTTTTTCCAAAAGAAATTTTTATATATTGTATTTTAAGCCTATTAATTTAAGCTACCAAAACCAAACCAATTCATTGAAATAAATATATACTGTCCAGAGAAAGGAACAGTTTGAACAGTATGCTTTTTTGACCACATAATATTATGTTTGTCAAAGTAATTCAGTGAATGTTTTGGTAGATTAATATGCCCCTGCGGTTTATCTCCGGAGAAGCAGAAAAATTATGTAACGCGATCAACGTATTAGCAGACCACCATCGTCAGAAGGGAGTAAATAAATAATGAGTTTTAAGGGTATATACGAATTTTTAACAGTTGCATGACTTAATTTAAAGGGGAAAGGTATAGGTAGAGGGGTAGGTGGTTGCATTGCATGTCCGTTTTTTTTATTTTAGAAACGGCCTGAAACTATATAGAGTTTGATTTATAATCTAATACTCCATATCTGACTTCCTTATCAATATCATCAAGCCGTAATTAAACCCCTGAAAAGTGGGACAATGAACAAACAAGATGACAACTGGTGATGATGTGGATTTTTTTTGTAAACTAGGTATAATTACTGTGAAATCCTCAACATTAAAAATGTTATCAACAGACTTTCGATGGATTAATAGAGTATATCTCAGCATAGCATCACAATGCAATCGCATGTAAATACCTCTCATTTAGAAGATTTCCAACCGGTGATAACGCTACAATAATAAACGGCTGCATCGAAATTTCTTGCATTCGACGTCCAGGTGTACAAAATGATAAAAAGGGATCAATGAATGGGAATAAAAATTAATTGGTTTGAAATAAAAATACGAAACATTGAACATATTAGATAGCACTATTTGTTACACTTACTAAAAACAAAATGCTTCAGTTCAGTTCATCGTTGAATCCACTGCTGAATGAATGAAAGGGGTGATAAGTATATATTATATGTGCATGTGAGAAAAAACATTTCAATCCGTAAAAAATTTCAAAAAAATTATGCAATATTAGCAATTCCAGTTGCATTTTGGTAGCCAAAAATTACGTGGCAAGGTGCAATTTGGTTTGGACGACGAGGAAAAAGGGTTATCCTCCTAAAACTGGTACTAATTCCAGTTTTTCTCCAGCAAAATGATTTTTTTTTGTTCCTTTTCATATCATTATTTCATTTAGTTGTCTCGTGAGAGAGGTTTCTAGCGGTGGTAATAACAGGGCAAAAGTAAACTGGGCTACATGTGTGAAATAATCCTTTGACCTTTTCCTTGGAACCAAACCACTTAATGTTAACTAATAAGAAGCATCATATTTTTTCCGTAAAAAAGGAACATTTTTTTCGTCCTTTCCTTGAGTAGTAATACCCATCATAATAAAGTTAGGATTTCATTAGTGTGGTGGTGGTGACATTGCGTGATCAATACAACCCACAGAAATCAAGCTATAGGACAGGTGAGAAGAGTTTTTGGGAGGTCTACTCTGTTATTTTCTTTAGGGGATAAAAATTGGTTGCACGACATCAACATCAACATAAACTCAACTCTACATCACTTTGCTTTTGTAGCTTCTGGAGCGGTAGATATTAACTTAAAAGGAGTTTAAGTGAATGTTATATGTTATGATGATGATGTTGATTTGATGACCAAGAAATAAATGATTTCGTTGAAACTCACTCTCTCTCTTTGGTTGAGGTTGAGGAGACGGGACGGCTGTTTTTCTTTTTGTGGCGTTGTTGTCGGTCAGGTTTTGTCGACAGGAGCAAAAAAATGGACAAGTCAGTCATTCCATGATATTATGATGATGATGATAATATGATGTCAATAATATAAAGACAAAAGTAGTAGCAGTTCCTGCTGGCATATAATCTGGATTCCAGCAGCACCTTGCATTAATATTCCATCACATCAGCTACTTTTGTCCTCTTAATTTTATATCCCAAATCCAGAATCCAAACTTCTTTTTTTTCTGATGAAATAGAGAATGAAATCAACCACCACCGACGTAAATGAGTTAAGTAATAACAACAACTGCTTTTTTTCTTTGTGTGAGCACTGGTTTCATGTTTTCTAATGCTCTTTCAAGATCCAAGATCAAAGAAAACCTAACCAGCAACCAGGAGATAATTACGATTTTACGAGGCGGTCACTGCCAAAGTGACAAACGCAAGGTTTGGGAGTTGGGAGAGAGCATGCGATCAACACTCAACAGCAGCATATGCACTATTTTGGAGCTAAAACAATGAGATGATGAGCCCCTTCCTTTCATATAAAAGGATAACGAGGAAGAGTTGAAATGTTGAAAATATGCAAGTGTGTGTTTGACTGAAGGCATGTCATCATCCATTTTTTCCTATGAATAATGTAGTGTAAGGTTATATTATTGAAATAAGAACATCTTATTAGCGACAGTTGGCAGATTTTTTACATGTTTTTTCGGCAGGTGTTGTGATGTTATGTTATACACGTTATGCAGAAGACGTTATGTATATTATCGCTAGTGACTGACTCCTGCTCTTCTTCTTGTTCGCCAAAGGAGATTTGCGGACAATGAAATGAAAGAAATGATGATGAAGACGATGGGAGAAGAAAATTATGGTAAATATGCTCATTGTATTGCATGCAATCTTTTAGCTTTGGCTCATGCATGCATGCATAATAAAAACCCGCATGCAAACAAACCAATCCATGATATCATGATGCAATCTGTCAGGGAATGAATTTAAATTAAAAAGAGGATACGCAATACAGAGCAAAAAGGGTCGAAGAATGATTTCTGTTTGCACACAAAGCTGTTGGATATTCGCAAATCATCAAGTTTCAACTTTAGGGCAGTTGGTTTGGTTTGGGTGTAAATGTGTTATACTTTCGTTCACGATCATTAAATAGGGTGAAAAATGATTACTATTTCATGATGAGCTAGGGTTTTTTGAATTGACTATGAAAATGAAACTTTTAACATGCATGTTCCCAGTTATTATAGGTTGGTTGGGTCAAGTCAATTCAATCTATTCCTCACTTTTATCCACGCGATCATACATAATATAATGAAAAGAAATAAATGAGTAGAATTTTATGCATGCAATGCAAATTTTATACGCAGGCAGACAGGGGGTGGAAAAGGAAAGGTGTATTTTGTTTTGCTCGATTTTTTCTTTGAATATGTGTTTCAATTTGAAGTAGGATGACCTTGAAGAGAAAAAGAAAAATGTAGATGCAGTTTTAGTGTTTAGCAAACACGTAACAAGTTGTATAACTCATTCAAACATGCGCTCGTTACAATAAAAAATTGTGGAAAGGCAAACTTCAGTGCAAGAAAAATGTGTTATACTTCGACGGCACATGAATTCAATATAAAGTCTAATGAATAAAACACATTGTATAGATGTCACTCCATTTTCTTTTGAATGTAAATTGTAGTAGTATTGATGAGTTGGTGTTACACAAGGACAACCTGGTATCGCATAGAATACTACCAATAATGCGCAATCCAAAATTTCTCCTGATGAAAGTTTAAAAGTTGACAAGTATCCGATTTACAGTTACACTTTTATGAAACAGTTGTTTAATCTTGTTAATCATATTCAAAACATGTGCATAACACATCAATATCACAGTCGTTGATTGCTGGCCCATATTAACAACCTTGTATAGCATTACATTGGGTTTTGGGCTTAGATTTAGTACCTTAAATACACAACACATGTGTAAGTAATGCTTTAAGATATTAATATTAATAATACGGGCTTGTGCCCGAATGTCAAACAAGTCCCTTGTGGTAAAAGATAAAAGTATCACTAGCTATTTATCGACAAATTCCTTTTGGATATTTAGATTTGACTAAAAGGTATCACTCGACCTGATATGATATGATGATACCGTTTGCCAAAAGCAATAATACTACGCATTGGATTGGATATTGGATTGTGGTGGTAATAAAATTAAGCTGATAATGACACAAATACAAAGGAATAAATACATTCTAAACTGTTTCTTCCTATTGCTTTACACACGTTTTTCTCCGATTTATCTGAGGCCCTATTGTAATCTAAAATAACAGGATAATTTCAAAACATAAAGTGTTATGGGTGCAGTAGAAAGAAAATATTGAAAGATTGATGATTGTTAGAACCACTTGTAAACAGCTCAGTCACAACACCAAATATTGTTCCTTTACTTGCATACAAATAAACGGATTTCAGAGTGAGTAAAAGTCAAAAGCAAAGGGATGAGGTGATGAGCACGCGTTATATTTCTTCCTCGTGTTGAAGTGGAATGGAGCAGTTGACAAGTTGTCGTCTTGTAGTAGTATTAGCAGCTCTTGTACATGCATTAAAAGATTTAAGTGTTCTATTAAGGACAATATGTGAAATTGTGAAATATTTATTGATTTATGACATTATATATAAACTTGCTTATTTATGACTCTTTATGTTTTGAATTTTGTATACAAGTTATACAACTCCTTTTACATTTACTGCAGTGCAGGACTGACAACAAGAGAATGAATGTACCAAATGGCGTTATACATCATCTAAAATTAAGTATCTGAAATTTGATGTGATGTAAAGAGCATGCTATTTTAAACTCGCAAAATGTCATCCTACACATTACATATATTATTGCTCACACTTAAAACTTATCATTTTCATGGGATTATCAAGAATCAGAGCAGAACGGTCGAATGTAATATAAATTTGAAACATTTGAAGTAGCCACAGTAAAAATTCCTACCTGATTTGATTTTCTACATGGGATTTCGGAGATACCAAGAATTCCTGCGTATATTACATTATTGGAATTACCGCATCATAGGAAAGTATGCAATTATCATCCTCCGTTAATAAATACCTTGGCTTTGGCTTTTTGGTTGTGTCGGTGGATTGGATGGAATGGAATCCTATTGTTATTGTTATTCTCAATTCAATTACCGACGTTCAGTTCTGCTCAGGTGAAAACTTTCCTTCAAAGTATGCAGATGAAATGATACACTCAATTTAAAAATACATGCAAGAGTTGCGTAAGCCAAAGCCAAGTGAAACGGGATGAATATGAGAAATTACAGTCCAAGTCGAGTCAGATAATATTATGCATTTTTGCCTTGGCTTACTTAACTCGATTTCCTACTGACTTGTTTGGTCTTGGTCGGATGGTCCATTCCATTCGGATGGAAGCATCATCATCATCAATATAATGCGTACGCACAAGGTAATTCACAACTCACATCACATATAAGGTAAAAATTGAATAGGAAAGCCACATGGGGAGAAGATTACTGGATTCGACACACCCAAGAAAGAAAGGCCGTGTGTTCACACAACTCTACAAAAGTTACTACATTCATATTCAACATTCAACATTCATCCCACCTAGATATGAGCATTACCTGTGTGTGCAGCCATCATATGAGATCAGTTAAGCATAACATTGCATTCCGTCTCTCGCTCGCTCTTTAAAAAAGGAACTTGAATAAAAAAGAATCATCATAATAGCAATAATAATAGTTGTAATAATAACAATAAAAATGTATTCATAAAAATGAAGTTCAAAAGCATAGAGAACTGCGTCCGCGTCCATATGTACATTCATTTCATTATTGACCTCATATAATAAATGAAATGTCTGAAAACATGGGCATCCTCACACAAAAGAGCGGCACAAGGTAAGGTAACAAACCATAAACGACACAAGTAAAAAAACGATCAGTGTCTTTTTCTATTCATCTATGTATGATATGCAGTGTGATGCAATGCGATGTGTGGCCTGGTCTGGTCTGGTCGGTATTTGAGATTAAACCTAGGAGATGAGCTGCTGCTGGTTTTACTGCAAATAACTATCAATATCAGATTTTTATTAGAAAAGGGATGCGACACAGTATCATCATCATAAAGTAGCTACTGAACTGAAGCTAAAGGATGGATATATATGGATAGATAGATGGGGGAAGTTGAAAAAGGGGTAACTTTTTTTGTACACAATTTCATACTCCTGAATAATCTCTTGAGAGGGTAAAAACACCACCACCACCATACCATTTATTTATAATCTTTGTTCCACTGAACTCGAACGGGACAGATCTACTATGTAATAGACTATAGTATCACATCATTTCATTTGAGAAGAAGCATTGTCGGGTTTGAGTTTGAGAAGAGAGCCCTTTTCTAACTTTAGTTTTTTGGATATTAAACCGTGCAATTTCCCGACAGCTTAGACAACATGGCTGAGTGGCTTCATTTATATAAAAAAAATAGGAAGCTCCCTTGCTTTGGCTCTGACTCCTTCTCATTCTCTCTCATTTCATCATCATCATCATCATCATTTGATAGACAATGTAAGAATGGTTGGCTTTGGCTTTGGCTACATTTTCCTCTCGTCTATGAATATTTCATCCCCCTTTTCAGATTCATTTGAGAAGCTGCTACATTATGCTCATGTATGTATATCGTTTTCGCTATCTCTTTCAAAGAAGATTGGATATTTACAGTGATAAATAAGTTTTCTACTTTGGTTTCCTCCCCCTATTGAACTAGCCGGAGCTAAAAAGCAAAGTGGTTCTACCACTGGAAAAATAAGAATAAAATATACTTAACGGCAGCGGATGTTTCCCATTTTCTCTCTCTTGTTTTGTTGATAAGTTCCAGAAGAGATGGAATAGGCAAATGTTGAATGTATCTAAATTCTAAATATATTATTCAGGGTTTAATAATCTCATCTCAAATTTCACGCGTGCAGGCGGATGTAATATTTGGTTGAATGAGAGTCTCATTACATGATCCTCCGATATAAAATGATTCTTTGTGAAACTAAACCTTCCGAACTCAACGACGGCGGACTTCTGTTGGAAAAAAATACCAACTACAAATTATTTTAGTCTGGTGAAAGATACAAGATAAGATAAAAGCGCATCACAGCCTGGTTTCAGCCTATTTAAGGCTATAAAGCTCATAATTTTGAGCCAAGATTCCTATATCCATTAGCCGTTAATGTAAGTGCCACAATCACAATCTCCTAGCTTTTTTCTTGTACGTATATTAAATGAAGGAAGAAGAAGAGTGTGAATGTGGTGAAGTCGTGCAGCCTATTTCTACTTAAGGTAAAGAGGTAATTACATACGCTCATGATCATGATGATTATTATTTAAATAGTCTCTTCACTTCTCATGTAAATGCAGGACATACATATATTTATCTATCCTTTAGTTAGGTCGTAGTCGTGCATGAGACACACAAAAACTACATGTATATTCCTTGTTATAAAAAAACGATATGGTTTGGCTTGGCTTTGGTCTGGTCTGGTGTATCATGTTTGATGATTGTGAGTAAAATTGTTGAAAGTACTTTGGGAACTACAAAACTACATTCATTTTCACGCAGTGGGTCATTATAAAAAAGGTACGAAGAGGAAATTAGCTCACTTTATGGGGGCCCTACATTTTATAGAGCTACCAAAGCAGAATGAGAGAGAAACTAAAATTTGTAAATTGTAAATCTTCACATTCACATGATGATTAAATGAACACATGTATTTACTATTTACTATTTACGTTTGAATTTGAACAGTTCCACTTGCTGAAAAAGTTACACATCACGCTTCATCCTTCTTTCATTTTGTATGTTTGACTTCAAGCTCATAAGTATTTTCTCTTTGGAACATTGAGCAAGTGAAGGAAATCGTGCATATTGCCAGAGCCAGGTAAATAGATCACAATAGGAATATACGAGTTGTGTGAGTGTGACTCACCCGCAGAGTCACCAAAAAGAGGGACCACCTTGTCATCTATTAAAGCGAATCGGATCAAGTGCAACCCCGTCGTGGTTTGGTTTTGTACTTAATGTTAATGTGTAATAGAAATGGAGTTGATGTTGATAATATGTTTTGTCGTTTTCCTCTTTATAGTGGGCTGGCTGGCTGCTGGCTTGGCTTTGGCTTTGGCTCATTTTCTTTATATGGGGATGCCAAACAAAAATTTCATTTCCACTTGTATAATGTAGATCAATGATGTACAAACACGGGAGCATCAGCATGAAAGCAAGGGGAGAACACACAGCACAGGAAGACGAATAATACATGCATATATTTATATATTGTTATGAAGGTTGAGGGTGGTAATTTTTACCGGTGAATATTGTTACTTCCTAGAATATCGATTTGCAAGGGAATAAATAGAATTTTTTATGTTTGTGCTAAAAATGTGTGACCATAAAACAAGTAAATAAAGCCAACGCCAAGTCAAAGTCAAGCCTTTCCTCGTGTCACTTTTTTTGTTCCAACATAGACCAACCTTTTTAGTTCTTTATTTCATGTTGTTCCACTCAATCTTAATAATTATTCATTAGCACCAACACCTGAAAAAGAATGAGAGGGACGAAAAGATAAAGATGAAGTTGATGATGAACTGATGAAGTCACCTTTTTGTAGCTACCTATTTAGTGCAAAAAAAGTTGCAGCTGCAGGAATAGAGATAAAGACATGCATGCATCATCATACGCAGATGAAATACGTATCCAATTTCTTATGGTTTTCGTCTACTCGTCTACTCGTTTCAGCTTTTCTGCAACAGAACATGCGTGCATTCCGAATGGGTAACTTAAGAAGCAGCAATGAATTCTTACCTGTCAGGTCAACAGTTCTTGTGTTTCTCTACCCATTTAGCCATTTAGCATTTGCAAGAAGTTCAAGTACACACGTAAATTAATATACTGAAAAGTTGCTTGTACGGTAGCAACATTCAACATTATTTGCATTTTTCTAGTGGATGATTTACACACTTTTTTCTTGATGCTGAAGAAGACGATGAGTGACCATCCAGGTCAAAAATGATCCTGTGACTAATGAAAAATCCAAATCCAACCAAACTATGCGACACGAACACGACATGTGACAAAAATTTTATTTCAAGAACTCGACTTGAACCTTTCTCTCTTCTTTTTGCGAATCAGACTTGAGAGTCTACCATTATTTTTTGTTTACAGATGACAATCGAAAAAATGGGGGCTGCTTCGCTTCTGCTGTTTGCAATAGACATAGACGGTACGAATCAAATGACAAAGAAGTAGATAAGTACTGCACAAAAATGTCTTTTGTTGTTTTGTTGAATAAGTCAAGCAAGCCATACAGGGAGACAGACGCTAAATAAACAACAAACTATGCATCATTAGACAACCATGTCTTCTTACGCGCACATTTTACTCAGCTTGTCTTTCTAATCCGAGTTAAAACTAAAAGAGTCATCTGCAAATCTTATTATTATGTGCATGTTTGTGCACTCACTTGTCGCAGAAACGAAACGAAGGAATAGCGAATACCCTAAATGACAAAATCAAATATCTTTATGGGCAAACCTAACGGCATACTTATTTAGTATTTCCGCCTACAACCAGCCCCACTCTCCAATATATAATGTACGTGTTATGCATTTGTTTGAATTGAAATAGACTTTAGTTCATTCATAATGAAGCGTTCACCGTGACATGTGAACATTGTGAACAAGCCGTACATCGTGTAGTCTTTGTACGGCGGGGATGGTGCTAAATAAGCAAATTATTGTATTGTAGTTGTGATTGCAGAGTTCCAATTTACAATTGAATGCAAGAAAGAAATAATAAAAATATATAGACAATTTGCCATATAAAGTAAATGTGCAGCCCAATGCAATGCAATGTAACGGCAGTTGATGAACCATTTTCACGTGTACTCAAATAATCACAAAATCACAATAAGTCACTCAAGACCTTAATACATTCATTAGCTTCAGGTTGATTACGTCTTTTTGCGAGTATCGGTGGCTTGGCTTGGCTATAATATAATGTTATAGGGACGCAGGCGGACCAAACAAACCCCAAACCAAGCAATTTCTTTGGCTTCTCCTTTAAACTCCACCAACACCAACTCACGTTTGCACTGGAAAATTGTAAGTGTAAATATTGAGCTTTCCCATTGTTACCACGCAATTTATGGGACAGGGATGACTAAATTTGAAGAAAAAACGTAGATATCACATAAAGAAACAAGAGGATGTGAATGTGAGCTCGGAGCGAAAGAAGGCACATAAAAACCAAATAATGCGCATAATATATTTATTAAACCCTGGTCTTCGTGGTCGTGGCTGAGTCTGACACAAAGTCGTAAAGTTGAGGGTAGCTAAAATATTGAATTCTTTTTGACAACTTCCCCTGTGGGCCTTCACGTCTCATTCGCAGAAAATAAGAGAGGAGCAGTTCATCCAATCCAATACGAATCCACATTCCATTTGCAAGTGTCATTTTGGTTTAGGACCAGACCAGGACGATCATATCATCGTTATTCCTTCGTGTGCAAATTAATTTGAAAAGATGGATACTAATGTGAAATCTGTGTCTGATTTCTAACAATGAATGGCTGAATCGCACGCTCAAGTAAATGAAGGGATATATACATATGCATATTATATGGATCCCCGTTACTTTTCCTTTTTACTGATGATGAGTTTATTTCACATATTTATTTTCTTTCTCTCACAGTAAAAATAAGGTGGATGTCAACGTCAAGGAAGTAAAGTAAATTTGACTTTTTATAACTAAATCGTGAGGAGGATTCTTCTGCCGATTTATGATGGAAAGGAGTGGGAATGCAAGAAAAGATGGGGATCCTATTGCATCATCATCATCATCATTAAACCGGAATAAAATCCCTGGGACCAATAATAACCGCAGCAATCTCAATAATTTCTCGAGGAACGGTGCAACGGCTGACCATCATTTTGGTGACAGAAGCAGACCAACCAACGGTTCATCCTTACCACCATCATCACCTGAAGAAGCGGAACATAATCGTCATAATCATAATGCCCCATTATCCTTATTACATACACAAAAGCTTGACAATTTTTTGGATCGGTTTGAGCATCAATACCAACTTACGCCGTTGTCAGAAAGAGATGTGCAAGACTCGCTAGAATCTCTAATGTCTCTCATTGAAGAGAGGAATTCCTCGTATGAGGAAATTGCCAGGATTCTTGGCGATATGGGGAAAATTGGAAATTTGACTTATGGAAAACCTATTTCCTCATTAGATTCTCAGTCTCAAAGCTCACGCTCGCCTCTAAATAATAACATCAACTTAACTAACAGAAACAACAATGGCAAAGGTTTGACATCAAAAAGAGATAAATAATGGATGATTTTGATTTTTTGTAGATTTGTGTGTAGATTTCAAATTTTCAAAATCCAATCCACCTTTTCAGTTGCTGCTTCCGCGAATTCTTTAATTAGAGATGAAGATGAGGATTGGGATTTTGAGGAAGATTTTGATTGTGATAGCATCCTCAGTGGAAGAAAGGATGACACAAGTACGGAAGAATTTGGGAGTTGGTACATTATCAAAGATTTGAAAGAATGCAGCGAGCCAATTCCTGAGAAAGTCAATAGCAATAGCGCTAAATCTTCAGAGATACAAACAACCGTTTCAATTTTAAACTACGCCAACAAAGGAAAGTCGCAGGAGGTCAATGCTAATAAAACTGTGCAAGCTCCTGTAAATGATAATATTATCCAACTCCAAAACCAACCAACCAGCAAAAATATTACGGCGTCTTGGTCTTGGTCTAAGAAAGACTCCTCCAAAAGAATCAATACGGAAGTGGATAAACTCTCTGACGCTCAAACCTCAGAGGGAAAAATATCTTCAGTAACACCACCACAGAGACGACCGCAACATATTGATAATTCTAAAAATGCAGTAAGAAAACGCGATACGAGTCAAGAAATGAGGGAATGTGCAAGAAAATTGGTTACAAACCGTACATTTGTAAAAGAAGCTTCATCTGAAAAATCCCCGTCTTCTCCTCCAACTCAACCACCACCTCAACCTATTTCAATTTTAAAATCACCATATACTAAACCTGCTGTAACTAAATTGTCATCATCAGTATCAGCAGGATCTAGACGAAGTGGTAAGGGACTTGCTATGAAATCAAAAATACCAGTGCCGTTGCCAAAAACCAAATCACAACCTGTCAACGAAGCAGGAGTAAAAGCAACGGAAACATCATGCAACAAAATTCCAATACCAATACCAATTTCTTCTTCAGCAGGAGTTGTCAACACTTCAAAAACTTTAAAAGAAACTGGGAGAAGCCTTATACTCTCACCTGCTTCTAATAACTCACCATCATCTGCATCTACACAGCAGCAGGTAGAAATGAAAACTGATGGAAAATCAGAAAAAGTTGAAAAGTCATTTGAGCATTTAAATCCAAAGAAATCACGCGTGCTGCATCTGCATGATGCTCTCATTCCGAAAAGGAAAAGGGAAATTGGATCAGGTGATGAAATCTCACAAACTTTGGATCTCATCGATGGTCTCTCTGGCCACACTTCATGGGTCATGAAGAAACTCTTGGAGTATCCAAAATCAGAACAGGATTTGAGAGGGAGACTCGCCAAATTTTTGAAGCAAGTTCCCGACATCGGGGAGTTTTTTGGTGCTCCTTACATTCAGAAGGAAGCCCAAGGTCACTATTTCTTTGGAAAAGCTAATAACTTACCAACACCAAGTAGTGTTCTTCGGCGTCGAAGACTTTAAATAAATAAATTACCCTGTATTACTATGTATTAGTGCTTAATAATAGACGACTACGACTAAATGACTAAATTACATTTTATTATGATTTTCTAATATACTTTATTTGGAGGATGGAAGTGAAAACTGGAAGTGTTCAGTATAAAAGAGATAAGAAATTGAAATTTTGGTACATTACATGTACTTATGCAAACAAACATACACATCCATATTTTGATTATACAAGAGAAAGAAGAGTTGAAGAACCAATGAGAAGACAACGTGTGACTAAGCTCTCATATACTCCCATCATTTATAATACTCTTGCTCTGGCTTTGCTACTCCTGAATGTTTTATGTTACAAAATATCACGCATCGTTTCATTCATGCCTCATGGATTTTGCCTTTCAGCTCCTTTACTCCTTTTACATTTACGTGTGCAATGCATGAAAACAAGCTTTTATTTCAAATTTTCAATTTAACCCTTTCTCAACACATCAGCTTGTACTTGTACTACCCTTGAGTTTTAGGTTTAGTTAGTTGAGATGGTATGTATGCATATAACATGAGTAATCCACATTTTTAGTAAAAAAGCAAATCTAATGGGTAATGGCTGTTTTATGCCGTGTTACTCCTCACTTCTCACAACGGTGAAGAGTAGAACAGTGCTGAATTCTAGTTTGTACTTTTGTAGTATGTGTTTGCATACATTTTATGTTGCTCGAGCGAGCTACCATTTTAAAACACGGACGATCATCACATTACATCAGTGCATTGTCAGATGAGAGACAGGAAGTTCTCTTCGTCGGTCTGTCAGCTAAGCCACTGGTCTCGCTAGTAAAATGCTACCATCATCAACACATTACGAGCATCACCACCATACCACTTGGAGCTTGCAGCCATTCTAACGTTGCAATATCACGAAATCAAACAATATAGTAGCCACCTCGATTTTTAGTCTGTAGCTATCTCCCCCTCATGAACAAATACGTATTTCAATACCTTTTCTATCAGAAATAGGATTAGCTGGAGTTTCCGTTTTTACCCCATTTTCCATTATATTACTGAAAGCTAGTCATAGTCATTACAATTTTTATTTAGATCAGAACCCTGTGAGTATTATTGAGTGGCGTTTGGCTTGGCCATGTCATGTAAATGTGTGGACAGGTAAACTAATTTCCCTTCTTCCGTCCATTTCGTCTACGGTGTCTACATCCACCAACCTTTCCTTGTGTACCTGGCCGGTGAAATGTATGATGGTGGAAGGAAGTGGGGATCATAAAGTTGGAAGATTATTATGTTATTCTATTTTATTTTATGCTGTCTCAGTTTTCTGATGAATTTTTCCTCCAGCACACTATTATTCTATTCTATTCTATATTCTATCCCCCGTTTTTTACTCTGGCACCGGATTTTTCCAACGTCGTTGACTTTTTTTGTAATTTTTATGCATATTTTTATGAAATTTGAGCATGCATGAAAATTAATACGTAAAATGTTTCTCCCTAGCTAAATTAGTAATGCCTACGTCCTACGTGGGCTCCTTATGGTGACAGTCTCTTGTCAGTTGAATTTTCTTCAAAATATGCTCACAAGCCAGCAGAATAATATTATATTATGCTAATAGGAAAAGTATCGTTTTAATCTTGTACATAAATATTTACCTTTCTCCCATTCATTCACCCTTTTTCAAAAAAGATTAAGAAAAAATTGGCTTTGAGGCATAAACACGTATAGATTTCATTGGGCAAGGCAAGGCACACATGCCAACTCCAACTTGCACTCAACATTCTTTTTCATTTATTTAAAAAAAACGTTACATTGTTCCTTGTTTTTCATCCCATTATGTTATTATTATCATCATCATCATCCTGTGCGGTTTCATATTTCCTAATTTAAAGAAAAAAGATTGTCCGAGAAAGATACATGCATGCAGGTTTGGTTATGTGATGAAGAGGATAAGATATGAAACAAGATTTTTGTCCTAAAAAATCACATTTTTACAAGCTAAATCTTAGTCGCGACTATCTAAGCTGGTATCTCGACTCCTCGACTTGTGACAAGGCGTCAGGACTCATTAGTTGCTGAGTAAAATATCACCATCACCATCCCCATCATCTCTTCTTGTTTTAGCCTTGTGCGAACAAAATAAACTATGACATGACGATGCGATGCGATTCTACCTGATTCACCTGTGCTTCATTGGTTTTTTCGGAATTTGTTTTTGCCTGCAGTATTTTTGGAGCAGTTAAAATTATTTATGGTAGACTTATACATCTTTTACGTAAAAAATATTCTTTTCCCACGTCATTCCAATGGGCTCAATATGAGCATACATTTTTGGTATGGTCAATGGTATGCACATTTCTCCCTTTTCCTTTAAAAAATTCTCAGGATTAGCAAACCTCCTTGAGCTTTTAAAAAGGGATGTAAAAGCAGCCAAAGCCAAGTCACTCCTCATTTACGAGGAAAAACAAGGTCGAGAATCAGAAATCCGTCTGATCCCGGCTTTGACTTTGGCTTTAAACTTTTTTCCCAAGACCAAAAAAAACTGTAATAATTTACAAAAATGTACATATTTGTCCCACCTTCGACCGACTTGAGTTAACCCCACTCAAGGAAAAGATTTTGAAAGGTAAAAAAATATCAAAGTATCAACTGCATAAAATACTTTATGTATCTCTTGGAAAAACAAGGTGATTAACATGAAAAAGTAAGGTGCTCGGAAGCGAAACTGAGATAAGAAAATGTTTAGATCTTGATATAAGGAAACCACAGAAAAAAGAAGGAATTAAATGAAGGAACGAGAATCCAATCCTCAGCAAAAGCAAGCCACTGACAAATAGAGATGATGAAGATGAAGGTAATAATAAAGATCATGAGCATCATTACCGGCAGCTTGAGAAGTAGTAAGCAACACTGGCCAAGAAGTTTATAACAAGGTAAGAACAAGCAAGTAGCCTGTTTCTTCCCAATGTAAACCTCAAGTGAACTAATAAGTAAACGAAAAGCCGCAAAAACCAACCAACAAGTTGTGGAAAATGAAGAAAAACTGTCAGTCTCACTGGAGAATAGGTATATATATATATATGTATGTTGTATGTATATATCTCTCCTCAAGAAAAAGTTATTGCAATACCTTTATTGAAGTAACACCCATTTTTTCCCTCAGCTCCAGCTCGATCGTTTCAACATTAAAAACATTTTGTGTGTGAGACTGTCTTGGCTTTGGCTTGAAGGCAGCAAGAGAGTAAAGGCACAAGAAAGTATGAAATGAACATTGTTTCTTTCGTTTGGGATTATTTAGAGTTTGTATGGTGGAGGCGGAGACTCTCTGCAAGATTTATAAAGGTGAGAATTTTTTGAAACAATATGATACCTCAAAAGCCTCAAATTCTTTCTCATCATCCACAAACATTACATTCATTCGTTACATTGCATTACATTTCGAATGGAACACGGCTTTTGTTGTTAAATTGCTTCTGAATTCCCTTCCCTTTTGTTTTCTCCTTTTATTTTTCTCTTACACAATAATACAATGCACCTTAATGTTATTATATGATTGTTACACTTGCTGACTCTTGGAGAAGAAGAGGAAAACGTCTGTATTTCCTTTTTTTACCTGACGATGAGTTGAACAAAGCACACACACACACACACAAACATAGTATTGTATTTTCTATTGCGGGTCTGACAGGAGGTTTGGGCTTTATTCAATTTCGTGTTCTTAATATAGCTACATGATATGATATTTCGTATGTTGTTATGAGCTGGTCATCCCTAGACTGGGGATTAGGAATTATTATGGATTTACGTACCTGAGAGGAATTTTTTAGATGAAGTGGGAGGATCACATTTTATATGATGACGAGCCAAAGAGGATCGTCATCATCAGCTAAGAAAAAGCTTTATTTGTAAAAGGCGTGTTTCAAGCTTTTTTGGAAAGGTAGGTTGGAGCAGAAATACATATTTTATGGCTGAATTTATATAAGGGTCTGTTCTGGCTCGTTCTTCTTCTCAACTGAAAGGATTATAAAACAAAATGAAAAACCAAACCACAAGTTACATAATATTGCAATAAAGACGGAAAAGCGTAACATGATTTCAGTTTCGGTATATTTTTACTCAAAACTTTACTATGATATGATGTAACTCTTTTTACTTTTCCCTTTTTCTTGGCAATTAGAGAAGAAATGGGAGTAAATAATATGAGTGTATCATGTCATGGTCAAGAGCTTTAGTTTAGAGAGATAGAAACCCAAAGCATACCACGACCACGCCACAATAATGAAATGGAAAAGAACTTGACATTTAGGAAACATAACTTACATTTAAAAATTACCAATCTTATCGTTATTTGTTAGTATAACTTGCAATTAGCGAGTGAAAACTCAGCTTTTGATTACAGATAAGAAAAAAGCGAGATGCAGATGATGATCAACGCCATCCCATCATTTTGAAGTGCTCCGTTATGTCAGCAATTTGTTTATGCGGGCACGTATAAGCGTATAGGGTTGAGTGGGAACTCTTTCTTTTTATTGCACATGTACTAATGTGGTAATAATAGACATTGTTGTTTTAATGGATACAAACATTGTCTGAATAATGTTACGCTTTGCCACGTTGTATTTCTCCTCCATTCCATGTGGTTTTAGAGGCGAGGCGAGTCGAAGTCGAGCTGTCTCAAGGTAAACCATTGAATTGGAGTTGCCTTTGTCTTAATCTGGAAATGATAATCATCATGATATAATCATGATCATGATGATCGTGGCTGTAGAAAAAGAGTTTGAGTTCGTAGCTAATCATTAGCTTATTTACTGGAAGCAGCAGGTAGGATTTGGAAGCGCTCACGGATTACAACAACACGAACATTTTTTGTGGGACTTTGTGGTGTCATAATTTGTAATAAGGTTGACGGCCAAAACTACTAGGCCAAAATCATATCACAATGATGATCTTGGCGTGCCGTTGCATGCTGCTGGAGGAAACTAGAGGAAAAAGTAAGATAGAGAGAGTAACTTCTCCAAAAATTTGGAGAAATGGAATGCTGCTGAACTAACACGAAAACGAAACACATTGCTTTTTCCAGAGTCAGGAATCCGGAATATCTCACGATTCTGGCATGTGGTCTCATATTTTATTCTCACTCTTTCATGCTCTAATTAAGGAACAAAAGGAATTCTTCTCATCTGCGCTCATTTGGGTTGCAGCCTAATTAATAAAGAATGCCCATGGCCTTTTGATTAGTAGGAGGAAGGAAAAGATTGAACAAGATGCTCTAGAAAAAGAAAATTCCTTTTCCAGCTCTGGAATAGTAAAATGGAATCTCATTCCGCTTCTCTTATCCTATCAACTCTGGTTCTGAATGAGACTGAGATATATGAGCTAACTTACTTTTGATTTGATGCACCTACCTGAACTAATTAATTGCATTGAGCTTGAGCAGTTAATAGTAGCTGATGCAGTTTACGCCTCAGCAGCAGCTCACAATGAAGAAGAAGAATTTTTGCGAAACTACGTTATCTTAGAATTTCTTTTCTCTTCCAAAAAAATATCACTGTTTACGATAAATTTGTCAGATTTCCCCAATTAGATTCTTATCAGGAGGCTCATTTATGCTCGTTAATAACATGCTGATTCCACATTTGGCTTTGCTCCAATGACAGATGTGATACGTTTGTAGTAGAGAAATTAGCAAAAAACACAAATTTTTGTTAAATCTCAAATCCAACTCGAACTCTCGCTTCTTCAGAATGGTTTACGTCAATTCATAATCGTACATCACCAAAGTTCTACTTCTTAAACCCATCCATACAAACATTGTAGGAAACCTAAACATGTCATCTGAGTTTTTTACTTAAAAATATTATTATGTATTTGCCATTTTCACCAAAAAAAAACTTGGCTCTGGCTGACTACAAATTGCAAAATTTGAACAAAACGAGAAACTCTTGATTTACCCAAAAAATATTATTTTTCTAAACATGGATGTGAACACGCATTGATTTTTATTATAGGCACATGAGCAAAATATTAGGGAAAAGGGGAAAGATAAGAAAGAGCTTGAGTTTGAGTTGAACCTGGTGGTGAGCAATTGCACATGCAAATTATTTTTCTAAAGAAATTATATAAAGCCCTTTTGTGGCAACCAAACAATTTGCAATTGCCACTGTTTTTTGTATACCTAACTAAATTATAGGCTTGGGAGCTCTTGATAAGGAGTTGAAATTGGTTGGTTTTATTTGAGTCAATGTGACATTTTACACCTCATGAATACGCAAGTAGACATGTTTTTATGTTGAAGTCTACGCACTACTACTTTTTTTACTGCCAACGACCACGCATACTATGGCAAGTGCAATATACCACATTCATTGCCAAACCACTCCCGGAACAACGTCTGATTTAAACAATAGTATAATTTGTACATTTTTTGGTCAAGGATCTTATTACAAAAACAACCGTTGTATTTTCTATTTGTTTGGGTTTATATGGCTTAATCCATATATTTTTTTTTTCAAATGAAAAACAAACGTACAATTTCATTTCTTGAGTTCAAGTTTGCATTGAAATGAGCAATACTACACTCTACCGTATGATTACACACCTTCATAAAATATGTGAGTGGCGTGGGCGTTGCTCAACACTCGCTTGGGTTACATGGAAAGCTTTTTTCTTTTTCCTCATAAAAAGTGGAGAGTTGCAGAGAAATATATTGCACGGTAGCTTGTGCCAACATTGGCAACGTCGACATGCTTTTTTATAGATAAAGTTATTAACTGTCAAATCTCCAGTAAATTCACATTACAAAGGGAAGTATATTCATTCCATAATTTCAGAGATTAGCACTCACTCAGGAAAAGCTCTATATATTTCCTGGGACTGCAGAACCAGCACGTGTACAATTCCCCATGTAAAGGGGGCTGAGCTTTAATGGTATGAAACAACATGTTTCAAATTGTGTAAACTACTCGTCAATTCCGCATTTGATAGAGATCTTTTTTTTAAATTGACTTTTCCTCAGTCAGAGCTCCCTCAAACCTGCCTGTTATTAGATGATTGTAATCTCAACAAAAATTACAACCAAACACATGTAATTTGAGACGGAAGTAAATTGCAAGTAAATGGGAACCATAGTTGAAAAATTTGCGATAGCAGGAAATAATATTCTACGCATTTGCCAAGCCAAACTTCAATAATATTACGCACGTTGACTTTTAAATTAAACAAAAAATACAAAGTTTGAAAGAAAGAAGAAGCAAAATCGAGAATAAAATGAAATGAGGCATTCAATTCGATCAAAGATCCAAATCGTTTTTTATTGGGCAGTCTTTCACTCAGACTTGTTGAGCTAGGTTAATAAAAATGTAAGTAAAAAGATTTGCCTCTGCCTCTTGAAAGAAATTATGATGAGTTTTATTTCTTCAACGTCGTTCAACCCAATCCAATTCAAAAACCCCGAGTTGATTTGATATACATATATTAGATTGTCTTCACATTATTCTTCATCTTGAATGATTACACCTTAATATTATATTTTATTAAACAAATATATTCCGAACGACTGTGAACTCAAAGTATGACTACTAACTACTATATATCTATCGCTACTTTTCTCTACTTACTTAAGCCTCCTGTCTACTTTGCTACAAAATGCAATAAATAATATCATGATGATGATGATGATGACGATGGCAATACAAAATGCATACTTTAAAAACAAGCTATCATCATTTCCATCATTTTTATAGGTTTAGCAGACAAACAAGCAACAAGTTGGTAGCTTCTTGAATGTTAAGCCAAAGCTACTCTACTCTCTACGATACATTCAAAAAGACGCCTAATGCTTGCTTTTGCTTGTAGCGCTAGTAAAACAGCCCACGAAGAAGAAGATAGATTAGATGAAGACTTGAAGACGACGACGGTCAGGCTTAAAGCTTTAAATTCTCAACGTGTGTTCCCAGCTTCTGCTCTACTTGACTTGCTTTCTTTCTTATGAGCCTACTCGTCGTCGCTTGCTCACATTTCAATTTTTTTTTGAGAATCTATATCCATCCATCAACCACTTCTGCTCCTCACCATAATCATTTACCTATCTATCTATAAAAATGCATCCTCTCATATATTTATGCATAGTTAATCTCAATCCCACTACAAATATTAGTTCTCCCTGTCCTCCCGTCTATATAATCTACCCAGCTTCTATCTATTGAAAGAATAAACTGCCAATAATTTACTACTACTTGCAACGTAGTTGATGGGGGAAAAGGAGATGAGTTGAAGATGAAGGTAATTTTTTTAATATTAAAAAAATGCAGTTAGAACATTAAAGTACATGCTCAACCCAAGACGAAGCTATAACCACCACCAGCAGCAGTTTCAATGTTTGAAACAAGGAGAAAATTACAGGTTATCCATTTCAGTTTGTACAAGTTTTTCTTGTAAACTTCATCCCATTTCTGATACCGAGTTGCTACTGAAATATTTTTCTTTTTACTATACTAAAGGACGATGTGTGCGATGTGACTTGATGTCTGTTTCGCTACATTTTAGATAGGAGTAATATCAACGTCCTCCTTGAAAAATTAGTTGATGACAAAGATGAAAGACTGCAGATCTGAGACGAGATGTAAAGATGTAATGTATCCGCTTGACTTGCATTTGCATTCATTCATTTGGTGAATAATAAGATTATGAAATGTGTAATGGAATCTACAGAAGGATATAATTTCATGTCATATTGAATTTTTTGGAAATGCACCTCGTATTCGTATGATCTAGCTCAATTACTACTTGTAAAAGTTATTAAAGAATGATTCAAAAAATAAAATCTCTTTTTTTATTCTAGCTTACATTTTTACAATGTGTCTCATCCAATTTGACAACAGATCTCTATCATATCATCTCTATAGTTTATTACAGGATATTAGAGTCCATTCAACGAGTAGATTCTCTAGCCAATGCGATTATGATTATACATACTCTGTCTGGTGCACATTCATTCTGTTCTATTCTAACAAGACGTTTTCTTCGTCTTCTTCTTCTACTAATCAAAATAAGATGAGCAGTAAAATGTAGATTTAAGGCTTGTTACACTGTAATTTTTCCGGTTATCATGATCGCATTCAATCATAATTATATCTGGGTTCACTGCATACATGGTGGTATTATAATATAATATGTTGGCAGTGCAGTAAACAAGGTGCTTTTCTACAGTGAAAATTTATTTCATTGCTCGAATAAATGCATACTAAACGACCTTCCTTTTTGATTTGCTTTTATAAGCTCCTTTTTTCATCATCATTCCCATCTTTTTCTTTCTTTGCTCAAATATACATTATTTTGGAGCCAGAGGCAACTCGTAATAAGATATAAATGAAGGTGTATCAGATCAGATCAGCAACAGACTCAAAATCCATTGGATTGGATCACCATCATAAGCTTCTGCTTCTATATTCAAATATTCATATTAGTTATAGGAACTAGATCATTTTCTTCTTAATCTGATGCTGGTGTGGTTAGTGATGATGATCATCATGTTGATGATATATAAACATTTATTTTATCATCATCAAACAGATTTCTAACACAAAAATGATTACCTCCAAGTACAGAAAAAAAATGTTGTCTTAAGATGCCCAAAGGTAGCAAAGTGGATTGGATTGGATTGTTGGAAGAAGCTGTAGGTTTTTTAGGTATGATGTTTGGTTAGCAATGTTGATGTAAGATGATGAGGATGATTTGCTCAAAGCCAAAAGCATCTTTGTTAACAAGAAGATGAGGAAGTCAACCCAGAGCTATGTAAAATCACATCGCTTTTATACTCATCATCTTGTGTGTAATGTGATCCGATACGATGTGTGATGCAATTTGATGATATAATATTAATATTATGAATCTACGATGAACAGGAGAAAAATTCCGAATAAAATGTTTGTAAAGCCAAAGCCAAGTCACTACTCACTCACTACTATAGCTTCAAGCTTAATAAATTTTGCTCTTGTACGCCACGCACAGGAATTTCCATTCATCCGAAGAAATTTTAAAGGATAGGATGGATAACTGTCTTTCAAAAACATTATACATATATACGTGCACTGGTTTATGTCTTGTGTTCTTCCGCAACTTAATCGAATTTTAATGGAATGTTTCCCTTGTTTGCGGAGAGAAATTGAGATGTGATTAATTTGATTTGAATTCAACAGTTTTTGCATTAAGATGCAACTGTCAAGTGGAAAAGTTTCTCTTTTTAAGCGTATATATATATCAAATATATTCTTTTACCAACAAACGGCTTGGACCTAAACTGTTGGACTCTCCTGAATGTATCTTCATTAGTCCAATAAAAAAGATTAGCATCAAGTTAATCGCGATTAGCCTTTAGCATTCCATCCAGCTGCGAAACTTCCTTCCATACACGCATGCAATGCAATGCCTCCAATGAATTCATGTTATTTATCATGCACATTTACTTTGTTCCTTTTGATATTAAAAATTCAAAGCAAAGCTGTCTAGTTTGAATGCCATGTTGTGTATTATATATACGTTCAAATGACTACAGTCATAAATAGATTAGTCTACAAGAAGCAGACGTTAACATTTCACTAATATGATACAAGCTATTATTGCATTGCAACCACCTTTTGTTACCCTTCTTCTTATGTGAAATGATGAAAGAGTAAAGTAGGGAAATGCAATCAGAATTACTAATGAGAATGTTCAATGTATTTTATATATATTTTTCAACGCAATTCACGCAACTTGTTTGGCTTTTTCAACTAGGGAATAATATAATATGGACGTGTGGGTTTGCTGGACTGGACAAGAGGATAGGATGGAATATAAGTTTATTAAGTTCCAAAGCAAATATTTAAACAAGTCGACAGTCAACTCAGCTCAACTTGAACTGCTGCACTTTCTTTCACATGTATATTTCTTCAAAGGGGGTAACGAGTAAACAAGACAGAGCCTATAAAATATAGTGATGCTGGTTAAAAAGCAAACGAAGTTGATGCTGACTTTATAGTGGTGATGTGATAACATAATATAATAAAACGAAATGAAGGTGGTGGTTTGGTGGTAGTTGAACAGGTATAAAAAAACTTCTTGCAAAGAAGTTAAAAAACTTAAGAGTTTTTTTTCTCTTCATAAAAGATTTTTTTGCTGGTGATGTGATGCCGATGACTCGTCTTTACATGCACTAACATCCATTGACAATGTACTAAAAGGCTATAGAGTTACTATGAGTGAGTCAGGGTGGTGGTGGTGGTAGTGGGTTTTGTAACGTTGAACGTACATAACTCTTTCTTTTTTATTGTGTGTACTTTGCTGCCTCCGTATTGTGTTATGTGTATTTATGTAATGTTACCAACATCACGTCGTCCGTCATGTCATCCATCCTTCCTTTCCTTCCTGCCTCCTTCATCAACTGTTCTGTTGGTTCGCTTCGTTTGGTGGTGGCGGTTGCACAGATGTTCCCTAAAAATACTGAACAAGAGGATGCAAAGGACCAGCCTTTTACTATCTCTTGCAACTATCCATCCATGAATCTTATAGGAGTGGAGTAATGGAGTTCTTTTGCTTTTGAACAAACATGTGATGCACTACTCTGTAATATAATAGAATGGGAAGAGAAGGACGTTTTTTAAAATGAAGGATGAAATAACAGATGTGCCGACAGCTTCTCATGATATTTTTTCGCTCGTTTCGTTATGTAAGGATTTAATTGACGAATCTAAAATAGGACTTTAGTTTTTGACTCCTCCTTCCCTTTTTAAACTATTGTTGAAATCTAACAATGAATGAATCATGACAAGATGCAAGAAGGAAATGCTATAAAGTCTATGAAAATGAGTGAGCGTGAGTCAAGTCAAAAATGTGTTAATTTCATTTGAATCATTGCAACCTTCAAAAGGTATTTTATTCGTTTTCAGTCTCGTTGATGATGTAAAATTGGTTTAAAATTCATAACTTCATAACTTAAACAAGCAGACTCTTCAATCTATAACTATAACTTAATTAAATAAAATGATGTACAATTCATAACAGTTTTAAAGGTACGCAATTATTCATGATCAACCTTGTAAAATAAACTTAATAATTAAAACTTAACTATAATATAAAATAACAAAAACCTTAATTAATATATGACTGCGTGACTATACTTTTTAGTTCATGGTGCGTAGCAGCACTGAAAGAAATGAACATGACAATAATTTGACATCTCTCTCTGTCATCTATATAGTATGTAATATGTAATGATACCTTTATACACGAAAATATACAAAGCTGATTAATATTTTTTCAAAGGATTCTCATTCATCAGTATCAATTCAATATTTAAATTACACAAAATACATTGTCCCTCCAGGATTATTAGTATTATTATTATTCGGTGCGGAAGTTGGAGGCGACGCATTATCATTAGAATTATTATTACCAGCGGGATTACTACTAACATTATTATTGTTCAGTCTGTTAAGTTGAGGAGGAGCGGAGGAATTTTCATTACTCTCATTATTATTCAATTGCTTTGAATTAGCATTCTCACCATTCATAATATTAATATTGGTATTAATAATAGGAGGTGAGTCCAGCGTCGAGTAGACGTGATCCAGAAGCTCTTCATTGGAACCAGAACTGGAGTAATTGGCACCCAAAGGTTGATAAGGGTGAATACTACTAGGATTGTTATTAGAAGTGGAGGATGAATGGGAACCTTGATGATTATGATGATGTAGATGACCTTGGCTTTGGCTACTACAATTACTTGGGTGATGTTGATGCTGATGATGATTCATCATCATCATTCCCTTGTTCTGGCTCTGTTGGAGTTGAAGATGTCTCCGAAAACTTTCATTGAACGAGATATTATTAGGTGGTTGTGGTTGATGAAAGGAATTTGGCACCATTACTCCTTGAGGATGTCCAGCTAGAGTAGTTGTAGCTGTTGTAGCTGGATACCCCGGAATCGGGATGATTTGACTGTGCTGACTATTATTATAAAAGTTTTGGTTTTGTTGAAGATACTGTCCGGGTGCGGAGAGGGCAATGTGATGTTTGGGAACTGGAGGAGTATTTCCATTCAACTGTTGAAATGGGAGGATATTTCGATGATAATGTTGACTATTTATTGTATTATAAGCATACTCATGGAGGCTCAACGCATTGTTGTAGTTAATAAGATTTTGATGATGTTGGTGATGATGATGATAAGGATGTTGAGCCATATTGAAAATTGCTGATGAATTAGAGCTGCTTATTGTACTCGTTGAATTAAGACCAGAAGGGGAGCTACTGGTGGTGGTCAACAGAGTTGGAGTGGGCAAAAGTAATTTCAATTTTGAGAAGAATTTTGTATCACTCCACTCAATGCTGTTAACCTGGGAGGATGATGAGTGGAAAAGATGAGAGGATACTTCAACACCGGAGCCCAACTGGATAAAAATGAGTTTCTTTTGATATTTTGCCATCATGGTTTGAACAGCAAAGCGGATATCTGGATGAGTCAAGTCATGCTTGAGAAAAGTTTCAGAGATCACCAGCACAATCCGTTTACTCGCGTCACAAGCACTGAGAACCATGTCAATATTATTTTCAGCACTTAAACACAAATCTCTGTAGTGAAGACAAAGACGGTAGTTGGGGGTAGTTTGAGGAGGTGGGGGGATGCCAGCAGCAGCAGAATAAGCAGAAATCAACGGGGATGATTCCAATTCTGGGGCAATTTTCTCAACAACTATATTCTCATCTTGTCTTGAATAAAGGAAGTAAGCGTCAAACAATTTATCAGCGTCGTCAACCCCTCCAAAAGTACCAGTTGATCGGGATTTCTTCCCATGAGCGTGTCCACTACTACCACCACCTCCACAACAACAGTAGAAAAGGGATGAGAGGAATCCATGATTACAACTCTTGCATTCAGATGATGATTCTTCATCGTTTCCCCCACAGCAGCAACTGAATCCTCCAAAAGAGTAGAGCCACAATGGAAATAATGAGTTGGAATTGGAGTGGCCATTACGGAAGACGAGAAAAGCGACAATCAGCAGAATGATGATGACAATAATAATGATAATTGTGAAAATGGTCCACATCTCCCCACTTTCTTGGTCAACAGCCGCTTCCTCAGCTTCAGCAGTTGAGATTTCATTAATTGAAGGGTAATTACTACTATAAGGGTGGTTGTGGTTATTGCTGTTGGGCATTATGATATCCATATCATTATTATTAGCTGCAACTTTTTCAGCAGAGATGTGATTGCTGTCCATTATATGAGGGATGTTATCTTTGTTGAAGTTGAAATTAAGCTCTTTATTGTGGTCGCACATGTTGCTGATTAAATGTTGTTGCTGTTGTTGATGTTGCATGTCAATAACTTTATCATCATTGTTATTAGTTGTAGTACATTTGGCATTGGAAAAGTCAATTGCAATTCCTGCATTGGCTACCCAGGCACGGAACGGGATTAAGAATTCGCAATTACATTCCCACGGGTTATTTGATAACATGACACTATTCAAATATCCATTTCCCAGCTCCCAAACTTGAAAGTCAATGAGAAGATTCCCATCTAATCTCAACACTTGGAGGAACGTAAGGGAAGCAAATGTATCCTTTGCAATAAAATGGAGCAAGTTATTTTGCAAATAGAGTTCACGGAGGGTTTCCAAGTTTGCAAATTCAAAGCCTTGTAGCTCCCTCAATAAATTGTTCTCAAGATGAAGAACTTCCAAAGCTTTGAGACCGTTAAAAGACTTATTTTGAATGGAGTCAATATTGGAATTGTTGAGGAAAAGGGAACGCAAGTTCTTTCGTCCAAGAAATGCGTGACTTTTCAAGGAAATGAGGTTACCATCTAGATAAACTTCCGTTGCGTCCATTGGGATGGAGGGTATGGAGGTGGCATTTAAACTGGAACATTGAATTACGTTTACGGACCAGGAAGCATCATGATAACATTCACATCCTTCACTACATTCGTTCTTGCAGTCACAGGCGCTGTAGTCGCAGCAGTGGCATAAATGGAAGCATTGTGATACATATTTTGACAAAAAGTCTTTGGAATTGGCGTCCACAATTTTCAATTGTGTTGAAGGTGGTGATGATGATGATGGTCTGATAAAGGTGGGTCGGCAAACAAGTGTATCAAAATCAACAATTCTGGGATATTGTCTGAGAATTGAGAGTTGAGAAACACGAGTGAGCCACTCCATGGAACTATCACACAAGAAAGGGTTTCCTCCCAGGAAGAACTCTGGAAGTGTCTTGGAACTTGGGACGGGGGAAAACTTGATGGATGCCAAGTCAAGACGTTCAATCTCATTGTGAATTAATTCCACCCTTCTCAAGTTTGTCAACCGGATGAAAGTATCATGGGCAATATTTTGAATTTTATTTTGATTCAGCCTCAAAGTTTCTAGGGATGGTGGAATAGTTGTGTAATCCAAAGTAGATAGTTTATTGAAGGAGGCATCAATAACACGCAATGAATAAACTCCATCACTGACTCCTCCAAGATATTCCAGTTGGTTGTGACTCACATCCAACCATTCCAAGCTGGAAGGCTCGAGTGTGTAATGTCTGATATGGTTTTCAGAAATGTTGAGCCACAAAAGGTTTGGTAACTGTTGACCAAGGTTTGGAACGATCCCCTCCAATCTATTTGAATCCAGTCTCAAAGCACGAAGCTCAGGGCAAGCTAGATTCCCAGAAATTTTGCTGATTCTATTTTGAGCGACGTTGAGAACACGCAATTTTGTTAAATGGTCACAAAATCCAGAACCAATTTCTGTTAAACGGTTATCAACCAAACGGAGCCCGTACAGTTGACCAAGTCCGTAGAATGAGGAGTTTGAAATTTTTTCAATTCTATTTTCCCCAATGTCGAGGGTGACGAGTGCCAAGTTTCTGAGGGCCATTGGAACTTCTGTAAGGAGGTTATCAGCAAGCCCCAAATCTTGCAATTTGGTACAATTTTTTAGGGAATCTTTATCCATCTCGTTGATCTTGTTGTGATCCAAATAAAGTTGTCGTAAGACGACAAGGTTTGCAAAGTGCCGAGAGTCAATGAGGCTAAGTCGGTTGTTCTGAAGATCAAGGGATTTCAAATTTTGAAGAGAATGGAATGCAACTGGGGAAATTGATTCAATTCTGTTGTTATCAACATGAAGGGATTGGAGATTGGTCAAGTCTTTAAAAACATTTTGGTCTAAATAACTGAGTTTGTTAAAGGAGATTTTCAACACGATGAGTTGACGAAGGTTGGAGAAAATGGAGTCTCTCAAAAACAAACTTGTGATTGAATTTCTGGACAAGTCCAAAAGGAAGAGTTGATTGAGGCCTGAGAAAACTTGGGGGGAGAGAGCAGAGATGGAATTATTACTCAAATTAATTTCGCGAAGGGTTGGATTAGAATTGAAAATGGTTGGAGGTAGAGCCACAAGTCTATTTGAAGACAGATTGAGGAGACGAAGTCCATTTAGCCCGTAAAAAGCAGAGTCTTCAAGTTCTTCAATGAAATTATTTTGTAATCTCAGCTCTGATAACTTCCTCAACCTTCCAAAAGAGTTGTGGTTTAATGATCGAAATTGGTTATAAGAAAGGTCCAAGTTTTGAATGTTTAAAACACATGGGCTATTGCTCACACCACCACTTTCTTCACGAAAAGATGCACTATTAGAGCTGCTAAAGCCAAGCTCATCAACATCAGTCAACCGATTCCAACTGACGTTGAACTTGGCCAGATTTTTCAAAGGACAAAACACATTTCTATCTTGAATAGCCCAAATGTTATTCAAGCTGAGATCCAATTTCTCGAGGTTTGACAACCCTTCAAAAGCGGCAGACTCCACATCCATTCCCACGGCAGAAGACCATTCCCCATTAAAACTGGAGATGGTGAGACTCTTCAACATTCCCAAACTAGCCCAAATTCTTGTAGGGATCTTACGGACTTTACAAGAATGGAGAGAGATCTCTGCAAGATTTCTCAAGCGGAAAAAGCTCTGGTTCGGATGAAGAATACTTTCAAAGAATAGTTTGTCATTGCATTTCACACTGAGACTGGATGTAGACTCCAGTTGATCCCTGTTGAATGTGTAGTTGGACCAAAAGTCATTGTTCAGGGTGCGAACGTGACAGTCAAGGGAATAAGAATTTGCACGATTGCTTCGCTGAAGGAATGGAGGGTAAACGGATGCATTTTTGTTGTTGTTGTTATTATTATTATTCACAGTTGACCACACACATCCTTTTTGATTTTGCTGTTGCTGCTGTTGTTGAATCATTGGAGTCATTGATGATGAACCAAGCAGAGCTCCAGTTGATGGTGATGGCATGAAATCAGCTCGGTAGCTGTCAACCGAGCTGATAACCAAGAGGATGCTGACGACGATGATCATGACTTGTCGTTGATAATCCATTTTTTCTAATTATCAAAATATTCTTCTGAAAATCTTCCCACGATGATTTTTTTGTCGTTTTGCTGCCGTAGTAGCTTATCACGAAGAGCAGCAAACTTTTTAAGTTGTGATTATGGAATTCATGTTGAAATGGTCGAGAAGGGATATTTCTAGCCCTTCTGCTTCCTATTATGTCTGATCTGGATTATGAGATCTGTGGTGTTGTAATGTGTACAAAAGTTTCCTTGAAACGAAAAAAGGTTCGGTTTCTTAACTGCCCCCTAAATCCTAAACAATGAACAAAAAAGGGAAAAGAAGTGTTAGAAATTTTATCTTTAAAATTGTACTGTACAAAAAAAATCTTAAAGTAAAGAAGCTTGAGGTTAAAAATTCCTTCTGAAACTCAAGCTCCTCAGGAGAATAATAAGGATGGAGCAAGAGCAAGAAGAAGAAACAGGTTCTTTGTTTTTAACATGGAAAGCGTAACCATTTATTTACTTAAAAGAAAATAGTTTCATGCAACTGTAATTACTTATTTGAAGAGAATGAAGAAATAGAAACTGTTTTTACCTCTGTATTGGAGACGCAGCAGAATATTATTTATGTTCCAAAAAATGTAAAGTGCAGCTACTACTGCATTCAGATTCACACACAGACACTCACTCACATCCGCACAAAGTGCAGTATCAGTACAGTTCAGAGTAATTATTTAACTCAACATGTTTCAGATTGAGCTAAATGTAAATACGTTTAAGATAATTAATGTTTTTCACTCAATGTCAATGTGTGAATGGTAATAATGATAAGAAGACAAACACACAATTTGATTATTTTGTTGATGAGGAATGATGACATTGACTTGTTGATAATCTTCCTCAGTAAACACTATTCATGTCCTTTATAGACATTTCACACGCACAACTAGTTTTGTTTAGTAAAGAAAAAAATTGAATTTTTTTTCTCGATGAAAACTAATGAACATTCAGTTCAGTACACAAATACAAATGTGAACATTACGTGTGGTTTGGTTTCTTTACCTTTTCTCAGAGAAAAGGTTTGGATCTCTGTCAGCGACAAGGTCTGAAAGTAAACTGACTGGAGTTGTGGATGAGACCTCAACAAAAACTAGCATTGAGCTTTGAGCTGCTGAGCTAAAGTTTTTCAGCTAAACTAAACCCCTACGTTGAAGAAGAAGAAGCAGAGGGTTGCAGTATAGTGCAGTGCACTATCATCGTACACAACTTCTATATGCATTTACAACTCACGATCAGAAACAGCAACATGCATGCAACTCCTGTACATTTACTTATCAGTAGATCATGAAAAGTTTTTCTCTACTTAACTTTACGGGGATGCACGCACGCACTATAAAGATATATAGGTACACGATATACATATATATATATCTACACATCAGCAGACATCAGGCATCAACCTCCTCGTATTATGCTATGTTCCGTATCTTTACACATTTTCTTTCTTTCCTTTTACTGGACTTCTTTTTTCAGTTGAATAACATTCGCTCGCTATATGGATATCTTACCACCACCACCACCACATTGCATCCTTGTAAACAACATCGTCAGCAAAGACTTTTACGGATATAAGATGTACATTGTAAACCTCTCTTCTCTTCTTTCTGGACGACAACGTTTTGAACATTTTCAACTATTAGCTACACCATTTAGGCAGCACACAATGAACAAGTTTCATTTCATACAAAAACATATTGCATTTATGAGCAACTTTTTTGGTACCTATATCTTACCACTATACCACCACCACCTTCCCCCAAAACAAGAAGGTCCATGCACTAAACTAAAAGGCATATCTTACTCGTCATGTTTTTGGGTTTTTTGTGCCCATGTATCATAAAGTATATGAGATATGGTATTGGTTTGCTGCTATGTTCGGTTGGTTTGGTTTGGGATGAGGGATTTTTTTTGGAGGAGAGCTTTTGTTCAGCGATCCAACATTATATTTCCTAATTTAAGCATCATATTTCTCCGTAAGTGCTACATGGTTGCTTCTCTGCTTTTCTGCTACTACACTTTTTATCTCATCGTCAGTCCAACTTTAAGAGTCATATTATGTACGTACATTCCTTTTGTAAAGTGCCTGCATGTTTCTTTTTTTTCAGACGTTTTTTCCTTATAAGTGAACACCAAAATGCTGTTTAGCTCTAGAGGAAAAGGACGAGAGTAAATATGCCATGTTGATGTTGATGCTATACTTTATATATGTTGTTTTGAAAATGATGATGATGAGAATGGTGATCATGACTTTGCTTTTACTGAATAAAATGTTTCACTTTTGACTAAATGAAGAAGAAAGATGAGTATGATGATGGTAGCAGTGGTGGTCGTAATGGCACTCTGATGGTAGTACGTATGTTTCCAACTGCCTGATGCATTTCCCAACTTGCAATGGCATTTGGCATGCATTAACATATGCAAGTCAAATACGTCCCATTGTCTCAATTTTTCATTCAAGATGTTTACAAAAATTCAACGTTTTGGCTATCTGAACTTGCCAAGTATGCAAATGTCATTCGACTGCTGAAATAAAATTGGAATGAAGTAAAAATGATAAAGGTGGATAAGGATGCAGTTTCGTAACCGAGAAGAAATACTAATAATTATTGGGAAATGAAGAAATATGTAGTATATTGAATTAACATAATTGCACTCTCACTGCTTTTCTTTCATCCTGGCCTGGGTTATGAAACAATTGAGGCATTAGCAGGAAAATATGAAATTAGAAGACATACGTGAGCACAGCTGGACACTACACTACACTACTCTCTAAATTGAAATGAAACTAAAAAAGCACGTATAGCGTTGTGTAGTCTTCTTGGTTGGACGTTTGCGCTTTCAAATCCATGAAAATTTATTGTGTTACCACATGCATTTAACTTCATTACCACTGCACGCACCGGACTGCAGACGTATCAATTCTGTTGTAGTGTAAGGCTACCGGTCGTGCATTGGCAGCTGGCCCTAAAAATAAATACAAACTTTGACTTTTGCTACTTCACTTCTTCTGTTCACAAGACAAACAAATGAAAGTTATTAGCTTCCCATTTCCACTTACTTTTCTTTGGTATCATATCGTGATGTGATTTTGGTAGAAAATGAACATGCCAGCATAGCAGGCCAAGGCTATTGATACATAAAAAATCCAGTTGGAAATTAAATAATATTATTATGCGTTTGCCCATCATGAGTCTATAATGGAATCAGTGGAGGACTTCTTGAGTTGAGTTGGCTTGACCATGTAGCATTAGCATCGGCTCCGTTTTGATTTCAACTCAATAATTGTAACCAAATGAAAGGGAAAGAGAGACCGACCATGAACTACAGAGCAGAGAACACGAATGATTGCATGCAAAAGTAGGAAAAAGAATGTATAACATAAAATGATAGCTCTGGCATGGTCTGGTCTGGTCGGCTTAACTAAATTAAAAATTGATCATGGCTCACGCAGCAGTACGTCTCAGTGTGTGAGTGAGTAATTTACACATCAGGTCAGAAAAAGTGTGTGTTCTGTGAGGAAGGATGGATGGATGGATGCGGATGCTCAAAAAAAACTAACAAACATTGCCGTGAATAGAATAATCCGACTTGCATGCAATTTGGAATTTACGAGCATGTTGCCAAGAATCATTTTTCTACGAGTGAATACTGCCAAACATTAACTTTAATGAAAATTAAAACTATCATAACACTATCCTTGTTTTACATTTGAAACGTGCGTCTTTGATATTCATCATTTTTATTTACAGATATAATTAGCACGAAACGATGAGGAGATCTGTTAAATCATTAACTTTATTAACTTATATTGTGGCAGTTTATCAGCGTTGAAAATATCCAAAAATATAGTTTTGATTGCTGAGTGTTTATAGATATAATTCGATAATATTTAAATGTTCGATGTTCCTACGTCACACCTACGTGATTTCAACTGAAAAGGATTTTTTATTCAAATCCTTGCTGACTGAATTTTTAAAGTTCACATTTATTCAGAATCAAAGCTACGCTTCCAGATTTTTATTTGCATCTTTTCAGCTTCAACTTCTGACTTCTTTTCTGAATAGTTAAGATTGAAGGAATGGAATGCCTTTATTTGTTTCAATTCTCTTTGAGTCAGACACTTTTATTGAAAGAAAGCTTGTAATTCTTTCTCAATGGAATTTATGCAGAGATTACCTGACAAAAAAGAAATGCGTTCCTCCTGTTCCATTCCTTTTTGATGGACGAAGTTGAGTATGAGATGTGAACTGAAAGCACTTATCCTGAACGCATGCATGCATATAGATGAATATATTTTGTGATTGTGACCGCATCACATCACATCCCACACTGCGTCTCCATCTCGATTCCTCTCCTCTCCGTTGCTAAAGACAAGGTGCTTTCGTGCAAGGGAAGAAGCGCTAGAAGAAAAAAGTCTTTTTAACGCGATTACTCTTCTCTTTGGGAGGCAGATCATGCAATCTCATCTCATTGATTCGGGTTAATACAATACAATGCGTGTTCCTGTTATTATAGAGTCATGTTCACAAGATAACTTTCTGGTTAGCCTCCATCCTCCTGCTGGACTCTTCTGAGCAGTAGTGGAATGGAGTCAATTTAAGTCAAGTCAGATTACTTTGGCAGAGTATTTATATATATATATAAATATATTTCTATACATTATCATGATGAACAAGAGGGCACCAGCCGACCGAATGTTCTAACTAACTGAAACTGATTAACCGACAGATTTTATCCATTGGAGACTGCACGAAATGGGTTGGAATTGGAAATGAAAGATACATATATTCTTCCAACATAAGTTTGATACTTGATAGGGAAATATTAACATAAGCGTATATGTTGTAAACAGAAGTTGTAATGAAAAAGTTTGTTTGTCACTTTGAGCATTTCTTTTAATCAATAAAGGTCACATGAACTCGTGAATTAATGTCATAAAATTAATTTTATGGGGGAGATAATAATGATTATAATGTGCTGCGGTTGAGATTTGTTGGATTGAGATTGGGAGAAATGTATATAATGCGGAATGCTTGATGCTGACTTAAAAATAAGAATAAAATAATATTCTTGTTTGTGAAATTACAATATTCAGTCTTTCTTTATGAGCCCACTAATTTATTGAGTGAGGTGTAGAAAATCACGTACAAAATTTTAAAGTTTAAAAAGACTCCGACCGAGTAGCATACCTACATAATTCCTGTCCAACTTGAAGATATTAGCAACTTTTGCTCAACTCAACTCTGCATCACAATTCACAGCATCATTTCAATTCACCAAATTCCTCTCTTGAATTACAAATGTCTTTATTAAAATAGTTGTAATAGGATTAAATAAGAGTGAGAAGATTTCCAAGAGTTTTAGCATTCCCATAAAATTGCCTACTTTATTGGTTGTGAAACAGTAGGACTTCACACGATTTATGATATGAGCAACCAATGGAATTTGCATGCGATTCGCACATTCTCTGACAACAATTCAGTCAGCAACAGTAAAGTAGAATAGCGCAGCACCACCGACATTGACTCTTGTGCTCATTTCTTTCGAATTCTAGCAACAATGTTGGCTGTCATCAACAAAATTCTTTTTGAAATTTAAATTTTTCTAAGCATGCGATCCAGCAAGTATGCATGTTAAGGTTAGAGGTCCTATTTGAAAATATCGTGAAGAATTTCTAATTTGTATATGATGACGCCGATACTAAAATTAAATAAAAACTAAAATAATGTAATCAGTTCCAGGTCACTGACTATATATGATGCATCAGTATATAAAATATTGTGGCATCAGTTTCCCTTTAAATTACAGACATCAGAAATCAGAGAGAAAGAGTTAACTACCCGCAACTGACCAACATCAACATCTGCCTCATTCAACAACAGCCATTTCAAACAACGACAACCTTTTTGTTACAAAATTGCAAACGCCTGCAATTAGAGCTGTGAGAAATAATAGGATAATGGACTTTGCATAAGCTTTTACTCTCATTATGAAACCCATTTTGGGTAAAATCCTGTTATCCAAAACGGATCGTAAACAAAACCCATTCATTATCCTTTCCATTTGTCCCTTGAACCGCTAAACCACTTAACTTTTAGCAGAAGGCAAAAACAGAAAGGTATACCGCACCGATGATTTTGTTGATGTGGATGATAGTTTTGTTGGGGGGGTTAACCAATTTTCATACCTATTTGCTACTACCAACCAACAAACAAATGCTTCATTCATTCGCTCACTCCATGCAAATAAATATTCAGTTTCATCCAAACAAAGTACGCATCCCTTTCCTGCTCCGTTTGGTGAAAACAAAAGCAAGGATTTATAGCTCTGGACAAATTATGCATATCACTAAATGTCTAGCTTAACTAGCTATTCCAGACCAGTTACACATGTAGTTGTAGTAGATACGGCCGGGTGGAGTAGTCCTCCGCAAAGAAAAAAAGCTAAATCTTTCATTCAGATATTTTGTTGGTATCAGTTAAACCGTCGAGTCATTTTATACTATCTACTCTACTATGTCGAAAAAGTAATTTTTACGGCAAACCAAACCATTCCTCATTGATAATGATTTTTATCATCTCTCTCTAAATATGTGGAATTCTTTCTCTTTTTCCCAACTTTTCATTATCATTTTTCTCCCTTTTTGTCACAAAAAAGATACATTTATTTCGTTCGTTGGATGGGGTGACTTTGTCTATTCTGTTTTTGTGGTATTCATTTCATGGACTACTCCTTTTTCACTCATTCTCAAAAAATACTCTTATTCTCATTCATTCATTAGATGAGCAAGGGGATTCACTTCACATGCTGACTTTAACACAAAACATGTGCATGAGGCTGTGTAAGAAGTATTGATATTGATGTGTGTAGCAATAGCAAGTACACATTTTACACACACTCACACGCATATTCTGAATATATGTGTGTCCAAAGTGGAAAACATGTCCCACTGATTTTGTTATTATGAATGTTTGCATGAAACGTCCTGTGACTTCCTCTTGATCTTGTTCTTCAAATGACAAAAGTGGTTGGGAGCCATTGTTCTCCATTCTAGCCTGGGCTCTCTTGTGAATTGTGAAGGAAGAGGAAACTGGGAGTATAATGGTCTACATCGACGTGGCATGTGCTTTTGCACGATTCATTGTCACTCATACAACTACTGACTGTTGGATATAACCATCATCATCATATCCTTCGTGTACTTCACATGTATCATTTCGCTTCTTTTTACACATTCAACATTGTAACGTGAGTAATGATATACATATGTCGTTTTCGTCTCCAGAACAAAAATTCAAGAGCAGACCGTGTGGCTTGAAAAAAAGTATCAAAGTATCAGTTTGGATACTTTTGTTAGATATATATTATATTTTGGTTCAACACACTTCAAGGGAGCTACAAGTAGCACTGTTAATACTAAAGCTAGAATAGGAAGAGTCTCTCCAAGTCTTGTTATTGTAGTAGCTTAGCAAGGTATCATCATCTTGTGAGGATGATGACAATAAGATTCCCACCATCATCATCATTATTGACAGTGCAAGACCCCTACCGAGATATTCAGGGATAGCTAACCAACCAATGTCAACAAGAGGAAGGCCCTCCCAGAAATACTTTTAGTTTTTTCACACTTATTCTTGTTTGTACTTATAGCATTTGAAAATTTGAATGAATACTATGATCAGGACAGGAAGATCAACCATACTATTTATACTATTCATGCTACGCGTTGAATTGAAAAATGTGAGTAAAAAATTCATTCTGGAAAAAAATATTATCTCTTGATGTTTTTGCAACCTACCTGACGTGACTATCTACAAGACACCAAAGGAAGAATAATTGAAAAATTGATTTAAAAACGAAAAGTATTTTGGATAGGGATCCATTGGGTGTAAATACATTCTGTAGTATTTTTAACTAGTGGGACCCACACCACAACATAACAACAACACAAACGTTTGAGAAAGCCATTGATGCATGTATATTTTGCTTGGGTTCTTCTTGTTCGTTCCCACGATGCTTTTGGATGGTGATATGAGATGATGATGATGCTACCGTGAGTACCATTGGAAATTGTCTGTGTATCTCTTTTTTAGCTTTGCTTTGATATTTTTGAAAAGCATTTCATAAGTCTCTTGTTGTCACATTAGCTTTTTAGCCCACCCATTTCGACCACAAAGAAAGAGGTTTGTTCAGTGAAGCTTAATTTACTTTGCTTCCTACGAATAAATACGAATGCACTTTGGTATGCTGAAAGTCATTTTTGACAATGTGGATGTACCTTACGAACGAAAACGAGTCACCACTTTCAACTTTAAGTAGTAGCACATTATTTTTGTCCATTTTCGGCAAGTTCATTCATGGATCATCCTATTCATGAAAAGATATAAATATGATGATAATGGTCATTATCACTTTACCACAACTTTTAACTTTTTGTCAAGAAAAGAACATTCAAAAATACTTTACTTTACCGTGGGAGGGAGGAGGTACTTTGTCAACTTATAGGATTTTCCATAACTGTGAAATTAAAAATGAGTAATTTCAAAAGAGAAGAATTTTTGTTGATTTCAATAACTAATTCGACTTTCACATGACTTGACTTACTATATGGCTAAGAAAATATGTTTTTTCAGAGCAGAAAACTCTCAATCCAAAATGATAGGGACTTTGTGTGTCTTCCTGGCGAAGGTAATGGATTTTTTTGGATAAAAAAATAATGAATATTCACATATCGTAGAATGTACAAACACAAGTTTAAACTAGTATTTCATATATCATTTGTTGGCCAGTTCTCCTTGAATTTCTTCCGTTCGGAAAACCTTTGAGAAGGAATAACAAGGTGTAGCATTACTTACAAATGAGACAAATTAGGGAAGAAAATGACACTGCCGCAGTTGGTGCTTGACCTGACTTTAAAATATTATGTCATACACATGAGTAATTATGTTACAGCCAGGTTGAATTTCTTCCGTTGAATAGTAACATAGCAAATACATAGGACTGCCATTATTTACGCATCGTTTAAATCAACATGCCGAAAGAACAAATGGTTGCATTGATGGACCACCCGAGCTAATTACGCTGATTAACTGCGCATAGAGATTATAACATGAAACAAAAAAAATGCTCATATTATTTATCCAGTTCTTGGGCAACAGGTACTTTCCCCGTTCTTTCTGATGATTCAGTGTTTAGATGAAATAACCAAATTTCCAAATCCAATACGCGTAACTCAATCTCCCCGTAAATTAACCATGACCAACCCAATTCATTAACTTTGTGGACACGGACATTTTTGAGAAAACTGTAATTTCAAGGTAAATCAATGAAGCAGTTCTCTCCTTATTCTAACCAACAACTAAAATCTCCAAAATGTGTGTGATGTGATGATGCATGAGAAGTAATAATGAAGCAACAGCAGGCAGTCGACACCTTATTTATTTCATCCTGGAAGGTATTCAAACACAACGCGATGGAGAGTACAAAAAGTTTCTCTTTCTTTTGATTCATTAAGCTTTGAAATACTCTAATGAAAATGAAATGGCCATAGTATAGCTAATAGCTAATATAGGAAAGCAATATGGCCTATTAGCTCATGTGTGAGTGAAGTGCTTCTTGAGCAATTCATTTTTTCTTGTGTTCACAACAAACACAAAATGTAAACCGACACCCGTGTCGTTTTTTTTCTTTCATATTATTTTTTATTCCAAAAAAGAGAATTTTCATTCCAGTTTACATTGTTCTCGTTGATATTCAATTTACAGGAAATTGAATCCCACAATACAGAAAAGCCGCCTCCATCCGCTTTATGAGTTTTTCATCAGTCAGTTTGTATTGGTAGCTCTGACATGCTTAAAATTCATGCGTGATTCTGGCTAAACATTAACAAAGAGATCCAGAACCATTTTTTATTGGAAATAGAAAAGATTTCAAAACAGGGATTTGTTGGTACAACAAAATTTACCAAGGTGGTTATCCGCACGGTCACCGACAATGAGGATAAAAACACCGAAGGTGAGAAATGCTCACCCAGATACTAAGCTGTGAAGACAAGGATTCCGGCTTTACGAACGAGATTCTCACTGAGGCTCAGGCTTAGCCGATGACAATAATCATCACTTCATATCATCCGTTATGTGATGTAAAGATGTAATACAAAACATGGTATTTCACATGTTTTCTACTCTTTACTACAGCATTACCCATTCATAGGAAGATTTTCTTCGTTTTCACAACCAGCAGAAAATTGGTAGAGTAAAAAATAAGGAACAATATGAAAATTGTTAACAATGCAATCAAGTGTGAACGGCTTATGGATGGTCTTTTAAACTTTGAGCCTGAATCTTCCAATCATCAAAGATGCAATTTCGTTATGAGCTTCCTTCCGTGTGTAAAGTTTTGTGTAAAGGTTTAGTGATCTTATTTTATTAGCCATATTTCCTTAAATTTCTTAACGTTATAGATGAGGCTCATGTATAAAAGTGTAAAGCATCGTACTCGGCATTATTCAATCTTTTATGATATTTTCGTGTTTATCTTCAAATCCAGATATCCTTCATTTCTTTCCTTGCTAACTAAGGATGATCCAATGGAGTCCAGTGTCATATGTCGCCGTCACCAGCAATAAAATGAGTATAGAGAACAATGACTCGGCAGAAACAAGTCCGGCGGCGGTCAAAAGGGCAACAAAGGGAAGCAGATGTCATTACGTTTGAAGATGATGATACATTTTAGGTCTCCCACACCAAAAATGTAATCCAATATACATAGTTAATATTGCTTTGTTGAGTAAGTACCCGACGCAGTGGTATGGCTTGGTTTGGTCTTCTCCTCTATATAGTGTCATCCTTTACAAGTCACAACAATGTCATTACAATAATTCCTCCAATGAATCTGAGCCTTGCTTCAATGTTGGATTGGTGGATGTGGATATGTATTGACTTGACAAAAAGGTTATTACATAAAGAGGACCTTTGATTTCTCCAGTATTTTGAGAGATTTTTTTTGGGAGGTTTACAATTTACAATAATTTACGGCAAGAAATAAAATGAGGAATGTGTAGGTGACTGAGAGATAGTTAACCACATGCTACTACTCTCATCTCATTTCATCCCCCACAAAATACAACGATACAAAACAAGAACATTCTTTTTTCTGGCTTCCGACCTTAGTCACCATCATTCATTACACAATAAAAAGGACGACATAAAGTCTACTGTAGGTAAACAAGAGCAAGAGCATAGCATATAGAGTGTACTGTCGCGTTTATTTATCCAGTGCAGTCAAGGGTCGATGCTGGTGGCTCTCTGTTGTTGGTATCCCTTGAATAAAATCTTTGTTGGCGGTGCGTGGTGTTGGTGGTGTGATGCTGGAGCGGAGCCTTTAGTTACTTAACATTGGACAACAATACACTACCCAAAACACACGATTACACCTCCGCCACCACCACTGCTGCTCCTGCTACTTCTACTCTACCCTCATCTCATCTTTTTCATTTAGAGTTTTAGTGTCATTCTCAATTGTTGTGTAACGCACAAGAAGAAGCTTCAGCTCACATTGCATTGTCGAAGTCGAGGTAGGAGAGATATACCAAACCAGCAGCAGCAGTTTTTGAGATCCTTTTGTTGTACTTTTTAGTAGCCTTCTTATTGAACAACATTTATCTATCTGTGGATGAAATGAAGGAAACTGAAACTGGCTTTTGGATTCATTTTTATGCTCATGTAATGTCCCTAGTGAACATGGGAAACGTTTATGGATAATGGAGAAGAGATGTCCAATTGTTATTATTATTATATGATTACGTATTGTATATTTTTATGCCTGTGTGGTAAAAGTGTGACTCTGCTTCTTTCATTATCCAACTTAAAAGCACATTAATGCCATCAATGCAATACAGCCATGCCACACGAGTATATCACATCACATATCACCCTTACTGCTTTGCTTTTGCTTATGCATAAAATGTGGAGTTTAGACATGCTTAAGTGTATATCCGTGTACATTAGCATCACGATCACTGAAAAAAGTTGGAGTACATTACAAAACATTAGGTTAGATATGAGTATGAGTGAAGGAAACGTACGTAATGTAATGTAAAAGAGAGTACAATGAAGAGGAAGATGGAAGGATGGAGGATGGATGGACGTACGCACATTACATGGTGTTTGCCCATATATCACAGAAGAAAGGGAACCCGTCAAAATGTTGGCAAACTATGTGACATGCTTTCCATCCAAGAAAATTAATGTGCATCTCTCCTTTTGTCTCGCACTGACTGACTGGTTTAACTTTGCCTGCAGCAGCAGCCGTTCTTGTTGATTCAATAGTGACTGCAGCTTTCACAACTATTTTCTGCTCATTGACACTTATGAAGAATGTATGATGAGGTGCAATGATAACTGAACCACCGTCAAACTTATTACGAATGTAGGTGGGTTGTACGGGGCAGTTATATGGAAGCAATGATTTTAATGGCCCGCGATAAATTTTTTGTTATAAGAGGGACTATTCCAGGAAATATTAAGGAAGCAAGGCTGGTGGGATTCACTTTTGGTTTATTTATATCACTGGAACATGGAGCAAATGAGGGAATAATTTGTGTCTGGAAAAATAAGAACCAAAGAAAATTGATGGAACTGGACTGGACAATTCACTTGCGTGGGAACGGCTATAAAGATGAATTTGGTGTTGGTGTGACGAAGACACTGGAACTAAAGAGACAATGGGTATGGGTGAGACTAGGGATGATGGTGCCCTATAGGTCAAATTACTATTAGTTTATAATTTGACAAGTGAATGAAAACTCAGTGTCAGTAAATAAGCAAGGAGAGAAAATCTGACCGTGTGACAAACCTACAGGGTTCCTCCATTTTACGATCTATGGTACATTATGGCGATATTAAAAGATTTTGGCGAATGAGTTTTATTTTATGCTGTGCTATAGATATCTTTAGGGGACTTGCAGAATTTAATAATAGGTTAAAAAGTCTGGAATATTTGCAACTGTCCCTTCATCAACCTAACCTTACCCCCATCGACGAAATCCCATCATCTTCAAATTAGAGACTAGATAATATTATACAACATTAGCATCAACTTGGTCTTGTTTCACATGATATGATATGGAATATAATGGATTGGATTTTGAGCTACACAAGTACTTGATGCCACATTCATTTGTTCCTTGGAATAGATGCTCAACCAACATTCCACCAACCGCGTGAAATCTCTTTTGTCTAATTTATTGCTCAAAACCACACAGGTGGTCATTAGGTTACCTCACCTTATCTCATCTTTTTTTCAGTCCGAGAAGTGAACGACTAACTCACTTTGGTTTTGCTTGCTTCACCATCATCATCAAACTCTAAACATCCTTCACGGATCCAATCCTTTTGTCCTCTTCTTTTTTTTACTTTTATCATCTCTCACAATACAATGCGATACCCTTCTTCTCCTTCCCCATAAAAACTCATCTTTTCTGATATACAAATATTCCTCTTCTTAACATCCTACAGCTACACCGAAGTACGTATATTTCATTCGGATTTCTCAATTCTAACCAAAATACACAGCAATAAATATGCCTTTTATTCATCCGTAATTCACGAGCTCTTCACTCATCCTATTATGCAATTTTACATTCATTAAATTTACTTTCAGCAGCCTACAAACCTTATACCAAACCAAGTCCACGAGGATCATAAAATACAAGTAAGGTGATTTGATTTCACATTCACATGACATATCGAAATTTATTGAATCTTGTGAATGATTTTCTGGACCTTCCAGTTGGCTGCTGGTCTGGTCGCCTGGTATAATATAATAATAGAGTGAAGAAATTTAATTTACGGACAAGTAAAAACGAGCTCTAAGTAAATAAATAAATATTACACGTTGGCTCACATCTATTGATATTTTTAGGGAGCCTTTGGTGATTCACAATTTGAAAAGGAAAGGATATGAGTCTGTGAAACTGTCCATTGTAACATTTTAATGTGTACTAATATGGTACTGAAATGTAAACTCCAAGAGATAGATACAAGATTTTATTTATTGAACTTCAGTGTGGTTTGGTTTGGTTTGGTGGTAGGTATATCCCTCCTTTGTTCCCTGCCCTTCTTATTCTTACGAAAAAACTAGCTAAATTTTTGTGTAATGTTGTTATATTGTATTTTGTACATAGTAAATTCCATTCCAGCTTGATACCAGGTAGGTGAAGAGTAGATAGTAAACTGTCAGGTAATATAAAAGAAAGTTGGATGAGTTGTAAAAGTTTTCACCTTTCCGCTTCAAGGGAAATGATTCACAAAATGTGCTTCCATCCTTTTGTATTGTATACACGTCTTTGTGTGAGTGATACTGAACCACCTCATTGCTCATCATTCAATTGGATCTTATTTTGTTGCGTTAGAAGAAGGATGTAATGTAATATGCGGATGGATATGTTGCCTTTTCCAGATGGTTAGCTGCTATAGCTTTGCCTTGTTCTTCTTACGCAAACAAATTCATCCCTCCAGTCCAAGTCCAGGCCAGGGTAAATGAATGAAATGAAATCGGAGGGTGATGAATCGTTCTTAATTTTTTTTCATCTATGAAATAAAATTATATGTTGTTTGCTTAGCTTCTTTTTATATTCACTATTTACATTGTGGTTGCATCTTGCCATCTCACAAATTCATTCTATTGCGAAACCAAAACCAAACTGAACAAATACAAAAAAAGGTTATGATTTGTATGTATTGTCAATATTATTATTCAATATTGTGGTTTATTGAATTGAAAATCCAATTGAATCGATGATCTCAAAACCAAAAGAAAGCTGCTTAAGGAAATTTTGATGAGGATAATAGCTAATTGTGAATTCTAATAACGCAATCCAACTCACGTTTATTCAATTCAATTTTTTATGTCCAGAGCCAATGTATGTGTGTGTACCTACTTCCTTTATATGGTCTCGGATTCGATTTAGTAAACTGGTTTGGTTTCTGGAAACCATTCAAAAATGTTGTTAATGGCTGATGGCGAAATACCGCTTAATCTTTGGTCTCTCAATAAAACCAAAATATCTGCTCTATTCTCTTGATTGCATTGTTACGTTGCAGGAGGAAAGGAGAAAAATATACTGCCACCAAAAAAATTACGTGTGTGTTACAAACTCATTAAGATTTTAATTTCATTCCATTTCCCTTCTCCTTCAATATATTTTTCTATTCCTTTTAGGCTCATGTTGATAATGACGATTATGAGTCTTGTGTCTAGTTCTAGTAAGCCCAGAAGTTTTGGCATTTGGTCGTCACCTCTTTTGTGAATGTGTGTGGCATTCCGCAGACTCTCAATTCATGTTGTTAAACATGACTACTTAAGAATCTGTAGATGGCCAAAAATTCCAATTTTGGTCAACTCAAAATGCCTTCTTAACTCATTCCTTCCTTGCCCGGACGTGGATATGTTGGCACATATGTAAATCTAAAGTGCTTGCAAGAAAAATGCTAGTTTATAGTTGGCTTTTGGCTCCTCTTCTCTCTTGCTTCCTTATATTTTTCACAGATACTGAAACTCGTTACCGCATAACAATTTGTCCTCTTGGCCATCTGCGGTAAAGAAAAGGCTAACTAACTTAAGATGATGGTGATCATGCATGATGGTCTGATGTGTTGTCTTCATTTTCCTCAGAGAGAGAGAAAAAAAGCACTTGAAGAAATTGCTCAATTCTTTCAAGTCCAGGGAGAGAACATTCCATTGTCAATGGAAAATTCTTGTAGGATGAGAAGTAAAGAATTTCCAAAAATACGGTTTCAAAGTTAACAAGCTCAAGCTGAATATTATGCACGAATGTGGATTTTTAGTTGTGAGGGATTCATCAATTACTCTTGAGTCTTGAGCAAGTAATTTAGTCATGCATATTTGAATGCGGAGATCCTTGCCTATAGAATATAGGATTACATTAGGCAATGTACTCTTGAGGACCATTATTTTTTGGTTGTTGGTGACGAGAGAGTATCGAGTAATGAGGAAACCACGAAGAACAATGAAACTCGACTAAATTGCAAAGAGGGAGAGGAGCATATCACATGTCGTGGTCTGGTCTCTGGCTGGCATTTGGAGTTAAAACCAAAAGTTGTAGGCAAATTGGTTACGAAATCAAACGTCAAGTCAACGTATTATTTCTGAGCGTACTTTTTTCCGTGGTTTGATTTTCAGTCAAGTCAGACAAACAAGATTATTACTACTCCTCATCTTATATCCAAAAGTCTTTTGCTGGCTCGTGGAATTTTGTGGTCGGAGCTTAACCATTTGTTTCATGAAACCTTTGGTCGTTATGTTATAATGAAGTTGTGCAATTGTTTGGCTTCTCCTAACAAATGATTTTTAGTAACGGAAACAAAGAGTACTCACGGAAGCATGTCATGTCACTAGTAACCTCTGTATAAGTATGACGAGACACCCAAAGTGTGATTTGTTATAGATTTAGAGAAATTGGGGCTATGCGAGACTGACTCTTGTGAAAGGAATGCTTGTAGAAATTAAGATTTCCAAACAATTTTTCACACTATATTACAACTGTAACATTAGTGCTCTTATTTGTTACTTGAAATAAGGGTCGGAGGGGAAGTTTCACTTTTAGAACAAAAAACTTCATTCAGGATGCCGGTGGAGACTAGACGCAAATAAATAACCTTCTTTTAGTTCGCACAACATAACAGCAGCAGCAGCACCCTAAGTCTTGTTATGTTGCGTAATGAGCCAAAGCCTGAATACTAGCAGGCAAAAGAGAAGGGGATACATTTCACTATGTTGTCTGTTTCTTAATGGCCCAATTTAAACGGGTGTCACAAAACATGAGAAAAGTGACACTTTTAAATTTCATGGTGCCTCAAGATCTGGAATGAATTTCTGATATTTTATGTCACGGGGCAAAAGCTTATACATTACCTATTCCTAAATCCTAATATGTTTACTAAACTTAGAATCCGCATCGGCAGCAAAAGTAATCTAAATGAAAAGACAGCAAGAAATCATTAAAAAGCTGTCATCAGTGTGCATCTTGTGTCGCCTTATAAATGAAGCAGGATCAGCGGTAGCGGTGCTCTTCATCGTCACTTGTAATTGAATTGAACAAGCGGCATCACTACTACTGCACACATTTGAAGTGCAAACACATGCATTATTATGCTACTGCAAGAAATACGTCTTGGCTCTCAATATTTATGAGTTAGTTTACATGCACTTTATTCAAAGGTCTCAGCTTTCAATTACCAAATTTATATGGAGAGATGCAGTTATTGCAGTTGGAGTAGTCCAGGAGCAGTGCAGTGTAGTGCATGCTGCAACTGAGCTCCAAGAAAGTTAATATTGAGAAGAAAAGGGAAGAAGTTGCAGTGACAAATTGATCCGCATCACATTTTAGCTGCTAAAACACTTGTTTGACACTCATCACCGAGACAGATTACTTGTTTTGAAATGTACATCCTCCCTGGAGCTTTGGAACATGAATCTGAGCTCAAGTCTCGCCTCTCCTTGTTTCCTTTAAGGATATCATTGCTCTAGTTAGTTATCTACATGTCCTCTCATCATTAGATTATCATCATTATACTAAGCAGCAGTTACATGATTTTGTAAGCAAGCAGTAAACCAAAGTAAATTGTCCGCTACTCCAGCTCCAACAGGCATATGTTGAATTTGAGTTGATAGGCTGTTTAAGCAGTGCACTGTGCACAGCATGCTCATCAACGTATCCGATGACAGTGGACGGATAACATGTTCGAGAGTAATGGATCTTGAAATTAGAGCTCAGCACTATAAAATAAAGCTCCTACATGCAAAGGAAGGAACACATGTACTCTTCTGTCTCTCCCCTAAATTTAAAAATTATTATAAACTTCTGCTCACATCCCCAAAATCTTTAAATAAAACGTGGTTTTTCTGCCCAACTAATTTTTCACCAGCTGCGGTTTCCCTTAAAATTAAGTGCTTTGTGTATAGTGTATCGCATCCCATCCCATGTCACATTCTATCACATTGTGTACCAACACTTTTTTCTTGAATTTGTCGAGTGGAAGATGAAAATGAATGCATGTGCATATTTGTATTATATATGTTTTCCCCTACAAAAAGACTGCATCTTCTGACTGGAGTTGTGCTGATGCCAGCAGAGATTGCATTTTATGACTTGAGAAGATGGAAAGAGTGTTGCACGCATTTTGTAAATGTTCCTTTTTCTGTTTGTGTGAAAGAAAGCATTATAAAAGAACAAATGATGAAGACGCGGTCGTCGCAGGAGCACAAATACATACATAAATATGTTGCAACTCAAACTACTGTAGAAAAAAGGAATAATGTTCTTATTGATAGTGATCTCTTAGGCACAGCCAGTTTGTTACTTGTTCTCATTCATTAGAAACCCAGATGAGGCAGTAAACAGAGGAATTAAGTGAATTTGTCAAGAGAGTAAATTAGTAGAGATCTTGAGATGCATGGAGGAAAACAAATGACTTGACATTAGTCACTCTAATGTGCATAATAATAATCCTGTTGCTAATGTTGGCTTTTAATCTTTGGAGGTGATGATTATTTCATCAAGTTCAGCTCTTCAGTTTTTCAGTTTTTTCGGTACGGCATTTTTGTAGACCAGCGGGACTGCATTATGCAGAATCTCTAAAAAGTTGCTAGGAGTTTAAAATGGCTTCAAAATAATTTTATGGTGCATTTTTTATTTTTTTATTTATGATTTGAAGAATTTTGAGACATCTTAGATTCAAACAGGACGTTGCGTTGTATTCATGTTTTTAAGTAAAAAGCAAATCGTAATTTATTCACAAGTCACCTATCAATTGAAATAACATTTAAAGAAATGGGGTACTGGTGGTTACTTTCATCCTGGTTTGTTCACGTTCAAATAATTATTATCCTGGTGTCACTATCTCCTTTTGCATGGCCTCGCTTGTAAGTTTCTGGTTTTGAATAATTGATTATGACTGAATAATACTCTTGACTTGCACCTATAGTTAACTTGTATACATTTTATATAATAGCTGGACTAGAATTCTGGGACACCGGTTCATTGAATTCATGCATGGTATGATATGGAACATTTACATGATAATTGGGATCCCTTCTTTTTTGGTCTTGATAGGTTGCTTTTTAATAATATAACTTTCTAAGTAATGATATTATTCAACATTAAACAATGAATAGCTGATGATTATGATTGCAACTTATATTGATAGATTCACTCCGAGAGCTTCAGAAATATACTGCTAGGGAATATGACCTTTATGGGGACCCCATCACTCGAAAAGATGCGAGAATCGCTCTCCTCAAAGCTCAGAGAAATTACTTTATATCCGGAGCAGCAGTTGTTCTTTGCTTGTAAGATCATGCTTCATAAATTTGTTTGATCCTCAATATTTGTCGATTTCAATGCAATCTAAAGCATTTCCAAATATACTATTTCACAGGGTTGTTCCGAGACTGGTTAAAATTCTTAGAGAGAATGGGGAACTATCTTTACGAAACGACGCAACTAAATCCGCATTCAGATCCTTCCGAAGGTTGATTGACGCTATGGATGTAGACGGAGAAATCAGAGAACGAGAGTTTGAATTCAGTGGTCCAGATAGAAGTGGCAGGACACATAATCCTACTACCATTAGCCGAGCCCTTGTTTCTGCCATGCAAAAAGAGCTTGAAAGATTGGCAATAGAAGGGGTCAGCGTCGGTTCTTCTGGAGACGAGGGAAGACGGCTGCAGTTGGAACGGGATGAGCTGCACCAAATAATCAGAGAGTATGAACAAATGCGAGCTGGAGAACGTTGGAGACCTTCTGCACCCCCAACAACACGTCTATACAGTACTCCCCAATCTGGGGGTTTGAATAATAACCTCCATTTTGAATACAATCAAAACCAAAGACAACCTACACCTCGTCCAAATCAGCCATTTAGCCTATTTAAAACTTTTTAAAGTATTTTACTTCAAAGAAACAGCTAATTACACAATGTGAAAAATAAAATTCCCACGAGTAGAGCTACTGCACATCTGACACATAACTAACAGCGTTTCTTTCCATTTTTTACCATATTTTATTCCTACGAGACCTTTCATAATTTCACCATCAAATCATCAAACGAGTCGAGAAAGCAACAGCAAACTTTGAACAAGGTTTACCACTTTCATTCAAAATGATGAAGCTTATTCAAACAGCTTCCAGCCTATTTCATTCACTTTGATAAAAATGGAGGTCTGCTCATTCTGTTGTATTATATCTGGAGTATATATTATATTACACTCCAACAAGAGGAAAGAGATGGATGGGATTTGCGACACAATAGTAAATGCATTCATAATTGTATTAAAGAGATGGAACATGGAAGGACTACTATGACGTTTACATTTGGGTATCATAATGGATTGCATTTTGCATTCCCCTGTCCAGAATGAGTCAAAGTCGGTTTGGATCGTACCCTAACTACTCCTCTCCGAATAGTAAACAAGGCTGCTCAAGGGATGATTGAATGCTATCTTTCTCAAGTCTGTCCTCTGAATCGAGGGTAAAACAGATAGGGAACCCTCTCTATTTAGTAAGTCACATGTCCCTTTGCTGAGGTTCCCAGAATTATACACTGTTTCATTTTATTTTACTCACATTATTGTATTCCCGAAGGATTGATAATCGTAATGGCCATCTATATTGCTCTAAATTACCCAAGGCATTCTGCCAACAAATGTCAGGTCAGCCGCCGCCGCTCCAGTTCATTATCTGCCTCTGTAAACAGCAACAAAAAACCTCTAAAACGCATCAAAAAGAGGGATAGATACCAACAATTAGAGCTTTATGAAATCCACCTCAATAATCCCAAACCTAATGTAATGCAGTAGGTGCAGGCTGATTGTGATTAACATTTATCATTCTCAATAGATTCCCACAAAATCCTTCTAACGTTGATTGCATTAACGTTATTTAACAATTTAACAAAAGTGTGTCATGTCATTTTAATATATTAGGACAAATAGAATAATTGCAATTCCAAAAATCCGTCGATCCATATGCACATATAAAAGAAAGGCTCATACATCTTTTGACCAGCAAAGCAATCAATCTTTTAAGCAAGTATTCACATATATGAAGAAATGTCAACTTTATTGTGAATCCGTGTAAATAGCTTCCATCCATTGTGGTTATGGGTTAGCTAGTAGCACATTACACCAGACCAGACGTTTAGCCCAGATTCCTTTATTGCATTTCATTAATCTCATTTCATGAAGCATTCTCTTCTATTACTTCGTCTAGTGCCACTGCTACAGATTTCATTTTCATTTTTACACAATCACCATGTGTAAATACATACAGTCAACATAAAACTGCATCATTCATACTCACACTATGCACTAACCATATTTACAACATTACAACCCAAGTCAACATCTATCCTCCTTTGTTTGGCTTTAACCAAAGAATATAAAACACTTCATCTGTATAAATCTTGTGAAAGAGCTTCAACTAGAGTTGGTTTGGTATTTGGTACGTGGTAATAAATTCAGTTGCGTTCACAAACAAAAAGAATTCATTTTTCTCTCTTGCATCCATTTAATATAAGCAACATCCTAAATCCTAACCACCTAAATTAGGTTTGTAGGGAAGTGCATTAGCAAAAATGGGAGTAATACATATATATCTTGTGAATTGCATCTTCTTCCCTTCAACAACCATAGAAGAGAGATGACTAAAACTAAATGATGTAAAGTAGCGTGTAAAATGTGAAGTGAGGATGAGAAAGAGAAGAGAACAAAAATGTTTCTTCTGAATGGGGAAAAAGGAGGCTAATGAAATACTTCATTCGTTTTGTGAATCCAATCCACAACATAAAATATGCAATCTGTTGATAACAAGTTTCTGCCTGTCGGATTAAAAAGGAGGGTCGTTTCATACTGCAGTGATTCCATTCATTCATGGCAATTTAACACCACTACAACAAAAGTGACGGATGTAAAGATGTAATAACACAACACACAACTGATGCTGCTGGCCCACGTAGAAATTACTATTATGAACTACTGTACTACTGGGAGACCAACTCTATTTTAAAGATGGATGAAAAGAATAAAAAATATTATGTACGAGAGAGAGAGAGGAATAGGGTTTTATGTAAATTATTGTAGTAGTTGCTACTTTATTCTTTTTTTATAAATGTTTGGCGCACGTTGCATTGTTTGGGAGAAAAGGAGGATGACCTAAATATAATGTTCTCCCTCCATGTGAATTTAAGCCTTTTTAATAAGCCATTTAATTTGACAGTTATAAATAGAGTTTGGATGAATTAGCAATTGTAATTTTTGGATATCCCTTTTGACTTTTATTCAATCTTAAGTCCTTTTCCCCCATACTGCAACAACTACGAGATGAGATGAGATATATATATTACCCATTCGAGTTGAGAAGGATCATTTACGTATTCTATGTAGGATGGGATTAGATTACTTGGGGCGGAGTATTTTGCAGGGCGTGTCTCCTCACCTTTTTAAATTTCACTTCTTTAACTTTAATTCGATGCAAACAGAAGCAGGTTGGAGTTGGACTAGAATGAACGAATAAATTATAATATTATATAGGCTTATAACATTATAATTGTAAGTCCTTCCGGAATGTGGTCATTGTTGGGAGTTATGAAATCGTTCCTCTAGTTAAAAATTGCATTTTTTATTTGATATAACATGAAACTAAAACATGCACCTATATTTCACAACTTTCTTAAATGGAAAGACTATAGCATTTTGTGTTTGGTATTTAAGCTCTTTTGTTGTATTTATTGTACAATATCTTGTGGTGAACAGATCTTGTTCTGCTTCTAATGTTTCAAAGTATACTACGCACGCAAAACATTGTGTAACAATAGATGGTTATCAACGGATTGGAAGGAAAGATGGATGAACCATCACAAGATCCATGTAACATCCTTTAGATGAACTAAATTGATAAGTGTCCCTGCTTTTCCAGGTGTCGCGAAAAGTTTAAAATGCAGGGCTAACCGTACATTCAATATTGTATTTTTCTACTTACACGACAAATTGTTTGGGTCCAATTAACACAACCTCAAGATTCGTAAAACGTGTGTACCTAAAAATGTTTTTAGTCTACGAACTTTCTGTCACAGATTCGAGATTGAATCTTATTCCTACAAGATCCTTGTCCCTGTATGCATCTACCTTCAAACTACTTAATCAGACTTACCCATCTAGGATATTGTTACAAACGCAGTTTACTTCATGTACTCGGGTTCTTCATATTTTTGTCGCAGTCCTTTCACGATTAAAAACCACACCTGGATCTGATATAAAAATGTGAAAGACCGTTGATGTTCTTATGATTCCTTGCACTTTGTGCAGGTCTTATATAATACTCCAGCATGTGTTGTGGTGGGATCGGCGAAATATTATCCAAATTGTGTGAATGTGTCAAATATTTTAGGATTGGATTTAAAAGTAAAATGCATTTAGCAAAGAATTTTCCTATAAGTAATGGAATAATGATCTCAGGAAACCCCATCCCATATGAAGAAAAGTTAAGTAATATATGTATTGCAGCAACTATCGTTTTTGAATAAGTTTGTAGTACTTGTGTTATTTATAGCAAAAGCATTAATTTATGCACTAGGTAGATCGTTTAAATCTTCTTGAAACAGGAATCTTCAAAGGGGATTTTCTGACCAGTGACCACTATCATTTTTTTAAATAACTTTTTCCTAGAAAAAATAGTCTGTACAAGTATTTTTTATTTGTAGAATATAACTCATTTATTCATTTGCAGAATAGAAAATTGTGTTCAACTGACTTTTTAGCACAGCTTCGCTTATGAACACATATAATTGTCATAATATGTCTTACCGTACCTCTCTCTCCATAAGTTAATACAACACAGTCATTCATCACACACTCAGATTTTGTTACACATTTGTAACCAATAATGTTAAATAATTACAAGGCTAATTGGTTTTGACACTGACTTCCTTCCACTAACGTAAGTACTCAAACCCCTGTTTACTGGACACATGTGCTCTTTTGCTCAATGCTTATTATGAAAAAGGGACGACCTTTCTCACTGTCTCATACAACACCACATAATAATTACCAAACTTGTACTTCCTCACTTAAATCTCGGTTTCAATTTCAGCGTCTTTCCTCTTTCCATCTTCTTCAAGGAAACTGACACTGGCCCATGAACCAAGACTCTGATACAAATCTTCATTTACTTGCTCATGCTCATGCTTGCTCATGCTTTGCATGCACACGTGCATATTATTTGTATGCACAACAACTTGAACGAAAAAGTGAACAAAGACGGCACTCCGGAATCGGCGATACGCACGCTTACTAGCAGCTATCTGGAGCACCACGTCACTTGATATAGCTCTTGATATCTTACTCCTGCTATTTATTGCACAAGATGATTTGGGCTCGGTCCATATGCTGCTACTAGTCATATCAGGCTGTTCCCGCAGAGGGATTTTCAAAAAACCAGACCTGCCAGCTCAATCAAATCTGTCAAACCAAAAAGGTTGACTTTAGCCACTGATCTGCTCGGCTGGTTGGTTGGTGGTCTAGTGCTATTCCTTTTCAAAACAAATGCAAATACTATTATACTAAACAAACGGGCAGATACTCTACTTTACAAACAAAACAGTGCTTTTGTCAATAACCCTCTTTTCCTTTTTTGGTTAGTATTTTATATTGATGGAAAGGATCATTTCCTTATCTGTCGGTATGTGTTCCAGATAAGATGACATGACAATCAGTTGTGTTGTCTGTCTTTAATATATTTTTTTTTTGTAAAAGCAACAACAAATCTGTTTCCGGTTCACCTTTTCAGTATTTTGGGACGTTTACCCAGCTATTTGTTTATTTTGTAAAAAAAAAGGGCTCTGAATGTATAGCAAAGGCAAAGATAACTTTTACAACCTCGAAACTGTTACAACGAGTATGATGCTTCCTCTCACGAAAAAGGACTGTGATGATAAGCCCTACAAGTCTCATTCCCGACTTGTGGAAACGCTAGGAGGGTGGATAAGGCTAATTATAAGTGATAGAGACTCTAGAAACTTATTCTTCTTCTTGATACTTAACCTCAGTTTTGCATTCGTCGAGTTATTCTATGGAGTATGGACAAACAGTTTAGGTTTGATATCCGATAGTTTTCACATGTTCTTTGATTGTACGGGTCTTGTAGCTGGTTTAATTGCTTCAGTAAGTTAACTTATTAATCAGTAATATGTTGAATTTGTGTTACATTGATCGAGGTGGTTGAGAGTTGAGGGAACAAATATGGGGGCTAATTTTTGTTTGATTTTTTTCTTTCTTCCAGGTTATTGCCAAATGGAAAGCAACTGATCATTTCACTTATGGCTTTGTGAGGGCGGAAGTACTTGCCGGATTTTTAAACGGACTCTTTTTACTCTTTATCGCCTTCTTCATTTTAAGTGAAGCAGTGGAGAGATTGTTGGAGCCACCGGAAGTGAAGCATGAAAGGCTGTTTTTGGTTAGTGTGCTAGGACTACTTGTGAATTTGGTGGGGATCTATGTATTCCAGCATGGTGGAGCCCATGGGCATAGCCACGGCGGAGGAGGAGGACATGGACACAGCCACGGTGGAGGTGGTCACGATCATAAACATGATGACCACAATCCCAATTTCTTGAGTCACGGACACAGTCATGATTCTGGTCATGGTCATTCTCACAATGGAGCCAGTCATTTTCATTCCCATGGAGGAGGAGAAACTGGAGGAACGGGAGCTAACAAGCAGATCATGAGAGGAGTCTTTCTCCACATTCTTGCGGATACGTTGGGCTCTGTTGGTGTTATCATTAGTGCTGGACTCATGTGGGCATTTGAGTGGTATATTGCTGATCCTATTTGTTCCATATGTATTGCGCTACTTATCAGCCTTTCCGTGTTGGACTTGATAAAAGGTGAGAACAAATAAAACTAAATCAAAATCATTCTCCAGTTACTCCATATACTTTCATTTCTTAACTAAAATTGTTATGATTTCCCTTTTGTTTCAGAGAGTGCTTCAGTGTTGATGCAGCGTGTACCTTATCCCCTCGATAATCAACTCCCTCAATGCTACCAAAGATTAATGCAATTGGAAGGAGTACTCTCAGTTCAAGAACCTCATTTCTGGACACTTTGCTCAGACGTCTATGTAGGAACAGTGAAACTGGAAGTTTCTAGGAATGCTGATCCAAGATACATTACACAAAATGCGCAGTTGATATTCCAAGGGATTGGAGTTAAAAAGATGACCATTCAGTTAGACTTTCTCTTAACATAACGCTGACATCAACTTAGGATTATTTCGTAATTTTTTGTGCAAAGTGCTAAATCGTACCATGATTGATGTTTCTGTAAATAAATTAATAAGATATGAATAATAGTTTAAGTAAGCGGTTAAAAAATGTAATGTACAATATATAAATATTTATCAGGTTAAATCCTTACGTATTGATAAGTAAGTTGTACTTTACGCTTCGGTTATTCTATCGTCTCTATCATCATCATCACTATCACCGTACCGCCACATCCACATCACAGTTAATCTTGATCTGTAGGACTTTGACTGTTGTAAAAATCTTGTATTTTGTTATGTGTAATTTATTCTTTGCTCTTTCAAAGCGAGTGAACATGATTTACGATTACGCTAGTTAATAAGAATTGGGTTTGGTAAGCATATTTTACATAAGGTTCAATGTTTACCGCAGTAATGTTGTGATTTACTTTTAAAAGTATATAATATAAAATTTTATTATATGCCAAGTGCTTGCTCGTTTTTAAAAAAATACGCGTGCTTAGATTTTAAGTTCCACGAGTTGAAAATTTGACGGTGCTAAAGAAAGCATTATTACAAGCATTCCTTTATATTTATCAATTTAATAATTTATAAATTAGCAGGGATGAACACAATTACATGTATTTCAATTACATGTAATTCAATTACGTAATTAATTACATTTTTTGTAATTTGTAATTGATAATTGAGCAAAAAAACCCAAAAGTAATTAAATACAGTATTTATTTGAAGGGAATTCTTGGAAATGTATTTAAATACATTAAAGTAATTCAATTACATTTTTGACATTTCTGGGCAACATTATACTCACAATAGGACTAAAAATGAAAAATCTACATTGAACACTGGACATAGGAATTGAAAATTTTAAAATTGTTACGGTGGTTGTAGTGAGCGACCTATACCCTCTTTTAAAAGCATCTTTTTCACTATTATAACAATCGATTTTCAATTTTTGGTTATGCGGTACCTGGGATTTTAATAAGCAACTGTATTTTGTATTTACAAATGTAATTAAATACTGTATTTTGTAATTGGTAATTGTAGCATTACCCAGAAACATGTAATTGAATTTAAATGTAATTGCAGCATTTGAAGTATTTGGATAATTGTAATTTGTAATTGAAAGTCAAGTAATTGTTCATCCCTGTAAATTAGCAAAAAAATAATAACAGAAAACGATTCATTTGGTCTTTTGAAATTTTTAAAATGAAATTTGTACATTACATTATTATCATTCTTTCTATAAATCATTCAGTCTGAAAAAGCATAAAAACGCGTCCAGGAATAAAAGAGCATCCAAAAAGCGAAACGAAGCAAAAGCATATATCCATATTTTATATTCGATCTTATAGGCACATTTATCCGTATTCCAAGAGAGAGAAAAAAGTGCATCAAGATCAAGACACCAAAATAATAGAAACGGGTGTTTATACACAAAAAACATGCTGAATGCACTCTAAATGCATTTTGTTGTGTATTCCCTATCTCAATACATATGACTATGACAGCTGAGGCGGAGGCTGATGCGAATCCTAAAGATTGTTGATTGTGTTGTGATTAAAGAAAATGACCATCTGTGCCGGAGTGACTGACTTTAATTAAAATTAAAAATCGTTAATTTTGTGAAATGGAGACTCCCCAGATGGTGAAGTTGAATCCATCATCCCTTTCACCTTCCTCCAGTTGCAGTGTGGGAGCTTTAGCTAATTCTACTAAATCCAGATTTTGTTTCATTTGTGCAACCGGACTCTCCAATTATTCTCAAACAGAGGATGATGATGATGAAGAAGAAAACGCTTCAGCATCACTGGAAGTGTTTTTGAAAGGGGTCGATGTCTTTTGTGGAGCGTTGCAACTTGAAAGGAAACCTTTTAACAGGAGTGATGACTGGAAGCGGTTTGCTGCGCTGGACAAGTTTGTCCGACATATATGTTGTTCTAAATGCTCCAAGAGGTTGATAAGTTTGGTGTCCTTGCACGAACTGATTCTTAAAACAGAGGTAAACACTAAAATTATTAGTAATCAATTTCATTTTGATTATTTTTGTGTTGAATGTCAAATAGAATGTAATGGTTGGATCATAGATTGATTAGAGTTTTAATTCTGGTTGTAGAAACTGTTAGAGCGACATGTTCGTACAATTGAAAATCACATTGTGGACTCTACTGAAAGAAGTAAAGGGAAAATAGAGTATTTTGATAGCTCATGTGTTCAATTTAGGAAGGATGTGTTATCAAGTAAGTTTTAAGATTTGTTTTTGTCCTTTTAAAATACACAATTTAATGGAGTAACCAATTACTACATGTAGTTTGTTTCTATTATCTATTGTTTAGAATTCAAGAATCGAACTCAGAGCCCTGCCCATGGTCAAATTCAAGGAGATACTGGGGCTGCTGGAACAGTTGTGGTCGACGCACCTAAAACTCCTAATTTTGAACCTCAATTTCATCCCAGCAAGGGCAAGAAATCGAAAAGTCGAGTTAATCTGACTTTGTCTGAAACTTGTATTATTAAAAAGGAAGTAGATGAACCAATTAATATAGAAGATGAAGATTCTTTATCATTTCCACCCTCATTCTCGGGTGGTGAAGACCAGTCGGATGGAGTAAGAAATGAAGACTCGCATCAAAGTTTACCAAAGTGCTCAGACAAAAAACAATATAGCGATTTTGAATATGTTCCTGAACATGAACCTCAATCATCCGCATCCTCTCCTTCTTCAGTAGCAGATGACAACGATGACGAAGAATTCATTCCTGATGTCAGACGTAGAAAAACGTATGTTTAGCTTTGTTTCTTTTCTGTGATTGCTCGTATTCAAAAGTTATGACAGCAATTATTCTTGTGACCCCCAGTTCTAAAAAGGATCCCCTATGCTCACCCAATAGCCCACCTTTGGTATCTGCCAAAAAGAAACGGGGAAGGCCACGGAAAACACCTAAAATTTCAGAACCTGGCCCATCTCAAGATTCAACAGTAGTCATTAAACGAAAACGGGGACGTCCACGGAAAAGCCCTGAAACTTCGCAAGATTCAATGGTATCAATAAAAAAGAAACGGGGACGACCAAGTAAAATCAGTGAATTATCAGAAACCTGTGCATCAACACGCATAATAAAAGGAAACCGGGGACGGCCACGGAAATATCCAAAAATACCCAAACCACTTCTCGAAGCTGAAGAAATCAAGTTTGAAGAAACTGAAGGGATGAAGCCTTGGAAGGTATACCGCAAGAGGTGGAGAGAAAAAGATGACTTGCTGCAGCACGGTCCCTGTGCACGACCAATTCTTGTCATTAATCCAGAGGAAGGAAAAATGTCTTATATGTACGTTAGGATTCAGCTTCAGAAACCTAGCCTGTATTGCAGACATCCCGATTGCAATTTTTCGTTGGACACTGGAATAAGCTGTACTGAGCAGGAAACATTTTTAGAAATGAAGCGGCACATTCGTGATAAGCACAGAAAGCGTTTTACATGCAAAGGTAACTTTTTTAAATTATACTTCATTTTCTAACGTGTGTTTTATACTTGTGTATTTCATGTCTAATTCCTTTCCTTTCGTTCTGTTCATTTAGATAACTTTTCAGGGGGCGGCTATTTCTGCTACCATTGTGATTCCGTTTACTTTACTCGTACTGACCTTTATGATCACGTTTTGTCAGATCATCCAAATGCAGCTTTGCCTGATTCCCTATGTGAAGTATGTGGGATGAGTTTGCAGCAAAAAAGCATGTTTCCACATGTGGCTTCACATATGAATGAAGAGGAGAGATTACAAGCAGTGAAATTACGAGTACGAAGATCCAGAAAGAAACAAGAAGGGCCCACCAGTAATAATCCCAAAACGGCTAGTTGTGACAGTGACGACAAATCTAAACCTGTGCGAAAAAAGAGGGCAACTGCATTTCGCTGTGATCAGTGCGACAAGGTTTTCAACGATAGACAACGCCTTCAGGCCCACCAGACAACTCACATTCCTTTGGAACAACGGAGACAGTTTGAATGTGACATTTGTAACGCCAAACTTACAACAGCACATACATTAAAAACTCACAAAGAAGCTGTTCATACCAATATTATCCAGTTCACGTGCCCTTACTGTGGACGTCAATTTCGGAAAAACCAAACCACGTACTACCAAACGCATGTCCGACTTCATACGGGAGAGCGTCCTTATCAGTGCAGCCAGTGTGGCAAATATTTTGTTAGTAAGACGAGGTTAAAGATGCACGAGAGGACACATGAAGATATTTATCATCATTGTGAGTTTTGTCCAAATCGGTACAAAAAGAAGGACAAGCTAAAACATCATCAACAAAAACATCACCCGGAATATTATGTTGGTGAAGAAAAGCAGGAGGATCCACCAGGTTTTATTCCTAAAAACATGTCTTTCGAGCAACGACCAGACTTTATAGGACCTAAACAAGCTTATCCATGTGAACCCTGTGCTAAACTTTTTAGATACAAATCTGAATTTATTACCCACATGAAGAATAGGCACAAACTTCATCTTCCGAGTAAAGAAGATTATCCTAATCAGAATATTTTAGAAAATGATAATGAATATGAAGATAATGGTCGATTTGGTCATTCCTTCTATTCATAAACTTTTGCCCTAGTCAGTCATTTATTTTTGTTAATGTTTACTGTTACCATTCTTTGTTTAATCAAGTGACGCAGTGTCGTAAGTTATGTGATTAACTTAAAAAGTTTTTAGTAAGAGATGATTAAATTCGTTATAAATATTAACTTCAATGTGTTCTAATTTTGGAAATATATGTATGCGTGGTCATAATCAGACTCATGTTTGACGCATAATAGGTTTTTGTAATGGATAACCACTGATTAATTCCACCTTCTTGTAAGAGTAACATCAACTGCTAAATTGAAAACGGAAAAACTACCCAAAAGTGGGAAATAGGCAACACCATAAAAGCTTAACCTACAAGATGTATTAATTTAAGTATTGGAGATTGCAGTGTTTTACGAGGAATTGTATTATTAAAAGAGTGCAGTCACTATTACATCGTAAATGAATGCAAAAATAGCTCATTATTAGATGCACGCAAGATTTTATATTCACATATTGATATATCGACATGAAAGTCATAATGAGGACCAGATAACAAATACTAACTTTTTAAGCGGCATTTATATCGTTAGCAATGTCATTATTTGGATGTGAGGTGATGATGACAGGACCTTGTCAAAGTCATGTTAATAAAATATTAGCACCAATCCATCATATGTAATTGCGTCAAGTTGTCGGTTTTTAATTTGGATTCGGAAAGTTCATTATCATATCACGTAAGCTAGCAATAGGCATGCCCCATGCCACACACCACCACCACACCTTTTGTTGGGTTCTCTCAAAGAAGGTCCGATATAGGTTAGCTGCTGCTGGTTAGTTATGAATGCTCATTACGTGCCAATGTGTCCCTTTGCAACGGAAATACTGTACTAAGAAACATGACGTGAGGTGGGTGTTAACATTTTAAAGGCACGGTCGGGTATAAAAGTTTTATTGTGAAAACCAGACGATTCTTTAAATATATGTGTCTGGTTGTTGTCACTTGTCATTGTCACACAACAGTTACTTGTACACAAGTTTTTAAATAAAAAAATTGAAAGTGCATTTTCATAAAAACAAACTATAATTTTCAATTCATTGTGAGTGGCTGTCATTCAGGCACACATAACTGATTCTAAAACTGATAACATCAAAAATTCTTTGTATTTTTCATTGAGGACTTACTGGCTGACACTTTTCAATTTTATGCGATACCATCAAACTTCCTTTTCCTTGTCAGCATAAACTCATATACTAACTTGACTATCCATCATTTATGTATAAGCTTAACTTCTCAGTAAGAATGGACATGGTTTGCGGCACGTTTTTATTATTATTATTTTATGTTGTGGTGTCACTAGAAGAAGTCGAGAAAAAATGACTTAAACGGAAACACGTGTGACATGACATCTAGTTAGGGATTCTGCCAATCTTAATGACATTATCAGTTTACCTTTTTTAGGTACTTACAATAAACAATACATTTTTCTCATTAATTGTACATATGTATAGTTTGCCAAAAATGTATATAAAAAGATTGATATCTCCGGCTTATGATGACTGTAAAAAAGTATTTTTGTCGTGGAACAGTCTATGATATCCAAGTTTTATTGTCAACAAAGGTCTGGAGATTATTCTTCGAGATTTGGGGCAACGTGAAACTAGGGAAAATGAAGCCTAATAATACTACCGCAATTACTGTGGCTGCCCAAGTTCTACTAATGAACTTTAACTTTAGTTTATCTATGGAATTACCCACTAAAGATAATATGCAGATAAAGGTGCTAACTGCAATTCTTCAAAAGTTGCATTACTGCACGCTCATCCATGTGCGAACTCCTTGTGAAAAGGAAGGCTCGTCGCTCAATCATTTGTACGAGTCACTGAACAACTCCATTCAAATTTGTGACATCAACTCTTACAACTTTGAGGGGACTTTACCATCTTTACAGTTTTCCTCCACTTCTTGTACCATTGTACTAACCAGTCTTTCAGATTCAAAAAAGGGGTGCGAAAATGTTATTGAACAGTTTAGTGAAATCATCAGCTCTGAACAATCAATTATTCGACGAGATGAAGACTTGTTTATATTCGTGACTGACGATGATGATTATGAGAGTGCTGAAATATCTCATCAACTTTTGCTACAATCTGAGATATTTAGAAGAACCAGGTTTAGATTTGTACTTGACAATCAGAAGAACCAAGACAGTAGTGTATCAATACTTTCTTCAAATCTTTTTCAAGACCACTTTCACACACTCAGAAAATTCAGTTCTGGTGACGACAAGTTGGAAAATGTTGATTGGAGCAAGTTGTTTATAGATTTTACAAGCAACTTACAAGGGCATGCGTTAACAGTAGCAGCAACAAATCGTTACTTTCCAACATTCGAAGTGCAAAACATTTCCAAAACGGAATATATTGATAAGCGAGGAATAATTTCAATTATCCACAAGGAAATTCGGAAACAGCTCAACACAACATATAAAATCTTTGTTTGCAACGGCTTTGGAGTAGTTCCTGATGGACACTCTGGCTTCCCTTTAAAAAATGGGTCGTGGGTGGGCTGCATGGGAGACATAATAAATCGACGAGCAGATCTGGCAATGGTTGTAACATGCGACGCCAACCGATATCCTCACGTGGAATGTGGAGCTACACCTCGCTTCACTTACATAACCTTTATCACTCGAAAACCCAAGAAATTCCTAAGTTGGAAAGCAATCTACAGGTCATTTACTAAAGGGATGTGGACAGCTATTTTTGTGACAGTATTAATGGCAACGTTGATCACTTGGGCCGGGGAATCATTGCGTGATGATGATAATAACATCAAAATTTCATTAAAGAGGTTTGTCAACATTTTTTTCAACTTGGTCAAGCCGATTGTGTCTCAACCTGTGAATGATATGAAAGCAGTGTCATCCAAATGCGTTATAGTATTTTGGCTCCTCTACACACTCATCATTAGCACGGCCTACACCTCCAAATTGACTGCTTTGCTGACCTTTCCAGAAGTAGAAAGAGTGCCAAGAACATGGGTTGACTTGAGCCATTCCAGCTTTGTCATTGGAGCTCCAAAATCTTTCAGCAGTGGCTTGGGTGTTCAAATCTTTAAAAATTCTCCATCCAAAACCTCTCGAATGCTATACTCAAAAATGAATTTTGATAGTGATGATTTAACATGCATACTCAACACTAAAGGCTCAAATTGTGCATGTCTCACTTGGGAAGTGTCCCTTGACTTTATTATCGGCACAAGATTCGCGCATAGAGGTAAAGACAGTGAATTTCTCTTGGCTCGGGACTCTCTCAACCAAATGTCGGTGGGGTTTGTGGCTCAAAAGCGAGAGCCTTTGATTCATCGAATTAATAACTTTATAAGAATGTCTTTTGACTCTGGGCTATTGAATGAAATTTACGCCATGGATAAGCGAAATGTGAGAATGTCAATATTAAACAAAGAAAAAAGTAGTGGAATATTGGGAGATGAGAATAATGAAGGTAATGATGATGGACATGCTAAACCGTTAACACTGTGGAATATTCAAGGAAGTCTTTTAATTTTTGCAGTTGGATCTGCTCTTGCTATTTTTATTTCTTCATTGGAATTAGCTATTGAACGCGTAAGGGGTAATCTGAAGCATCATCATCATCAAACAGTTTTAGTTAATAGTGTACAAGAAAGCGAGCTTGGTATTATTATTGACACTGAAATTTAAGGGCAGCAAGCAGCTCTTGGGGTCGAGTGAGTTTGTTGTTTATCAAAAAACATAGTAAAAAGATTTTATTGCGAGAGCCGAGAACCACCTGCCTTGCTTTGGGACAAAGAATATATATATTAACATGTTAATATATATATTCTTTGGCTTTGGGACAATTTGGAATTGCAGGTCATTCCACTATACAGTTCTGTGGTGCTATACGCTATGTAATGCTAGTTACTAGTATTGTAATCTATTGGAATAAAATATTTACAACACTAGTTGATTATAGATTGTATCTACAGACTTTTTATGCAATAGGTAGTGCTCATTTATGCTCAAATATAGAGCAAGTACATTTCATTTCCAGAATATTGCATATTCGCTCTCAGCGCACTCAAAATGATTTGTTGTCACAATGCAATGCATTATATGTGTGTTCATCCTCAAATTCTCATAAACATGTTTGTTTCATAATATGTGTTACATTTACATTGCATTATCAGGTTAATTGACAATTGTCACAATCATAGCAGCAAATGCCAGTTTGGTTAGCCTTATTATTATATTGGTGCAGTTAAATCATATAGGAAAAATTAAGATTGAGTTGTATTATCTTGTGCAACTAACCAACATCTTAGAAATGAAGCTTCAACTAGATAGTTTTATCATCATCTTTGGAGCGTTTTTAGTAGTAACTAGTAATCTAGTCACAATTACTGAAGGAGGAACCCGAATGAGTAAGTAAATTACAGAAAAATGAAACAAAAAGTAGCTAATACATAAAATATTGCCATTACAGGAGCAATCACTTTAAGAAGTCACAAAATTAGTGTATCAGGACATTCCTCAGGAGCTGTTGCGGCAACCCAATTTTACCTGAGTCATTCCCATTTAATTGATGGGATTGCTGTTTTCTCCACCAGTATATACAAAACACACAAATACACTCAAATTATTATCATTCATATTTTTTCTTCAGACAAAAACGCGTGTGTTGTCTCCTTACCTAAATCTTCACCATCTAAATTATTCATAGTGCAATATCATTGTGCGGGAGGTGGGATTGTGAGACTCGTGCCGTGTCTCCGTGGAAGAAGAAATGTGTCAGAGTCGGTTGATAAAGCTCGAGAATATGACCGTGATGGACTGATTGACCCATTAGAAAACTTGAAATCTAGAAAGCATTATTTGCACCATGGGAGTCGAGATGTTATCATTCACTTTGGTAGGCACTTAAAACAACTCGACAAACTCATTATCCCTCCTTGAGCTAAATTGAAACTTTACTATTTTTTCCAGACAATGGAGTTCATGCCTATGAATTTTTCAAGCAGTTTAGTGATAACGTCCGCTTCCACCAGTCAGATTCAAATCATGCGGTGGTAATAAGCAAATTTTAATTATGCATAGGTTTTAGGTAGAAAGTAACATAAATTAAAGTTTACTGAAATTACTGAAAAATTAACAGCCAACAAAACACTGTGGAATCCATTGCATGTACGGAACTGTTGGATCAGGGTGTTCAAAATGTGATTTTTCTGCGGTTTTTGAAGGCCTGAATTACATATATGATGGGAACCTAAAAGAACCTACAGGTGGTGAATGAATACGCTTATATAATCCGTTAGTAGTTGCTTTTTTGGTACTAAATGTTAGTATAAATTGTCCATTCAGCTACAACATGTCGAGCAGCACAACCAAATGACGGGATAAAGCTTGTGGACCAGTCTGAATTCCTATTTCCTTTCGACTCTAACGTTTCAATGCACCCAGAAGCAGTACTTTACACGCCACGTCAATGTAGAGCAAATTCATCATTGTGTACTTTACACGTGGCTTTTCATGGATGTCGACATTCCATGTATATTTACAAAATAATTTAGTATTTCTGAACACTGCACAGAAACATATTTAAACATATTGGTGATCTAATTTGCAGACAAAATGATGGGATAGAGTACATAAAATGCAGTGGATATATTGAGATGGCGGATGCAAATAATATGATTGTGTTATTTCCACAAGTGAAGCAATCTAGGGTTGATACTATAACGTTGTTTCATTGTTGGGACCTTCATGGTTATACGGGGCCTTTATATGGTACAAAATTGGGAAGTCAAAACCAAGTGGTGTACAACATGATTCGTCGGATAATGAATGGATACAGCAATGACGACGACATCAAGCATTGGAAACCTTTGGCTGTTATAAATGAAGTTGATGATGAGGAGGATCATAGTAAAAATAAGGTTAAATTGATATAGACTACAACTGTATGTTATACGTTTAATACTTTTTTTGTGATAGCATTTTCTTCAAGCTCGTTAAACACTTTGTCATTTGTGTCAAATTAAATTCAAGTTGTATAATAATGAATAGCATGAAATGTTAAAACCACAACTGCATAATTCTGCTTTAAAGGGCCAAGCATTTTCGCTTAAAATCATAAGGCTGCTTTTTACTACTTAAAGAATTGAGGAGTACTGAACAAGACAGCCAAATCCTCGTCTGGCGAAGTTCTTTCTTTGGAAGTTCCAGGTAAAAGTTCCAATAGCGAGAGCTCATTGTTGGGCGGAAGGAGCTGGATGGTGCCTCGAAATCTTGGACAGAGTCGTGGAATGGAGTATTCAAGAGAGATAGCATTCCATCTTCCGTGAACTAAAGAAATATATAAAGTCCTCATAAATTTAAAAATTTTAACTTATAGGAAAGAAGGAAGGAACAAGAAAGATATGGTAAAATATGTTATGATTTCATTTACATCAACTCCAGTTACACCTCTCAAAGCAAATCCTTTTAGTCTCATGAATCGCAAGGCCTTTAGAAGAAACGTGTCATCAAATCCGCTCACCCCATCGTAAAGGAATATAACCAAGGTTTGGAGCTCTAAACACATTCAATTTTAATAATTGTTAACAATAATGCTCTAAAAAATACTAATTTCATAGTTTACTTTAATTAACTCGGAGTCTTACTTGTCAATTTCAAGATTGGAGGCTCCCCGTTAGGATCGCTCCCCAAAAATGCTTCCTGAGTGAGAAAGGGACACTTGTACATGAAAAGTTCCTCCAAATTAGTCAAATCACCCCACAAATGTTCAAAATCTTGATTTGTCGAGTCCAGCTCTTGAAAATACAGTTGTTTGACGTTTGCAAATGCTTTCCCGAACCCATGTGGTATCCTAACGGGTCCCAAGTTATTAAGGTTGAGAACATGTCGCCTTAAAATCAATTTTGAAATCCTCTCATAATCTTGGCCAACACAAGCATCCAAAGCTGCCGAGCAAATCTGAGGATCCTCCACTGACATTCGGATTGTTAAAGCCTTTAGGCTTTGAATTTTTGGAATCGTTTTTAAAAATTCAAGCTGTCTCGTCGTAAGATCAATTGCAACATCATCAGGGAAATCTTCAATCCAGCACTCCATCACCTCCAAATTTTTCCAGAGTTGGGCATGAAAATCAATTTTGATGAAACCAAACATGCTGGCAAAAGACTCTACAATATCCGCTTGATTCCTCAAAGCCGCATCACGAGGAACAAAGTAGACGTTCATGAGCACTGCGTTGCATTCCATACACTTTCTGGAGAGTTGATAGAACGCTTCGGATGAGCACAATTTAAAGTCTTCATATTCCATCACGTCAATGTACAATTTATTAGCAGTACTCCCAGTTCTGTACGTATTTAAATATTTGATGAGTGGCAAAATTAAATTTTGTACTTCCGGTTGAGTATTCGCATCATAAAATATGAAGGCTAAGCTCCCCAAAATCTCAAATTCTGGAATTTTCAAATATTCCAAATTTGGGCATTTCATGATGATCCCTTCAAAGAGGTAGAAATCTGAATGCTTCATCCATTGAATCCTGTCTATTGACAACACCCGAAGGTTATCAAGGATCTGATTATCACCAAAATGAGTGAGTGTGTCAAGTCGGCATAAGCACAGAATCTGAAGGTTGGGACATTGACGAATGATTTTGAAGAGACGGTGTGAATCTTGGCATGGATAAGTGGATACGATGTTACTGAACGTTTTTGGAGCACATATTTTCAGTTTCCAAATGATTTCACAATACTGGTCAATCGTGTCTTGGATGAAGCCTGAATTGAGGTGGATGTATGGGATTGAGAAATTCGACCAAGGTCCTGTGGAAGGAGGAGCGTGAAATTCGCACGTGGTTGGCTCAATCTTTAGCTGGAAATCCGCAAAGTATTTTTCATCGGATTCCACCCAAGCCTTTGTAGTTTTACAGGTTGCTCTTAATGAGAGGATGGATGAAGGAGACAAGTGTTTTAGTAAAGTTTCCACAACTAAAATTGGAAAGTCCAACAGTCGAAATTGTTGTTGTGGATCTTTATTGCAATCATCATCATGATTATGAGTGGGATTTCTTATTTGTTCCTCATTCCAGGAAATGGAGACTCGGTGTTGTTGAACGGAAATGCTAACTTGTTCAATTTCTTCGCTTAGGAAAGTGGCTTGGGATGAAGTTGCTCCATAATCATACTCTCCAACTTGGTGAATAACGTAGGGTGTTGTTTGAATAGGAATTGACTGCTGGCTTTCCTCTGAAATCAAGTCATTCAAACCCAATGAACCTGACTGTGAGACCATATTTTCATTGAGTATCCCTTTTTCTTTTTCCCATGCATATTTGGTTTTAATCCGTCGTAGTATTGAACTTTCAACCGGAAGTGGGTATTTTTTACATTCTCCAGTCTTCTTGGACTTGGATCTAACCTTTTTTGACTTTTTTAAATGTGTGATTCGTTGACCCATATTGCACACTTATGAAACGTGGAATGGAGGATGATATGGACATGTAAAATTAGAACTTTCTCCTCTAATTTTGGACTTGCATTAAATTACCTAAGCTTTGATAACATTAAGTCTAATATTCCAGTCGTGGCATGTCATATAAGAGGTGCTCAAGTAATTTTAAAACAGAGAATATTCTCATATCCTTAGTGACTACAACAGAGATAACCAAACTGACAATGCTGGAGATAAAGAAGGCCAATGTGACATGATTTGCACCACCCACCCATTAATTACGGTAGGCAAAAAGGATATTTTTTTTTATATATGAGCCATTCTAATCAAAAACTTTTCACAAACAAGTGCCACTAAAGATACAAGAATGCCTATGATGTAAAGAAAGTAGCATCCTTTGCAATTATCATTACTTAACGGCCTCTCTGATTGACTGCTGTGCATCTTTTGTACGTTAGTAGTAGTCGTTTTATTTCCATGTTTCTCCAGATTACGTTTGAGCCTTAGCGTTGAAATATCCATATTATACATTTGGTTTAAAACTCCTGTATTTTCAGCAAAACTAATGTGCTTATTGAATCTTTCTCTATATATCGATTGTTTCTGCATGATGGCTCCCACTGGAACAGATCTCATCGGAGTCTTTGCCTGCCTGAATGGAATATCACCTTTGGAATTTCTGTATGATGTTCCAGCAATAAAATTAAGTAAAATTCCCCATGAAATGCATGCGTACTTTCCAATTGAAGCAGTTTTTAAGCAATCAACATCATCTTTCACCGTTTCCATCTTTGTATAAATCCGTTGAAAAGCGGGGGTACTTGACTGACGAAACAAATTTTCGGCGAGCCCTTTCCGAAATCCTTTTGGAACTCCAAAGCGGTAGTTTGAAGATGCAAGGTCGATGAAAGAACTGGGCACAATTTCCACTTGCGGCGAAGTCATCAAACTTGTCAGTTTACTGGTATAGGCAGTGCCCATTACCAGCGCGTAAAGCATCCACAACAAAATAAGAAGTTTAGATGAACCTCTTTTAGGTATTATAGCTTTTTGCGCTACAAAAATGTCAAATAAGCCAAGAAAAATGTTGGCACCTCTATGAAAATTTCTTTTGTGATGATTTTCTTTGATGAATAGCAGAAAAGTTGTGAACAATGTACTTCCAAATATTAGTAACCAAACTTTTAAAGTAAAGGATTTGAAAATGGAATCCCATTTTAGATAAACATGAGGCTTTTGAATATAAAAAGTGATAAACACGTAACTCATTGCTGAACTAAACTCAACAAGACCATATCTTTGGCTTTCTGGGCTGACCATTGAAGCCATGTCGGCTCTATCATTTATCACATCTCCCATACAACCTTGCCAGCTTCCGTTTGGCAGTCGAGATCCTGATTGACCGTCAGGGGTGCATGGGATCAAAGTATAAGTCAAATTTAATGTATTCCGAATCGCCTGAAGAATCTCTGCAACGAAACCTCGTTTTTCATAAAACACACCTGCTACGGTTTTTGCAACTTCATAAGTTTGAATGTAGTACATTGTCGCCGCATGGCGTATTGAATGACCGTTAAAATTTGAAGTAAAGTCAAGGAACAGTTGATTAGTCCCAATTAAGTTTACTTGCACAATATGATTTCTGTATGGATCATAAGTCAAACCAGCCAAAATCTTGTTATTTTGTCGTAAAAGGAGTTTATATTTTAATTTCATGAATAGTTTACTCTCACGATTAATAACGTGTGCTGTAATATTGAGATGACTTTCAATGAAAATAAAAAAGTCAGCATCCCTTCTGTGTGGCAACGGAATAACTCCCTTGGTTGGGGTAATGTGTTCCAAAAACAATTCCGAATATTGTGACGAGTCTGCAGATTGATGAGCAACTGAAATGATTACGTAGCAGCGATGCCTTTTCTGAGGATACCAATTTTTCCATTCCATTAGATGACCAACATGTTGGATTGAAGTAGAAATCACTTGTTCCGACACAGTTGATATGAGTTGATTCAATTGATCCACAGTATTGATAGTATGATTACTTGTGTATACAAATGAAAATGAACATTGATTGAATTGATAATATTTTGTGACTGAGTGGATAAACTGTTGTAGATTGACTTGATGAATAATGCCATCAACTGCACTCATCGTCAAAAAGGTAAATGAAATCAATAAAATACACTTTGTGTTATGCATAGTAATTTTTTCACACGTTCCAGGTAAGAGCACCAAACTTTATTAATCACGAAACAATACAATAAGGAAAGTCTTCAACGGAGTTTTTATCTTAGCCTGCCCCATCTACAAATTGATTAATTATCATGATCCTCCTGTAGTGCTACCTTATGCTTTGATCAAGGTTGATGAAGTAGTGAGGATGAGAAAATGACAGTGACCGATTGCATTACTTTCAGAAAACTACCAGCAGAGTTCATTATCTGGATGATAGTCTCGTCTAGTCAAATATTAATTATTTCGTTGACTTGCCCTGCCCCATATAGTGCTCTGGTTCGACATTGGAATTGAAGTTAAATGCAATAAAAGAAACTAGCACACCTCATGCAATGACAAAAACTCCTCAACTTTACGGCTGACACTAAACATTGGATTTCAGTTTAATGAAATTGAATGTTTGACATGAGGTCACATTTTCTACGAACGTCCGTTCCACAAAATGAAAGACTCTTTTAGTCTTTTGTACTGTCAACTTTTCTCATTAATTATCCCATACCCGTGCGGTCAAAGTCATTTTTGAAAAATCAGACTTACATAACTGACTCCCCAGACCATAGGTGTGTACGGTTACTATCGTCTTGTAAAAGATAGTTAAAATGTAAGAATGAGCAAATTCCAAGTTTTGTCACACAGGAAGCCAGCCATTCAGCTACATACTGCATTATTAATATGCTTTTTGCACGTGCCTAGACACAAAAATGGTCATAATCAAAAGTAGTTAAGAACTGACTGTGTTATTTTTTGTGGCTGCTCAACAAATTCCTATAATGTTAATTGGCATAACTAATCTGACCCATGCTTTCCCAATTAATGTGTTGTCTTTATATGGCATTTTGATACTCTGCAATATATAGTCTGTCTGTGGATGACACTTAATAATAATGCTTCATTTAAATTTAAATGGTATAATTTCCCATTCACTCCACTAATGCGTTTTCGGATTACAACAAAGATACTAACCTACACTCTTTCCTTACCTCATATGATGATTAATACGATAATCCCATTCAATTTCCGTAAGGGGGTCAAAAGGAACATAATATATTATGTATGTATGTATACGCATTCAGCTATTTGCATTAGGTACAAAAGTATAATAAAATTTACCACTGACAATGAATAACGGAAGTGTTTCCGCTTTATCTCCAACACTTTATCCTAATCCTACTACATTATTACTTGTGCTGCTGCTTAAGAAAGATTCATATCTGAATATGTTTGAACACGAGAACCAACCATTTTTGGGAACAGTTAACTCATGACCATGACACGATGTATTGCATAATATAACAACAGAAAAGACTAACAGGAACTAATACGTAAAAGCTCTTTCAGACATATTATACACTTTACTGTAAATATTTCACAAAAAGTAACATTACCCAACAAAAGGGCTCATATTATGCAAACTGATAACATTAGTTTATCTGATTCTGATAGTGAGTATAGTAATATGATCAGGAATTTTATGCAAAATATTATGTAAGAATTTAACATATAGTCAGTATTATGTACTTTAGTCTTCATTTTGCACATTATAAATAAATCCAAACATGATTTATGGATTATTTATGTAAATCTTATCATATAAGGATGGAAAATAATACTTATAAACTATATAATGGGCTTTTTGTACTTGTATTGATCTAATTGCAAAAACATCCGGTCATTAAGCGTTGTATTTCTTAATTACCCATTTGAAATGTAATAAGTTAACCTGGATTGGATTTGGATATTATGAAGATTTTCAGAATGCTGGAAAATAAAATATACGTATATGTTACGCTTGACAAAGAAAGAAAAGAAGATTCTCGGCCACATACAAACATTATAATTATAAGTTTTGCTTCGGTAAATCCCAAATTTCCCCTATTCAATGCTCATCTCACCTTTTGATAAAAAAAATCAGCAGCTTCATTAACGAAAGCGAAAGTATATTATATATGTATATTTTTATGCGCATGGATGTGTATCTGTATAGCAATGTAATATTAATGTAAGTTCAATATGAATTGAAAAGTTGGCTAGTTTATGCGTGGGGTGTAGGTCGTCTTGCCTTAAAGAAATCTTGAGCAGCTATAGTAGTATAAATGCATCAATAATATCTTTAAGCATTAACGTATGCTACTGTTAGTACTACAAAGTACAAAGTGCAATAAATATGAACGACTTACTGATAATTCATCAGACATCAACAACATCAAAAACAAATTACTCAAAAACTTTAGGGTAGAATCGTGTTTTAAAAAATAAAATTTAATTTACTTTCCCTTTCAAGGCAATGCTGCGTATATTACGTTATTATGAACACGTACAACCCTATCAGATTGCTACAAATTAGTCAATATAATAATTCATTATAACACTTGATTTTTTCATGATCATTTTTATTACCGCTATTTTAACAGCTCTTTTCTCAACGACACGCCGAGTTGCAAGAGAGAAACGTAGTGTAATAATAATATAATGATTTAACAATACTACAACAACTGTAAAATGAGAAAATATTTATTCAAGCAAATTGACCTTGGTTCAATGATTATTTTCATAATAATTAGCGTGATTACTATTGCACACATACAATACAAGCACAAAGAATACTAGTCGAACACGAAGAAGCACCTATTTATTTGATTGTTAGCTGAACTTTAGCTTTAGCTGCTGAAAAATGAATATTCGACTCGCACATGAACAAGTTTTAAAACTCTTTGGTGTGTTTAACCTGCATCATTTATGTTGACAATGGAAGGATTTACATTAATGAATATTCATGGGCAAAACTCATCTTCAAATGTTTTATTTGCGATTATTATTAACTGTCATCATCATCATCATCATCACTGCCACTAGCACAAATGCCTACACTGCGTATATCGTCGTACAAGTAGTTTTTAACGCCTTGAATATCCTCATAAATGCTATTACTACTCATCATATTCATTTTCCCACAAGGATAGCCGTTTCTAGCGTTTTGCAAATCATGAAACTGCTTCAACTCCTCACAACTCACACTAGTACTAATATTGTTGTTGCTGCTGGTGCTTGCAAATTCATCACTTGTGTTTGTATCATCCGAATCTGCAGACGTGACGCTGCTACCACTACTGCTATTATTGGCAGAACTGCTGGCATCATTGGACAATGGCAAGACCAAGGACGAACTGTCTTCCTCGTCACTTGACGAGGACGGCTGGGTGGATAATGCCCTGTGGCTGTGGCTCATTTCATTATCTATGGGGTGGTGGATGTTGTTGTTGTTGGAGCTCGGCCTAATAATCCTTTCGTGACTATTGTCATTATTATTGGGATTAGTGGAATAGGCTTCAGGAGTTGGAAGACGTCCTCTGGTAAATATTTCATCATATGATGGAGGCGCTGGAAATTAAAAAAATTCCAACTTTATTATTTATTAAAATACTAAATTTAGTTGTTAATAAGAACATACGAGATTCAGTAGCAGGATTATATCCATTAGCTGGAAACGGAATAATTTGTCGTCCACTTCTCGTATGCACCAAATTATTCTGATTTCTCCTCCTCTGGAAAAATGATTCACCTCTGGGCGTCGTTGCACTACTTTGATGGGTGGATACGGTGGAGTCATCATATTCAAAGTAATACTCATATTGACGTACCGGTCCAAGAATTTGAACTGGAGTTCGACTACTTGCCCTTGAAATTGTGTGATTAGGATATAAACTATGGCCTCTGCTTATCGGAGTGTGAGTAAAACTGGTTGCAGTATTTACGGACACAAGATGTGGGCTAAATGTGGAAGTTGTGATTGCAGCGCTGGGAAGAATTAGTTGACTCATGGGGCAATCTAAACGATGACCATTTGTTGACATGTGATGATGATAGCCCGGAGTGGTTGCCCCACCACCATCTAAAGAGGGTACTGAAAGAGCTCTTGGTCGTTGAATAGCAATGGTTCCAATTGTTATTGGAACTTTGATGCAAATGGGCTCCTCTCTGCAGTTTTTTAGGCTTAGCTGAATCTGTCAAAATGAATACGCATATATATTCAAGGTAATAAAAGGGAAAAGAGTGCTGCTGTCACTGTCAGCAAACCAAAATGATTGAGCACCTACGTGTAAAAAGTAAAGGACAGGGATAACAACAGGATAGCTCAGTACATTCCCAAGATTTGTTGGAGGGATTCCTCCAGGGACTTTCAGTCTTGCCTCCCATGTCACAACCTGGCCTGCTGTTACTGATGGACCTTTCATCTGCTCGACTAGGGTTGCAACCGTTTTTTCTTCGCCTTGCTTCACTTCCTATATGTATATAAAAAAGCACAAATATTTTTGTAATAGAGGCTCTTTAATTGAAAACACGTTTGAAATGAAACAACTCACTTGAAGCAAGGAAACCCTCAATTTTCTTGTATCCACCTTGGACAAGTTACGAATTTCAACGGAGAAGGGTAAAGAATGTCCTCTTACAAAACCACTTTTACTACATTTGAAAGTGAATCCATAAGGTCCTGATTTGGACAACAAGTGCTTCACATACTTTTGACGTTTGAGCTCAACCGGATTTAAAATTCCAGGTTCAACATTAAGGTCATATACTCCTTCCACCTGGAGTCGCGAACTGACTCGCTTATCCTTCCAACTTGCACGTGTCAGCTTTGCTTCAACAAAGTAGAGAACGTTTCCATCCGGCCACTCAAAGGAAGAGGGAAGTCCAGGTGGTAATGGGAAGGTAAAGGGATACAGCGTTTCCCCAACTCGAAGATGTGTGTTGGAACCATCTAAATAAATGCAAGTGTTCGTAGGTTGTACATAATAAGACGTTATCAAAGTATTAAAATAAAAGACTATTATATTCAAATTTACCATGCCCAAAAATATCCAGTTTCTCATCAAAATACACCTCCTTTTTGTAGCGCTTTGTACCCTCTGTGTCTCCAAGAAGTTTGCTGGATCTCCCTATGAACCTCATAGTAAGACCTGTTGAGTAAGTAGCAGTAAAGAGATTCAATTTTTTATACTGATGTCACTCACTCAAGATGGCATGAATAGGAAAAGTTTGTGGACTATTTTACCTTTAACTTTTTGTGGAGACTTGCTTATGATCACAACCTGTCCCGTGACAATTTGACCTGGCACGTAGGACAGCTTGTCGCACACAATCATCATCGGCATTTTGGCAGTTTTATGAAATTGGTTGGTGGAAACTTAAAACACACACACTCTCCGTCTACCACAAATAAAATAGTATATTTTATATCTGTCACAATCACATTCCAGTTTGTCCTTTCCAAAGGTACAGTTAAGTTACAAGTGAAGTCAAATGAAGTATTTGCTCTTTGTGTGTAGCCCACATTCTTCTGCAAAAAATCTGCATGATATGATATGAGATGAGATGTTTGCAGAGTTGACAACTTTCAACCCAACACTAAACACAAGTTTTTGAGTGGGACAAAGAACCGGAAATGAAACAGCATATCGCAGGTTTTCCCACGTCCTGTGTTTGTAACTACACCTCCTCTCTTCAAAGTAACTGCCGATTCTTCCATCGTCATTAAGACATGATGATGATAACATAACACATAGGCAACTCACTGAATGAATATGGTATTCAAGTTATTCTGCGGCACAAAACAGTCTACTTCATTTATTGTTCATTTCACTGAAAGTTTGGTTCGTTCGTTGTGCTTGGTGCATAATCAATTCTGCACTTAACTTTTTGTACAAAATGTACGGAGTAATATATAAGCACGTACTGTAAAGTTAGATACACACATATGCAACACGAGTTTATAAGTACATCTTTTATAAATACTACTAATGTCCTTGTTAATCCAATGTATAAAGGGTAATAAAACGTGGAATAATTGTAATTTACGCTGAATATTATTGTGCTGCTCACTTTTGTAATGGTTTATGAAAATGAAAACGAAAAGGATAATTTGGATTTCACTTTCAACGTTTCAACTCTTTCGCCAGGTCACGGATGGTGAGCGACTGAATGGGGCAGTTTTAATTGACTCGCAAAAAAGCTCGAGCTGAGAGCACCAGCATATAATGCATTTGTGTATATGTATATACCTGTGCACACAGATTACATTGCATTACATACTTTTTTTTAGCCTCAGCTCGACTTTTTAATAAAATCCCTTCGAGCCTACGAAAAACTCTTATTCAAACTTTGAACACACATTACTTAATTTTTTGAACATTTATTATGAGCTTTCATACGCACAAAAATTATTATCTATCTGTGTGTGAGGTGAGGGAACACTAAAACAATATACTATACTTTCATGCTCATTTTTAGTTGTTGGCAGATCAAATGCTGGGTTGAGACTGTTGATGGAATCAAGCTGTTTAAGGTAAAACTCTTTGAGCTTTAGCTTTGCTAATAACAAAAACCCAACCAAGCCACAACGTTTTATTTTATGATCTTTTGGTTTAGCTATAATACTCCTCCAAGATGTTTGAAGCTTATCCAAGAGCAGCAGGTGTCTGGGATCTTGGCGACGTTCGTGTACGTATGCAAGTAGCAATATTAGTAGCATAATAGTTTTAATTTAAACATGCATAATACTCTTAAATGGCTGCATCCGTAAGGTTAAATCTGGTTGAGTACTACTGCTATCAAGATATATAACCTAAAAGCGTTATTTTTATCTTTATGGCCCATGCACATGTTTAGATTTCATTAAAATGCTCTATGAATATTGTTTATGATGATTAATATAGCGATTTTCTACACTTATGTGATCTCGTACCTACACGAATGTGTATGCATGTATTTGGTTTGTCTGTGAATTCATTCAGACTTCATAATTGGGAAGGAAGGATACCATCATCATCATCATTCATTCAATCCAATACACAAACAAAACAAAATTTTGTCATTGTGTGAGTGTGAAGCATTTTGTATTCTCTTGAGGTGTAATGTTACGAGTTGTGATAATAAATTATTATCTTTTTTTTCTAACTACTTCTCTCTATTTGTTCGTGCTCCTACTAACAAAGAGTTAATTGCAATTCAATGACTAATAGTAACCTGAGATTATAGTATGAATGAATGGATCGTATTTACTTGTAATCTTTGACTTATTGACTTGAAGACACCAAAAAGCCACTTTTACGTGAATGATTTTGATAATTTAATTTGATACCTGGTTTACGACGTGACGGAGGTTGGCTTTATCTTGAAGAGCAGTATGCGTGAGAGACCGATTATTATGACATTGTGGTTGATGGATGATATTTTGATATGAGGATGGCAATGAAAATGTGGCAACTGAAGCCAATAATACACATGCCATTATATTAAATGTGCCATTGATAATAATTATAAGTCACGGTTATCATAATAATAACTTACGATTAGTAAGTTTTTGGGAATATTACTGACTTGAAATGTGGAAGGAATATTATTATTGGATGGGGAATATCGAATATTTTAAATCCCATGTAGACCAATATATGTAACTTGTCTACTCAACGCTGGATGTATGGATGTACAATGGTTTTGTAACTCTGAGATGGAAAGTTTTAAAAGTCTCCCTTCAAATGACTTACGGTAAATAAAACAAAATGTGCATCAGACGTGAGATCCCTTTGCCTTCCTGAGTAAACGTACACCAGTTCTCGTTGTCGTGTACCTTTAATCTTTAATTTGATGTACGTAAGTACAGCTACATACTTACTACTTGCTCATGCTTAATTGCTGACTTGAAGAATAAAAAATATTATGACTGCCTTCAGCCTTATATCATTTCATATTCATGATACGTAGCGTAATAATTTAAAAAAGGTAGTAAATGTATCATGTAAAGTGCTAAATAACACTGTTGTAAAACTACTTTGTTCCTCATTTAGCGCTTTTCATGTTTTAATACGTAGAGTTGGCAGTTGGCATTTGGCCACATATTTCAGCTTGGGTTCAATTTATTTGGTTTATATATATTATGCTTTTGCAATTTTGTTATTCCATCGGCTACATTTCCAAATTGTAATCTACAAAGCAAAATCTACAAACCTACTTTGCATCAACATTTTTAAATAAATTACAATTAACAAGGTATTATTATAGAACATTGAGAATCTATAATCTCCAATAATGCTGTATAATGTAAAGAAGGATGAATAGATGTGACGTGACCTTCGCCCTGGCGTTGAAGGACACATTTATAAATATTCTCCGCATAAAATCAATTAGACTAGTTTCATGCAGCTTGGTCAAGTTTAGTTTTGAAAATGAACAGTAAGTTTATGACTGAATGAAAGCAATACTTTTTAACCGTTAAAAGTTTTACCTTGCCTTTGAATTTAAAGCATGCATTACGGACGCATAATAAAGTACAAGATTCTATGTTCTAGGTTAAAAACACGCTATCCATAAAAATATCATGTCACGTCGGGGTCGGACTACGAAAAGTTTGATTGATCCAGAAATAGAACAAAAGTTCGTGATGATGCAATATCTTGTTGCATAAACAAGTTCATCCAACGACCTTGGCAGTGGCACTCTTTGGAAATTAATATCCATGATCATGATTTGTAATCATAGCAAAAACTATGAGCCCAACGGGTCTGACTACTTTGATTTTTGCTAAGAAAAGATCCACCTCAAAGTTGATATGGATACTCCCCCCATTAAAAAGGCAGAATGGGATTTCCGGACAATTTCGAATCTCCAATAATTTTTTTTTTTCCATCAACCTGATGATGAAATAACTTGCTTTGCAGGCAGCTCATTCTTTGCTGATAATTTATTTTTAGTTTTCGTTTTCAATCCGCTCAAAAGGATTACATGGAACTTTCCTCATATTAGAATTCTAATTTCCGCCTTAGATGGGTCGCTCACAAATATTTTTGTCCGTTTCCGAGGGCTCCCCTGAACCAACAGGAAATGAAGCGGCTTCAGACGTTGCTCTCAACAGCAGCCCAGTTCGGCAAAAGCGGTGGGGTATCGGGATTGGGGATCCGGAGCTTGGTGCTACTGATGAACCTGCACCTGGTTCCTCAAAATTCCAAAATATAAGGCTGTCATGTAGTTGCAAGTACTCGATCAAGGCCTCCTGCTTTATAACCTTTGCAGCAATTTTTGAACTGGTAATAATAATGGAAGACCTGATATGACGCTTTTAAGAACATGTTTTGACATGCTAACTTAATAACCCTTGGCTTTCCATGTAAAACTCTAGGTCGGGAATACGTACTCGCTGGCATACGGTGTATCATATATTATGGGCGCCGGTACCTTCTTTGACCAGAAAGATGCCAACCTGAGTCAACTTCAGCAGGCGGAAGCATATGAAGACAAGCTGAATCGCGTTACCTTTCTGAGGAAAAATGGTGCCGGTTTGGTGGCATTGTTGTCAACATGTTTCATTGGGCAGGTGGTTTCAGTACTGATGCCCATTGGAGTATTTTGGGTAAGATCATATATATAAATATATTTGAGACATATAGCACTTCTTTTACCAAAATATTTATGACAAAGTGATAAAATTATGTTTCTGAAACCAATAGAAAAGTTGGAAAGCCCTACGAACATCAATGGCCTTGCTCTTTGCGATATGTCTCGCTCAAACAATCTTGGCCTCCATCTACCTCTCCACCTCAGTGATTATAGCGTCCGCAGTCGTGATCCCATTTCGAATTTATGAGATATACCTCATCCACAGTTACATTCGCTACTACAAGAACAAAAAGAAGAGGGCACTCTGCTATAAAGCAGGCGTCGGCTTGTATAGCCCTTCAGATAGTCAGGCTCCGTTGGGAGTGTCATCAGTTCAAAGCGTGGCAAACAATTTGGATCGACCTCAAAATCAAAGCGAGGTGATGCTGGACCTCAATGACGGGGACATTAATGACGGCACTAATAGCGTGATTGGGATGGATGTTGAAAGAAATGGGGAAGAGCTGGCTAGCAAACGTGGTCGCAAAAAGTCCAAGAAAGGTGGTCGCGGTGTCACCAACTCAATTTCTCGATGGCGCAAAAGGGCAAGAAAGGGACATGTCAAGGCAGAGGAGTTGCGAGATATGGAGCTCAAATGAAGTACTTGAGATTAAGTTTCAATTCCAAATCAATAAATAAAGTGATGTGATTTTATGTATCAACTTTTAGTGTTGAAGTTATTGTCGAAATTACAAGTATGATTTTATGAATTAAATAAAAATGAATGAGAACACAAGTTGAAGGTCAAGAGATTCCACAACCACCACCTCGTATGGATGGGGCATTGTCGGACCAAACTGGAATTTTCATTGTCACCAAGGTTGTCATCTTTTTAGCATACTTTTGACACCGTTTATATAAATATCTTTATTCAAGTGAACATGCTTTTGTAGCACGTCTCCCCAAAATAATGCACATCAACAAACCTTTTTATTTTGCAAACAAAAGAACAATATTTTTAGCTGTTTACACGTTCAACGTTGCTTTGAACCTTTAATATTTTTTGTTTTGTTTTCTATTCTGTTACGTAAAAAATTAACTTTTAAAAGTCGAAACTACAATGGGTGACCCCGCACCTTGGAAGGAAAAGTGCCGTGATTGTTTGAATAGAGTAGGACCAGTGGTCGGTACAGCCTCGACCTTTGTCGTTTGTTCAACTTTAATTTGGACATTTATGTAAGTTATCTTTAGCCTTTAGTGTCTTTGCTGTTGACTTTTATATGTTCTAACTGCTACAAATGTCAATATTTTGTCGATGATCACCATACCTTCTCCTGTTTTCAGATGTCCCTGGTACCTCCAACATTTTCCAATCCACATAAGTGCTTCCATCCTAGGATTTTACGGGATTCTGACGGTCGCCGTTGTCGCCAACTTTTTGTATGCATCTTGCATGGATCCAGGAATATTGCCGAAAGGTGCAACTTTTTTTGTGTTTCTCGACAGCATTTGTGCGTTAATTGCTTTTGCTTCTTTGCTTGCTTTTTTCTTGAATTTGGAGTGAGAAATCTGACACATTTTTTTATTTAATGTCCTTGCGATTTCAGGGGTATTTGATGAACGCTACAAGCAAGGACATCCTAACAAGATGGTGGTGAAGAACCTGACATACACTTTGAAACTGTGTCAAACCTGCAACTACTATAGGCTTCCAAGGACATCCCATTGTCGACAGTGTGACAACTGCGTTGAGGTAACTGAACTGAACCTTTTATGACATTATTACTCATTCATAAAACTCAATAGTACGACGAACCTTTAATGACTAACTGTGAATTGCGTGCGTTACAGAATTTTGATCACCATTGCCCATGGGTTAATAACTGTGTGGGGAGGCGGAATTATCGATTCTTTTTTACTTTCCTGGTGTGCCTGACCATTCACATAATTACGTCCATTTCCATTTGTTGTTGCTACATCGTTTTCCACCCGGATAGAAATTGGGATGTGCTGAAAGGGATGGCGTGAGTAAATAGAAAATTAATATTTTTTGTTGGCCTGTATTTGTTACGTGTGACTGTGATGATGAATATGATGATGATTGATTACATTTGTGGCAATTTCTCCCCTCATTTCCAGAGTGGTTCTAGTTGCTGTTATCACTCTTATTATGATTCCTGTTTGTGGACTCCTGGGCTTCCACATTTACTTGATATCGCATGGATTTACAACTTATGAGTTCCTCACCCACAGATACAACGGGAAGCCCAATCCATTTAACAGGGGATGCTGTAAAAACTTTGCCTTTCAGCTATGTAGTCCAGAATTTCCAAAGTGAGTGCAAAACATTAGAGCATTTCATAAATTGAGATATACTACGTATAGTACGTATGCTAAATTGCTAATTTTACCTTGTTATTATGTTTTGTAGGTACAAGCCACCTAATGTTCCTCTAGAGGAAGAAACTAGCCGCGTGGATAGAGATTTGGTTGTGAAAATCACTGAAAACAAATACCGCCTTAGTTTTGACAAGAAACATGGTACATTTGGAGACGACATCTGTCTTCGATCAGATCGGCCTCCTCGTAGTGACTCCATGAACAACAATGACATCTCGGACTTTGATGTAATGAGCGACCCACCAAGTATCATATTTGACGACCCATTACTGGAAGCAGGTGGTGCTGACGATAATGATGTTAGGATTGACATGAGCTCAGCGGTGGGAAATGAAAGTCGTGCAAGCTTGGAAGTAAATGATAATGTAATCCAGTCGGAAAGTGGGGATGTAATAGCATGGACCAGTACAGAGAAGATGAAACAAGTTATAATAACAGAAGCTAATGATGATTTCTCACTGTCACCTTCAACTTCAACTGCAAATTTGGCAAATCACTTAGCGTCTAAGGTTTAATCAACTTTGGACTTGTTTGTGAATTATTGGAGAGAAGGGCAGTGAATATTATGCTTTGTCTTTTTTACTTTTGTTTAAGGATTCAATAAATTCAATTACGATAAAGTTAATATTTCCGACTCTTTGTGTTTACTTGTTTCATTCAAATAATGGGAATCAAATTGTTTACATGAAATAATATATATACATCTTGATCCCTGGTGCATAATATTTAGACACGGTTCCTGGAAATGGTTAGCACTTTTGATCATTTCTAACATGTTCATGTTACGGAAGCTCAAGTTGCTTCCACACTATAAAAGGATTCATGTAGATTGACTCATGCATCAGTTTCATTTCAACTATAAACTTGACCAGCTCTTTATACTCTCATCACTCAGCGTTTCCTAAAAAATGAAGGGGGTAAGTGAATAATACGTTATTATGTAGGTAATATTTTTGGAACTATAATTTATTGACCTACACGTTTGTTTTAATTCTCTAGCCTTACTCAATATTCCTGATTGCATTGGTCATCATGGCCTGCAACAAAACTCAAACTGCCCAAGCAAGTCCTGTGGATTCAGGATCCGCTGCTGCCGTTGGAAATTCAGATAGGCCGGTTGCCCACATTTTACCTGTGATTCCTGAAGCTCCACAACAGATACTTCCAGTTAATACTGGACAGTCAAATCCTGCAGTTCTTGCAGCTTCCACTTCCAGTGACTCTTCTTCTGCAAGTAGTAGTGCCGCTGCGTCAGGTCACTAAAAAGACTTTTCAAATTCTTCCTTTGACTTTTTCTATTGTCTATGTCTCACAAGCTACTTATTCTACCCCTTTTCTTTGTATAATCTTTTTTATGATGCACAAAATATGACTATGTGTGACAAATTGTGTTCCATATCAGTTGCTCTAACCTTGAATTTATCATGTATACTTACTCAACTCATTTCAACTTTTACACGTACTAAATTTAATTACTACTACTTGCATGCTGAAAATAAATCAAAACAGATGAATCGTAAAAAGAGTATTTTTACACCAATTGTCAAATTTTATTCAAGATCCAAATCATTATTTCCAATTGTGATTGAACAGTCAGTGTAATTTGTTATAATTTTGGAACATGACGAATTACACACAGTTTTCTGAATCTAATCTGCTTCAACCTAATAAATAGCAAAAGCTTTAAATATTGTTCATTTTTTACAAAGTTTTTTTTGAGCATGCACTATCATTATCTAACATCTACACACTTTCAACAAACAGGTACAATTTGAAATGGCAACATATAAAAACCTGATCCATCACAGAGAGTGGACTAGAAATACTCTACATTATTATACAGTAAATTAACACATTAGCCTAAAAATGATGAAGATTCTATCTAAGCAGCAGGTTTCTCTTCCATGACTGCGGTGGTCATATGGGAACCATGCGAAACTGTATCCGAATCGCCACTGTCATTGCTGGCACAAGCCAAACCTGGATATTTCTTGATGAGCGCTGCCCGATATTTTGGATGGGAGATTCCATACACGATGGGGTTGTACAGAGCCATACACTTGGCGAAAACGGATCCCCAGATGGAACCAAGAGGGCTGATTTTGGCTGCTCCAAAGACTCCAGTAAAGTTGATGATGAGGTATGGAGTCCATGCCATGAACCAAAGAGAGATTGTCATCAAGGCAATCTTTGCCAGCTTGAACTCTTGGGATTGGTTCTGTGCTTCACCAGATCGGAGTGAGGCGACATTCATCTTCTTTGCTTGTTCCCTCATTTGTTGTTCATGTTCAAAGACTGCTTGGACGATGAAAAAGTAGCAGTAGATGATGAGGAAGAGGGGTACAAAGTAGACAAAGAAGCCATAGATGAGAATGTAGGACTTTGAGTCCCAATCTTGGTTCAAGTAGTCCAATCCACAGGCGGTGTAGTTGCCTTCTGGCACATATCTATTCCATCCGAAAAGAGGAATGATTGTCCAGGCTGCGGAAAAGAGCCACACAAAGAGGATCCGTACCATGGCACCCTTGGTATCCAAAGGCTTGGCTGAGAGCCCCTTTACAATCACTGTATATCTGTCAATCGCAATCATGGTCATTGTCCAGATGGATGCACATCCAAAGAGAGATCCAAGCATTCCATAAACTTCGCACATGAATGGTCCAAACACCCACGTTTCATTGAAACAGTTGACAACCATGATTGGACCCATTGTGAACATCATCAGGAAATCGCTCAAAGCCAAGTTGACAACGAGCAGATTTGCTGGGGTACGCAAATGCGCCGTGGAAATGAAGATGCTGATGACAACAAAGTTTCCTGCCAATGCGACGATCGTGAAGAGGACCATCACGAAACCGAGAATGCTATGCCACAGTGGGTTGAGTGGGGGAAACTGAGATTCAATGAAAATATTATCACATTTATTACCTATATTTTAAAATGTTAAATGTTAAGCATTTTAATTAACATTAACTCATACCTGATACCAGTAAGGGTCGATCATGTCCAACATGTCAGGAAGGACTTTATCGACGACGGTGATGTTTCCGAAACGAGATGCAGTCGCGACGGCTGCTCCGGTAGCGGAGGCGGCCTGTTGGGCCCAATTTCCATAACCGTAACTCATGATGAAGCTATATAGAAGAAAAAGAAATGTTAATAAAAATTAGTGTTAGTTTCCGAACATGTAGAATCAGAATATATTCCTGGTTTAGATTTGATTAGTTACCTTTGTAGAAAAAGTTCTAGAAAAGCCGATTAAAGATTTCCGGAAAAGAGTTCGATCGAATGATCTGCAACAATAAAATGCTAGCAGAAAGGAAGCTAAAGATCCTGCAGAATGCAAAAACTTCCTTAGAGCAACAGAATAAAGTGCAGAGGATAGAATGAACAGAGAGAGAATGAGAAACTGACTGCGAAATTTCTGCTACGAACCCGGTCCCTAATATACCCGACCGTGAATGATAATCCAATTAGTGAAGAACAGATGGAGAAAGCATGGAGCTCCTTTCTGACAATTGTTGTAGTGATTCTGTATGATATGTATTTGCATCTCATGTCTTAATATTTATAGTAATTGGATTGCAATTAATAAGAAACCCAGCTTTTGCAGCTACACCATGCATATATGTAGTGTCATCAGCACTTGAAATACTTTTAATTTAATTAAGATGTGTATTTGGGGTTTTCCAAGACATTTTTGTCCAACCCTATGAAGGGTTTCATTTCTTTGTTCTGCTTCGTATAAATCAATGATAATGGGATTTGTGATATTGATTTGATGATGCAAACGTGACCACAGACATGAAGAAAATTGCAAATTATAGCAAAATTTAATGTTCTCATTAAAATCCTTCCGGCAATCGGCAACTTTCACGTGCGTGATATTGCAAAGACAAACAGTTTATTGGGGTCACAGGGAGTAATAGAGTGTCTAGTCTATACAATTTTTATAGCATTAGTGTAACAAGAAAGTAAAATTGTCAGTACCTATAAAAAATCCAATAAACCATACTCCAAGATTTAAAGTAATTATAAATTTCAGCGTGGCCATTTTAAAGTTTCAATGGAGGATTTATTGCAGATTTATCAGGGTACATATATATATTCCTTACAAAATCAAAAAAAACAACAACACATAACCAAATGACATACCCACACACAACAGCTAAAGTTGTCAGCGTCTGATAGGCTTTATTGAGAAACTTGTAGTTCGTGTCCTAGTATCTGCTTCAATAGAAGAGGTGGTCGTGGTTGGCGGAGGTGTAGAAAATACTTTCCGTTTGGCTTCCCGGAAAAAGTCAGCAAGCACTACATGAGAATAATATAAAAAATTAGACTGACGGACTGTGCAAAAATGCAGTAATGGTTAGGCTAGCTCCTATTTATGTATTTAATCACACTCACTATGTAAAGCTGGGTATTTGTGTTCTAGTTTTGCAACTATGGATCTCTTGCATACATTTATCCAAAATGTTAGTAAAGCCGTGCCAAATGAATCAATTAGCAATACGAGTAGCTCTAGAAGGAGTAACGTGGCATTTTCTACTCCGTGAATATTCGGGATTATAATCCAAGCGAGAAGTACATTAAATACCCAACTCATTCCAAGCACCACAAAAAGTTTAAAGTTTACTTCAAAGCTGTTTAAGAAATGTAAAATTTAGTTTTTTTAATGTAAAAACTTTCACTCAAGTAAGAGGGCACACAATCACACAATTCACACTTATACATACGCACCTTGATGTTGATGTTCTTCTTCCGTTTGCTTCTCGAACAGATTCAGTTTCCTTACGCGCTTTGAACAAGGTGTAAAAGGTCAAAATTCCGAAAATTAAGCCTGGCACTAGAAAGAGAAGTTGAATATAAAAGAGATACACATAATGAGCAGATTCAGCAATGAAACAATCCACCCCATAATGTGGAACCAATGAAGAAGTCGAATGAGATCTAAAATGGTTAAGGTTATGTAAAGTATTACTTAGTAATCGCTATTTGATACTAGTGGTATAAAATTTGTTTGATGACCATCATTACTTAAGGCCAATGTCAATCCCAACTGAAACTGCTGAAATGACAAAAGGAATCCCCCATCCAAAACATGAATATTGGAAAAACTTTTTCTGTATATTATTATTATGCATCATATCTGTCGATGATGCTCTCAACGATCTACAATGAACGAAAATAGTTTTACAATTTAATGAAAAGCAAAAAATGCTTTAAATATAAACATAATTTTTTGTGGGAGCCTTTACCTAAATGACCACCATACGTCAAAATTAAAAATAACAGTCCATGAATAACAAAAATTCGCGAAATAATATGTAACGACTCCTGTACAGAATTTTTTTAGCATGTGTAATGAAGTCTTTCAATGCCCCCGTTTTGACCCCGCTACTTTGTAAACTCCAACTCACCACCTCCACTCTTTTGTTATTAGCCTTGACTTTTCATTTTCCATCCTCATTCTGGCCGGAATCGGCTTGTGATTCCAACGTGACGTCACCCACAAGTCTTTTACCTTTCCCAACATTTATCTTTAGTTTTCCCTAACCCCAATTACTTTAATGTGAAACTGTTAGTTCTTCGTGTTCTTTAAGTAGCCCAGTTACTCAGCTGAGTCCCCAAATCCCCCTTATTACATATTTTAGATATTTATCCACCCAAATAAGCCCCTTACATTACAAGGCGCCGGTTTCCCTTTTTACGGTGACAGTTGCCGCCCGTGTACCTCCCGTTTCGCAAAGTGAGTATCTCTACCCCCATCAAAATTTAACTAGTCCCCTTATTTGTTATTTATTTATATTCTCCGTAATTTTTCGTCCTTCTACTTCGTTCGTCCCCAAAATCCAATTTTTTTGTCGTTTTTTTTACAATATTTTGTACTACCCACACGCCCGTGACCCACATACCCAACCCACACATACCTTTCGTTTCCCCCTACCTTTCCCAATTACCACCATCCACATTTTATAAATTTATCCTCTACAGCCCACTAGTGTTGTGTTAGCATGTGCCCCCTCTGTCTTATTTAAGTTATATTATATTATTATTATATTTATTGATATTTCCTCTTGCTCGTGTCAAGAGCCTCATTTTGGAAATTGTGCAATGACAATAAGGCGCAATTTCACTTAGGTTAAGTTATAGGTTAGGGCAATGCATTGCAACCGCCGTAAAGCGTAAGTCGGAAAATGCCACCTTAGTTTAAATCAAAATGTCCTAGTTCTAAGTTCCCCTTTTTAACATGCTAAACACAACACTTCTTCGAATTTGTCTCGACCCTTGACGGCATTCCCCTTTTATCTTTTTCCCCATTAGTGATTAGTAGCATTCCTGGGTATCCTGACTTATGAAACACTGTTTGACTGGTTCCCCTCCCCTCCCCCCAGTCAGCTGTGCGTAGTAGGAACGCTTATTTGGGATGCTGCTCTTCGCCGGTGTCGAGAAGGGTATCGGTAGGTTTGTCGATTTGGTTCTTGTCAACTCCCCACCCCCTCCCCTCTCTTTTGACTTCGCTTCGGCTTCCCCTACGCTTCGTCTCTACAAAGGAGGGAGATGTAATGAAGTCTTTCAATGCCCCCGTTTTGACCCCGCTACTTTGTAAACTCCAACTCACCACCTCCACTCTTTTGTTATTAGCCTTGACTTTTCATTTTCCATCCTCATTCTGGCCGGAATCGGCTTGTGATTCCAACGTGACGTCACCCACAAGTCTTTTACCTTTCCCAACATTTTATCTTTAGTTTTCCCTAACCCCAATTACTTTAATGTGAAACTGTTGGTTCTTCGTGTTCTTTAAGTAGCCCAGTTACTCAGCTGAGTCCCCAAATCCCCCTTATTACATATTTTAGATATTTATCCACCCAAATAAGCCCCTTACATTACACATGAAACAATTATTCCTTTTTTTAGTTATGCCATTTGGAAAAGAAAACGTGAGTGACTGACCGATAAATACACAGCACCACTTTGGCAAGTTTACATCCCAACTGTACATCATACCAATGTATGATACCAAGTAGATAAAAATTGAAAGTGCTCGAGATAGCACAACACAACTGAGAGTTTGCCCTGCGATCGTTTGACTGTCCCATAGTAAAATGTACACGATGGTTGTAAGTGAGTAAAAGATGAATGTGAAGATCAAAAGTGTAATTATTGTAGTGTTTCCTATCGTGAAAGGATTTTCCTCTGCAGCATTCATCGTCCCCTAAAAAGTAATAGAAATGGGCAGGCAAGTGCATATTATGCATAGGGGTTCATTGTTATGACCTGACATGTCAGCTCATTCAAAAATAATCTTTTCGTTTGGCCATTTTAACTTACTGAAATATGAGATCCGCAATAGTACAGCATTTGGGCATTCTCATCAATGCCATCAATGTTAAACTGCCGGAAAAGGTTCACAATTTCTGCATGTTATTTAAACAGTTGTCTTTCCTTCACATTAACTTTCCATTTGTCAACAAAATGAATCTAAAAGTGCAACATTTGCATTAAATCATGATAGAAAAAGGCATTGCATTGAAACTTTTGTAAGGATACTAGTATACTTACAAAGATCTTTTGTCATCCAAGAATGGTTTTGCTGATAGCCAAATCCCATCATCCTTTTCACATGTCAGGTTTGATTGAATATACAGTTTTTCTATGTTATGACCTTTGTTGGGATCAAGCCTGTGAAATATTTTGGTATCATGCAAAATACCTGTCAAAATTTTCCCCGTTACTACTTCCAATTATCTGTAATAGTGTCCAGATTCTTCTCCAAGCGAGAAGGTGTTAGTCAAAACCTTTCCAACTGGGCAGTACTTTTGGATTAGAGTGACGTTATTATTTGTCAGTGACAAAGGAAATACTAAATCCACAATTACAAATATGGCAGTCAATTTTGAATGAAAACTGTTCATTTTTTTGGAGTTGGTTATTGACATGATACAAAGTACCAACTCAATCGGAAGTATGTTTACAAGTTTAAATGTTGAACAAGGAAAAATTAATGACAAAGCATTGAATCAGATTACAAAAGGAAAAATGTGTTGTGGTTTTTGTGGTTATGTAATATCTAATGTTGCTTCTGTTATGCTAGTACATTAATGCTAAACATTGGTTTGTCAAATATCCAAAAGTAGACTAAAAACTACACACGATTGTTTTCTTGGCTCCACTAAAGTACATTTTAATGCATTGTATTTGTTTTGATGAATTATAATTTAGTCAATAGATGTAAAGTTTAAAAATGTAAAAGCCGTCTAAAGATATAATGCTAATTACAAGACTGAATGAAAATACGTAGTTTCATTTTGTTATGTACATATACTTACTAGTAAGTAATGTATTCTGTACGGATTCAGTATTATAGAAAAATTTAAATTTTTAAACAGAGTTTTTGAAAACTTTCTGGCTCTTGATATGCTTTTATTAATTTAATTTTGCCTCCAGAATAGAATTCTCGAAATCCATTTTCAGATTTAGTCAAAGGTTAAATGTCAACATAAATGAACATAAATGTATTCTTTCATACATTCTTAGTGAAACATGAGACCTTGATTTCATTAATGTCAGGTTATGATAATAATGTAGTAATACGTCTGCTGCAAAATTTTTTCGTCAATTGTTGTGTCAAGTAAGGGCAGCTACGTAAACTTGTAACTTAAAATTATTAATCAACTCTAGATCATTTAATATCATTGAAACAATCAAATACTGCAGTTAAAATATATGCAAATGTAATTTTATGTATCATTTAATGGAAGGTGTCAAAATTCAGTCTGATTGAGGCAGGCATCAAATCCATCCTGAAGATTGCAAAAGGTGACTCGTTCAACTTTGATGGTGCTGGTTTTCCTCTTGAATGAATTCCAGACATTGAACCAGATAAATGAGCATCGTGTAGTTCTCCATGATCTCTTTCAACATCTTCATCTTCTTCGCAAAAGTTGTTGGTCTCGTTGTGCAGCCTTAAACTTACGGGAAGAGGCAGAAACGGTGTAGTTTAAAAGTGATGATGAAATGAAAATGGCAGATGGTCCATTGCTAGTAGTAGTATAGTAATAGCACCAACGTTAGCGTCGTTCCAGTCACATGTACTCATCTCAGAAATGAAACCTTGCTGTTGACTATTATAGTGTACAATTGTGTCTCCAAATGGCTCGGGGACGGGAAGATGTGTGGATGCAAACATGTTGACGTTGGGAGATTGCAAATGTCATGCATTTGATTCCTTGAGGTTTTTGGCTAGCTTTATTGCGGAAGGGTCATGTTGCCAGTCGTGGTAGTCGTTATCCAAATGATTCTGAGATACCGTTGGTCTTTGGAAACGACCCAATTTCTGAAAGCCGTTGACCTCCGAAACTGAATATGGCGAGCGGGTATATATATTTGGATCGTCTGATAATTACACAAAAAAAAGATTATACCTCATGTTAGTATCATTTAGACGTGTTCTACATTCTACAAGTTTTTGCAAAATTATTAGTATGAACATGTATGTTTTAAATTATTTGAGTTTCCTTACCATGTCGACTTCCAGGTAAAAGTGGGGCTAAATGACGTCTTTCCAAAGACTTGCAACCATTGTCAAACTTTTTTTTACTTCCTTTCCCATTGTATAATCGCTTATTCTCTGATTTACCACTATTAAAACTATCACACTGTAAGCTGGTGAAGTGGACCTGGAATTTTTAATAGGTCGGCTGCCGGAACTACTTCCAGAATTCCCACTCATGTTACCGCCATTTGTCACGGAAGCAGACTTATTTGGATTAAAGATTTCACCAATCTAAACAAAAAGTATGAAAGTTAAAATTCGTATACACAAGGGTTTTCATAAGAAGTATTATTTGAGGAATCAACATATATTCATTAGGATTACATGATATAAATTCTCGTTAGCATGATGAGCATTATGATACGGATGGTGTAAGCTGGGCATTGCAGCTTGGTGTTCTAGAGGAACTAAATGAGATCGATTTGGACCCGGACTGGGATAGCATCCCATTCTTGATGACATGGGCATCTGAAATTTTCAAGAAGAGAAAATACGTGATCAAGAAATCCATTAGTATATATGTATGTATCATGTCATCATAGTATTCATTTTGGCACAAATGCAAGAAATTCGCATTGACGCTGAATGTTCAGCATACCTATATTTTCTAGGTTTATTATGGAAAGACTCTTACCATTTTTAGTGGAGCTGATGGTGAAGGAGATGGGGATGCATGAGCTGACTTGAATTTTTTAAAGTTGTTGGAACCAATCGAAAGTTTGGATCGACCTACAGCCAAAATTAAATCACATTAAACGATGATACCATCTAAATGTGTCACACCAAATTGAACTGTATTCATTCAGTACTAGCAAATATAAAAGCAGCAGTAGTAAAGGAAATACCATACATAGATGCTGGAGAAAGCATCGTGTAGAAAATTAGAAAGAAAAGGTTTTATACAATTTTAATGCAAACACAAATATCATTGCCCCACATCTCTACTTTTATATTTGCTTCGTGAAAATTCAAGCAACTTTAGGGTAACATTTTGGTACAGAACCTACCGGAACTGAATTGATCAGACTCTCGCTCTCTCGAGTCATTGAGCATGTTCTTCGTTAGAGAAACTGGATTTGATGGTAAGGGGTCCTAGAAATAAAAAAAACATTTTTGTTACACCCACGCGCACACAAACATATACTTTATCAACAAACTAATCATTATGCATTAGCTTTAGTTTAATGAAGGAATTTAAAAAATAAAATCTTTAATTAATTTGAAGATCAGATATTGTGAATTGAAATGTTGATTTGATCTATGGTTTAGGTTGAGTCAAGAAGAATGTAAAAGTAATGCAATTTATACCATGCAATCTTTGACCAATGTCGTAAACTTTAATTTACTCTCAACGACTTACATAATTGGGTCTTCTCTGCTGAATTAAAGTTGTGGTAGCATATGGGGTGAGATCTGCCTGTTGTTGAGCTTGCATTATTTGTTTCTGCTGTTGTAATTGAAGAAGGGTTTGTGGATGCGGGTGAAGAGCAAGACCTTTGTTACTGGTATTATAGAAAGTTGTCAGATTCTGTGGATCTATTTCCGCGTAATCAGTCGTGTCAGTAAGTTCTCCATTAACCAAATGATGATTTACAAGCAATTTGGCTTCGGATCGGTTAGAGTCTTTATCACTTGCATCAGTGGGTCGCCAACGTTGATCAATCCAAAGTCCAAAGACTTTGCTTGCCACTTACAAACTGAGAGTCAGTGTGAGGAGCAACCATTACACCTACAAGTAAAACGATGCAATCATCAAAACTTTCACTTTGATACATTTTAAATTAGAATCAAATTCTAAAAATGTGTGGTAGACAATATAAACAGTACTATGTTTTGTAGCATTCATTCTCATATTTTTTATTTTGCTGTAGAAAAAACTATTCCAATACAAAAAAAATGCATCATGCAGGTTAACAAGTTTACAAGCAATTGCTTCTTTTATATGCAACAACTCACTTGCAATATGGTCCTCATTCCCGTGGGATTTTCGCCGAGTGTAAAGCATAATGACAAGAAAGAGAAGCAAAATGGTTAGCAGACACCCCATCAAGATGATGAACCAAACTTTCTTCAAAATCTGAGAAGCGTTGCCATCGTCCGCAGTGACTCCATTCTGTTCTGCTCCAGAGGGGCTTAATAATGCCGGATTCATTTCAATTTTTAGTGGTTGACTGTAGGGCCCAAAACCAACGGATGTATATGGACACACACATGGACAAAATAGGAGCGACCCAACGTCAAATTACTCAATACAATGGATGTGATATTTGGTCCAAAATCCATCTCAGCATGGAGTCTGGAATCATTCCCTCGTATTTCCACCTGTAAAGTAAAAGTCAACAATAGATAAATTAGGCGAGACGAATTACATTAAAGCCAATCTAATGCGATCTCTCTGTTTTGACAATAAAATGTGTTCTTCCAATCCAGAGCTGAAAGATGTTGGGAAAAGTGGAAAAAAGAAGCATTGTGAAATTCCTGATAAGGCTATGGAAAGGCGAACGAGAAGAGAAAAGCATGTAATGAGCGCTGTGAAAAAGGTGATTGATACTTCAAACGATGCGTGAAAGGTAATTACGTTGGAAAAATTACTCCTATGAAAAGGGTAGGGTAATCAAGATAAATTACATTGAACACACACAAAAACACACAAACCCAACTTTCTCATCTAACAGTTTTTTTGTTAGTGAACTAAATAAAGTTTGAAGTTAAGTGGTTTGCTTCTGCTACTACCTAAAAATTACAGGTGATGAATCATTCGTTTGGTAGAAGAAGGTAAACTGAAGCCGATTGTTCTTTACTCCATGATGCAAGTTGGCGAGATTCAATTTTTCTTCACATTTTCTCTTTCGAATAATTTCTACAAGCATCAAATGTATTTCTTATGCATTATGCATTATATGTAACATTAATTAGTCATTAGCGCATCCGACTCCAAACAAACAGAATGCTGCAGTACTTATTGCAATATTAATTCAAATTTTTAATGCATAGGTCCGACAATTTCATTTACATATAATGTATTACTAATTCCGCCAAGTATGGCCTTGAAGAATGCACTTTGTATACATTCATAATATGCCATACATGAAAAGTATTAGAAATGCAATGAATTAAATAGAGCTTGAATGAACTACAAAGAAATACATCTAGTGAAAGCCTGGCTTAAGGAAGTACAAAAAAACTTGCTCTTCTTATTCGTATCACTTAACAGATTACAAATAATGAAAATGGACAGAGAGCAAACGACAATGACAAGAAAATGTCAAGTGGATTGGGGATAGAAATGTAAAAGTACGTTTCTACCCTTCCTGTTCTCGTTAGCCACGTGCCTGTACTTTATATAATATAAATGGTTCCAAGTCCAAACGTATTGAACTGAACGGATTCAAAAATGTTGACAACAAATTTTTTCTCATACTGAATTCAGTACTGCATCCTTCCTTGTAAATCATAAAAATACGTTTATTGTCATGCTATTTTTATTAGTTAATGCTTCTTCTCATTCAAACCGTCACATCACAATGAACGAAACATAATAAATACATATATATCCATGTGTATCAACGGCTATATCTAATAATATTCTTTGTTCTATGTGTGTATAATATGTGCTCTCTTCTTTCCTGTTTTGTATTATTGCACCGTTTTCATTTTCTCAACAACAACAGGGCAAGTTTACCTTATTCCAACATTAATGAGAATATGTCTGTTGTTCCCTGGCTAAACAAGTCAGTCGTAGTTAGTTTTAGCCACCCTCCCCCTGTTTCCTTTTCGCTCTTCATTTATTTGAAGCATTGGAGGAAACGATAGGCACACAAAAGTAAAAGAAGAAATAAGTAGGATGGAACTGATGATGATTATGATGATGATGATATGGCCATTCTGACTTGTGATATTGTACTTTCACCGTTATTATTATTGCCACCATTACAGCTCTCACATCAACAGACTATTGTCACTTGTGCATTATGCCTTTTCCTTTTATTCTCTTTTGCTCTATCTCAATCTCAACATGCATAGTAGATTATAGGTTGTCCTGCTGTTCAAATGAAAACTGGAGAGAGAGAAAGAAAAAAGGAGGGGGGAAATCTTCATTTAAGCAAAGCACGACGACGACGGAAACACCAGAGAAAAAAAGTTACTAAAAGGAGTAAAATATAAAAGCTAAATGAACCAAGAACCTTCCTCCACCACCGTTAAAGCTGGTGCAGCACAATTATTTTTCTGGTGTGCTCCAAAGTCACGAAGAAAGTGAAAACAGGACTTGACGAAAATTCATCCTCAAATACGACATCAATGAGTTAAACATAAAATCGATGAGTTTCTGAACTTTCGAGTCTAAAACTTTCGAACCGTTTGACAGATTTGTCTGAAAAGTATTCCCAGAGGTCCTCTTGAGTAGTACTACCTGTGTATCAAATTTGGTCCAAATCGGTCAATATATGTGATCAGGGACTGCCAAATATAAATTCGTTAGCTGCTTCAACAAACAATTGTTGCAATGATAAAGCTTTCCAGTTGCTATCATATCCGAGCATAAATCACACCTGTATCAATATAAATCAGTAAAGTTTCCACATTTGTAAACCTGCTTTCCATCAACATGTTTGTTGGCAACGGGGCAAAATAATATTCACAACTTTTCACATTTTAGCTGTAGTACCAAATCTCTGAATACTTGTGGAATTTTGGAGGTCATTGATAAAACATCCTCATCATCCATAAAACGTGCTTGGTTAACTGTAGAATTTTGTGGTAAGCTTTTATTGAGGATGAAAGAGAATTTAAAAAGTAGGTCAGGAAATCTCGTAGCTTCTCCAATCATCTCTGGTGCTTTCTGAAGATTTAGAATGATTGTGGAATCATTTCTTAGATCTTGTGGAAACTGATCACGCAACAATACGTACCAATAATGTACCTCTTCAAAATTAGGAGATTGATTACCAAGTCACTAGAAATCTCAACCAGTTTGAGAAAAATCCCACGTTCAAAGTCCTCACGACTGATGTCAAATGGAAAACGTTTACCATTGTATCACCCAATTGAAGGGTTGCATAAGTATTAACATTTGCTTCATGGAAGGGTCTGGGGACTGCAATTTTTCAAAAGCTTTCACAAGTTTGTGACAAATGGTTGGATACAGAATTTCCAATTTGTAACCCAAATGCGGTATCCAAGGGTGAATCCATGAGTGGATTGGAAGACTCATCATCATCATCGTCCTTGTTTCTCAATGGATCGTAATCATAAACTGCTTGAATAATTTTTGGCACTAACATTCGCTCAGAAATATTAATTATTTTTGTTCTTAGCAACGGCTTCCAAGTTTCACTAAGTTTTACCGGGGCAATTGTATCCACTACTGGATTCCAGTGCAAACTACCTTGTCGAATGGATTGCATCCAAGCTCTGGGCTCCAAGTAATTCAGTTAACAAAGTGAATAAAGGTATCGGCTTTTCGGGCTCATCCAGTGCCTTCGAGGACTCCAACTCTGTTTTTAAAAGGGATAGAGTTGAAGATGTAACTTGAAGGTATAATTGAGATATTTCCTATTCTTTTGGATGATCATACTTCACTTTATCTAAGACACGAAATGTAGCTTCAATTTCTTGGTTCGCATTGTCGTTCAGAAACTTTTTGACATTATCTTGAAAGGAATTTTAAATGTAATCAATTCCACCCATTGAGCGAATTTGGAGATGATGAATATCTTGCGACTATCGCATAAACTCTCTGATGTGGTTTTAAATGTTGGGAATCGAGAGGCCATTTATACCCAGAGTGAATAAGATAAATAAAATTATTGCAGTTTGTTCATAGTGGATTTGACTTTCAAAATGTTTTTATAAAATTCATTTTCTTTTATAAGCGTGCTCCTCTTATTTCCGTGCAATGTTTACTGGAGAGCTGGCTAAATCGAGACAAACTGAAATCACCATCCGGGGTATTGATGAGCACGCAATGGGTCTTTTGATAGATTTTCTGCTACACTTTAAAAATAGTCATTGATGAAACTAACGTACAAGCACTACTTCCTGCAGGTATGAATTAACCCCATGTGTTTATCAGGGTTTGTATCTTTGTTTTTTTATCATGATTGCTTCAACCAACTCGTGTTTAATGTTTGTTTTTTGACTATTCACAGCCTGTTTGCTTCTGCTGGTTGAAATTCAGGAAAAATGTTGTGAGTTTTTGAAACGACAGTTGGACCCCTCAAACTGCCTTGGAATAAGAGCTTTTGCTGATACTCATTCGTTAAGGGAGCTCCTTCGAGTTGTTGACATGTTTACTCTACATAATTTCCAAGAAGTAATGACGAGCGAGGAGTTTTTACTTCTCCCTGTTGGACAGTCTTGTGACATTATTTCCAGTGACGAATAAAATGTGAGGAATGAAGAGCAAGTATTTAGTGCAGTGATGGCGTGGGTTAAGTTTAGTGTTGCTGAGAGGAGAGCATACCTTTCCCAAGTTCTTCAGTATGCTCAATTTTTACTTTTAAATCCAAAGTTTCTTGTTGGAGCTGTGGGATCTGATTTACTTATTAAAAGTGATGTAGCTTGTCGTGACTTGTTGGATGAAGCCAAAAATTAGCTCCTGCTGCTGCTACAAGAACGTCCATTGATGCAAGGGCCAGGAACAAACCAAGAAAACCAATTAGGAGAGGCCAGGTTTCACTTGCAGGTAATTACAACCTTTCTTTGCAAAGTCTGATGGAATATTAAGGGTAGGATATTAATTAATCCAGTTTTGTTGAATTTTAATTGCAGTGGGTGGTTGGTGCAGTGGAGACGCTATTGCAAGTGTGGAACGTTATGACCCGCAAACCGGAGAGTGGAGGATGGTTAGTCAAATTACTCTAAATTTAAAAGAGGAGAATGAACAGTCTTGAGCTAGTATTTACACAGGCTGACATTTGACATTATCAAATTATTAACTCTTAGGTTGCGCCAATGTCTAAACGAAGATGTGGAGTTGGAGTAGCTGTACTTAACGATTTACTCTATGCCGTTGGTGGTACGTTAAAAACATATAAAACATTACATTAGCACGTGTGAACAAGCTGAATGAAATCACAATTTTTCTGCAATTGCCGTTTCTGTTTGTGTTTTAAGGTCATGATGGTCAGTCTTACTTGAACTCGATAGAACGCTACGACTGTACAACTAATCAATGGTACTGATATCACATAAATTCGTTCAATAATAAAAATATTTGGATAAAACGATTGTCACCATTTTATTTAATTTTTAGGTCTAGTGATGTGGCTCCAACGACATCTTGTAGAACAAGTGTTGGCGTTGCTGTTCTTGATGGGTATGCATGTGTTCTAGTAACTATTCGTTGTTGAACTCTAATCCAATGGAGTTGTGAATGAGATGTTAATAATAACTCTATTTCAATTTGAATTGTTATAAACTGCACAGCCTAGGTGTTTACGACGAGTGGACATTGGTGCAACCTATTGAAACACCATATCATCATCATCATCATCATCATAAGGTTACAAACAAATTAGAACCAAAGTCTAATTTAATTGAAATACAAATTTTCTGTACTAACAGCAACCCATTTGTTTTGACGGGGGTCGTAGCGCTCAACGGTATTCAAGGGAGAGACACCATCTGAGCCACCTACAACAACATGAGGAAGTTTAAGAAATTAGATTTAAATACATAATTACAGGAAAAAGCTGGCTACGTGAGAATGTATTATTAATTATTAGCATTACCAATAGCGTAAATGTATCCACCAAGCACAGCTACAGCAACACCAAGTCGCCTAGTATTCATTGGAGCAACCTTGGTCCATCTGTTTTCCTTGGGGTCATATCTTTCGACTTGATTCAAGCACTGAATCCCATCTTGACCGCCAATTGCATATATGTAAAACCTAATTTACGCCGTTGGTGGGAGAGATGATTGTATGGAGTTGAGCTCTGCGGAAAGGTATAATCCGCTCACAAATTCTTGGCAGCCGTTAGTTGCAATGAATTCCAGGAGAAGTGGGGTAAGTTTTACTAATACTTGTACATACATTGGTAAAGTCAAAGTCTATACGTAATTTTTAAAACTTTGATTTAATTCTTGTGATAGGTGGGCCTGGCGGTTGTTAACGGATGTAAGTCTTACTTTTTAGAGCATTTATTGATGACTTTATGAGTTAAATACTGAAACAGATTGTTGATGCTGATGTTGTACGTTTGTTTTTTTACAGTGATTATGGCGGTAGGTGGTTTTGATGGTACCACTTATTTGAAGACTGTGGAAGTGTACGATCCAGAGGTAATATCAAAATATTAGAGGCATTAAATCAAAGAAAAACTGAAAAAGATGAAAGGCTTATCTAACAATCGATCAATTTTGTATTTTTTTCAGGTAAATACGTGGCGGCCTTGTGGATCTATGAATTACAGGAGACTAGGCGGTGGTGTAGGGGTGATGAAAATCCCATCTTCAGAATCTGCTTATTGGTAGTCGTATTTTCGCCAAAAAATCTACTTGGGGGGTAATAGTTAGTGTAACCTCAAGAATGTAAACTCGCACTCGCTGTTTTAATTTTTTTAAGTATTTATTTTATGTATTACACGAAAACGGAACGATTGTATATAACTAAGTATTCTAATAATTTTTCCTTCTTTGGTAGTTGTACTACTACTCATTAAAATAAACTCAATCGCGTACTAGCCACGTGTTTTATTTTTTAGTTAGCCATAGCTTAAAAGTCTGATAAAACAAGTTATTTGTACATTATCGTAGATAAAGATATTGTTAGAATATGTATCGCACCTCTTCATGTCATAATTTTAAGCGAATGCTCGTATGTGTATCTATTTATTGATGAAAATGAAAGCGTTGTGAATTAACAATTTACTGCTGTCACACAGTTCAACAATGTATTCATTTGTAAATGCTACTAGTTCGTAGTAAAACTATCAAATAGTATGAAAGAAGGTGTTATTTGTAAGTAAAAATTGGTGCCGTTTTCAATCTGAATAAAAGATGTTTACTCACGTAATCGATCAACATTACGAAGCTACTAAATAGTAAACAGGTTGTAACCTTTAAGTTAAAACAATAAAAACTACTATGTACAGAAGTGTGAAGCATAAAATCTTAACTCGACCTGGTTTACATGCCTAAATTTACGAATTGCTTTTGACTCGTGCAAAATTTAAGCGATGTATCTATCACAAATGAAATTAAATCACATTTACATATGTCATAAAGTTTGAAGTAAGTCTTTGCTTCAGTCTCGCTGTTTTTGACGTCTGTAACGCATCATTCTTCTCACCAGTGCGTCAGATATATGGTACAAAGAATGTACATTGCATTACACAGATGATTTGTTGTTGTTGTTGTTGACAAACCCAAAACACTTCACGATCTGGAGGCGTATTCACATACGACTCTTAAGCCAAATTTGGCCTTAAGCCAAATTCCACCAAATCAAATAAAAATTAATATGCAAGTAGTAAATGACACAAGGACCTCAGATAACAAATGCTTATCGATCCTCCACTAATTTAATGTGAGATATTTACGAAAATACGTTGCATAACTGTAACCAAGTGTACTTTTGATACAATTTCTATATCTGGGGAACTGGTGAGAAGAATGATACATTACCGACGCTAAATAAATGCGAGACTGACTTTTGTACTCAGTATTTTGTACATCGTTGTTTGGTTTTAAATGAGTGGAAAAATTCTCACAAAATAATTCCCTTTACTTATAAAATACATACCTTCTGATTGCTTAATATTGAAATACAGCTGATCCTTACTACTGGGAACTAGAACTTGAGATATGACTCACTCGGATAGTAATTATGTGCAATACGTAGGACGTTATGAGTTATAAATCAAAATGTTAATGTTAAAATGTTAATTTAAAACCAAGTACTTAACTACAATCACACTATAAAATATGCTTTGCTCATTGAGGATGGCAGAAAGAAACACTCTCCACATAAGTGCATATATCATAAAAGCTATATTAAAAATGAATATCTGGATATGCTAACAATATTTGAACCCTAGCCTGTAACATGCTTACACATATGTACATACATACAAATTACTGTTGCATGTGGTATTTGACGACAGTTTTAACATGTGTAACAAAGTTACAACTAACATAACAAATATATTAAAAATACAATTAATGCAACAAATATAGCCAAAATTTAGCAAATATAACAAAATTACAACTAATATAACCAATATAGCTAAAATATAACCAATATAACAAAAATATAACAAACCCAGCTAAAATACAACTAATGTAACCAGTATAACAAAAATATAACAAATATAGCCAAAATATAAATATAACAAATATAGCCAACATATAAGTAATATAATTAATACAACAAAAATATAACTAATGTAGCCAAAATATAACTAAATAATTCAAATATTTCAAACAATTCAAATAATTTTCAATATCAGAATAGTCCAAGCAATTTGTGGAATTATATTATTGATGTCAAGCAACATAAGAAACATATTTCCAGCATACCGCATACGTTGCATGTCAATAGGAGCTAAGGTGTAAGGGGAAAAGCGCTGATAGTGAATACCCTTCCAGGACGTCCTAAACCACATTGAAAAGTGTTCATATAGGACTTTCAACGCTGTAGCTTGTGGGCAAGCGCAGCATAGACGACTGGCTAACGTCTCGGACTCTTGATCAAGCGACTCCAATACGATTACCAGCTTGGGCAAAACATATTTTTGTTCATTTTTCTTCTTTTTTCCGACACAAAATCGGGGGTAGGTTAACACACAGCTAGCCTCTAACCTAACCAGTCGGGAATTGTCAAAAATTCTCTTGATAGCTAAATCCCCTTAGGCCAATAAGGTTCAACACACAGCTAGCCTCTAACCTAACCAGTCGGGAATTGTCAAAAATTCTCTTGATAGCTAAATCCCCTTAGGCCAATAAGGTTCAACACACAGCTAGCCTCTAACCTAACCAGTCGGGAATTGTCAAAAATTCTCTTGATAGCTAAATCCCCTTAGGCCAATAAGGTTCAACACACAGCTAGCCTCTAACCTAACCAGTCGGGAATTGTCAAAAATTCTCTTGATAGCTAAATCCCCTTAGGCCAATAAGGTTCAACACACAGCTAGCCTCTAACCTAACCAGTCGGGAATTGTCAAAAATTCTCTTGATAGCTAAATCCCCTTAGGCCAATAAGGTTCAACACACAGCTAGCCTCTAACCTAACCAGTCGGGAATTGTCAAAAATTCTCTTGATAGCTAAATCCCCTTAGGCCAATAAGGTTCAACACACAGCTAGCCTCTAACCTAACCAGTCGGGAATTGTCAAAAATTCTCTTGATAGCTAAATCCCCTTAGGCCAATAAGGTTCAACACACAGCTAGCCTCTAACCTAACCAGTCGGGAATTGTCAAAAATTCTCTTGATAGCTAAATCCCCTTAGGCCAATAAGGTTCAACACACAGCTAGCCTCTAACCTAACCAGTCGGGAATTGTCAAAAATTCTCTTGATAGCTAAATCCCCTTAGGCCAATAAGGTTCAACACACAGCTAGCCTCTAACCTAACCAGTCGGGAATTGTCAAAAATTCTCTTGATAGCTAAATCCCCTTAGGCCAATAAGGTTCAACACACAGCTAGCCTCTAACCTAACCAGTCGGGAATTGTCAAAAATTCTCTTGATAGCTAAATCCCCTTAGGCCAATAAGGTTCAACACACAGCTAGCCTCTAACCTAACCAGTCGGGAATTGTCAAAAATTCTCTTGATAGCTAAATCCCCTTAGGCCAATAAGGTTCAACACACAGCTAGCCTCTAACCTAACCAGTCGGGAATTGTCAAAAATTCTCTTGATAGCTAAATCCCCTTAGGCCAATAAGGTTCAACACACAGCTAGCCTCTAACCTAACCAGTCGGGAATTGTCAAAAATTCTCTTGATAGCTAAATCCCCTTAGGCCAATAAGGTTCAACACACAGCTAGCCTCTAACCTAACCAGTCGGGAATTGTCAAAAATTCTCTTGATAGCTAAATCCCCTTAGGCCAATAAGGTTCAACACACAGCTAGCCTCTAACCTAACCAGTCGGGAATTGTCAAAAATTCTCTTGATAGCTAAATCCCCTTAGGCCAATAAGGTTCAACACACAGCTAGCCTCTAACCTAACCAGTCGGGAATTGTCAAAAATTCTCTTGATAGCTAAATCCCCTTAGGCCAATAAGGTTCAACACACAGCTAGCCTCTAACCTAACCAGTCGGGAATTGTCAAAAATTCTCTTGATAGCTAAATCCCCTTAGGCCAATAAGGTTCAACACACAGCTAGCCTCTAACCTAACCAGTCGGGAATTGTCAAAAATTCTCTTGATAGCTAAATCCCCTTAGGCCAATAAGGTTCAACACACAGCTAGCCTCTAACCTAACCAGTCGGGAATTGTCAAAAATTCTCTTGATAGCTAAATCCCCTTAGGCCAATAAGGTTCAACACACAGCTAGCCTCTAACCTAACCAGTCGGGAATTGTCAAAAATTCTCTTGATAGCTAAATCCCCTTAGGCCAATAAGGTTCAACACACAGCTAGCCTCTAACCTAACCAGTCGGGAATTGTCAAAAATTCTCTTGATAGCTAAATCCCCTTAGGCCAATAAGGTTCAACACACAGCTAGCCTCTAACCTAACCAGTCGGGAATTGTCAAAAATTCTCTTGATAGCTAAATCCCCTTAGGCCAATAAGGTTCAACACACAGCTAGCCTCTAACCTAACCAGTCGGGAATTGTCAAAAATTCTCTTGATAGCTAAATCCCCTTAGGCCAATAAGGTTCAACACACAGCTAGCCTCTAACCTAACCAGTCGGGAATTGTCAAAAATTCTCTTGATAGCTAAATCCCCTTAGGCCAATAAGGTTCAACACACAGCTAGCCTCTAACCTAACCAGTCGGGAATTGTCAAAAATTCTCTTGATAGCTAAATCCCCTTAGGCCAATAAGGTTCAACACACAGCTAGCCTCTAACCTAACCAGTCGGGAATTGTCAAAAATTCTCTTGATAGCTAAATCCCCTTAGGCCAATAAGGTTCAACACACAGCTAGCCTCTAACCTAACCAGTCGGGAATTGTCAAAAATTCTCTTGATAGCTAAATCCCCTTAGGCCAATAAGGTTCAACACACAGCTAGCCTCTAACCTAACCAGTCGGGAATTGTCAAAAATTCTCTTGATAGCTAAATCCCCTTAGGCCAATAAGGTTCAACACACAGCTAGCCTCTAACCTAACCAGTCGGGAATTGTCAAAAATTCTCTTGATAGCTAAATCCCCTTAGGCCAATAAGGTTCAACACACAGCTAGCCTCTAACCTAACCAGTCGGGAATTGTCAAAAATTCTCTTGATAGCTAAATCCCCTTAGGCCAATAAGGTTCAACACACAGCTAGCCTCTAACCTAACCAGTCGGGAATTGTCAAAAATTCTCTTGATAGCTAAATCCCCTTAGGCCAATAAGGTTCAACACACAGCTAGCCTCTAACCTAACCAGTCGGGAATTGTCAAAAATTCTCTTGATAGCTAAATCCCCTTAGGCCAATAAGGTTCAACACACAGCTAGCCTCTAACCTAACCAGTCGGGAATTGTCAAAAATTCTCTTGATAGCTAAATCCCCTTAGGCCAATAAGGTTCAACACACAGCTAGCCTCTAACCTAACCAGTCGGGAATTGTCAAAAATTCTCTTGATAGCTAAATCCCCTTAGGCCAATAAGGTTCAACACACAGCTAGCCTCTAACCTAACCAGTCGGGAATTGTCAAAAATTCTCTTGATAGCTAAATCCCCTTAGGCCAATAAGGTTCAACACACAGCTAGCCTCTAACCTAACCAGTCGGGAATTGTCAAAAATTCTCTTGATAGCTAAATCCCCTTAGGCCAATAAGGTTCAACACACAGCTAGCCTCTAACCTAACCAGTCGGGAATTGTCAAAAATTCTCTTGATAGCTAAATCCCCTTAGGCCAATAAGGTTCAACACACAGCTAGCCTCTAACCTAACCAGTCGGGAATTGTCAAAAATTCTCTTGATAGCTAAATCCCCTTAGGCCAATAAGGTTCAACACACAGCTAGCCTCTAACCTAACCAGTCGGGAATTGTCAAAAATTCTCTTGATAGCTAAATCCCCTTAGGCCAATAAGGTTCAACACACAGCTAGCCTCTAACCTAACCAGTCGGGAATTGTCAAAAATTCTCTTGATAGCTAAATCCCCTTAGGCCAATAAGGTTCAACACACAGCTAGCCTCTAACCTAACCAGTCGGGAATTGTCAAAAATTCTCTTGATAGCTAAATCCCCTTAGGCCAATAAGGTTCAACACACAGCTAGCCTCTAACCTAACCAGTCGGGAATTGTCAAAAATTCTCTTGATAGCTAAATCCCCTTAGGCCAATAAGGTTCAACACACAGCTAGCCTCTAACCTAACCAGTCGGGAATTGTCAAAAATTCTCTTGATAGCTAAATCCCCTTAGGCCAATAAGGTTCAACACACAGCTAGCCTCTAACCTAACCAGTCGGGAATTGTCAAAAATTCTCTTGATAGCTAAATCCCCTTAGGCCAATAAGGTTCAACACACAGCTAGCCTCTAACCTAACCAGTCGGGAATTGTCAAAAATTCTCTTGATAGCTAAATCCCCTTAGGCCAATAAGGTTCAACACACAGCTAGCCTCTAACCTAACCAGTCGGGAATTGTCAAAAATTCTCTTGATAGCTAAATCCCCTTAGGCCAATAAGGTTCAACACACAGCTAGCCTCTAACCTAACCAGTCGGGAATTGTCAAAAATTCTCTTGATAGCTAAATCCCCTTAGGCCAATAAGGTTCAACACACAGCTAGCCTCTAACCTAACCAGTCGGGAATTGTCAAAAATTCTCTTGATAGCTAAATCCCCTTAGGCCAATAAGGTTCAACACACAGCTAGCCTCTAACCTAACCAGTCGGGAATTGTCAAAAATTCTCTTGATAGCTAAATCCCCTTAGGCCAATAAGGTTCAACACACAGCTAGCCTCTAACCTAACCAGTCGGGAATTGTCAAAAATTCTCTTGATAGCTAAATCCCCTTAGGCCAATAAGGTTCAACACACAGCTAGCCTCTAACCTAACCAGTCGGGAATTGTCAAAAATTCTCTTGATAGCTAAATCCCCTTAGGCCAATAAGGTTCAACACACAGCTAGCCTCTAACCTAACCAGTCGGGAATTGTCAAAAATTCTCTTGATAGCTAAATCCCCTTAGGCCAATAAGGTTCAACACACAGCTAGCCTCTAACCTAACCAGTCGGGAATTGTCAAAAATTCTCTTGATAGCTAAATCCCCTTAGGCCAATAAGGTTCAACACACAGCTAGCCTCTAACCTAACCAGTCGGGAATTGTCAAAAATTCTCTTGATAGCTAAATCCCCTTAGGCCAATAAGGTTCAACACACAGCTAGCCTCTAACCTAACCAGTCGGGAATTGTCAAAAATTCTCTTGATAGCTAAATCCCCTTAGGCCAATAAGGTTCAACACACAGCTAGCCTCTAACCTAACCAGTCGGGAATTGTCAAAAATTCTCTTGATAGCTAAATCCCCTTAGGCCAATAAGGTTCAACACACAGCTAGCCTCTAACCTAACCAGTCGGGAATTGTCAAAAATTCTCTTGATAGCTAAATCCCCTTAGGCCAATAAGGTTCAACACACAGCTAGCCTCTAACCTAACCAGTCGGGAATTGTCAAAAATTCTCTTGATAGCTAAATCCCCTTAGGCCAATAAGGTTCAACACACAGCTAGCCTCTAACCTAACCAGTCGGGAATTGTCAAAAATTCTCTTGATAGCTAAATCCCCTTAGGCCAATAAGGTTCAACACACAGCTAGCCTCTAACCTAACCAGTCGGGAATTGTCAAAAATTCTCTTGATAGCTAAATCCCCTTAGGCCAATAAGGTTCAACACACAGCTAGCCTCTAACCTAACCAGTCGGGAATTGTCAAAAATTCTCTTGATAGCTAAATCCCCTTAGGCCAATAAGGTTCAACACACAGCTAGCCTCTAACCTAACCAGTCGGGAATTGTCAAAAATTCTCTTGATAGCTAAATCCCCTTAGGCCAATAAGGTTCAACACACAGCTAGCCTCTAACCTAACCAGTCGGGAATTGTCAAAAATTCTCTTGATAGCTAAATCCCCTTAGGCCAATAAGGTTCAACACACAGCTAGCCTCTAACCTAACCAGTCGGGAATTGTCAAAAATTCTCTTGATAGCTAAATCCCCTTAGGCCAATAAGGTTCAACACACAGCTAGCCTCTAACCTAACCAGTCGGGAATTGTCAAAAATTCTCTTGATAGCTAAATCCCCTTAGGCCAATAAGGTTCAACACACAGCTAGCCTCTAACCTAACCAGTCGGGAATTGTCAAAAATTCTCTTGATAGCTAAATCCCCTTAGGCCAATAAGGTTCAACACACAGCTAGCCTCTAACCTAACCAGTCGGGAATTGTCAAAAATTCTCTTGATAGCTAAATCCCCTTAGGCCAATAAGGTTCAACACACAGCTAGCCTCTAACCTAACCAGTCGGGAATTGTCAAAAATTCTCTTGATAGCTAAATCCCCTTAGGCCAATAAGGTTCAACACACAGCTAGCCTCTAACCTAACCAGTCGGGAATTGTCAAAAATTCTCTTGATAGCTAAATCCCCTTAGGCCAATAAGGTTCAACACACAGCTAGCCTCTAACCTAACCAGTCGGGAATTGTCAAAAATTCTCTTGATAGCTAAATCCCCTTAGGCCAATAAGGTTCAACACACAGCTAGCCTCTAACCTAACCAGTCGGGAATTGTCAAAAATTCTCTTGATAGCTAAATCCCCTTAGGCCAATAAGGTTCAACACACAGCTAGCCTCTAACCTAACCAGTCGGGAATTGTCAAAAATTCTCTTGATAGCTAAATCCCCTTAGGCCAATAAGGTTCAACACACAGCTAGCCTCTAACCTAACCAGTCGGGAATTGTCAAAAATTCTCTTGATAGCTAAATCCCCTTAGGCCAATAAGGTTCAACACACAGCTAGCCTCTAACCTAACCAGTCGGGAATTGTCAAAAATTCTCTTGATAGCTAAATCCCCTTAGGCCAATAAGGTTCAACACACAGCTAGCCTCTAACCTAACCAGTCGGGAATTGTCAAAAATTCTCTTGATAGCTAAATCCCCTTAGGCCAATAAGGTTCAACACACAGCTAGCCTCTAACCTAACCAGTCGGGAATTGTCAAAAATTCTCTTGATAGCTAAATCCCCTTAGGCCAATAAGGTTCAACACACAGCTAGCCTCTAACCTAACCAGTCGGGAATTGTCAAAAATTCTCTTGATAGCTAAATCCCCTTAGGCCAATAAGGTTCAACACACAGCTAGCCTCTAACCTAACCAGTCGGGAATTGTCAAAAATTCTCTTGATAGCTAAATCCCCTTAGGCCAATAAGGTTCAACACACAGCTAGCCTCTAACCTAACCAGTCGGGAATTGTCAAAAATTCTCTTGATAGCTAAATCCCCTTAGGCCAATAAGGTTCAACACACAGCTAGCCTCTAACCTAACCAGTCGGGAATTGTCAAAAATTCTCTTGATAGCTAAATCCCCTTAGGCCAATAAGGTTCAACACACAGCTAGCCTCTAACCTAACCAGTCGGGAATTGTCAAAAATTCTCTTGATAGCTAAATCCCCTTAGGCCAATAAGGTTCAACACACAGCTAGCCTCTAACCTAACCAGTCGGGAATTGTCAAAAATTCTCTTGATAGCTAAATCCCCTTAGGCCAATAAGGTTCAACACACAGCTAGCCTCTAACCTAACCAGTCGGGAATTGTCAAAAATTCTCTTGATAGCTAAATCCCCTTAGGCCAATAAGGTTCAACACACAGCTAGCCTCTAACCTAACCAGTCGGGAATTGTCAAAAATTCTCTTGATAGCTAAATCCCCTTAGGCCAATAAGGTTCAACACACAGCTAGCCTCTAACCTAACCAGTCGGGAATTGTCAAAAATTCTCTTGATAGCTAAATCCCCTTAGGCCAATAAGGTTCAACACACAGCTAGCCTCTAACCTAACCAGTCGGGAATTGTCAAAAATTCTCTTGATAGCTAAATCCCCTTAGGCCAATAAGGTTCAACACACAGCTAGCCTCTAACCTAACCAGTCGGGAATTGTCAAAAATTCTCTTGATAGCTAAATCCCCTTAGGCCAATAAGGTTCAACACACAGCTAGCCTCTAACCTAACCAGTCGGGAATTGTCAAAAATTCTCTTGATAGCTAAATCCCCTTAGGCCAATAAGGTTCAACACACAGCTAGCCTCTAACCTAACCAGTCGGGAATTGTCAAAAATTCTCTTGATAGCTAAATCCCCTTAGGCCAATAAGGTTCAACACACAGCTAGCCTCTAACCTAACCAGTCGGGAATTGTCAAAAATTCTCTTGATAGCTAAATCCCCTTAGGCCAATAAGGTTCAACACACAGCTAGCCTCTAACCTAACCAGTCGGGAATTGTCAAAAATTCTCTTGATAGCTAAATCCCCTTAGGCCAATAAGGTTCAACACACAGCTAGCCTCTAACCTAACCAGTCGGGAATTGTCAAAAATTCTCTTGATAGCTAAATCCCCTTAGGCCAATAAGGTTCAACACACAGCTAGCCTCTAACCTAACCAGTCGGGAATTGTCAAAAATTCTCTTGATAGCTAAATCCCCTTAGGCCAATAAGGTTCAACACACAGCTAGCCTCTAACCTAACCAGTCGGGAATTGTCAAAAATTCTCTTGATAGCTAAATCCCCTTAGGCCAATAAGGTTCAACACACAGCTAGCCTCTAACCTAACCAGTCGGGAATTGTCAAAAATTCTCTTGATAGCTAAATCCCCTTAGGCCAATAAGGTTCAACACACAGCTAGCCTCTAACCTAACCAGTCGGGAATTGTCAAAAATTCTCTTGATAGCTAAATCCCCTTAGGCCAATAAGGTTCAACACACAGCTAGCCTCTAACCTAACCAGTCGGGAATTGTCAAAAATTCTCTTGATAGCTAAATCCCCTTAGGCCAATAAGGTTCAACACACAGCTAGCCTCTAACCTAACCAGTCGGGAATTGTCAAAAATTCTCTTGATAGCTAAATCCCCTTAGGCCAATAAGGTTCAACACACAGCTAGCCTCTAACCTAACCAGTCGGGAATTGTCAAAAATTCTCTTGATAGCTAAATCCCCTTAGGCCAATAAGGTTCAACACACAGCTAGCCTCTAACCTAACCAGTCGGGAATTGTCAAAAATTCTCTTGATAGCTAAATCCCCTTAGGCCAATAAGGTTCAACACACAGCTAGCCTCTAACCTAACCAGTCGGGAATTGTCAAAAATTCTCTTGATAGCTAAATCCCCTTAGGCCAATAAGGTTCAACACACAGCTAGCCTCTAACCTAACCAGTCGGGAATTGTCAAAAATTCTCTTGATAGCTAAATCCCCTTAGGCCAATAAGGTTCAACACACAGCTAGCCTCTAACCTAACCAGTCGGGAATTGTCAAAAATTCTCTTGATAGCTAAATCCCCTTAGGCCAATAAGGTTCAACACACAGCTAGCCTCTAACCTAACCAGTCGGGAATTGTCAAAAATTCTCTTGATAGCTAAATCCCCTTAGGCCAATAAGGTTCAACACACAGCTAGCCTCTAACCTAACCAGTCGGGAATTGTCAAAAATTCTCTTGATAGCTAAATCCCCTTAGGCCAATAAGGTTCAACACACAGCTAGCCTCTAACCTAACCAGTCGGGAATTGTCAAAAATTCTCTTGATAGCTAAATCCCCTTAGGCCAATAAGGTTCAACACACAGCTAGCCTCTAACCTAACCAGTCGGGAATTGTCAAAAATTCTCTTGATAGCTAAATCCCCTTAGGCCAATAAGGTTCAACACACAGCTAGCCTCTAACCTAACCAGTCGGGAATTGTCAAAAATTCTCTTGATAGCTAAATCCCCTTAGGCCAATAAGGTTCAACACACAGCTAGCCTCTAACCTAACCAGTCGGGAATTGTCAAAAATTCTCTTGATAGCTAAATCCCCTTAGGCCAATAAGGTTCAACACACAGCTAGCCTCTAACCTAACCAGTCGGGAATTGTCAAAAATTCTCTTGATAGCTAAATCCCCTTAGGCCAATAAGGTTCAACACACAGCTAGCCTCTAACCTAACCAGTCGGGAATTGTCAAAAATTCTCTTGATAGCTAAATCCCCTTAGGCCAATAAGGTTCAACACACAGCTAGCCTCTAACCTAACCAGTCGGGAATTGTCAAAAATTCTCTTGATAGCTAAATCCCCTTAGGCCAATAAGGTTCAACACACAGCTAGCCTCTAACCTAACCAGTCGGGAATTGTCAAAAATTCTCTTGATAGCTAAATCCCCTTAGGCCAATAAGGTTCAACACACAGCTAGCCTCTAACCTAACCAGTCGGGAATTGTCAAAAATTCTCTTGATAGCTAAATCCCCTTAGGCCAATAAGGTTCAACACACAGCTAGCCTCTAACCTAACCAGTCGGGAATTGTCAAAAATTCTCTTGATAGCTAAATCCCCTTAGGCCAATAAGGTTCAACACACAGCTAGCCTCTAACCTAACCAGTCGGGAATTGTCAAAAATTCTCTTGATAGCTAAATCCCCTTAGGCCAATAAGGTTCAACACACAGCTAGCCTCTAACCTAACCAGTCGGGAATTGTCAAAAATTCTCTTGATAGCTAAATCCCCTTAGGCCAATAAGGTTCAACACACAGCTAGCCTCTAACCTAACCAGTCGGGAATTGTCAAAAATTCTCTTGATAGCTAAATCCCCTTAGGCCAATAAGGTTCAACACACAGCTAGCCTCTAACCTAACCAGTCGGGAATTGTCAAAAATTCTCTTGATAGCTAAATCCCCTTAGGCCAATAAGGTTCAACACACAGCTAGCCTCTAACCTAACCAGTCGGGAATTGTCAAAAATTCTCTTGATAGCTAAATCCCCTTAGGCCAATAAGGTTCAACACACAGCTAGCCTCTAACCTAACCAGTCGGGAATTGTCAAAAATTCTCTTGATAGCTAAATCCCCTTAGGCCAATAAGGTTCAACACACAGCTAGCCTCTAACCTAACCAGTCGGGAATTGTCAAAAATTCTCTTGATAGCTAAATCCCCTTAGGCCAATAAGGTTCAACACACAGCTAGCCTCTAACCTAACCAGTCGGGAATTGTCAAAAATTCTCTTGATAGCTAAATCCCCTTAGGCCAATAAGGTTCAACACACAGCTAGCCTCTAACCTAACCAGTCGGGAATTGTCAAAAATTCTCTTGATAGCTAAATCCCCTTAGGCCAATAAGGTTCAACACACAGCTAGCCTCTAACCTAACCAGTCGGGAATTGTCAAAAATTCTCTTGATAGCTAAATCCCCTTAGGCCAATAAGGTTCAACACACAGCTAGCCTCTAACCTAACCAGTCGGGAATTGTCAAAAATTCTCTTGATAGCTAAATCCCCTTAGGCCAATAAGGTTCAACACACAGCTAGCCTCTAACCTAACCAGTCGGGAATTGTCAAAAATTCTCTTGATAGCTAAATCCCGTACTCGCTTAGGCCAATAAGGTTCAACACACAGCTAGCCTCTAACCTAACCAGTCGGGAATTGTCAAAAATTCTCTTGATAGCTAAATCCAACCTAAGGGCCAATAAGGTTCAACACACAGCTAGCCTCTAACCTAACCAGTCGGGAATTGTCAAAAATTCTCTTGATAGCTAAATCC